>JAYKKI010000002.1:34577500-35797500 GCA_039881145.1 Druceiella hillmani | reverse complement strand
ATGCATTTTACAATGGCATTTTTCGATTAACAGAAGTAGTTTGAAAAATTCTATAAATGACTTAATTAAAATGATTGAAAAATTCTATAATGAGTTAAGTTACAATTTACGTCGAAGTAAGTCTTTTTTCCAGTTTACTACCTTTTAATTTATATCTCAATACAAAGCATCTATCGGCAAAATTTATGCTCATAGGTATACCAGAAAAAACTATGACGCTCTAACATAAAGACGACGTGAGGAAATCATAAAGGTTATATGGTTTTCTAGGGAACATTAATAAGAAAATTGGATTTATGGTAGATCGTAAAGAATTTTTGAGGAATTAAAATTAAAAAGTGAAAAAATAAATTACAAATAATAATATGGATATAAAACAATGAAACCAGATATAGGAAGATGGCAGACTTAATTCGATTTAAAATAAATCATTTTTAATTTAATTCGGAAAAATAAGTAAATATGAAAATTTATTCTAATCAACTGACTTCGTCTTAATAAACTTTCCATAAATAAATATCATATTTTCATCTTTAAACTTTCTATTCAATATGTTAGAGACCATTTATTTTCTTGTTTCAATGGGTTAGAGACAATATATTTCTTTCGATTTGAGACAATGTACCAATATCTGAACAATCAAAAAAGAAGAGGATTGTTACAAAGGCGGTGCTCAGCGACAAAAGCCAATTGTATTTTGCGGGAAAAATATAGTTAACAATTATATTTTTGAATATTTCAATAAGTTAAATGCATATTATTTCAAGTAATGATTGATACTTAATTCGACTTTGACTTGCGTTGAATTGAATTGAATTTTGATTTTTTTTTAAATTAAATTTATCCATTATATTACAGTCTGTGATTTAGAACAAATTAAATATATACAAGTGGAATCCGGAATATGGTATTGAAGAAAAATGATTAATATTTATTCCACAATTGCATTATATTTTTGACTTGCGTGATCGTGCTGTTACTAATTTACACCCGAGTACTTTAAGGTTTATTTTGACTAAAAATCTACGACTAATCTAAATGAAAATTAGTTACATTTTTAACAACAATCGAGCACCCATTTTCAGAAGAATCAAATGAAAGCAGTAGAATAGACGAGACGGATCCAGCGAAGCCTATGCATAAACCCATCATAGAGTTTTCCTTTTAAATAAAATATGTGGACGATTTTATCGAGTCATTTAGGAAAAAAAGGAAAAAAATTTGGTGCATGTCACATTTTATTTTCAAATTATTTTAATTGCAATGCATTATTTGTAAAGGTATTTTACATGATGTTTGTGAAAACACTGTTACCATGTCTTTGGTTGTGGAATTATATATTTCATTCTTTTTCTGTTTTGAAAGCATTCATTGATATTGTCTTTTCTTTTGTTTATAAGTCTTAATTTTACTAGGAAAAATTTATTAATTTTTTTGCTTTAAAGAAATAGGTTTTCAAATATTGAATATGCATTTCCATTCCCAATATATTTAATCTTGCTAATAGTTTTTTACTAATAGCCCACCTGAAGATATTGTAATACAACGAAACCTAGGTCGTATAAAAAAACTTAAAGAAAGTAGAAATAATACTATATCCCGTAGTTTCATTTAATTGTGAATAATGAATTTCTACAAAATTAACGCCAAATATATTTAATCTTTGCTAAAAGCTCACCTGAATATGTTGTAATACAACGAAACCTATGTCGTGGTAAAGAACTTAAAGAAAGTAGAAATAATACTACATCACGTAGTTTCTTTTAATTGTGAATAATGAATTTCTACATAATTAACGCCAAATATATTTAATCTTTGCTAATAGCCCACCTGAAGATGTTGTAATACAAAGAAACCTAGGTCGCGGTAAAGAACTTAAAGAAAATAGAAATAATACTACATCACGTAGTTTCATTTAATTGAGGGTAAAGAACTTAAAGAAAGTCGAAAAAATACTACATCACGTAGTTTCATTTAATTGTATTCAATCAGAAATCTTTGCTAATAGCCCACCTGAAGATGTTGTAATACAACGAAACCTAGGTCGTGGTAAAGAACTTAAAGAAAGTTGAAATAATATTACATCACGTAGTTTCATTTAATTGATAATTGGAAATGGGTTTTATAATTTATAGGACAATTTGAATTTACAGAATATAGTATATTAATTAATAATTCAATAAATAATAATTTAATTTTTCATTGCACCAGCAGAATGTTAGTTTTTCCATAATAAATAAATTACCTTCTTGATCGTAAACTTTGTTACAAATGTAAATTTAATGTTCTATGGATTACCTCCTTATTCCGAAACATACAATACTTTTATTAATTATAAACATGAACGATAGAAAATCTTTTGGATTTTATAAAAGGAAATTCTAAGCAGTACATTTTCTCATAAGTACAATATTTAAATAAATTTTTCACTTCTTTAGGGGATCTTTTTAAATAAAACATTTTTCCGTAGAATCATTGTTGGAATGTATAAGACATTCCAAAAAAGTATTAAATCTAAGTATAAAATAAATGTTAAATTAAAATTTTATTACTCTTGGTAATGTCAGTAGAGTTTTAAGTAGTTTTCAGATATTTAACAACCCGTGCCATTCATGTAGCCTATAGATATTTTTTATATTTCAAATGTATCTTAAAATATCATGGCTTTCTTGCATAATTAAAACCCTTTCGTATAATTATAACTGTACGTATACGTGACTTTCTGTTTATTTTACGCCTGTTTTTTAGTTAGTAAAGACTCCTGCATTTTACATCGTCTTTATATAACAGTTGTCCTTTTAATTATAAACGAGTAGCGTGAATTCGCGTTACTTTTTACTGAAGTTCCGCTCTTACATTTATTATGCCAAAAGGTGCAATACGTCATGTAGTAACGTAGCACTTTATTGCGCCTAAATGTATTATCCATTTATTAATAGGCAAGGTTGGCTGAACATAAAATGGTACTATTCTTAGATTAGTGGCATTGGGTGGTTTTGAAAGATGTAGTGGGTTACAGAAAATTGCTTTGGTGACATGTTTTATCCTTAACAAAATATTAAGTGTTTTGTCATCGAGGAAAGAAAGGAAAGAAATCATGAAACTTGAGTTCACCGGGAAAGGTAAATAAAGATAATCACATGACTTAAAATTTAAATGGAAGTACGTTTATCCGCAATTTTTCATCAATGAATTTTTTTAATTAAGAAACTTTTAATTTTAATTAACACCTTTAGAATTTATCTAGCGCCTTACTACCCATAAGTTGAGAAATTAATTTATGTGCATAAATTTTAATAAATTAGTTAAACACATTTTTAAAAAATTAAAAATAATTTGTGACAAACTTATTATTTTAGGTATCTAATACGAGCTTTCTATGGAGCTTATTGAATGTAATAACTTGGTCTCCTATATCTTTTTACTTTATAAATAAAAGTTGAAGGAAATAATTTTATACTGAAATTTTAATGGTTGATATAAGTGGTCATATAGTCAGAAGAGGAGGGGAGGGGGAAGGGGAAGGGTGACATACAAGAAAACTTGAGTTATATCTCGAGAAGGGGATCTTTTATCAAAAAAGGTTTTGTCAGTTGAAAAGCCTTTTCCATAGCACCCCACTAGATAGGATCAGCGAGAAAATAAAAAAAATTAGAAACACATTTTTTTTGTATCTATGTATCCACGTAATAAATTTATGTACAAATTCGATTTATATGTTTGGGGAGATACTATGAGAGTTTAACAAGATATTTTCTTCATTTTTTTATTAATACCATTATCGTTTTAATTAGTTTTAATTTTTGATTGAAATAAAATTACATAAGCATTGCGTTGCAGAAATAGGCTATATTATTCTTCAACTTAACTTTCTTTGGATCCAACTTAATTTCTTTTAACCTCAATTCAAGAAATCTCGAAAAATTCTTGCTGTTTATTATAGCACTGTCTTCATTCCCATCATATGTTGTTATAATATTGAAAGAATCAACCACTAAGCTGAAGAGGATACCAAACATAAACGTTGTCACAACGTCAATATTATCGTACAAAACTATGTCCGGTTAAGTTGATGAAGATAGCAATATATAAAGGAATTATTACCATTAAGTGTCGGCTGATTGAGAGCTTAATAGTTGTTTGGCATAGAAGTGAACACATTAAAGAAAACTATAGAAAGTATGCCGAAAAGGTGTCAGGCAGTCACAGATGCAAAGGGTGACACTACCAAGTATTAAACTCAAGCCATAATTTTAAGTGTTTTCATATGAATGTCTGATTCTTTTTACTATTTGTGAACTTTATAAATTGTGACAAAACTATAAAACAGAAAAAACCTACACCTAAAATATACTTTGTACCATGATATTAAACAATTAATGCAATTTTACAACTTTGTAGTAATAATTTTATCACTAAATCTATGTCTTTATATATATATATATATATATATATATATAGAGTGTGATTTTTTTTATAATAAATTCGATTAAGCAGGGCAGCGTTTTATTTTAACGCTTTGGGATTTGATTCTATAATTATTATCTTCCTTGTAAAATGAGTTGTATAAGTTAGGTTACTTCTATTTCACTATATTCCCTCACTACCGTTATGTCCTTACCTCCTCATAGTTTCACTTCTATACCCGCAAAAAAGTGAAGAAAGAGAAAGACCGCCCATACCCGCCAAGAAGCGGAGTTATAAAAGATTTTCGAGAAATCGAGAAAGTTGATCGTAATCGAGAAGTGTTGTTTATATTATTTTATATAACAATACGAATGAATTAAAGGTAAAAAACGCTCCTCGTGATCTCAGTGCCTGGTTCCTTCCCGCTACCTTCATGTCGCAAAGACTTTCTATTTAGTTAAAAAGCTCTTATACCCTTTGACTGCTTTCATCGCTTCGTCTTTGCAGGGTCAAGAGGAAAAAGGAAAAATTTCACCGGCCGAATAAAATGTACTTCCGGTATAATAAATTCCGCCGCTTTTCCGGCAGCATCTCTTACACGCATTTAAGAACTTACTCTTCACTAAAAGGGTCCTTAAATGTACGAGTAGATTACCTATCTTATGTATTTTTCTTAGTATCGTCGAAGTCTTATATAAAATAAATGTCTTGTTATGAAACAAAAAAATGGAAAATGTTTTTGGTAACTACAAGTCACTGTGATAAGATCTTGGCATCAGAGACTAAAATGAAAATGGCATTTTTGCAAATCGATAGCCACATTATTGAGAATATATGTTCGTAAATGATAATAAGATTGAATAAGGACACTTAAAACAACTGATGGGCTAATTGCAGATAACGAACACAAAACTAACAGTATGAATATAAGACAAAATATTACTAAAACAGCAAACAAATTATTGCCTAAAATACTAAAAAGAAAAAAACAAGTTTCATGTATAATGTCAAAATTTCTGTAAACTGTTATTTGTAGCCCAGACCCTACAATCAAACATCGGTTAACAAAATTTATTATAAATAAAAAAAATTATACTACCAATTTTTAGTAATATTTATTTTTTTAATGCCTTATATATTAATTTAAAACTTTTTTACTTAAGCAATTATACCAAATTACTAAGAAGGCTAACAAGGCTATTTGAAGAATATATCCTCTATATATTATTAGGTTGTACATAAAAGCACAGAACTCCATATTCCTATTAGTGGTCGATAGACTCGTGGCTGCGCAACATTCTACATATCATATTTTAAAGAAGGAACTTTTACTAATATTCAAGAAGTCAGGTCGAAACTACTACATCACAATCCAACAAGACGTTTAGGCTATTGTAGGTTGATACAAGTACAAACTTGTTATTTTTGGGTTTATTTTTTGGCTTTTAAATTTTTTGGGATTCTATATACAGCAAATATAATAAAAGCATTTATTATTAGCATGTGTGGTATATTCTAATGCTATATAAAATGTTCTAACGTATGCACAAATACGCTATTATGAATTGTTTACGATCAAGTAAAAACAAAGATATATAATTTTTTACTAAAACGTAAAGCATGTGAATGATACGCCAAAACTACGTGATGTAGTATTATTTCTACTTTCTTTATGTTCTTTACCACGACCTAATCTTTGCTAATAGTCTACCTGAAGATGTTGTAATACAACGAAACCTAGGTCGTGGTAAAGAAAGTAGAAATAATACTACATCACGTAGTTTCATTTAATTGTGAATAATGCATTTCTACAAAATTAACGCCAAATATATTCAATACGAGGAAATGTGTTTTTCTTAAGGCAATTGATCGATTATTATGTTAGCATTAAAACTACATAATATTTCAATTAAATTATCATTTAACTATGAGTAAAGAATGTATGTGGAACAATAATGTGATGCGCAAAAGTAACCCTAAAATTCACAAACAGTCTGATGCTAGACATCGCTCTGTCAGAAATTAAGCATTAACTTGATTTCTGATAGAGAAAAAAGTGATAAATTGCCATTCTGCCTTATAGAAATTGTCAAAGTGTATCCCGTAAACGTAATAAATAAAATGTACTCGTAATGATATGTTATAGGTAAGAAGTGTGCATAAATTGAAGGTGTATGTTTTTGCTAAAAATATTTAGTTTATAATACGATTAATGTTTATACATGTCAATACATGCCAAATGAATATTTATAATAATTCCTTGTAGCACGTTTGTTTCAGAACTTTGGCCATATTTTCAGCTGCCACTACATTTCTGAACTTGTATTCGCGGTATTACTTTCTTTTGACAATATATTTACTTATTGCTTGTTTGTTCACATATTTTATTTATATTTTATTAATCAGGCTAAAACCTAACTGAATCTTTTCAGTTTACTTAAGGCGATATATCGTTGTCATCTACTGCTTCAATCGAGTTTAGAAAGAAGTTTAGAACAGAAATCTATATGACATTGCCGATACGAATGTGTGAAAACACAAATGGTTCATAGCGAAACCCAAAAACCCTTTGCTTTAGTTTATTAAATTAAGTACTAATGGCAAAATAAAAAAAAAGTTTACGCATACATTGTATTCGACTATTAAGAGAAAAGCAAATATCTGAAACACGGTACTTAGATTACCGATTTGCAAACCTCGAAGAATTAAGACTAGTAATATTTTAATATTACTAGTCTTTTATTACTTTTTTGCCTTTCCTTCTGTGTGTTTCTCAGATTTGTGTTATATATATAAATAAAAGTATTCAAAATAAGAGTAAGAGTATGCTGGTAATTGTTACTGTATTCAAGATAGTATTTTCATATGTATTATATAACGCCAGCTACGAATGTAAAAGAACTATTTGAGACATTCTTTACTGGTAGAATTTTAACATAATCCGGAAAGACCTCATGATATGAGTAATGTTACATTTAATAATCATAAAATCATTTTTTATAATGCATACTGTTTATCTTAATCAAATATATATTATACTGTGTGCCAAATATTTATGTCCGAAATAGACTTACGAATTGAACGAAGTGAAGTGCAGCAGTTGATGAAAATTAGGTATTTGAATAAATGCTCTATGTCTCGCTTCCAAAATTTTTTCCTTGTGCTTTCACCGATCCTTGTGCAAGAGTAAGAACCGATGTTCATAGGGTTGCCTGCCCATAATTTAGCTGTAACATTGTTTGTCGGTGGCAAGGTTTCTTCAATTCTAAACCTTCAACAATTTTCATGTTTTTTTACTTCAGAATGGGGTGATAAAAAACTATACGTTCAAATTTTTCTTATTCGTTGATCAAGTATTTACTTGCAAGCTTTTTGACACGAAGACACTTTCTTGTGGCAAAGTCTAATTTTGAGGTTTCACTATAAAGGCTGTGCCGAAAGGATTGGATCAACGAAATGTCAGTGATAGAGTGGGTTATTACACATACGAGACAATAAATTTGATTATCCTAGACCTAATAGTTTTAGGCATATGATTTTTTAATTTTTTTTAAAATTTTCGTTACGGCACATGAAAAAAAATATTTTACTAGGTATTATTACTATTTCTGCTTTCGTACTATCTAAGATTTTCAAGAGAACATTTGGTTTCCTAATCAAAATGTTATTTGTTCGTTATTACTGGCAACGTAAAAATTAAACGCTGAAAAATGTGCATTTTTTAATCTCTTGGAACAGTGCAGCATCTCCCATTAGAAATTTATTCGTCCTTGATAGTTATCAGGTAGCAATGCTTGCACTTGTTCTACATGGTACGGGTACAAATTATTTCCTCTTAAAATGGGGTGTACTGTACTTCTCGCGATACCAGTACGTCGACAAATCCGCCCAACACTAGTAGAAGGAGCTTTTTCTACCTCGGTCAGCAATTCACGCATCATTAACATTTCTAGGCCTTCCTTCAGGAACTACATTTTTAGAAATTCGGCGCTCTAAACATGCGTTATTTACATGAAGAAAGACTCCGTGATTAGGATAGCATTCGCGATTAGGATAGCGCTCGCGATACGTACGTGCGGCTCGCCGAGCATTCCCATCACATAGCCTCAAAATGAAATACATTTTTGCATATTCACGAGTAGTGTAGGTCTGAGGAATTTTACAATGCAGTCAATCAACCAATATCCAAATCAAAAGCACAAACAAGATCCAATCAAGCGTAGGTCAACAAATAAAACAGTGGTAGGGAACAAAACAACAAAAAACATGTTGTTATCTCCGAGTTCTTGAAGGAAGGTGTAGAGGAGGTCACTTGACGGCCGAGAACAATAACAGGACTATACGAGTGGGAATGAGATAGCGAAACAATTTTGATAAGCGGTTGTTTTGACCGTAAGCATTTCAACGAATGCGGTCTTATTTCAATAATGCAGGTATTTTCCAAATGTTTAATGCGTAACAATTTACCTTTTTGGAATCTATATGAATTATTGATATTTTTGAAATAAAGTTCCACAAGGTTATCATACACTTTTTTACACCAGCATTGTTCAAAAATAACTTTTAATGTTTCATAATTAAAAAAATGCACATGTTTCAGAGTTTAATTTTTATGTTGCCAATAATAAGGAATGAATAACATTTTAATTAGGAAGACAAATGTTTTCTTAAAGATCTTGGACAATAAAAAAAGAAAGGTGCGTGTACTTATGTACGCGCGTGAGAAGTTATACTTCTTTGTCATCATTAAATAATACATACGGATAGATAACCTCAATTGTATTGGAGCACTTGAAAAGGTCTATAAACACAATTTTTTCACTAATATTTACAAATATTAATCAAAATATTGAATTTAAATCACTACTGAATATAATTTATCAGCACATATATAAATCGCACTTATATTTTTTTATCCAATAAATTCAAATGAAAAAGTGGCTCACTGCGTCAATATTATGTACTTGAAGTATTTTTGTTACGTGAAATTAATAATCATATCTATCAAAAGATGGCGCTGCGCTGATGTAAGGAAATTATAAACTAATTGATATTTTAATTCTGTATGACAAGTGAATACAAAATAAAGATAAAAACAATATTACCATAAAGCTAAATGCCTTATGGTAATATTGTTTTTATCTATTATCTGCATAAATTAAAATCATCAACAAGTAAATCTGCATCAAATGGTAATATTGTTTATATATTGTTATTATATTTAAAAACAATATTGTTGTGCAATAATATTGTTTTTAAATATCATCTGCCTCTCTGTATAAGTATTTATCTGTGAAACTTGGGTATTAGATTTATTAGTAATATAAATAAAGAATCACAATTAATGACATCAAACATTTTTAAATTATTCGAAAGACGAATAAAATGCAGAATCTAAAAATAAAAAACTTGTCTTGGAGGCGCCGGGTATCGATCTCGGTACCTCTCACATGCCAAGCGAGCGCTCTACCATCTGAGCTACGCCCCCAACGTAAGTTTCTTACAAAATATTGGTATTAATATATAGTCTCAATAACTGCAACTTCATACTGTAACTTTTGTGTGACGAATCTTAAAATTTCACTCTCATCATTTTTTCATAACGCGCCTAAAGAAGTATAACTTCAAAAACCATTAATTATGGTCTTGGATCTTAATTAATGAATGAAGATCTTGGACAATAAAAAGCATTAAGCAATAATAATTAATAAAAAAAAATATTCTCATGCAAAGTAACAAGAGTTAAAAAAAATAAAAATAATTATATCTCTAAAACTATTAGGCCTAGGATAACAAATATTTATTGCTACGCATGTGTACCCCTTCCATTACCGACATTTCGTTGGTCTCTATGGGACACCAGTATATATGTTTATGAGAAATATGGAAAAAATACAGATATGCGAACTAAGATTTAGATAATATCAGATATAATAGAAAAAACCATTAACATCGGCGAATCGATTTATGCAAAAGTAAGTAACACGAATAAGAAACCAAGTAAAAAAGAGCCTTTTTTTATAAAACAAATTAAATGTCGTAATTGAAATGAAGGAAGATATACTTTAGAAAGGGTAGCTTAGTAGCTTTGTTACTTTTACGTTTATTACGATGAGTATCATAAATTATAGCCTTTGTATTGGAAAAGGTTCAGGCCCACTGCATTGAAAAAGAAAGACTCAGTTGAAGGTGTCGAAAACTATGTGCGAGCGGTATAACTTAAACCCGCAAACTTTTCATTATTTACCTGCCTATTTTTGATGACCCTTGCCTCTCGATAATCTTTTTTCTTTGATATATTATATTTGATTTGTTAGAATTCAAAACTTCATTTTTAGTTTCCTCATAGTCACTATCTAACAAATGACCAGAGTGTTCTAAATTATTATATTCTTCCATTCTTTTAACTAATTGTGTTTTCTTGTAAATAGTTGCTGTTCCAAATTTTTCCTTTTTTGTCAAATCTATTACTAATTTCGGATTGATATCTTTATTAAAAAGCTCACTAAAAATTTTCATCTGTAACGACGATTCAAATATTTTGTTAATTGGAGTATGCTTTAGTCGATTTCAGCAATGATTCAGCTCTGTTTTCCACGAAGACAATAAAACATTCATGCCGGGTGCCCGGGAGTTTCTCCCATATCACCACTTTCTAGTAATTTCATCTCATCGTACAATTTGTTCGGTGCTCGTGTTAGAAGAATAACATCAGATGTACATGTATATTTTGCGTTTAATCTTTTTGCAATTTTTTTAGAGAGGTAAGTACCCTCAGAAAAGTTTCAGCGACAACTGGTTCTATTTTATTTACAGAGATGGAAAGCGACAAGATATTTTTGATGCGTATAAATAATTCTAACATAGAAAATGTGGAGTATATTGAGTGGAAAACGTTGTGAAACTTTTAAAACTACTTGATATAGTCGAACTTGTATTTTTCTTAACACTTATTTGGCCATTGTTGAATGATTGAAATGTCCCAAATATTTTTTTTAATTTTTGTGAATAGTATATTCAAAAAAATATTCATTATAAAAAGAGTAATTACAAAAGACAACACTTGTAATCGATTCTTTAACTATCAGATGCGGCTTATGGGTTGTGCAGTCAATATTATTTATATAAAATAAACTACAGAAACGCTTCATGTTCGATGCACATCTTTCACTGTGCAATGGATATTCTGTTTTAGGATTTCCTACCCTTTAAACGGGTTTTCAAACATTGCGAAATTTGGTTTCCAGAATGGCATTCTTCGAGAACATCTGCTCTCAATATATGTTAAATGCAATAACGAAATCCCTGAGGATGTATATGATCAAATATATCGAGTGAAAAAACCTTTCTCTAAACTTTTCAAACAGTTTTTAATTTTTCAATAAATCTCCTTCATAATATAAAATTAAATTCATAAATAATTTTTTTCTTGAAGATACTATGGTAAAGTTTGGTGTATGGAAATTTAATGAAGTATTTTCTATCTTTGAGAGCATAATTTGGAGCAATGTGGCCAACACATGCTGAAAGCCTAGTTCATTTATGAATTGTATAAAGCAAATACTTCTAGAGTTAAGTAGTTGATTGTTCTTGAATTTGGGTAGCATTATCCTACAGTTTGGTTTTTTCGAAATAATCTTTAAAATTGGTTTCTTTATAATATCTTTTTGCTCTTTGTAAAAATATTTGCCGTGAATATTTTCTTTGAAAAGTAACTTTTATCCTTCTGGATATTTTCTTTGCAGGTGATTCTTTAACAATGTTAACAATAAGGAGCTTTGTTTTTCCGAAAATAGGTTCCATCACAAATTTTTCGTTTAGTACTTTCATCATTTACTAAGGTTAAATATTTACATTCCACTCTATTGAACTTTTTCGTCGATATCATATTTAGTTATCATATTGATCGAAAACACTAATAGTTTAAACGTTGTCCTTTGTCATACTAATCTATAATAAAATAAATTGCGCGCCGTGAAGGCAAAGTCACTAGGTTATGTGGAAAGAAAATCGAATGTTCTTAATGCTGCGTGGACGATCTATAACTTATTTTAATGTAGATAATAAAATCTTGATACTTCGTGGCAAATAGTTTTTTAATAAACCATTTTATATTTCAGTACACATTTTGCTTCCAAAAAATTGTAAAGAGAAATAATTTGTACATAACAAATCTAAAATATTCATATGTAGACTACATTCAAAAAGACCACTTACAATTTTTACCTTTCCATAAACTATTACAAGACCATTTGCAAAAATGTTTTTGGTGCCGTAAATTCTAATGGTGATTTTACTCGGAAATTGAAAAAAAATACTTTTTTCCGGTACAGTTTCCATTGCAAAACGCATTAATACTGCAATATCAGGTAATACAATTTTAAAGGAATTTCAACTGAGCGATAATTTTCAAAATTATATATATTGTGAAGTTTGTGTAGATTCCTTGGTACAATTACAAATTGATGAGTCATTTATAAGTCGTAAAGATTTTGCAAAAGACGATAAGATCTTTTTGAATTATTCCTCAAAACATTTATGTGGCATATGCTTAAAATGAGAATTAAGGCATTATATTAGGGAACATTTAAAAAATAATTTTAGTTTATTTTAGAGAACAATTGTATCTGAATTGTTTCTTCACACGTTGATTATGTGCAGACATCCTAACTTCCATTTTCGTGAAACAAAAACAGTCACTGGATTCAATAATAAGATACAAGACAAGCTTCATATTGTATTTATCTAGTGGAAAAGTTATCGTGTCGCCAATAGCACTAAAAAGACTGCTAGATAATCGGTCTGAGACAAAACTAGCTCAAGGGAAGGGAGCATTCCGATATGCGTAATACCACTTGGCTGTGTATGTTTTACTGTCATAATGACAAAATTCGTTTCAAAATTGTTCATTAAAAAAGTATTTAACATAATAAAAACATAAAAGTTTTGATAAAACTTCGTGGGCATACCTTTTTTTTTTTCAGTTTAGTTGTTAACTGTCGAGGTGGTCGAGGTGTATTCACAACGGTTAGTGGTAAAAAAGTTGAGAAGGAAAAAATGGAACGCACCCAACCAAGTATCGGCCTTCGTCGATAATCCATGTAAGATAACAATATGGACGGAAATGTTTGATTTAATATGATTATACGATTCCGGTTACAATTCAATAAATTTTTTTGCTGTTCTGATTTATATATAAAGATCTATTTAAGGCATATTTAATTTAATCTAAAAAGTTCCTTTATATGATAGGAAAACACAATCGAAATTATATTTCATTGGACTATTCAGGACGGATAGTAGCTATCCTATTGCCGTGTCCGCCATTCGCAGTATTGAGCCACGCGTTAATCACTAGAAATGTGACTAATCTATATTGTAGTTTGTTATAATGTTCTTATTGGAGAATATATATATTGATTACGACTAACCAAAAGAGGTTTGTTCATTTGAGTGGAGCAAAAATAGAGTTGGCATATGCGTTTAGGGTGAGAGGTTGTTTGTTTGTTTGTGCAATCCAATATTCCCATTTATCTCCGAAACACTTTGACCGATTTAGATACGGTTTTCTGTAAAATATTTATGATTCATTGGCAATTGTTTTTAGATAGTTGTTACGGTGATTACTCGCCAGGAAGCGCCACATTTTGTTGCACACGAATGTTCCCATTTATCTCCGAAAATGTTTGACCGATTTAGATACCATTTTCTATACAACATTTGGAACTAATCGGTGATGGTTTTTAGATAAGTGTTACGCCTAATAATCACCAGGGGGCGCCGCAATATACATTTTCTTGTAAACGAATGTTTCCATTTATCTCCCAAATTATGTGATCGATTTAAATACGGTTTTCTGCAAAATATTTGGAACCAATCGGCTATGGTTCTTAGATAGGTGTTATGGTGATAGCTCACAAGAGGGAATTGTAACATTTTTTTCCAAACGAATGTTTCCATTTATCTCCAAAAAGTATAAAATAAAAAGGAAAATTAAAAGTTTTCAAAAACCCACGGGGCAGGTAGTCGTTGTAATTTAATAACGGTTAAATATTTTCTTTTAAACCCCTGAATGAAAGAAAGTAAGAACCGGTTAATATAATTACGAACCCAAGAAAATCCGTTGGGGCTGCCATTGCTACTTCCGTTCCTAATACCGTGATAATTTTTCAATTACAACGACTACATTCGTCGTAGGTTTTTTTAAATTTAAAATTTTGCTTTTTACCAATTGTTGTTTTGCCTCTATTGTTAATTGTTGACGCTGTAAGAGCACACCATCTCTTAAAAACTTCCAAGTACCTTCGACTTTATCTTCAGGTGACTCCCGATGGGTGTTTAGAAAAAAACTTAATTTTTTCTGCCTATTTCCATCCGCAATTGAAAGTAATTTTAAAAAATTTTTGACAGTAGTGTGTTATTATTGCTTTATTTGAATACATGTCTTGCACGTATATTCAGTAACACTGACAATTTTAACCACATTAGTTGCAATTAAGTTAACACTTTAAGCAAATCTCATACAAAATGCTGTCGCAAGAAGTGTTTTTGTGACTAACATAATGCCTTCAATATATAGTCACACAATTCCTAATCAAAATTGCGTGTTCTGTGCAAGTTAGTCTGAGTGTCTGCCTGAGGTGCAACGCGGCGCGGTAAAGGAGGTTTTGTTTATATTTATAATACGGCTTCATTAAATCAGCAATTTCGCACCTCTTCCTATATAGTTTTTAAGGGCAGAGCGTCCTATTTAATTCAGTCTAGTTGTTATTTGAGATAGATAGATACTGATTTGTTAAAGCTGACGATATAAATTAGTAATTAATATAAAAAAAACTTCAAATCATTTAAATTCAATTATTTATGTGATATATAATAGAAGTCATTAGGCTAACTAGAGGTATTAAAATATAAGAAACACGGAAATATTTGAGTTACACTGTGTTAAGTGAAGCACAGAAACTAAGTAATACCATGTTGATGACTTATTGTAATTTAATTACATATTATTTATGGGTCGGAAATGACTTGATTCGGTTAAATAATAGGAAAAAAACTCTACAATCAAGGAGAAATGTAAAATAGTTTCTACTGATATCAAGAAAGTATGCAGTAAAGCATCAATTACTACCACAAGTCATTAACAAAGTATCGCAATGTTGATTTCTTATTATAACAAATGCAAAAGTGTAGTACAAGTTAAATGAAGATTCTTTAAAAAAGTTATTTGATATTGTCACTCTTAAATGTATTTCAGGAAAACTGTATAAATGTGTGAATATGACATATATTACAAAATCCGACTTACCAAAATATCAATAAAATGATCGTAAAATGTATGTAGGTTCTGTGTACCAAGTGGCAATTAAGTTTATCCATATTAAAGAACTCAGGAAAAGAAAGTACAAAGAATTTCTGAAAACTGCGGCTGATACTCGCAGCATTTCTACTTCTCCCCCAGCCTTGGAATGTTCTTTTAACAGATTCTTCAGTAAAATATTAGATAGTGACTTCCATTAGGTCTATATTGAAAAACCCTGTAGACAACCCAAAAAATCAAAATAAACGTAACAAATGAGAGAAAAACTACAAATCTGCAGTGATCGATATTGACAATTTAGCAAAAATAATAGATCGAAACAAATTACGTCAAGACAGTCGAAAAGTACGCCAAAGTTTGCAATTTGCAAGTCGTGAAAAACTATCTATTCCGAACTTTATTTTGACGACCGTAAAGGGAAGGTACTAGTCTTAACTAAGACGAAAAATATGTTACACCGGAAAATTATCACTAAGGAACATATTTCATTAATATCCGAGCCAGATTCTACCTACATAATCTTTTAATTGATTCGGGGAAAGTAATTACGATTAAGAACAATATAATTAATTGTTTAAATGAAAGTCTGGACATATAGGAGGCAATTGTATGTGATGGCATAAATCTAAATACAGGACATAAAAACGGCTTCATTATATTATTGGAAAAACATCTTAATCCACCCTTACAATATTTTGTGTGTTTACTAAGTGCAAATGAATTGCTACTTCGTAATCTGTTTGCCAGTCTAGACAGTACCAAAACAGGTCCAAATAGTTTTTCAGGAAGCATTGGAAAATACTTTAGAAGCACCTAGAATTTAAAGTAGTGGATTTTGATATCATCAATATAGCATTACTGGATATTAATGCTGACTTATGAGCACAGTTCGAAAATATTTGCACCAAATATGCTTAGCTGTTTCTCTAGACAATCTTGCCGAGCTTAGCAAGCAAAGATATAGGGAAGCTTCCACATTATTGATGGTCAACTTGTGCAAACGGAGTTCTTTGTTTATATGTGGAAATAGTGAAACTATCGGCAATACTCAAGTCATCTTTATTTGGAAAGTGTGTGCCCCGACCTGGTTTGATGTCAAGTTTAAACCTTCGTGCAAACATGGTCTCGTCCATGTTTTTTATCATGGTTAAAATATATTTCTACTTACGGAATGATCTGAAAATCTTAAATACTATTCAACGAAATTCTTTCTGTTCATACCAAGAAAACTCGTTGCTAGCTATGTTAAAAGACGATGAGCCCCATTTAAGAGAACTAGCTCTGCGAAGAATAATAAAAGCAAAGGAACTGACCAAAAGCAAAAAAGAATTTGAGTTTCAGCTTCCGCAACTTCAGATCGGGTGGCTTATTATTACCATCTAATAGATTGATAGAAAGAAGATATTAATAAACCACCAACGACAATCAAATACAGTGCCACGGAAATTATAAACATGATTTCTTCACGAGACACTTTGTTGTATTATCAGAAGTTTCCTTGCCACATTTAGATAGTGGAATGGTATGTTAAGCTTGTAACTGAGATCAAATTATTTGTTTCATGGGCCAGAGGCAAGAGATGGTTACATAAGAACAAAGATAAAAGCTCGGCAAGACTTACCAGTTTTGAGACAAAATCTCAGTATTTTCATCAAAAAGAAGGTCCAGATACTCCTGGTAGAGACGCTTAAATCTCCTTATGAATACATTTGTTACTTTAATATTTGTAGGTTTCACGTTTTCAATAAGAAAAAAAATAAAATTATTTTAACATATTTTATTAGACCTCATATTTTTCTTTTATTTTCAAAATTTTGAATCCAATGCGCCACGTGAAGATATTCACATAGAGAGCTGAAATTCTGTACTTGTATATATTAGACAATGTATCAATTATTGACAATATAGAAAATAAAAAAAAATTTAAAAATCGATCCACCCTTTGTTCGAATTCGTGTCATATTTCTATACGTTGTTATTGCGATGTCATGATACGTTCACATATATACCGCACTGTTATTCAGTGCTACCATTCACGAAACGAGAAAATACGGCGCCTCGAAAAAATTAGGATAAAATTAATGTGGCCAAATGACGCAACTCCTTTGAACTACCTGAAGATTAATAGCCAACACGTGGGAAAGCGTGCAAGCCGCGAACAGGGGCGAATGGATATAATGAATCGGGTTTTCGTAATATGCCGGTGCTTTTACTATATTTAGGTAATTAAGATTGTGTTTTATAAATTCCGTATCTCAAAAGAAAAACGAAACCATTGTAATATCATTCGAGTTTCCCTTTATTCGTCTGCCAAAATTATTTTTCCCAGAAACCGTTCGACGTAAAGACTTGAAATTTGGCTTAATAATAAATACATTAACCCACATATTTGTAGTACCTAAAAATATTTATATGGAAGTTTTAGTGGGACAAATATAATAAAAAATGTATGAAATTCCTTATCGTTTGAAAAGACTAGTTACCAAAATGTTTTTTTGAGAGTTTTAGAGGTTTTGAGGGTCTCCAAAATATGTTTTTTTGAGAGTTTTATTTACATGTTCAGATGTACTAAAAAAATTTACTTATCTTTAATAATATTTAGCCGTTATTAAACATTTATTGGCAACAAATTCCATATTAGTGATTACTTATGATAAATAGAAAAATTTTACTACATACAACATACGGAACCCCCAATGCGCCAGTCAGACTATCAGTTGGCTGGTTTTTTAAGAATATGTTACCTGCGAAATTGTATTAAATTCCGTCACTGTTAGTAACAAAGTCAAGTTTTTAGTTATTATTAAAAAAGTATTGAACTGTCTTTGCGCAAACGAGACTCGAAATTTGCCGGTTTCTTAGGAATATGTGATGTGCAAAATTAAATTTAACGTCGTCCTTACTAGCAAATCAAATTTATGGTTATTGATAAAGAAAAACGGTGCCTCCGATACGCAAGATAGACTCGCACTTGGCCAGTTTTTAAAGAATATTTTACATGGGAAATTGTATTAAACTTCGACACTACTAGAAACGCAATCTCATGCGATATGGTTATAATTAAAAAAAGGCAAACGAAAGGGGTCTCACGACTTTCAACGTTATTTACAGTATATTGAAATCTTTATTTGTTTAAAATATTAATGTGCACATAAAATTATATACAAGCACACACAAACACACGCTCATACCAGCCAGACACACATGCGCACACACACACACACATATATATATATATATATATATATATATACACTGTTATATTCATCATATTGTATGTATCTTTTTAATCATTATCTGCTTGTTTATATATCTTCGAACAATCATAATCGTTAATTTCGAAAATGTCTAGTGGATAATAAAATAAAAAATTATCTTTTCATTATGTTTTGTTTATAAGCCCCTAAAATATAAAGCGGACATAAATATATTCGCATTCTGGAAGATATCAGTGCAACGACCAATTGTACAATCAAATAGTATAGTTAATACACAAGATTTTAAGAAAAGATTGTACTTAAATCAGAAACCTATATAATAATGACTGAGAGTTATTAAATGAAACTACGTGATGTAGTATTATTTCTACTTTCTTTAATTTCTTTACTACGACCTAGGTTTCGTTGTATTACAACATCTTCAGGTGTTCTATTAGCAAAGATATGAATCTTTGCTAATATCCCACCTGAAGATGTTATAATACAACGAAACCTAGGTCGTGGTAAAGAAATTAAAGAAAGTAGAAATAATACTACATCACGTAGTTTCATTTAATTCTGAATAATGATTTTTTAAAAAATTAACACCAAATATATTCAATATTCAACGTTGAATAAATTCGTTGAATTTGACGTCGACCCTCGGAGAATAATTTATTAAATGCGAATATTAAGGAAGTACACCATGGCGTTGAGCCGATAATTTCGTCAGATGAATATTTCCGAAGTTGATTGCTAATTTTTTTACTTCATTTCTTTATCTAGAACTTATTGCGAAATATCTATTAGGTAGCGTTGTATGTTATGAAAGTAAAAATTTCATATTTCATATACGTCTGTAGCGCGGAAATAAATATGAAAAACGTACCGCAGTGCTCAGAACGAAATTCAGAGATTAAAACTCGTACATGATAATCTTAGAAAGTAGCAGAATTGGAAACCGAACTTGAATGTATGTAAAATAGAACAAATATAATTGAATCTGTTATGATAACTAAGGATATAAAAGACATATATGGTAACATAATATTGAAAAAGCAGATAATTTATTTTCTGCGGTTTTTATTTCAGAATTTTTTTTGCATAGAATTTTTGAAGATATTGTGGACATATTATATAACAATATGTACCGAAATAATGTATCGTTTTTATCTTAATTCACAAAATTATATTAATGTATGGCTTGAATTTCTTTCAAGACTATTTAGATTCAAAACGCGCGCGCCACCGACAAAGTCTTATGTTTTATTTTTTTTTTTCAGTTAGCGCGTTTTGTCTAGTAACGTTTGGGTTGGCGAGTGTCAAGTAGTCATTTAAATTTTTATATAAGGCATTTGTGGTATATGTACATTAAAGTATAAAATAGCATATATCCTATTTACTCCTATTAATAGCATATATCCTACGGGCCGATCTTCGTAGGCCATTTGCATCGCGTGTAAACAGTACCCTGTACATTAATGTCGACGCACTTTCTATTTCAAAATAGATATAGTTTTACTTACAAACAAATATTTAGTTCTTTCAAAAGTGCTAAAAATATATTACGATTACTAAGAAGATTTAAGAAGTAGAACAGGACGTAGCAACATTTTACTGCTCACTACTCTTTATATATTGTCTAAAACAGGAGGCGCCTTTGTCTGATTTGAAGGGCTTTGTTTTCTCATTTATCAAATATTTCTTTCTTAAGGAAAAAATATTTGTTCTAAATATATAGTTGTTATTTCGTCAGTAAAATTTATTTTACAATCTGTTACTGCCATTGTAACAGAAAAATACACAACACAGACAATTTCTTTATCGATAGTGATTAGTTAGGCGAAAATACTCTAAATACTGTATATCTGTTTTAAAAATAGCACAAAGGCTAAAATACTGAATATATTTTTTCAAAAATAGAACATAGTAAAGCTTTTAATATATATTTGAAAACAAGTAGCTACTCATTCAGAATATTGAAATTTTAAACAATTTATTTTCGCACTAATTTCTTTCGCATTTTTTTATAAATTTATCTGAAATTTAAACAAGGTCAGAGCAATTAGTTTGAGATACGGAACCCTAAAAATCGGTCAAGTACGAGTAGAGTTCACAATACGAGAATTTTTGAGAAAATAGAATTGAAAGAGCCATGGTATAGCCGCAAAATTAATTCACTTCCGCAACATTTCAGTCATGCCATGAAGGAGAGTAGTAATAAAATCCTTATGCATTTGTTATCCTCAACAAACAAACTAATTGAACTTAATTCTCTGGCTCGTTACTGAAAAAGCTCCATAAAAGTTTCATATTCAAAAAGGCGTAAACCCACATAAGATTACACACGTACTCGTATGTCCATTTGTTACAAGTGCTTTTCACTGAAACTGTTTGACGTAGAGACTTGAAATTTGGCTTAGTAATAAAACATAACTTTACCAACACAAAATGCTATATTAATATTCAAAATTTAGGAGAGGAGGGAAGGGTTAGTTTAAGTAGACGTAAAGATTAATTAAAATTCAATATAAAGTGTTGGGTTACTTTATAAAAGAGCTAGTCATAACGGTTTCAAAAAAGGGTTTTTTCCTACCTTTAGGTATATATAATACTGAAGTGAAATGACACAAATAGGAATATTTACGAAGATGTAGTACACGACCTTTATTTCTACTTGATTGCAGCTACCTGGATGCTGTAAATTTGGTATTTGTCGAAGTAAAATTAACGCCGGAAACCTTATATAACACTTGATGTGAAACGGCTTGGGGAATGTTTATTTTATAACATTTCCATTACCTCAATGATAATATTTCGGAGTAAGTTATGAAACGAATGTCAAAAACATTATTCAGGTGATCGGTATTGTTATTGAGGTTGAATATATTCCATGTGTTTTAGTATTTAACTGGATTGCTTCACAGGCGTTAATTTGACGTAGGCTGCTTAAATATTTGCTTCATTATTATCCATATCTAATCATAATAGGATGTAGATATGAACATTTTAATAAAATATTGGATATGTCTGAAAATGGTATGTACTCATGTTGTTGAAGATTTAAGCGCTTGAAAGCTGTAACACAAATAAATAATACGCGGTCACAAAATCACCTCGAGTGACGTTTTTACCTAAACCAAATAACTTTTTAACTTATACACTCAACCCGATAGTTTTCCAGTTCCAGAAAAGTGAATTTTCATCAAACTTATTGAAAAAATTAGCTTATTTGTGATTAGGATTAAATAAGTATTTAATAAGTACGCATGCGATTTCCGCCATTTACAAAGATAACTGTTTAATACTGTGATATCAAAAAAAATGTGAAAGTAACGAACACGTTAATAGTAGAGTAGTTTAGAATTGCAATAAAGCTTTTTCTGACTTAGAATGTGAAGAAACGAAATATTAGCAGTAAAAAATTATTGAATCTATTCTTTTTATCTCACTGTGAATGCTACAAATAGAAATTCAACAAATAAATAACATTATGGAATAATATAGAATTTAAGTAAAGCAATGTAATGCTCAGCTTTACTTTTGGCTCAAAGATAAAAAAGTTTCAGAAATTAGAAAGAAAATAAAAGTCATATACGTCCTATTAAATGTAAAAAATGTTGAGTAAAAATGGATTTAGGACAAAACGCCCTCAATATCAACGCTTTATAAGAATTATTACAATCAAAATGGTCAATATTAGAAAGACAAAACTTTTACTGCTGCATCAGTAAAATGATATTTAAGAAAAAAAGAAGTAGAATGCTTCGGAGAAGATTTATAAGGAATTGGAATGCTTTTTGGAAGACTTACATTATAAGAAAATAAAATGCTTTTGGATAAAGATACAAGTCTCTTTTAAGTAGTTTTCTTATTTAAAAGTATGTGTTTTTAAGGTTATCTGTTTCACCGTTCGTCATTTCGCGCTAAGAAGCTCTAACTATTGTAGTGGCTGCTCCAAAGCTTATCACATATTAAATATTGGCTATCTCTGATACACTGCTAGTATAATTATTGTTGACCATTTTTGAATGAAGTAAAAGTATATTTAAATATATATATATATACATATATATATATATATATATATACATATATATATATATATATATATATATATATATATATATATATATATACATATATATATATATATATATATATATATATATATATATATATACACACACATGTAAACATATATTATTGTTTAATTATATTTCATTGAAAATACGTTAATTAAAAATTATTCTTCCTATTTATTTTAATGTCTCGTCAAATTGAATATCCCAGAAAACGTTAATGTACAGTCAAAAAACGCATAATTTCAATATTGAATGTTACAGATTCTTAACTACTTCCGACGTATTTTATGTAAATGCGTTTTACACGCATTTAGCAATGTTATAATTTTAAAGCGTATACCATAGTCATTTTAGCTTTATGGGAATTGATACATAAGTTAATTATCTTTTAGTTTTATTATAACTAGTTTCGAATTTATTCTACTTATGCATTTCACTTATACGTCCCAGTAAGTAATTTTAGTAAAAGGTCTTTGCTAATAGACCACCTGAAGATGTTGTAATACAATGAAACCTAGGTCGTGGTAAAGAACATAAAGAAAGTAGAAATAATACTACATCACGTAGTTGCATTTAATTCTTAAAAAATCTGTTTTAAATGTCGAACTATTTCGGCCATTTTTTTCTCATTTTGGGTCAATTTTGAAAATGTGCTAATGAATGAGACGTATGTAGAAGATATGAAAAAGAACCCATTTAAATAGGAAAAGAATCTTTGTCTGCTTTGGCCCAACTCTTTCAATCGCACATATGACCAAAGAAAGAAGACCCCAATGATAAATGTATATAAATATTATACAGTACGTTTTTATTTGAGATTAATTATTAAAGTGAAATTATGTTTTCTGGTATTTTATATGTGATACCGTATAATTTGAAAGATTGCTAAGATATGGCTATAAGGTAGTATACGTGAAGGAAAGCAACAAATTTTGAATTTTTTCTCACCTAGAACATCGGCTCGTTTAGATGTTATTAGATATTGTGTCACAATTCAATACAACACCGATAGGAGGCCATATTTATGTTCGAGAACATTTAGTTTATAACAAGTTGGCCCAAAAATTATTACAACCGTAATTGTCATATTTGTTGGTATTAATCAATTCAATTAATAAGATTAAATATATCCTAACTTGTTTTACTTCCAGAATACACATTGGGAAGAGGAGCGAAGGAAATAATACCGTGAGCAAATCTAGAAATTATTACAGAAGTCACTTTTTTGTGTATACTGTACTTTTTTATCATGTTTTTGGTACCGTACATGTTAATGCAATATTTTTAATTTATGGGAAGAAACAAAAGAGACAAAAGCATGTTAAAAGGGAAAGAATAGTGAACATTAATTATTTTTAGAATAGTTATTAATAATTAGTAGACTTAGGAGTCTACTAATTCTGTTGTTAAGGATCTGTTCTCTGTTATGGAACACTACATATACGCATTGCAAAAGAGAATTGGCTCATATTAAAAAAAAATATTTTATGCAATATGTGCGATGGGAACTTTGATTCAGAAGCAGCACGGAAATGTTAGATAAAAATGTGTATAAGCCAAGAATCTGTTGGTGGTATTGAGTCTATTGGCATGGCTTTACGCAGTTAAACATAATATTTCGTCACGTTAATAATAGTCATATATTTCGAAGATTCCATAACTATTGCCATGAAACCGACAAAAACAATCAGAATAAAGTTTGTCATATCAGGGCTTTTTGTCTGAGAATTTATATTTCAAAAATTAAAAAAGCATCAATGGCTGCTTATTTAACTAAAGTTAGTACTGAATGAAAAGTTTTTATTATAGTAAATACACCCAAACATAAAACAAAGCTTTTTGAAAATTATGTTTGCGTAGGTAAATGTAATTTTTATTGGAGATGTTCACATAGCAACTATCATTGCAATTTCTACTCGTTTGGGAGTTCAAGAAACTATCGTACATACGATGGGGTTAAAGGGAAAAAATCACGAGGAAAAGTGGTATTTCAGTAATCAGTAACTCTTGTGACTTTTAATAATTAGTTATGTCATATTTGTCTTCACACATTCATAAACGTCGCTTTTTAGTTTGTCTCACGTATAAATAAGATTTGTTATCGTGGAACTTGTGGTTTCTTTGGGGCTAACGGTATGGGTCTAAATGATTTTCCTACCACTTTTCTTCTTTGTTGTCGGTGTATAAACACCATTAGCGCCATTCTATTTGCTGCTGCCTCGATACAACCGCACGTAGAAAATCAAATCACTGCGATGTATAGAAAATGTTATCTGATTATTGGATATGATCCACAATAAAACTCTTTATATTTTTAATTGAACTATCCAGAATTAAACTGTAAATTTTTGATCCAAACATATAATAATGTGTAAACAATAGACTATACAACTCATTCCAAGCGTATGGATACACCCATAGTGTATTTAAAAATCGCCTAAAGTAATATTATTTTTCATAACCTCATTCCCTTTATGTATTATCTTTCATGTTCTCATTCTTATGCATTTTCAAATCTCGTATAATCGATGCCAACTCCATTTTATCAGATTAGAATGTTATTTTGTTCACATTTACATTTGTACATAGAAATATTTTTTTATCAATTTTGTTTTAAAGTAAATTTACAATCTCCTGATCTAATTTATATCCAAAAAAACAATCGAAATGACACCCATTTTCTGATTCATCACGAATACTTGAAAATTATAAATTTTACAAATTTGAAATTTAGATCCTTCAAGGTGTAAAGATGGAGTGGAAAAATGAATGGAAATTTCAAAATAATTAAAGTTAAATATGAAATTCATTTAGATATGAGATATGAAATAGCTCAGAAACTGAAATATAAAGACACCCTTATCAATATTTTTGGGAAAATCGACAACCGTAAATAGTACCGTAATATGTACAAAAGCAAAATAAAACAAAATTCAGTTATGGTCCCTTTTTGCGGGGCAAAGTGGGCTTAAATTGACTGCAAAAATTGCTTTGTTAATAAAATTGGTCTGATGACAATTTTGAAGAAATTTTAAATTTTTTTTTTCAAAAGAATATTGGAATTAATACCAAAATTGTGTAGAAATTGAATTACGATTCCTATGATCTTATCAGTGACACAAGTGTAACATTTTAGCCTAACAATTATATTGATATTGAAGGAAATTAATGCGGTGTAAAATTATAATATTTACGTTTTTACAAAGTTTAATGCGCAAACTAGCTA
This sequence comes from Druceiella hillmani, assembly GCA_039881145.1. Classification (NCBI taxonomy): domain Eukaryota; kingdom Metazoa; phylum Arthropoda; class Insecta; order Lepidoptera; family Hepialidae; genus Druceiella; species Druceiella hillmani. Next base: position 35,771,265 of record JAYKKI010000002.1, on the reverse strand, counting down.
TTACCCGAAAAAAATAATATAAAGGCAAGTAATAAATACAATTCTAACATCCTACTCTTCTCTGCTTTTCCTTTGAAATCATGAAGTATTCTTATAACCCGAATTTTCTTAGGTCTATAAACTCAGCCTTAGGTGTACATGTCCTTGGACTTCACTCTGTAAATCTCTTTAAAATATTTTTTCTCCAAACATGATACATTCTTCTATGAATATTCATTCACTGTTTATGCTGCAAAACTGTGGAATAAGGTGAACCTACATCGTTAGTTCACGTATTAAAAGTATATCTGAAACTAAATTACTTTCGTCACTCCCCATCGTCCCTCCTTGAATCTTTTTTCTATATATTTTTGAAACAAAACTTTTTAACGCAGGCTTTAGGATGGGAAATTAGTATAGAAAAATTGACCGAGACAAGGCAGACGTGACATGTATACTCTTAGCTGCGTGTATAACCACATTGATACGGAAAGTGTATGTCGATACAGATGACACTCTACTCGCATTCTTTTTCTGTTGCTTAGCCGAAATAACTCTCGCTCCTTCTATATGACTCTTTCTCTCTTATAGGAACTATACGTAATACAGAGAGGATTAATTTCTATTGCATTCATATACCATACAATAAACATGTGCTCATTTAATTTGAGGGTTATAATATCATATTTATTACATCTAAATAACATAGTATAATAGTGATGGACCAAATGGTGGTTTAGAGCGAAACAAATAAAGTTTATGATATGTATTTTTATCTATTTAGTCATAAATTAATATTAATATAATTTTTGAGTATTTTGTTTCATTTGTCAGAAGGAAGTAATAGAGGGAAAGAAAGAGAGCGAGATTCGACCATTATACCTTTATATAGAAAAGCTTCGCTTCTGTTGTGGGTGCAATCACCAACATACTCGCGTTCCTTATTAACTATTTGTTCATCTTTATTTTTTTCTTTAATAGTTCGCTTGTTTATTTAATATTATTTTAACTGTTTTTTTCTGTTTTACAACTGTATTCTCAATCTCTTACCATCTACTCTAACTAAGAACATATTTTATTACCTATTGCTTTGTTTGCCTGGAAGAGACTGATTTTATCTTATGTATTTTTATATTAAAGACATAAAGAATAAAATAAATAAATAAAGTTAAAAATACTGCGAACTCTTATTATACCGCTGCTCGAAGTACTGTGAATATGGTTATCGCACGGATGGTGGAAGTCGCGCGTTCCTTCCAATATTACCTTATTCGCGGAAACTAGACTAATAACAGAGACACAGCTTTGACATTGTGGATCATGAAGATACAATTAAAATTTGTCGAAAATGGCGGATAAAACGATAATCATAGTAGTGAACACAAAAAAGAAGAGGAGAAAACGGAAGAGGAAAAATAAATGACCGATGGATGAATACGCCCCCAGTGACCAAAGAAGCAGTAAGAAGTCTTAGACACAAAGAAAACGGAATAAATAGAAGGGATAGATATGTATAATAAAGAGAAAGAATGTGATTGATTTTCTTCTTTATATTGTCTTGTTATACGTAGGTCTGTTAACGATCGTAAATCCGTTTATATTTTAAAAGAAACTTGTGTTTCTTTTGTTAAAGGTCTTCTATATTCAGATATATTATTTTAGAAATTACACCGTTCCTTTAGAAAACAAGTCCTTTACCCGTGTATTTAAGCAATTGTTGAAAAACTAAGTATTATCATGATTTAAGAATTTCACTGGTGAATGTAATTTTATGTTTATTTAAATCATTAACACCCCAAGAAAGATATACAAGATATACATGACGTAATACCAAGGTCATGTTTTTGTGCTATACCCAGACTTATATTATTTCGTGAAGACAGGTCCGTATTAATAGAAAAAAATAACTACTAAAACGGTAATAAATGGTGAAATCAGCATCCCTTCAATTCAGTTAATATCTTGATTCTCATGAGTAGGTCTATCTTGAAAACTGTCAAAAAATGCCGGATTGTGTAGTAAATTGTTTAAATTACCATATATGCTTACCACAATTACTATTTAAGATTTCCATATAACTTTTACTGGAGTACGATATTGTAGTAATTTTCACAAAAATACGCAATGAAAAATCAAAGAATGGCGTGTTTTCCAATCCACGAACTATCCATCTCCATGCATGGTCTCTACCCGCGGGTAATAGTAACAGTTCTGTATATAATAGACGAAGACAGAAATATCCTCCAGACGATATTTTATTGCGATGCTTGATGTGACGTTACTGGGGCTAAAATTCTTGATAAGCAAAAATCATTTGTAGAAAGGCTTTAGGAACCGGCTGTCAGTACGGAAAATATAATATATATAAATTAATTTGTTTATGTAAAATTATAATACTATAATTTTACATAAAAAAATTAATTTTAACACAAGAACAATAACGCCAATATAATCTAAAATATATGTCTTTCTGAAATCTTACACTGAAAGCATGATTGAGTTATTTTGTCACTCTGAATTATAGTTTAAGTGCGTAAAATATAACAATAATAATTATTGGGCAATTTTCGAGCGTGGATTTAATGCGAACAATTCCCGGTGCCTTAAACACCTCAAAACATTTAAATAAAATTTTTTTTTTGGATAATGTATGTCTCAGATTGAGAAAAAGGCTATATTTATCCCTACTAACATAACAAAATGAGATGTTGTGTATTTGTTTGTTTTTTTTTACGCTTAAGAGCTTATTAATATTATATATACCAGATTAAAAGATAGGCACATACATAAACAACCATTTATAGGATCAGAGTAGTAAACATAAAGTTTAAAAAAATTTGTAAAAAGAGTGGACACGTTCCTTTTAACAAGCAAAATTTATGGGTTAATAAATACACTCTTTTGGTCGAGACTACCATCCTAAAATTCGCGCGCCTCACCGTGCTGCATCACAACACATAACAAAATTCATGTGTTATCAAATTATGGCCCGATTAAAATCTAAAACTATCTCTTAAATTTTTTTAAAATTTTCTTTTGAAACAAGGGTAAAGCTGCGGGTAAAAGTTAATGTTAATATATTTTAGAACTATACAAGTTGATATAAGGTTAAATATATTTATAATATGAAAGGTTATTAATAAGAAATATTTATGACACTCTGGGGAACCAGAATAATAATTAAAGTGTTATATAAATTAATTCTTTAGTATATTTAAGAATTATCATAAAAATAACTTCAAGCTTTTTTATTTATTATTTTATGGCTAAAAAACAAAACAAAAACCTTAAGGCAAATTCCACACCACAAGTAGACAAATTTCTAGAAAATAAGTATTCCGTTTCCAATACTAAATTTGTCCTTAATTTCAAGAATAAACTATGACGTAAATTTCTGTAATCCGCATGTTAATACCAGATGATAACTTCGTCGAAAATTAATTATTTCAAAATTTGTTCACTTTCTTAATTTACATTTGAACTGTTGGATCGAGAGAAAATTCTCAGCACCAGTATTATACGGGACCAGGTATTAATATAAGATAATAAAGTTTAAATTAAGCGTCTTATAACGGATCGCGTTAACGACGTAGCGGTCTATGTAATTGTCTATAAGTGGCAATTAACACGAACATCTCTAGCTTTTACGGCGGAACTTAGTGATGTTCATCATCACAATTATTAATTACTTACTTAGTGATGTGAACTTAGTGATGTTCATCATCATAATATTAATAGAGCTAATTATAAAAATAATAATAATGGTTCGCTTTTAGTACATTTTGAAATATAAATTTTGGAACGTTGGATAAGAGTTTTGGTTATTGTAAAATAAATAAAAATTCTAAATACAACGACAGCTTCTAACTTCTTTTGATTGACAAGCTGCATTTTACAAATATATGAATTGATTGAAACCATATTTCGATTCGTAATGGAGATAGAATAAAAGTGTGAATAAAATAAACATTGTATAAACGTTGAACAAAATATCGTTTAACAAAATATCAACAGTCATATTTGTTTTAGGGCATTTTTAACAATATTGACCATTAAAATTAAAAAAAGTTAAAGAGTAAGAATTTTCCCATAGAGCACATCAAACCTAATGTATTATTTACTCTCGTGTACGATAAATTGAAAGTATCTTAGATAATATTGCGGTATATTTAGCAATATTTTTAATTAATATTTAGGAAAGGAGAATATTAAGAATTTCTCTACAATACTCATCGACAAAGCATACTGTCTATGCTCGTATAGATACGAGATAAACTACACGCATCTTAAACAATATTGTGGTATATTTAAAGATGATAAAGATATAGAATCAATGGAGTCGAAAGGTCGCAAGTGTTGTTGAAATAAAAAGCATGAGTAATGTAAATTAGTCCTATTATTATATATTACGCCACGGATGTTCATAGTTACAACGTCTGCTGTAGGTTAAATATGATTGATTCTTAAACCGTTAATTAATAGAAAATGTTTCGATGTTAGAAGTATCCAAGAAGTGCAACATTCCTGAAAGCACATGCCTGTATTGGTGTAAAAGTGTAAAAATTTATTTTAACGTCTCTAAGCTCTTATCTCTATCCCAGGTTAAGTCATGGATATGCCCTTTATGTACTTAATTTTGATTCCTTTTAAATGAATTTGTTTGTCGATAAAGTTCAAGATATATTTGTTGAATTCAATTTTATCATTAAGGCATTCATGAACTACAAACACATATCGATCAAGGGATTAAACATGGTCAGTGGTTTCAAGAACGGATTAAGCAAAGATAGTAGATCGATACGATGTCTATCAATTTATTGGGTTTAGCAAACTTTCGAGGTAAGTTAGTGCAATATATACGAGGACGGAATTTATGATTTTCCATATGAAAATTTTCTAAAAATAGAAAAATGTTATAATTGCTAACATTCTTATCATTGCAAATTTTTTCTTTTTGTAGTACTCTTTTCATATAACGAAGTGTTAACATTTTCCATAATGAGGCATGTGTGTATTCTAATAAGTATGAAATTATCTGAGCATTAATGTGAAGTAATTATTTGCTCGGAAAAACCGATGGAAGTATATTATGGTTACGTGAATGTCGTTAAAAATTTAACAATGCCATATGGAAATGAAATATCGAAATTTCGTTCATAATTTAAGTATTTAAAGTGAGCTAAGCAATTGTCTACGGATAGTTTTGAGAATTGAATTCTTAAACTCTTTTAATATTTATACAAATCAACTTACTTGTCATTGAAAAATAGGTTATTTGTTCAGTGAGACGATTTTTAGGGTTCCATATCTCAAAAATTTAAGAACCTTAGAACCTTCATAAGATCGCTTACATCTTTATCTGCCACTTCGTCTATCTCAGCCGATTTTCTCAGAAACTATGTCACGGGGAAATTAGAAATAAGCTAGCTTATTTAAAATACTTATATAAGAATTAAAGATGGGGTAAATAAAGTAGTAAACGTTTTTGTTTTTTTGTTTATATCATATGAGATTGATATCTGATTGAGATCATCTTAAAATTGTGGACAAAAATATTTTGTCCACAATTTTAAGATGCCTGTTTAAAAATATATTTTAAAAAATATGTGAATAGAAAATATATTTCCAAAACTACTAAACCAGTAAGATTATTTGTGGAATTAATAAATAAAAAGTCGTAAAAAAAACAAGGTTGGTAAAATCTAATTAGAATATTAAAGGCAAGATACATAAGGCATAGTACATTTTGGAAAAGATAATTTTCAAAATATGTGCTATGTTTATACACGTAAAAGATATTATAGGTAATACATTTAAGTTGGGAAAAAATCATATGTGTAATTTGTTTAATGGAAATACTATGAACCCTTAAATAAATAATAATAAAATATGTCTTAATTATAATGCTCCACAGCTTTGTATTCAGTATTACTCCCTTCGATGTCAGCCTTTGTTTACGTTTAGGCCTCTTCTGTTTCTATGCGTTGCTAACATTATGTAACTTATTTTCTTGGGAACATTATTGACAGTAGATAAAAAAATAATCATTTTAAATGTGAATAAATATTTGTAGATGTTATCAAATAATTCTTCACATGGATAACTTTTTTAAAATTAAATTAGAAGTCATAGTTAAACAGAACCAGATTGTTGTAGGTGTGTCGGTTTTTCCCATAATTTTAATACGACAAACATTGTTAAAAAAAGCGAGCCTATAGAAGAATGGGGATTAATTAAACCTTATTTACGATGTAGTGTTTATAGTCCAATCGAATTAGATGAAATTTTGATGGAATGTTAAATTGGATGACAGCAATTTTATTTTCTTTAAAAATTAAGCACAATTATTAATTATTGAGCAAGAAATGCATTAAATGGTAACTATTTACTACAAAACTGCAAAACGATAGTTTAGCCTTAATCGTCAATGTGATTTTAGTCGATAAATTATAAATATATTATTTATTACATTATTTTTTTGTTAAACAAGCAGAACTGTTATAAGCATTTAATTTCACAGATTAGTCTTACATTAAGAAATTATGTTACACCTCATATTAGCGAAATATGGTATAAGGCCAAAACAGATAGGTTATAGATGAATGCAAATCTGATCAGCAAATGCAAGTTTAGGTTTTACTAAAAATTATATTATAAAATTTAACCGCCTGATATTAATATATACGTCGATAATAGAAATTTCATAAGTTAAAACTTTGAGCAGAGAAAACTTTTTCATTTTCAAACATGTCAAATTCAGTTTAACAAATTGTACCGCGAGTTCTATTGAAATTTTGTTATTTAAGATTATGACAAGCAATTTACTCAAAGCCATCGTTTCATTAAAGAACCGTAACTTAATTTTCAGGCGGCATGTTACAAAGTCTCGATAAATACTGAAACGAGTTTATCGAGCCAAAGTAATACTTTTCTCTACGCTGGGACTTTGAAAGTCTTCAAGTTTTACCACGACTTATAATAGCGGCAAGAATTTTAGATTTAGCGTTGGTTAAAATTGAAATTCAAGTCAATGTTGATTAAAATTGGAAACTTATAATTCAGATTTAATTTTGCCTTGCTGGTTTCGAGCTTATGAGTCAAAGGTATTACGATTCGAGTGTTAATGCTGTTCAGTTATGGAGCACATAATCTCAAACTGAAAATGAGAAGGTAATAATAATTTGTATCAGGATAACGCTTGCTCTTCATTTAAAACTGAATATTTGTACTTTTATCAAAATGGCGTATGTATTGCGGTAGCCTCAGGACTCTAAAAATAGGGCTATTTATTCGGTAAATTTTGGCACTTGCCAATAAATCAAAATCTATAGGATACTTTCTGTTAGCTTAGAGGCATCAAATATAGCAAGAAGCAAGATCTCACAGCAGAAGTAAAGGAAAAATCCGAAAAGCGTTGATTTGTAGTTATGTCACATAAACATTTTTCTTTTTAAATTTGCACTCGTGAAAGATAATAATATGTTTTCGTTTTAAAAAATTAAATTTTCTTAGCGAGAATTCCAATCCTAATTGAGAGGTTTTTTTGAAGTATAATGCAATAAAAACTAGTATATCGTACACCAGAAAAATGATCAACATATATTAAGTAATTGCATAAGCTAATAACAAGCAAAGTCACAAGTCCTAGGCTATTAAGATATGAATACGTATTTAGCATATGAGTATTAAATATTAAAATATACGCAGGTTAACATGCTTCATTATTATGTCTTCTTCAACTTCAAGTTATTACATTAAACGGTCTTTAAAAAAAAGACTGAAAAAAGACATAAACGGAAATACGAATGATCTTATACGAGTTCCGTTTTTTTCATTTTGAGAAAAGGAACTCTATAAATAAAAAAAAAATGTTGGTGGTGTTTTTAATCACATTTAAACAACATAATTATCATTAAATATAACTCAGCTTTCAACGTGTGAAATTGTAAATTATTATATTTTCAACATAATTCCAAAAAAGTGCTTAAATTAAGATTATACAGGTTAACTCGATCGGATTTACTGCCAAAAATGAAACTAACCTTTTATAGTTAGTATCTGTCCCTCTTCATTATTACTTTTTTATTTATTTTTTTAATGGTTCCTTCTTGGTTATTAAATATTAACTTCATTTTAATCATTAAGATTTAGAAAACTAAACGGAAATGCGCCCAAATTTGTATAGAGGAAAAACATGTTTATGAATGTTTAGATGTAGTAAAATTCAGTTTTCCATTAGGTATACGTACCATCGTGACTCTTAAACTATTTAATTATTTTGAAAAAAAAATTACAGTAAAATGTATTTAGAGAGCAAAGAAATGAAGCAGTAATAGCTTAAAAAGATTTTATTTTCAAAAATGTTGTTTCTTTAATCAATCAATTTTTATATGCACATACCTTCATTTTATTATCTGCTTTTGTTTGCTTTATTGTTCAACAGAACGCGTAATTACAAAAAAATATTTTGATTCTACAAAGATAGACTAAATAATGGAATGTAACGTTAAACGTGTATGACAAAAATTTACAATAAGTCTAAAAAAATAGTGTAATGCCAGCCAACGTAGTTTATACAAAGCTCCGCAATATCAAATATGTCTCATAGCAATTTGGTTTTTGTATCAAAGCGCTTGTAAAAATTTACAACTTCCGAAGGAACCGTTTCGGGAAAGCTTTTTCGTAAGTTATGTCTTTATTTTTCGTAACTTATTTATACTAAGAACTCATAAAACTTTATTTCCCAGTAAATAAGATTTTGTTTTAGCACACTTTATATTGATCACTTTGTACTAAAGATTGGATGAAGACACACATTTTTAGCGTGATAACTGTGTAAAATATCTCTCATGCTCAAAAATTTTCCACAAATTTTTTTTTTAATATGAAAATTTCTTTTGGCTCAACTCGTCCAACATTTTTAATGCCAAACATTTTCGATTTCGCGTCATGCCAAGAGCGCTTTTCGGTTATATTCAACGGTAGGCCAAGTTCAGCCGTATGGTTCGACAATATTCGAGTATACTCGGTGCTCGGCGAGTTATTAGCGGAATAGTAAATCAATGGAATATATTATATATATATACATACATACTAGTATACACAGCACGATAATGTGGGTTGCCAATATCCTTTTTTTATTTTCAACCAAAAATGGAAGTGACTTTTTAAAGAAATTAAAACATTTGGTAGAAATACAATTCATATTTAACACAAATGGAAAACATTGAAAATATTTTACAGAGGCCATCTTCATTTGATGACATACTTAAGTGAATATGACAATTAAATGAAACTACGTGATGTAGTATTATTTCTACTGCCTTCAAGTTCTTTACCACGATCTAGTTTTCGTTGTGTTATTACAACATCTTCATGTAGGCTATTAGCAAAGATTAACATTTAGGTACTTCCAACAGCATTTATATATTACAAAAAATAATAGCGGAAACCGGGTTTGTGCGGGTTTTCTCACTGTTTACGATTGTGAGTTTCTCGTAAGGGAGCGGTGTAGTTTTTATTAAAGTTATACAATTTAAAAGTATAAAATACTTATATATTCTGAGGCTAATAAGTTAAATTGATTCTATGAGGTTATACAATGCAATGTTCCGGTGTATGTAATACAATTAAATGGATGTTATTCTCAGTTAAATATTTATACCATAAAGAGAGAATAATTATATATATATATATATATATATATATATATATATATATATATATATATATATATTTATATATATGTTTATATCTATAAATATATATATATATATATATATATATATATATATATATATACTCTTGCATAAAAAACGAGCGGTTTTGATTTTGTCATATTATTAATAAAATATTATTTATTAAGAGGTTGTATTAATTGTAATTGTTACTGGCAGGTATATTGTATTCTGGCACATAAAAACGAACGTTCTAAATTTGAAATTTATTCTTTTTGAATGAAAATTCTCTCTCGTTGAAAGAAAACGTATTTTTTGGCAGTAATTGAAATCCAACTCTTATTAAGTTATTTTTCATTTGTTAAGTTTTTTATTTTAACGAATAAATTTAATTTCAATTTCTGCTTTTGCTGTATTAGTTCACTTCTTTTTGCTGTTCTCAGTATGGTTGAAAAAACGATAAGAGCTAGTAAAATTAATGCGCTGCTTGAAGAAGGCTGTAACCAATGTTAGTGTTTCAGCAGTATAATGTGTGCCTTTCCACCGTACAAAGGTCCTGGAAACGATACCAAGAAACGGGCTCCGTCAGTAGAAGGCCCGGTTCTGGAAGAAAACGGTGCACTGAGTCACGGGTCGACCGCTTCATAGTCAGTCAAGCGCTACGTAATCGTCAAGTTACGTACTTGGGTATCAAACAGAACCTGGAGGACGTCAGAGGTACAAGAATAAGCCCATGGACAGTCAGAAGAAAACTTCAGGACGTCAATATACGTACCTATCGCCCAGCTCGGGACCCTACATTTCTCCGTGAGCATCGAGTTGCCAAACTGCTCGCTCGCTCGCTCAAAATTTTTCGTCATGTATTCAATAAGAATAATAGTGTTTTATTTTCCGATGAAGCTCGTATATCGATTAGTGGTGAGGATCGACGTCGGCGAGTCTTACGAAGACCTGGAGAACGCTTCGCAGAAGTGTGCTTTGAGGAAATCATCCCTTACGGTGGAGGCTCCGTAATTGTTTTTGCTTGTATTAACTGAGATGCGCAAAGGTACACAACAGAGGTTTTTATTTCTCATGCCCAACCCGCATTAACAGAAGTTGGAGGCGAGTCGATGTTTATGGACGACAACGCTCTCGCCCACCGGAGATCGAAATTCGTCCGTTAGGCTGGCCAGCTAGAAATCCCGACCTCAATCCGATAGAACACATATGGGATAATCTCAAACGACGCGTCAGAGCTGTAAAAACAGCTCCAGAAAACATTTGGGCCCTTAAAAATGCGATCGTCGCTGAATGGAAACGTATTCGTCAGGAAATGATAAATAACGTCGTCGAAATCATGCCTAGCAGATTAAGCGCATTGATTTTGAGCTAGAGGAGGCCATACTCGTTATTAAATTTTCAAATTTTATGTTAAATTAATAAAAAATATTGAATAATAAACTTTAGCCATTTTTAATGTACCAGTATGAAAACTCTCGTCTGTGGACTTTACATCGTTTTTTTATTTATTGGCATTTTTAATGACTGAAGTAGGTAAAAACGATATCTCAATAATAAATGACAATATTCTCATCATATCGCCATATAAAATGTATAAAATAATAATAAAATAACTCTGATATGGTTTATTCTCATAAGTGCCCGTTTTTTTTGCAAAAGATTATATATATATATATTTATATATATATATATGTATATATATATATATATATATATATATATATATATATATATATATATCCCATTTTATTTAATTTGAATTTTTTGAAAAATGTTATTTAGATGTGTAACCGGGCTGAAACAATTTGAAGTGTACTGCAGTATTAAAGTTGTCTAACTACATTATGTCTAGAAGATAATAAGTATAGGTGATGATATTGTATTTAGTTGTTCGTTTAATATATTAACGTTGGTGTTTCTTTTACGTCTACTTATTTCCAATGTTTCTAGTATATTAAATTTAATGCCTTTTGTATGTATTTTGTAACATATCGGAAGCATTGTCGATATGAGGGTGGTGGTTATTTTAAATGAGGTGTTTTTCAAAGTGGGATGTTTCTGGTTTGTTATTTCGTCAGCTGGCAATGTGTTCTTTGTATCTGGTAGTAAAATCTCTTCCTGTTTGATCAATATGTACCCTATTACAGTCATTACATTTAAGTTTATAGATACCACCCTTTTTATATTTATCTATTTTTTCTTTCTTCTTTATTTATCTATTTGGGTAAAACTAAAGGGTTTTACCCAAGTTATTTAAAATACTAGAGGAACATGTGGTATTATTTATATTATAATTATTAGTTAAGAGTTTTGCTAGTTTAATTGATACATTACCTATGTATAGGACTGATTTATAGTAAATTTTATTATTATTTGGTACGACCGGGAATATTTTTTGGAATTCCATCGACGGAATACCAAATTACGCCAAATATATTCCATAAATGGATATAATAAAACAGTTTTAAAATATTACTCCCAAACAAATCAAGGTATTATTTAAAACACCCACCATATTTGAAAATATTTAGGGGTTTTTAGTTTGAATTTTAAATCCTATTACCTTGTATTTACAAAAAAATTGTGAAAAATATTAATACCACATTATTATAAGATTCAGTCTTAGATAAATGAAATTGATATTCAGCTCTTTTAATTAAGTAAAAACTTTTCATTAGTTCCGTAAAATAAGTAGCTCTCTCGAATCGCATAAAAAATCAATTCTGCAGATCTATATTTGCTTCAACGTCGTTTAGATACATCCACCCATTAACTTAAACTTAGCCTCGTCTGGACCCAGTATAAGGTAGCTGGCGTTTAAGCTATAAAGAAATGAAAGATATTTCAAGCACACAAAACATATGCATCGATTACCAGTTTTAAAATTGCAGAAGATAAATTGAAGTTGGAAAGATTAAAAAAAATAATTTTCAGTATTCTCTCTTGGTTGATATTTTATATCAAATAGCATTGAACATTTTATACCGAAGAACAGTAGAAAATTATTTTTTGACCCATTTCTACTTTTCGTGTAATAGAATTAAAAGCTTTTTATCTAAACCAAGTTGGTCATCTGTACACTGATCAAATTTACTGAGTCCTCTTGTAAGATGTAGGCACGAGTTAAAATACTTTTTGACAAATGTATATTTTTGCAGAGTAAACATTTCACATGATCAAATAAATTCAATTGATTATAGGAAGGTAACCAAAAATGTCAAAAAAGAAACTGGACATTTCATGTCCTGTTTCCTTTTGAAGTTTAGTTAATTTATATTTACATGTTTTTTTTCTCTCTGTCGCAAGGATATTGGCATTCTAGATTTTTATATTTATAAAGTTAGAAAACGAAAAATAGAAAAAAAAACTTCTGAGTTTATTTGAGAATGTAGTCCATAATATTTAGTGTCGATCTTCATACTATACTTTTATTGACTCAACACTGAATACTAATTGATGCAAACAGCCGGCCTATCACATCGAATGATTATATAATTAAATATAGTTTTGTTTAATTATATTTAATTATTAATAATTTGTATTTAATTTTGGGGCTTTAACAAAGTGTTATGATATGCGGCATTGCATAAATATTTGGAATCATAAATATGATATAAAATTTCACGGGATAATTTAAATCATGAACACCCCAAGAAAGACATGCGAGACAAATGTGACGTAATACCAAGGTCATATGTTTGTACTGCAGCCGCAGACTTAAATTATTTCGCAAACGTAGGTCCATAGTAACCGAAAAATATACCACTAAAACGGTGTTAAATGGCAAAATCGGCATAGTTTCGATTCAGTTGATATCTTGATTCTCATGGGTACGTTTATACTGAAAACTATCAAAAAATGCCGGATTGCATATTAAATTTGTTTAAATTGTTATATATGCTTAATAAATTTTTTTATTTCAGATTTCTACATAACTTTCGTTGGAGTTCGACATTGCAGTAATTTGCATAAAAATATGCAATGAAAATCGAAGAAAGGCGTATTTTGCAATGAAGGATACTATTGATATGTATCTAATTTTTATGGGGACGCCACGAATTGTCACCTTCAAACATTGCCCCCACCGGCGAATAATAGCAACAGTTATGTCTTTATATAATAGACGAAGACAGAAATATCTTCCAATGGATAGTTTATTGCCATGCTTGACGTGACATTACTGACGGTAAAATTCTTGTCCTTTGTAAGCAATAAGAATTCATAGATAGGTTTTAAGGAGCGCCTGTCAGTGCGGAACACACAATATTACATATACAAATTAGTTTGAACGCTAGAACAATAACACCAATACAATCGAAGAGATAGAGGTATTTCTGAAATCTGATACTGAAATTAAGTTAGATTGTCACGCTCAATTATAGTTTAATTAAAAGTGAAATAATATCCCTTTGCTCGTTGGTTTGTCTTTGTTTTACTCTTAAACGTCTCAAAAAATTTAAATGAAATTTCCCAGATTAAGAAATAGACTATAATTATATCTACTAATGTAACAAAATGAGGCGTTGTCTGTTTATGAATTCGTTTGCCTTTTTTAATAATTAAACAGCCTAGAGATTTCAATTAAATTTAGCATATAAATGTTACATATGCTTGATCTAAAGATAGGCATAGATATAAAAATATATGCTATCTTTTATAGTATCAGAGTAGCAAACATAAATGTTAAGAAAGATTTTATACTTGTGCACGAAAAATTTAATGCGCTGAGTTTATTCAACTTGTGAAAACAATGGAAAACGTTTATTTTAACAAGCTTAATTTATTAGTTAACAAATATACTGTATTTCAGTCCAGGCTACCATCGCACAAATAGCGCGGCGCGCCGTAATGCATTACAATATGTATAAAATATAGGCGTTGGTAAATTATGGCCTGATTGAAATCTACACCTATTACTTAAATTTTATTTTTCATTAAAGCTGCGGGTAAAAACTAATTTTAAATAAGCACATAATATGAAAGTGTTATTAATAAGAAAAATTTATAACGCCCCGGGTAACAAGAATGTTCATTAAAGTGGTTTGTAAATAAATTTCTTTACATTATATAAAATCATTATAAAAAGTTATTTTGAGCTTTATTATTTTATGGATAATCACAACACAAATCTTAAGGCGAATACCATACCATACCAACTTGATTAGTTGCAGTATGGAATTTGCTTTAAGGTTCTGAAAATAAGTAAACCGTTTTTTTATTGAATTTTTCCTTAACTTCGAGTTTCTATTTGCTAATAGCCCACCTGAAAATGTAATACAACGAAACCTAGGTCGTGGTAAAGAACTTAAAGAAAGTAGAAATAATACTACATTACGTAGTTTCATTTAATTGTTAACAATGAATTAACTACAGAATAAAACCACATATATTCAATACTTAACTTCAAGACTAAACTATCACTCAAATCGCATCTTGATACGATTAATACGCATCTTAATACGAGGTGATAATCTCGCCGAAAATTAATTATCTCGTAATCTCTACACTTTCTTAACTCTATCTGCTAACTACTAGATCGAGAGGAAATTCGAATCACTTGTGTTACACGGGACCAGGTATTAATATAAGATAATACAGCTTAAATTGAGCGTCTTATAACGGATCGCGTAATGACCTAGCGACCTATGTAATTGTCTACAAATGACAATTAACGCGGGTATCGGTAGCTTTTGCGATGGTAGCTGATGGCGTTGAAGAGCAAATTGTAATAATAATAATAATGGTGTTCACTTTTTGCACACTTAGAAATATAAAATCTTTGAATGTTGGGTAAAACTTTCGGTTATAGTAAAAAAAAACAATAATTCTGAATACAATGATAGCATCTAACTTCTTTCGATTAACAAGATTCATTTCGTAAATATATGAACTGATTTTAATATAATAAGATATCGCATTATCTTTTCCAAAACAAAAGCAACACAATATACAACGTGAGACATTTTCTTCTATCCACAAAGTCAACTTCGTCTGTCCACGTTACGCGAGCCTTTCAATAGTGTCGGCCCTTTGTTTGGCGTTGGACGTTCAACGACGATCACTGAGGCGGTAAATTATTTACGGAATTCCTACTCTACGAGAAAAGCTGACAGAGAAACAATGTCTTAATTATAATGCTCCACAGCATTGTATTCAGCACTGCTGCCTTCGATGACAGCCTTTGTTTACGTTTAAGCCTCTTTTGTTTATATGCGTCGCTAACATTATGTAAGTTATTTTCTTGGAAAATAACTTGAAAAAGTCTATAACAAAACATTAATTTCAGTTGTCAAGAAACATTTGCAGGTGATCTCAGATAATTCTTGATATGGTTAACTTTTTTAAAACCAAATTAGAAATTATATTTAAACAAAACCGGGTTGAAGTGGGAGTGTTGAAATTTCCCTTGATTTTAATACTCTAAACATTGTTTCAAAAAATTGGGTTTATGGAAGAATAGGGGATCTCTTGAATCCTATTAACGATAGTGTTTACAGTCCAGGTGAATTACATGAAATTTTGATGAAATCTTAAACTAGACAATGGCAATTTTATTTTCTTTAAAAATTAAGTGCAATTATCATTTATTGAGAAAAAGTGCATTAAATGGTAACTCTTGCTAGAAAACTGCAGAATTATATTTTAGCCTTTTTTAGCATGTTTAGTCTTTATTCACGATAGAGTATGAAAAAGTAATTAACTACAGCAGTTTTGTTAAATGCTAATCGTTAATGTAATTTTAGTGGGTAATCGGTATTTATTATATTATTTTACTGTTGAACAAGAAAACTGTTATTAGTATTTAATTTCACAAATTATACTTACATTAAAAATTATGTTACACTTCATATTAAGGAAATATGGCATAAGGCCAAAACGAATAGGTTTAATGCAAATCTGATCGGCAAATGCAAGTTTACGCTTTACTAAAAATTGTATTATGAAATTCAACCGCCTAACATTAACGTATACGTCCATAATAACCATTTCATAAGTTTAAAACTTTGAGTACACAAAACTTTTTAATTTTAATACCTGCCAAATACAGTTTAACAAATTATATCGCGAGTTCTGTAAAATTTTATTATGAATTTATTTCTATAATGCGCATAAATTAAATAAATTTTCCTCTAGCGACTTTGTCACGGCAAACTTTAGTAAATATCAATCTGTTATTTAAGATTAAAATAAGCAATTTCCCCGAAGCCATCATTTCATTGAAGAATCATAATCGAATTTCGTGGTCATATGTCATAAACTCTCGATAAATACTGAAATGAGCTTAGCGAGTGAAAATATTGCTTTCCTTTACCGCTCGGGCTTTGAAAGTCTCCAAGTTTTACCGAGACTCGTGATGGTGGTAAGAATTGTAGTGTTGGGTAAAATTGAAATTCGTGTCAACGTTTATTGAAATTGGATTGCTTTCGAACTTATGAGACAAAAATATGGCGATTAGAGTGTTAATGCTATTAAACTATGGTGGAGCACGCGACCTCGAATTGAAAATGTGAACGTACATAACCTTACCGTAATTTATATTAGAAAAACTTCTTTTGAAAATTAGTATTTGTACTTTTATCAAAATTATGTACGTATTGCATTACCCTCCGGGAGGGGATCAATGAAAATAAGGGAAGAAGGGTGTTTCCAAAGGGAATGTTATTTAGACGTATCTTATCAGACTGCATGTATGTTCGTAGGTACGTACGTAGGTACATTCATACATCATCACCATCCTTTCAGATTTTATGTGCATACGTAGGTATTACCTAGAGGGGGCGTACGATTATATATGAACTTGTTTATTTGCAAGTGCTCAGCAGCATGATCAAAACAACAAGTTTCCGAATAGGGAAATCAGATCCGCCTTTGAATTACGCCACCAAAAATTGAAGAAAACTAATTCAATTACCAGAAAAATTGCAATCTGTTTTATTGGTCCATAGATAATACGAATTATTGTTGTTTACAGTTAGAAAAGTAATTGCAGAGTTAAAGGCAATGAATTGTTTTTTGTCATTCACTAGAACTTGAATGGCAGACTGAAGGACTGCAGTAGAGAAAAATGACTGTTATGGTTACGCTGTTTGACAGCTTAGATTCGAATGGTTAATTTTTCTATTATAGCTATAATAAGTCCCAATTACGTGAAATCATCCAACTATTTTTATGATAATATGAGGTTAGTTGATTTAATGTTAAATTGTGATTGTCCTATTCTTATCAGTACGCCTTATTTTGACGAAAGTTGAATTTTTGCCAAATCGCTTGTTTAATTTGAAACTACTCGATTATCAAATTCATAGATTTCTTTAAAAATAATTTGTCAATGCGAAATTGTAGAAACATCGATTTTATCTCTGAGTAGATGACGTTTGCATATTCTTTATGACTTTTAATATATTGCATTTTCGCCGGGCATTGCTCATATAATGCAGATGGTGTAAAGAAGAGTAATGAAAGGAAATAAATTACATGAAGAAATAAATGGAATTCGACATAAAAATTAGAGAAAACTTTTAAAATAAAAATTAATTTAATGTCATACCTCAAAAAACTTACTTTTTATTGTATTTAAGCAATATATTGAAATAAAATAAATACTTCTAGTGTAAATATGGACGATTGAAATTGAGCAATGTCACTGACACTCGATCAATATATTTTTAATATTGTTCGAAATATCATATGGCGTAATCTTTAAAATCTCTAACTATCGACATTATGAAATACGCCAACCTCACAGCATAGAATAATAACTATACGACTTTCAAAATATTGAACAACTTATACGATTTTGATACACAATTAACAATTACATGAAATTACGTGATGTAGTATTATTTTTACTTTCTTTAAGTTGTTTACTACGACCTAGGTTTCGTTGTATTACAACATCTTCAGGTGGGCAATTAGCAAAGATTAACTCTTAGGTACATCCAACAGCATTTATATGTTTCAAAAATAATAGCGGAAGCCGGGTTTGTATAGGTTTTCCCTCTATTTATGTTAGTGAGTTTATTGTAGGGGTGAGGTGTAGGTTTGTTGTTTCGTGTTTCCGAGAGTTATATGATATACAAGTATTTTAGTGAGGATAATAAATTAAATTGATATTATTCTATGAGGTTATACAATGCGAATGTTCTGCTGCATGTAATAAAATTAAATGGAAGTTATTCTCAGTAATATATTTATGCAAAAGCAAGGGTATCTGAAAGGTAGAACAAGGTTATGCCACTAATTCTACATCACGTATTTTTATTTAATTGTGAATAATGAATTTCTACAAAATTAACGCCAAATATATTCAATATTCGATTTTGATTCGTTTATTACAGGTCAAGATAATTAATCGTTATAGATGTAAAAGATACGAATATGATAAATAAAAACTAACACGTATAATATATACCACTATTATATTTTATTTATGTTATACTTATATATTTAAACAATAATACATACTATTAAAAAGAGCAATTGTGTAGCAACTAAATAAATACAAATACTATGTTCACAACGCTGTCAAAACATATATTTTTATGACACTACAGCCATTTCGTGCCGCGTTACTTAGTTACGGTGCGATTTTGGAAAGAAAGTCGCCTTTTTTCTATTGTTCAATTAGTCGAAGGAGTTAAATTTACATAATGTGGGAAAAAATATAAAAATTATAACATGATTTTTAAGATTATTTTTATTGTTTATTAGAGCATGCAAGAGCTGTAAAAGTATCTATGCTCGAGTGAAAATAATTTGAAAAACATTAGACATAATCACCAAGAAGTGAAATACTTGACAATAGGGAATTGCACACGATACTTTTTCCAAAAATATTTCGTTTTGATTCAAAACCTAATCTTTAATTTAATAAATAATTCGTTATTTAGAACTTTTAAATTAGTTTATACTCCCGAGCTGATTCAATATAGATCATGGGATCATGGAGATCATGCTGCACACGGTCTATGCGTTATTAAATAATATTAAAATAATATTTAAGTAAATTAAAACATTTTCATAATTAAAATTAGCTCATAAGTAGGTTAAGCCGTTGATAAAAGAAAAGTGAACAGGTTTTTTGATTGTTGATCAATTAAACAATTTTAAGAAAAACTTAAAAAAGAAACAATCTTAAAAATGTTAAAAAATCGGACAAACCTGGGCCGGGGAGTAGCCAAGGGGGAAACAGAAAGTGTTTGTTAAAATTGTATAAAGAAATTAAACTGTTTGGTAAATTATGGTCATTAAGCTGCTATTCTAATATGGATCCAATTGGCAGAAAAAGTCACTAAAATTGGTTTAAAACCGCAAATAATAATTTTATCCAAAATAAAATAAAATCACATTTAGACGAGAAAAAATTAACCTACGGACTTAGTATTCTAGTGGAGAACGAGAAATAATCTATATTTTAATGTGGACAAATGTGCAACGATATACTTTCCTTGCTCATATGTTAATTTTTTACGAAATTAGGAGTTAAACGAACTTAGGTCGAAAGGGTTTCATCCGTGGGGGTATTTTGTGCGATTAGTGATGATGATCTTCCATTTCGCAGTGATATCATCGAAATCTGTTAGTACGGTATTTCCGCGATTATCGTGGCATCGAATGTATCGTGACTTTATTAAAGTTTTTAGTCCGTAACATAATTGAAACAAATGCAGTTACCAAGTCTCTGTGTGAAACTATTTATAATCTCATACTAAATAAAAAGTGAAAAAAGTTCAATAGGTAAACCATTACTAAAATATTGATATAGCTTAACAATAGAAATGTAGCCAGCGCTATTAAGGACGTTAGTGAAAGCATTAAAATTTCAATAAAGTAGGATGAGTGCTGACTTGGTGATGATGAATCGGCAAACTCCTATTTATTACAAACATATGTTAAGATGTTTTTCAATCTTTCAATACTTTGCATAGTAAGAAGGTGGTTAGCTTGTTTCAAATAAATAATTTGAGCCCCTTCTTATTGTGGAAAGGGAAGTTCTCAAGAAGTGATAACCTGATTTATAATTCAGATATATTTTTAAGTAGTAATGTAATAAAAGTTCGGATCCGCCACCATAGAATTTGTATTAGAAAATGTGGTTACCCTAATTGATTCCCACCATATTTTATAATGGGAATTGTTGTATCTAATTCCCTTTGACTCCGATTGGAATTACTTTTGACCATGCATTTTTTTCTTCAATTATATGTCATTGCGCTGAAAGCCACTCGGTATTGTGTTTAGCAGCGCTTATTACTCCTTTCAGTTACATCATAGGACGACGTGGTAGTTTATTTTTATTATAGAGTATAAAAGATCGGGGAATGTATTAAATATCGGGTCACCCGTGATAGAATTTGTAAATAGTGATGTTTGATATGAAATTAAATGTAGGATTAGAATTACTTTTGACCATGCATTAGATTTACTTTAGGATTAGAATTACTTTTGACCATGCATTAGAATTACCGATTAGAATTACTTTTGACCATGCATTTTTATCTTCAATTATATGTCATTGCGCTGAAAGCTACGCGGTATGGTGTTTAGCAGCGCTTATTACTCCTTTCAGTTACATCATAGGACGACGTGGTAGTTTATTTTTATTATAGAGTATAAAAGATCGGGGAATGTATTAAATATCGGGTCACCCAGGATAGAATTTGTAAATAGTAATGTTTGATATGAAATTAAATCTAGGATTTTGCTCGTCTTGTTTCGATTACTCGATGGAGGCAGAAATATCAATTCTTTTGTTATTTTATTTATACCAAATAAAGTGCAGACTCTACGGATGTGAAAGTTAGCTTAGTTTATTTTTTTGAACGCCTTCTTATTATATAAAATGAAATTCTCAACAATTGACTTCCTGGTTCATTATTTAAATGAGATATATCCTTGTATATATATCCTTGTTCAAAAGTGACATGGTAGAATTTGTAAATAGTAATTATTCAGATTGCTTTGAATTTGTAGTTTCTTTTGTTTTGTTTTGATTACGCGATAGAAGTAAAAATATCACTTCTTTTGTTATTTAATTTATACACAAATTCCATTTTTCTTCATAAAAATCGTTCCCAGCATGCACGTTATACGACCGTCGGTTTCGAAATTTAATAAAAATTGTGATTTCTCTTGTCAATCATAAAATGAAATTAAAAATAAATTCGACAAAAACTTAGGAATTCATGCATGCATAAAACATGTGTACAGGCTGTAACAAAAAACAAGTTTATTTTTCATTATTTAAATGAGATATATCCTTGTATATATATCCTTGTTCAAAAGTGACATGGTAGAATTTGTAAATAGTAATTATTCAGATTGCTCTGAATTTGTAGTTTCTTTTGTTTTGTTTTGATTACGCGATAGAAGTAAAAATATCACTTCTTTTGTTATTTAATTTATACCAAATAAAGTGCAGACTCTACGGATATGAAAATGCACTCTGTTTTTTTTTGTTGAACGCCTTCTTATTATATAAAATGAAGTTTTGAACAATTGATTTCCTGGTTCATTATTTAAATGAGATATATCCTTGTATATATATCTTTGTTCAAAAGTGATTTGGTAGAATTTGTAAATAGTAATTATTCAGATTGCTTTGAATTTATAGATTCGTTTGTTTTGTTTTGATTACACGATAGAAGTAAAAATATCACTTCTTTTGTTATTTAATTTATACCAAATAAAGTGCAGATTCTACGGATATAAAAAGGGCTTAGTTTTTTTTTGTTGAACGCCTTCTTATATAAAATGAAGTTTTCAACAATTGATTTCCTGGTTCATTATTTGAATGAGATATATCCTTTTATATATATATCCTTGTTCAATAGTGATATGGTAGAATTTGTAAATAGTAATTATTCAGATTGCATTATATTTATAGTTTCGTTTGTTTTGTTTTGATTACGCGATAGACAAAGAAATATCACTTCGTTTATCGTTTAAGTTAATTCATACCAAAGAAAGTAAAGACTTTATAAGAAGTAATAATAACAAAGGAATGTTAAATTTTGAAGTAAGTAACAAAATTTTTGTATATTAATATTTAGTATTAATGGTAGTATAATATATAATAACTATAAATGTATTTTTATTATGATTTACAGAATAGTGCATAAGGATTTAATGGAAAAACTTTCTTCGTACAATTTTTTTTACAAAAATACTCATGAAAATATTAAGGGCGAAATAAAAAATTACGATAATTTTACTTTTTGCTCACTCTTCCTAATAGGGTAGTTTTTTTTGTTTTCAATATTTGTTGCGTTTTGCCTTGCCACTAAAAATGGCAAATAAATAAGAATAGTCATTGGTAAATTAGAAAAAAGTTAACACAAATGAATGACATTTTTTATACTGAAATTACAGTAAATATAGATTAACATAAATCCAAGTAACACCGCTTATAATTATATAAGGACGATTGTAGGTTTTGAACCGATTAATATTAGAAAACTGTTTAATAGTACAACATACGTTCCTATGAATCAGATATTCAGCATTATAGTGCTTCTACGCAAAGAGGAATTCTAAGAATTTTTGAATTATTAGTATTTTGGTCGTGCTTAGTGCAGTATTATAAATAGTAGCACTTAGTGTAGTATTATAAATAGTAGTACTTAGTGTAGTATTATAAATAGTAGCACTTAGTGTAGTATTATAAATAGTACTTAGTGCAGTATTAAAAATAGTAGCACTTATAATACTTAAACATAATACTTAATATAACACTTTAATACTACACGTATTATAAATAGTAGTACTTAGTGTAGTATAATATACTTAGTGTAGTATTATAAATTATAATACTATAAAAAAATCATCTCAGATAATTTGACGTTTTTTTTAAAAGGATGTAAAACCGACTATAAATTGACCACTGTTTTAATTATTTCTTAAAATTAATAAAGCTGATATTCTCCGATTTTCAAGCCTGCCTACTCATCAGCGATCGGTGCTATGATGACTGTTTCTCATTTCTAAGTCTTCTTTAACAATGGCTTCAATAAAATGTTATGTATGATATAAATTTTATAAAGGCTTATTTTTGTCCCTCAACTATAATAACAAATATTCCGCATTTTTTTGTAATGTACTTACGTGAATTTTGCAGTTTTAACAGATACATACGTCGTGTTTACATAACAATAGGATAGTCTTCCCGCTTCCACTGAGATACGAAATTAACGAACTTTCTGTTTTCTTTTTTCTCAAACGTGACATCATTATTATTTAAAGAAATGATCAAAATGACGTCCTTTTGATAGCAGACAGTACCTAAATGTTTATAGAACGGCTGTTGTAAAATGTTTAAAAAAATGGCTCTTATAACATTTAACAGCAGGGAGAAATTTATTATATATCTCAACAGGTAATCAAGTGTCAGTATCAAATTACTCTTTTGGGTCGTAGCTGGTTAACTGCGATTGTAAAATTTATTGTCACAAATTCCATTTTTCTTCATAAAAATCGTTCCCAGCATGCACGTTATACGACCGTCGGTTTCGAAATTTAATAAAAATGGTGATTTCTCTTGTCAATCATAAAATGAAATTAAAAATAAATTCGACAAAAACTTAGGAATTCATGCATGCATAAAACATATGTGCAGGCTGTAACAAAGAACAAGTTTATTTTTGGGAGAAATGATTTTTTTTAACACGTTCTTTATTAGATTATATAGGTTATAGCAAAAACGTGACTATTATTTATACAGATAATTTTGTAGACCAAAGTGAGTAGTAAATCTGAGTTAATTTTTGAGATAATTTTCAACTGTCTTAAAAAAAATTATCAAAACTGCAATTTCAAAGAAAAAATTATATTTTTACAGAAACATGCTTCAAATCAAATACTCGGTTTGACGCACAGAATCATCTCTATGCATAATCACGCTTCTTTATTGCAATCTGTATATAAAAAAGGCTTCGCATAGATTAATTGCATTTTACCAATCGTAAGTAAACATAACAACTTTAATTAATTTTGATGTCAGATTCTATTAACTGATGTCATTTTATAATATTTATACCATATGTATGGATATAATGTACCAGTGCAATGTTGAAAAAGAAAGCAAGTAAATGTAACGAACGCAGTCAAAAATCATTTAGTGTATGATTTCGTATTAAGCCACAATCAACAATTTGGAATTCAACTTGGAGTCAACCTCTACGGCGCTGTAGCACAATCATCTGTAAAATCGTAGACGGCATTGTACTACGGCCACTAATAAAATTGTGGATGAAATAATCTTGATTCTTTGCAAGTCTCGTGCAAGATTACACATCGTATGATACGTAAAGGAACAATACATAAGAACTTATGATATATGCCCTGATCCGAAATAATTATATATCTATTAACACCTCAAAGGTCATACAAGATATCAGATGAACTGTTTGAGATAGAAAGTTTCGAACATATTGATGATTTTATCATTTCTCAGAAGTCTAACATATTTAACATAGTTTTGTGATTATTCTTCGGACAGTTATATGGAGAACAATTACAAAATCTTTACGCACATTCACAGGCCGCCTTTTGCGTTAGTTAATATCAATCAATTTGACATAATACATTTTGAAATACGAGAGATCGATATTCTTGATACTTTCGAAAGCAGATATTTTCAATACTCATTTTACTTCCAATCCTAATTTTTTGTTGACCCCATAAAAAATATTACCAAATTTCTGTTTATAAATTAAGTGCACTTGCAGATTATTTGTCTTAAATGTCAAATGGTTGTATGAGGTAACATAATCCTCGATAATATCTCACTTCAAATCCCACGTTCAAATTCTTTCTTTCTTTTCATAGAATCCAGAGGTATATTTCGAATTTATTAATTTTATTAACCTCGGATGCTGTGAATCAATGAACTATGGATATAAACAATATTTGTTAAAAATTAACCAATTTGTTTTTCGTGTTTTTTTCATAATTCATCGTTACATTCAGTTATTTCTATAGTCATTTTTATTCCCTCGCCAGTCCACATAACAAACATGCAGATAGAACTGACCTATATGGTCAGTAATCATCGGTAATAATGGCTTTAATTTAAATTTAGCTACTCGCCGCTATAATTTATCCAAAAATTATTTTTTTTAAAAGTCAAACTTCAACAACATCTACGTCCAACTACGTTTACACTAAACTGTTTGGCGGTCTGCTGATTATTAGGATACAGTCACAATAAACTGTAAGGAAACCATTAGGTTAAACAGTCAGATGAATATCCTTTTTACCGCCAAGGCCATATATTCAATTTATATGAAATCTATGTTACAAGTTGACTTTATGTAATATACAAGCTTTAATGCACTACGTCTCAGATCACACATTACATAATATTCAGTGGATCAAATATTGTTCTCGAGTCTGACATATTAAGGAACGGATGTGTTCAAAATAATAGAACTCGTTACTATGTAACTTACCTCAGCATTCCTTGCAGTAAGATTCGGAATACTAGAATATTGGTGTGATTATTAGTGCCAACTGTTAATTTTCTCTATTTTGGGAATTAATTTTAACCACCACTACGGAAAAAGCTATGCGCTACGGCAAAACTTCAAATTGTACTTACTAACAGCAAATATCGTTTCACGGATATTTGAACACGAGCAAAACGCGTTATTTTTTAATATAGTTCATAGAAAAAGCTAAATGCCTCCTTAAAGCTAATTTCCTCTAAAAAGCTAATTGCCTCTATGTGGACTATTTTTCTCTCACAACCATCTTACGGCTGAAACCATTAAGATAATAAGTATGAATGGTGTATATAAATAAAAATCTATACCGTATCCGAAAGAAATATTAGCGTTAAAATGATCTTTTCTCGTAAAATGTGTGTTATAAAACACCACCTTTCGTAGTTTTCATATTATGTCGGATTGTGTTATCGGGTAAAAAATTACATATTTTCTGATTTAAGATATAAGCATAAAGTTTCTAGAAAATCTGTTGTTCCTTCTCTCAAAAATTGTTGACTGATTACTTGGAATAACGAAAGAATATCTATTTATACAGAAATTCATTTCTATAGATAAACTACAGAAAAATTTTGGGTACTGTTGCAAGTATACAAAACTTAGAAAAGTCCTTTCAAATGCCATCTTAGTATTTATGTAGCAGAAGTGAATATCGATGACACGATCTTATTTATTAAATAAAAATGATGTTGATAAAATAATTACTTTAGAAACAAAATGTACTTGTACTAAAATTATCACGTTCCACATGTACCTTCTCTTTCCACATGTATTTTCTCTTCCACAAGTCTGCTATAGTTAGGTGTTTTTCTATTAAATGTCATGCACAGGTTTAAAATAATTACATAAAAAGAGACGGAAAGGTCGCCTGGAGGGGGCATACCGCTTTTTCCTTACGTGACGATTTATGCCAGTTCGCTCTACTGTAAGCCGCGTAAAAGAACTTCGTTTCAAAAACAAAAATATCTTAATAACTTTTCTTGTACCAATTGCACGCGAATGAAATTGCGTCGGCACAGCTAGTAGATAATAATATCTCAGTTGC
Source organism: Druceiella hillmani (assembly GCA_039881145.1). Taxonomy (NCBI): domain Eukaryota; kingdom Metazoa; phylum Arthropoda; class Insecta; order Lepidoptera; family Hepialidae; genus Druceiella; species Druceiella hillmani. Next base: position 35,744,059 of record JAYKKI010000002.1, on the reverse strand, counting down.
ATAAGTCGTAAATATTAGTACAGTATGTTGTCGTTTCTTTATTAAATCAATTTCAATAAGTTTCTTAATTAAAATATAAATATTTTATAACCACAATGATCAAGGTCGTTTTGACTCGCAATTAGAGCCGTGCAGATATGATGAAAAGTAATAAAATGAAATATCTTAAGCCAGAAATAAAAGGACGTAGACCCAACCTGCTATTATGAGGTCTAACTGGTGAATGAGACATGCGAAATATACAGAATACGAAAAAAAATTCTTTATTTGATTTACTTGTTTGTATTTTTTTATTTAATATATCCATAAACGTAAAATGTAATTTTGAAGTAGACTATATTTATGATATATCAATGTAGTTTTTTTATTATATTCCATACAAATTATCGTTGTCTGATAAACGATTGATTTCTTAAATTCACGGAAATGGATCCTTCAGTATTGCAAGAATCGTGAATTCGTTTGATAAATAACTTTTATGAATTATGTAGGCACGCACATCGGAAGCCGGCTATATCGTTTAAATCCACGCATTATGGAAATGGCTTAGTTATTAAGAGATTAAAATGACAATTTATTTTACTAATAATTATTTTACCCATTTATAATTTCAGTCAGGATGTACGATATAATGGGGCATAGCATTTTATAATTTGCAAGTGTTATATTCCATAGTTTACAAAACCCTTTTTCATCAGAGGAAAACAATAATTACCTAAGTCAGTATTTTACAACGAGTTTCTTAATAACAAATTATTTTAAAATAAACAAACCTCTAATTAAAATTGAAATAGCGTGTGCAAAGAAAACTGCTTGTGGCTGAAAATGTCACTACTTAACGATACTCATATATTTGTGCTGGAATGTTTAAATGGATTTAACATTCCAAATATTTATGCAATGTGCCATATCACAATAAATTGTTTAAGCTCCAGAAGTAAACATAGATCAATTATATTTAATCCTGTAAACATTCGATGTGAGCAAAACCTTTTGAGAGAGGACCCTTTGAGAGGTCGGCTATTTGCATACATTAGCATTCAATTAGTGTTTCACCAGCGTTGAGTCGAGTAAAGTATAATATAAAGATTAACAATAAATACTATGGGTTACATTTTAAAATAAACTCACTAAATTTATACCGTGATTGACGATTCGACGTAAGGACATAGCGATATCGTGATTGACGATGGAACACAAGCAGCGACGCAATAAAATCGGTCGCTTTTTTCCAACCACCATATTTGTCAAAATAAAATCTGTTTAAAAAATCAACAGTTTGATGATATTCAGATCATTCTAAAGAATCTGAATACTATTATAAAAATAATTTTTGAAGAAACACTTTTCGAAATTTTCTCGCAACTGTACGATTGATTCAAGTCATATATGGAGAAAAGTGGAATGTATGTAGAAATTTAATAATAAATTTTTTTTTTATTGAAAAGACCGGAGAACTTTTTGAATGCTATGTGTATATCTTCTTTTAAAATGAAAATGATGATTATATTTTGATCTATTTAAACATCTTTTCCTTCAGCTTTATTTAGCTTGTCTTTTACTTAAAAATTTTGAGCAGTTAAAATCTATTCTTTAAGTGTAACGCCTTTCATGGCGCACATAAGATATAAAATGGTACGCTAAATTGAAGATTATTATACAAATTTGCAGCAAGAGATATGTCAATATATATGACAGTTAATATCCACCAGTAAAATAGTACATATAAAAATATATATATACAAATACACACACACACACACACACACACACACACATATATATATATATATATATATATATATATATATATATATATTTATATATGTAATATATATCTACATATATTATGTAAAATTGATTTTGTATGTGTGCCTACATTCCACTCTGCAGCCAAAACATATCGCAGACGAATGGCATTTGTACGTGGTAGTTGCATCGTGCACTATGGTGGTTGCACGTCGATAACTATAACGGTTTGAAAGATATGGGGGTGAAAAGTAGTCGACCTTGTAAATATGTGACTTCCGATATGAAAGTTCCAGTTTTTTCTAGAAAGTTCTAGAATTTTGAAGAAATTGCAATATATATATATATATATATATATATATATATATATATATATATATACACTAGCTGGCCGGGCGAACTTCGTACCGCCTCAGAATCAATAAATATTGTCTTGACTTATTAGCTGTATTAAATTGAGATTTGTATTACGAAAAAATGCATAATTAAAATGAATTAAGTTAAATAAATAAACGGAAATCAAAAGGAAAAGTATTTTTATTACATTGAAATAAATGTAAGTCACGTGGCACCAAGGCATTTGCTTTATTGAAGCGAATCGAAATGATTTGCGTAGCATTATTGCACTACTTTCTGCTAAACTATTTTCTGGATGGCTTGTACTCGGGCCGATTCCCTTCAATGAAGCACTTTGTGGTATACGACATTTTTCGTTTTGTTGTCAGATGCGAGAACCGACAAAGCGGATGGTTTGTCGACACATGAACATGTTAAATACCTTAATTGACCTTGAGAGAAACTTTCATTTTCTAGATTCGGGCGCAAACACTGAATGATTGGCCTTCTGATTTGTTACATAATGAAGCAATTATCGATGCGCGCACTATCACAAATGTCATACCAAACCTTACAAAGTTAACATCTTCGAAGTCACAACGTATCAAAATATGCACTTCATCAAACTTAACTCAATTATCTATAATAACTTTTCGCTGATGAATTCTAGAAATCGTTTGACGAGAATTAATTTAATCGAATTCAAATATAAAATATGCCGAAAATTTAATATTTTTGGAATCCAATTAAATTTTTGTCCGTGTCTGTGATTTAAGATACACTTTTTTTTGTCATTTATCATATATTGTGCAGGGCAACTCCTCGAAGCGGAGACAAAAAAAAATTCTTCGAAATCAGTCAATCCGTTCTCGATATATCATCAAAAAAGCCATTCCATACAAAATGTATGAAAAAATAAATTTTCTTCATAAATTCTTTTTCGTCAAATTTTCGGATAGAAAAAAATTTCGGTAGAGAAAAATCGAATAAATCAAAGGTCATGAAAATCGGTCCAGCCATTCTTGAGTTATAAATGTTGTAATTATTCCGACTTTGTTATATGCACACACACACATACCCATATATATATATATATATATATATATATATTTTTTTTTTTTTAATTTATGTATATGTATACAGCCCGTCAAGCTGCCATGGTATAAAAAGGTAACGCTAATGTAATAGTAATGGTTGATATAACAACATCTGTTTTCACACCTGACATCGAAATCAATTTGGCTGATAGTTCTTACATCGTGTGTATTACGTTCATTCACTGAAATAAATTTGACCAAAAGCTTTTTGTTAAATAAAAATAGGCTACATTTATTTTAAATTATCTACGCATGGTTTCCTCGTGAAACATTTCCTAATACACGGTCATTTCTCTACAAAATACCAAGATTAGTTCCACTAGACGGTAGTCTGAGTTGAAATCCATAATCGATAGACCCTGGCCGCAAAATGACGGTTAATTTTGTCTTCTTATTTCCACGAACTGTCATTTTGTTGACCTGACTGATAATTTTCTTGGTCACGTACTTCATAGCTTCCTTGTAGAAGTGAGAGAGTTCTGATAGTTAGTAAAGATAGTTAGTGAGTCTTATAGTTAGTGAGTAAATTTGGAAATCATCGATTATACTTTGGATAAAAGGTGCTCATGCGTTTCGGTTCATTTACTCTGAAGATTTAAATTTTTCTGGAAAGCTATAAAAAAATTCTTAGTAATATGAAAAAGTAAAAAAACCGCCTAAAATTTATAACCCCTCACCTTAATTTATAACCCTTCAATGGGTCGGCCATTAAAGAAATTTTCAAAATTTAACTTAATATACTCATCTTATAATATTAGTATAGGAGAATATAAAGAAATTATAGTACTGTACTAAAACATTATGTTATTTTAATTATTTCTCCTTGACAGCTGATATTTTTAGATGATTATTTCATTTTTATCTATTAAAATTGTAGATCTAAACATTTGATAAGCATTTTTGAACGAGTTAATTACTTAAATACACGGGAAAGGTATCTTGTTGAACTTTAATATTCAAGGATACGTTGAATTAATCATATAATTATCACTACCATTTACTTACTTATTTTAATTTGTAAAAATTAACTTTTAACTATTATTGATATTCATTATATTTGTGTCGAAATGAATGTCTAACCCTATGAAGCCTGCGAGTTTCATTGATTATTATGTTATGTCTAGTTATGGAAATTACAATGAGACTCCGTAAAAAATACAAGACTTTTCATGTTACTTTCTGCATTTGGATACTACGTCCATCTAATTGACATCTTTATCAATACAATCCTGAATAAAGATTTTTTTTGTTTAGTGCACGTGTAAACAATACTTATCCTTTAATTGAGCGTACATATAACTTCGAACTCGAAAAAAGTTTGAGCTAATTATGTTTAACTTAATTTCTTATGTGAAAATTATGTTTGCCGTTAATGATTTTCAAATCACAAGGAGATAAAAGTTACTTATCCCGCAAATATATCTAACATGTTGGAAAATAAAAAGTTTTTTACGCAGCGAAAAAGTATATATTATAAAGTTATATAATTACAAATATGGATATGAAGGAAGAGTGTAAAGAAGAAAGGTTTGTGACCTGGAAACAAAAAGCAAAGTACACTAAGAAATGAGGAAAAATCATAACAGAATAAACTTGAAAATACTAAGGGAACTTTTTCGTGTAAAGTTTGAAGTTATAACGACCAATATATGAGCCCAATACACCCAAAATCGATTTGGAGTCATTAAATTATAACAAAAGGGAAATCATAAAACATAATAAGGGTTTATCCTGTTTAAGTAAGATTAGAATTTGATCAGAGCCTACGAAACCTCCTTACCACATCCTTTCTTCAAGCATATATATTTTTCTTTACGCTAATATTTTAATGTTTAAAATGTATTTCAGTTTGGGATTGAATATTGGATTGAAACTGAATATTGTAGGGAAATGATCACCGATAGAAGTATTTGAAATCGCGAAGTTTGTAATTATTAAAGTAGATTAAAAAGCTTTAGGAAATTAATTCAAGGTGGAAATAAAAATACTTTATTAAAATTTAAAATCATGTTAAGCGCTCAGGTAAAAAATGAACTTTGAAAACGATTCGCTTTATAAATTAATCAGGCGTAATATGCGTACTAAACCGTTATTTAATTTAATCATATTCCGTTAGTTGATATAATTAATTAGGGAAAATTCTCTAAAGTATTCGATTTTGACAAATATTCTCCTAAATAACATAATATTTTATTCCAAGTTTACTTGATTTATTCCGTCCGGGTAACTCAAATAATTAACTTAGTTACTAAAGGTGTAAATTAGGTGAAAATCACAAAAATGCTAATATGTAATTAATAAAATAAACAATAATAAATTAAATTTGCATAAATTTAAAATTTACACTACGATTATGTAAGAAGTTATAAATATATTTAAATATTCGGGGACTAATTTATTTCATGAATAATTTCTTTTTTCAAATCGAAGTTTTGCTATGATTCCATTAAAATATATATTACCATTTGCAATTAACATTTTCTTTCATCCAAAACGTATATATCTAATTCTTGCCCTTCCTCAGCGAAGTATAACATATCTACAATACAACTCCTTTCAATTTTTTTTATCACCCGTCAGTTTGTACTATGTATAATTTATGAAAGGCATAACTTATTAGAGTTCCATGGGCCCCAGTTGCGAAAATGATATGCGTTTCCTATCCCTTCTGTACAAGTTTAATGCATCTCCATCTCCTTTTGTATTCTCATATATTTGTAAAAAGATACTCCAGAATTTTAGACACCATTTATTAGTGACACTGATGTATTTCAATTCTTTAAAGCTTGTTTAAAAAACATTGCTATCTACGAAAAATTATCCATAAAATCAATAAAAAAATTATTTTCTGAAATCCAGAAAAACTTATTATTATTTCTGTCATTATTATTGCATTAAGAACTTTATACATAAGATGCTGACAGCATTTTTTTTCTTCACTTTCTAATCAATTTTTTTTCAAAGGATTATTCTTCTAAAACAAAATGGTAGTTTATTTAGTCAATTATAATTTTATTGAAATGTATGTACTAGAAATAATAAGTACATAACTTCAATAACTGAAATTGCAACACGTTCCTCTGAAAATTTAAAATTTCTTAAAGAAATTAGTTTATTCGAATAATTTGGCGACAATATTTGTTGAACTTGATAAAAAACTATTGTTAGTAACTTTTCATATAATAAGTAATAAATGAATAAATAAAGAAGACTTTAAAACGAGACATATCAGTAAAACTTTTGACACATGTTTAAAGAATTAATATATTTGTCAATTTTATGTTCGCATATATTATTCTACTACATGTATTATTACATTTTTCTAGTAGTAGTCTCTAGTAACGAACTAGAATGGTGTTGTCTTTCTAGAAAATAGGTCAGCATTTTTTTCTGACAGTTTTTCTGCTAAATATAAAATCAGATACAATCAAATTTTATACTGCAAATATATGAATATCAAATTCTATAACAAATAGTTAACTTGGTGATGAAAACATCCAAATTATTCACTTTTAAGTGGCACATTTAATTTAAGGTGTATATTTATTTTATATTATTATTGAGGAACCAGTCGACATAGAGCGCTACTTCGCGAAAAAATTGAAGAGGGCTAATGAAAACAGATGAATTGAACGTCTCCAGAACTCACCGACAATTTACTAACAAGTGGATAATAGCTTTTACTTTATTTGATTCCTGAGACTTTTCTGAGTAGCCATTCGTAACTTTCCATTGTATTTTGATTCAATTTCCATTAAATGGGGAAAATGGACGGAGAACTCAGTGGGAATAATTGATTGAAGATTAGGTTTCGTCGATTTATTTTTATTTTGTTCTTTCTATTAATTAAAACAATTGCTCGTAATTGAAATTAAAAATACCTGAACTATCAAATTGGAACTTTTTCTATGATACAAAGAATACTTGAATAACTATTTGTTATTCTCAAGTAGAAAAAGTTGACTTTTGAAAAATTATAAAAAGTAATATTTTTATGAAAAATTAAATTTATTTTATTAGAAATACCCTACAAGTGGCTAGATTAAATATATTCGTTGTGGACTTTAATGCATTTGTGGACTTTAAACTTAGATGCGAGAGCTACTTGCCAGTAAAGAAATATTATTAAATAAATACATTTTTCCTGAGTTTTCCAAAAACGGTTTACATCTTATAAAATTTGCAATATTTGCTTTATTAATTGGAGATAATAATATTTAAGTACTTTGGACATTCATTATTAACAAAAATTATAGCTAGAATATTAATACTTAGAAGATACAAAAGTAAACTAAAACTAAACTTATAAAAGAAAGAACAAAATTGTATGGGTAAATATCTATCAATACACATTGAAATATTTTACATGTCGGGAGTATTTTTGAAGAATACATTAAGTGAATCGAAATTATTTATTTTGATCTATTTGATTAAATAAAAACGAAATGTAGTTTGTGTCCATTAAATGCAACAGAATTATCCCTTTTCATATTTTTCTCAATTTTCCAAAACACAACTTTTAATTTAATTACTTCAGAGATATCGATACCTATCACATGAAAAGTATTTATTTCGAAGCTCAATGTTTATGATAGTTTTCTAATTAAATAAAGTCAAGTTAACTGCAAAGCAAATATATATAATTTTATGTCAATTACGAGCGAGTGTTAAAAAAATAGGAGAATTAACTTGAAAAAGTTTCATAAAAATAGATATAAAACTGTTATTAAAACCATAGTAGGACATTGATACAAACAAAAAAGAAGTTAAATGAAATTCGTTAAAGTACGTCTAAAGAAATAAGGGAAACGTTAAGAAAATCTCGTTCTTATGTTGAAAATATTCAGGGAATAAATCAAATCGGAACTTTATATGGAAATATAACTGCATGATCTGCGCACAGCCTTGCATGTTTTTAATTTCATCTTAACGATTGTCTGATGCGGCTTAAGTTGTGATTATATTATAGAAGGTTGTAAATAATTTATGTTCGTAATTATATCGCGTAAAAGATAAAATTGGAATCACGCACGAGCGCAGTTTTTTGTAAAGATTGGTATTATTCCATAGCGTACTTTGATGTACTGATTCAGTCTGTTACTTCAAATGATAAAAGGAAAGAATAGATGAAGTCATTTGAGTTTTTTCTTTACAAAATTTCTTTTTTTTTATTTATTTCACATGTACCTACAATGAAAATTATGAAAAATGTGGTGTCAGTACTTTATGGATCATCAGCTGATCTTGTTAGGAATATTTTAGTGTAAAAAATATTTTTCTAATAATTTTTTCAGTTTTGTTATTCTGGAAGTATCTTGGTAATAAATCTATGAGAAATGATACAAAATTACAATTTTTTTTCATTTCCAAAAATATCTTCGTGAGGGTCAAATAGGCAGACGGACGGGTATGTGAGTGATTTTATGAGGGTTCCGTTTCTTTTATGTTGACGTGCAGAAGCCTAAGTAGGCAATAACGTTTATCCAACGCCAGTGAAAAGCGTAGTTATATTATTACATCTCGAGCCAAGATATAGAAATCAATTTAAAACAAATTAAACAACGTCTACAGTTGATGCACAAGTAACGCAGAAATTTATATGATTTCCTGATCTTGATAACGGAACTGCTGAATAGAAAAATGTATGTAAATATTTTTTCAAAAAGGGTGAACATTTAATTAATGTCAGTTTTAGTTTTATATGTATTTTGTTCAGTTTTGTTTAATATAGTATAAATAAAAATAGGTATCCCAAAAATAGTGTCAAGCGGAAACATAGAGGCAGAAATATCATAGAGGGATGTAAGTATATTATACAAACATTTTATAATATCATTTACTTCGGAACACACCTATGTATGTTTAGCGATTTGGTAGCTTCTGAGTTTTTTTTGTTTTATTAGCCAAACTCATTGATTGAAAACAAAAAGTTTTTTGTGACATGAATAATTGTGGTAGAAACTTGACGTTTTTTCAATTATTTGACTGACTAACCTATTCGGGATAAAAACATTCACTTACATACATCTAATATAGCGTCAAAAAATTAACAGAGACAATATTAAAAATATTCTAAACATTAAATTTGGAAGAAATTAGAGGGGAACCGAAGAAAGAATTTCAAACAGTACGACAGCAGTAAGAAGCTTAAAACGGCATTTTTTCAGTGATGACGTATTTGTATTGATAAAACGATCATAAATTTGAAAAGTTTATTAATTTTTTAAAGCAAAACCATTCTCACATCTAAAAATTTTTGTTTATTCTTGATCATTCCTTTAATTACACAAAAATTTATAATTTTTCAATTGCTAAACTTTGGGCCCATTTTTAGGATCATTTTGTATGCAATGTTATATTTCTCAAAGACGTTCAAAATATGTTCAAAAGTGAAATTCAAAATCTGATCTTTATTTTACCTCCTCTTTCTGTTAATTTTTTGACGCTATGCTAAAATGTGTGTAGTGAATATTTTTTATTCCGAACAGATTAGTTAGTCAACTTGTTGAAAAAAAAATCAAGTTTCTATCACAATTATTCACGTTACAAATAAATATTTTACCAGTTTAGCTAAAATAGCACAAAATATTTCTTAACTCGGAAATTATCTACATAAATAATATATATAGAGTTGTTTCAAATAAACCATCATATTCTCCTTTACTCTTCTACTTGACAATATTTTTTGGAACACGCTATTTGAGAAATCATGTAATGGAGGATTGAAAGCAAAGTCAGGCACTGATGTTTCAAAAGACTTATGGGAATTATCGTACTTTAGAATAATCTCACTAAATTAGAAATTTGTCTAACTTAAAATCTACCCTACGTAGTTAAATTAATATTACAATTGTTATAATTGATATAAAACACTTCACAAGACTAGGTCCGTAGAATTTTAAATTAATTTTTTAAGCTTGCTTTTTAAAATTAAGAACAATATAAGAGTAAATAAGAGATAGAAAAAATCAATGTTTCTTTTATAGGGAATATCAGCAACAATATTTTGAGTGTATCTATACTAATTTAATTTTCAATTTAGTAAAAAACCAAAAAACTTTTTTTAAATTAACACCGCTAGTAGTAACTTAGCTATGTAAAAAATAAAATAAAAAGTTAAAACTACCTTAAAAAGGAAATGAACAGTATTAAAAGCTAACGTTTTAATTAACACAGCTATCCTTAAAAAGAAAATTTCAGTCTTTTTAGCTAGATAAACTTTTAGCTAGATTAACTTAAGAAAATATTTTGAGTATTACTAAGCAAAAGTTTTTGTACAAATATCTGAACTATGTACGTAGTTACACCTCATCCCCGGTAATTTTTTCTAAGAATTTTAAAGCAATAAAAATCTTGGTGGTGGGATGATATGTACATTTTAAAAATTTGGATAAAGCAAAATGTTTGCAATATTGAAAGTAAAATATCCTCGCCAAAAAATTGCGTTTCAGCAATCGAAACAGCGTGATAGCTCGAAATGCACAGAATAAAATAAACAACTAGAAAAGAAAAAAGTCTATTTCCTGGAGTAGATAGTCATAAACTGATGTTGCCGTAATGTGTTATATCTAATTACCAAAACAAATACCTTCTACTTTGCCACGAATGTGTCAATTCGTCTCTATAATTCGGGGAATATGCGTATATACATTATGTACCATCATTAAATAGCGCCACTTCAGCCATTTGTACATATATAATCATGTGTATCCCGGCAGAATGTTAGTTTTCCGATCATTCGCCTGGTTTAATAAAAGTTTAAATTTTGTATGAAATCATGATTATGTGTAAATTAGCACTCCGTGAAAATAGCGCCAAATACCAGTTTGGCAAAATGTAAGGCATTATTAGTATCTATATCACTTCAGCATTTATAATATTAGTAACAGTCGATTGAAGCTACAAGACGACTTTCTACATTAAATTTAGAAAAGAACTAAAATCCATATTTCAACTAATTCCAGAAGATATTCATGCTATATTGTAGAGCCAAACTTATGCTGTTTTATTATAGATAAGGAAGGAGAAATATTAGGTTTGGCTAACATATGAGCTAACAACGAACGCGGGTTTATTTAATGGCAATACCAGTATGATTGTCAATATTATTTGACTGTCAATATTAATTGGTACCTTCTTTTTTATTACATTTTTTGCTTTTTGTGCACCTTATCAATATTGCATTTACAATAGTAACATTTCTATAATTTCTTCTTTCTCTTTATACCTATTATAATGGAAGAATACAAATTTAAGTATATTTAAATATTTTATAACTCCGTTTGATATTAAAAAAGTTTTAAAATTATGATAATTTATGTTTATATTCGCCTGTTATATTGGCCACATTCATTGGGGATTACTAATTTATAGTAGAAAAGTGTTCACTACTTCAAAAATAATATAATACCAACATAATATTAAATGTAACAGTATCGATGGGGTTAACTATAATTTCGTTGGACAAAGTTGGAGGAATTATGGTATTATATTTTATTATAGTAATTATAATATATAAATTAAAAATAAATTCATAATGAAAACGGTATAATAAATAAATAAATATTAAAAAGGGCAACCTAAATACTTTTTAAGCAAACAAACTATTTTAGAATACAAATTAAACCTGGTTAAATCACAGGAAACTTGTGAAGTAATCTTCCCATGCAGTGAGACTTATTAATAAGACTCCGCATTTATTTAAAAACAACCATTTTAATAAAATTTATTCAGTATAAGAAATATTGAATACATTTGGCGTTAATTTTGTAGAAATTCATTATTCACAATTAAATGAAACTACATGATGTAGTATTATTTCTACTTTCTTTAATTTCTTTACCACGACCTAGGTTTCGTTGTATTACAACATCTTCAGGTGGGATATTAGCAAAGATCTTTATCTTTGCTAATATCCCACATGAAGATGTTGTAATACAACGAAACGTAGGTCGTGGTATAGAAATTAAAGAAAGTAGAAATAATACTACATCACGTAGTTTCATTTAATTGTGCAGTATAAGAAAATGAAAATTAACTAGTGCCGTAATCAATACACATACGATTACATTCTATTTTTTCTGAAAATAAAGTAAGAATAGATAAAATTCCGCGCTTATATCTCGTAAAATATAAACATTTTAATTCAATGTTGAGGAGACTTGTTATGAGAGAAAGGCGATATTCATACAAATCTTATGATAGGCGATTTTAATTTCTGTTAACTTGAAAATATAAATGTGAATTGATTTTACTGCACGGGTACGTATTTAAAAAAAAAAGTAGAGGTAAAGTATATAAAAATGGTAGGTCAAATGATAATTATCAAATATCATTTGACCTATCATTTTTATTTACTTTACTCCTACCTTTGATCATTACCATTTGCCTAAATGCTGAAGTGAATTGTTATAAAATGTTATAGTATATAAAAATGGTAGGTCAAATGATAATTATCAAATACTGATAATGATAATTATCATTTGACCTAACATTTTTATTTACTTTACTCCTACCTTTGATAATTACCATTTGCATAAATGCTGAAGTGAATTGTTATTATTTATTTATTGCGCCTTACACTACAATTATTTTTTCATAAAAAAAGCGAAGTCATATAAGTAAGTCTCACTATATTTGGGGATTATTACACAAGTTTTTTATCATTTAGCCAAGGTTGTTTTCAAATTTTAAAATTGTTTTTTTCCTTTCAAAGTGTTTAAGTAGCCTTCTGTAATATTTATTTATTGTTACACCATTTTTTATTCATTTATTTATATTTCCTACGTTATAATTACATTAATAAAATACTGTAATTCTTACAATTTTTTTCAGTTTATACAACTCGGGTGATACTGTTATATTCAATATTATGTTCGTATCACATTATTTTTGAAACAGTGAATATTTTTCTACAATAAATTAGTAATCTCCAATGAATTTGGTGAATGTAATAGGAAAATTAAAATATACATTTTCTTAGCTTATAAACATATCTTTTTAATTTCAAACGATTGAGAGAACATTTAAATATCTTCACATTTGAAGTTTTCGATAAAAACAGGTTAATAAATAGAAAGAACAAATTATAAAAATGTTACTATTGTAAATTCATTATTTGAAAGATGTACAAAATGAAAAAAATTTGCAGGGCAAAAGCACCAACTATTATTGACATTGACCATCATATTTATATTCGCATCAAATATACCCACCACCAGTGTTATAGCAAGTGTTAGCCAAACATAATGTTTCCACTTCTTTCTACGATTTTCTATTATGGTAGTACAGCATGAGATTAGCTCTGCAAGATAATATGAATATCACCTGAAATCTGATAAAATATGGCTTTTAGTTTTTTTTCCAAATTTAATGTGGTGGCTTTGAGTGAGGACCAGAGAGATCAAAATTTTTTGTTTGAATATTTGGAACTAATATTTGACTGATAGGAATACTCTCCTGTTTTCATCCATCATTTTGCATAAACTGTGTATTACGTGGCTCGTTTTTGCTCTAAACGACATTCGTTAATGAAGAGCACTTCAAGTCTTTTTCGTGACATTTCTTTATTATGTTTCTTACCCTTAATATACCGTATCAGAGATGGTGGAGAAATTTTTAAAAAATTGTAGAAATTGCTGGGAAAAGTCTATTATTTGCCAACTAAATTAAATATATGGGAAAACTTAGAAAGAAAAATGAATTTTCAAAATAAAAAAGGAATTTCTTTCCATACTACTAAAAAATTATTCTATATGCACAAGGTGACACACTAGTTTTTTCTTGAATTCTGCAATTTTCAATAAATGAAAACTTATCTGAAAAATAAAACTTCATAGGTGGAGACTGAAAATTTTATTCATAGTTAAAAAACATTATAATCATGTGTATTTAATTAATAAATAGATGCTAGATGAATAACTAGATAGATATACTTGATGCAATCTGCGGTAAACAAATAAAAATTCGACCATAAAATGGAGACGGCAAAATTAAAATAGTAAATTAGCTTTATGACCGATAGTTGATTAAGCTTGTCAAAATCGTTACGTCTCTGCGGCTGTTATGGCCCTAAATATTCTTTATTAGCACAACGCTCGTAAATATCGCTCGCCGGGTGGGAATTAGATTTAGCAAATATTTGAAATGAGAAAACTTCTGCAGTCATGGATTACACGTATTTCGTAACTCTAAATCCGTTTTGCTTTATTTAATTACATAGTTGTAGAACTAAAAAATTAATATTCTAACAACAGACTTATCGGCCGAATTAATTTTCAATTCGATAGATAAGTCTGATAAAACTTTTGACTATTTTAGATGTGTGCCATGTTTTTTGAGGAGGTAACAAATATTTTCATCGTGTTAATATTTCTGCTTCTTACGGTTATCGTGCTATTCATTTGTTAAACCTGGTCTCTCTGTATGTGTGTGTGTGTGTGCGTGTGTGCGTGCGTGTGCGTGTGCGTATGAGTGCATGCGTGTGCGCGTGAGAGTGCGCATGCGCGTGTGCGTCTGCGTGTGAGCGTGCGCGTGTCTGTATGCTTGTGCGCGTGCGAGGGCCCGTGCATGCGTGCATGCATGAGTGCGTGTATGCGTGCGTGCATACAAGCGTGTTTGTATGTCCGCGTGTGTGTGCGTGTCGTGCTTGATGTGAGTGTGTGTGTGTGTGTGTATGTGCGTGTGTGCCTGTATGTGTTTATAAATATCTACATATAAACATATATTTAATTTATATTGTGCATGCATTCCAAAAATGGAAATAAATTAGGTATTGAATACTACATATATTGTGGTTGAACGCATAGCTCTAGATACACAATTAACCGTAAGCGCCTTGTAAAATACCGTATTATAAGTTGTATCTAATCAGATTTGCTTTTCACATCGTCATACGTTAAAACAGGAATGTCGCACTTAATCCTGTAGTATTATTAAAAACATTGATCACAAGTCATTTTCTAATTTGAAAATCATTAGTCATACGCGATATGAGATATGCGAGCGACATTGAACTCAATACAGTATTTCACAAAGGATCGACATTGAAATTTAGTCAAGCTCCAGCTTTCTTTTGTGAGAACGAAATTTCAAATATCATTTGTGTCATATGTTTGTGCTTTGTTAGAATAAGTTATAAATAAAAAAGCTTAATATTTAATACTTGGTTAGATATCACTTTTCGAACACAAAAATTACGCATTATCCAAAACATGCATAATAAACACAAGAAGAATTATAAAAAAGCTTTAACAGAAAGCAAAGTCGAGTGATGGGAAATCTCGATAATTGATGTTGAGCGTTAGCTGATACGACCGAAGCGTTCCACATTTAAAATCTAACGTGTACAATTATCCGAAAAAAATTCTTATTCGCCATGTGGTCTTGCTGATTTTCTCTATGTCATCATACCTATAATAGGTTAATTGTATATTATATTTTCAATCAGCAGTAGTTTGAACTGCATAACAATAATTGGATATTTCGGAAAAATGACATTAAAATTCAAAGCCGTTCGCGCGCCTCAAAGTCATGTAATGTAAGATTTGCTCTGACTGGATGCAAACTTGTAGATAATATCTGAACAGCCGCTATGAAAATTTCCAGGCAACACGTGTATTTTATGAGAAATAAGTGTTTCAACAACTTTTAAACATTCGAAAATATTTTATGGCAATTCAGGCTAGAAGTCTTGTTTTATTATGACAGGTCAAATAATTCTAATACTAGTTTCCACAAAATTTACTCACGAGGGAAAAAGCCAAAAATGGCTGCCAAATTTGAAAATATTGAAACTTTGTATTAGAACTGACTAAGTAGTTACATGCATAATAACATACATATACATATGTACATGCCTAAGTGACGCTCTTGTTTTTAACAGGCGTAATTTTCAAGTTACCTTAAAAACTTTATTCCACTGCTGAGTAAAAGCATTTCTCCATGGCACAAGTTTCATGAAACGAATATTTTAGGAAACAAAACTTCCTTTCGCACACACACACACACACACACATATATATATATATATATATATATATATATATATATATATATATATAATATTCAGTCAGGATATTAAACATACTTTGAGATTAAGGTTTATTTAAATAAACTTGTTTAAACTTCCCATCCATACGCTCTTGTATTCTAAGCTTTACAGACTAATAAAAGTAAAAAATAATACGCATTTTACAGAAGCTGACTCAACGTCTTACTATTTGTTGTTTACTTATATCAACGTACAGTTTTGGAAATTGTATAAACTGAATCTACTTTATTTGAAAATTCAATTTAAACTAAAATCTAAAGTGGATATTTGTGTATACATACGCTAGATTAAATTTACAAGTTGACGATGTAAAACTAAGATATTACATAATATTCGACGATCCTCTATTCTTTGTTTAGCTTTAGCTTTACCCGCTGAGAATGTTTTCACTTTTAAATTACATGTATTAATGAAAATATAGGTTCTTTTAATTCGAAAACAATTTTTGACATTTTTATAGTCTCAGTATGTCAGAACTTATCACAGTGATATTTATCTTTATATTTCACTTACCATATACACACACACACACACACACACACACACATATATATATATATATATATATATATATTATACACTTTATAGGTACATGATAGAGATTAATTGTATATTTAAGTCGTGAAATTAGAAGAAACTAACAACAAACATACTTTCCCATTCATCGTTTTCGCAAGGATAAGTTAGAAAGAATTATTATAAAAACTAACACACGTAACATATACCCCCCAACAATGTGAATAGCTAGTAACGAAAACCTACAAAGTCCATAAACTCAATCGAAATGATCGATCAATTTCATAATTAGTAGCCCTAAGTTAATGACGTCAGCCATTGAGTTTTTAGCATTTCTTTAAAAACTTTCCAACAATTCATTTTCCTTGAAACAGGCATTCACATGTGTTACAAATTGTTGTTGCCTCTACTAGACTACGGATACGTGTACTATCCTGATATCTAAAGGATTGCTTAACGAATTTCAACGTCATAAATATTTATTTATCGGTTAGCTTCAGGACATTTGATCATATCTATGAGTTTACGTTGCTACTCAGATGGATGGCGAATCGTGACCAGCGTCATTTTTTAATCCTTTTACTATTTTTCAATATCTAAAAAAATTCTTATTTTATTGTCGGATTTATAACCCTTTCTGACCATTATCTGGGTATATATTATAAAAATTTTCTTATGCTCCTTATCTCCATATACATTACTTTTTTCTAAAAAAATTAATTTACTGTTCATGGCGCAAACTTACGGAAGAGATTTAATTCCGATACCAGATTTTTACCATCCATTTAAATATTCAAAAGTTGTCTGAAAAAATCATATGTCCCCTAACCTCACTTTCCACATTCCGTTTCCTTTCATGTATCCTCCCTTAATCTGTCTTTTTTCTTTTCTACCCCTCAATCCTAGCACAAAGCCCCTCCCCATAATTAGGAAGTTTGGTTAATTTTTTTTCTAAAAAGCTAAACATGTACAGATAATAGCCTTATTAACTGCATAACTATATTTATTACCAACATTTCACCGCCTATTGGGCTGAATTACAAAAAAATCCTGCCTGTATTATTTAAAGAATATTTCTTCTATATTAATAGAAATATTTAAGAAATATTACTCTTTTACTAATCTTGAAAATCCTATTTCATCTTCTTAGTCATTAATTTCCGAAAAAATTACACTGCATATATTTAGAATACCTTCACGAATTAATATGATAGTCTGTTTTATCCCCTTACAAATGTTGTATTTCTATTTCATCTCTTCAATGGTTCAATTCTGAAAAATTATTCCATAATGGCTGCCTACATTCTACCGCTCGAATAAACAAAATTAAGTGACTTGTGGCAAAGTGATTTTCCAGATATTGAAATGCTTAAACTCACCATGTTATAGAGCTTTTATTTTATCACTAGCTTTCTTTGTTTTGCCAACAAATCGACACGTACTGCGATGCAAGAACTGAACAATTTGGCACCAGTATGTGTAATTTTTGAGAATTTTGCCAGAGGGTGTGTAATTACTATTCATCTGGAGAAAACCGCAATATAGATGAGATGTTGGTGACCTTTATAGGAAAGTGCAAGTTCCGACAATATGTATCGTCTAAACTAACGAAATATGGAAATCAAATCTTTGATCTCATGGACTCTAGAACCTTCTATGTAAAAACATGGAGATATGTGCTGGTAAGTAACTTAATAACCCTCATTCTATCAGTAATAAACCATTCAATATAGTGGTAGCACCGGTCTCAGAAAGTCGCTGAAATTGTACATTTGATGATTGGTTCACTATCTGCAAGTTGGTATCTATCTTTGAATGAAAATAAATTTACTTCTGTTTGTATTTTACATAAAAAATAAAGGCAAATACACCTAGAATTTACAAAAACTCATGGAACAGATATAAATTTGGCTACTTTTGGATTTTCAAAACCATATTATCTTGGTAACCCACGTTCCTAACAAAAACAAAATTGTGCTATTGCCTATATTATCGAGCCTGTATCATCACGATACTTTTGATGAGTCTACATGAGACGAGCAGAAACCAGAAATAATAGCATATAATAATGCGACTAAGAGCAGATTAAGTCTAGACGCTGAACTTTCTGCAATTTATGACGTATGCATAAATTCTATGAGATAGCCTACTATTACGTTGCCATGCTAAACACATAAGACTTTTTACGTTGCCATGCTAAACATTGCCGAGATAAATGTCTACATAATGAATCAAGTAAAAATAATTCAAAAGTAAAACGATGAACATTCTTGAAAAATCTGGGTTCTAGTTTGATACATGATCATTTCCAAAATCGTAGCCAACTGGTAAATTTATCTCGGTCATTACGTAAAAAAATTGATGATTTTGTGGGAGAATCGTCGACTTCACTTCATTGGAAATTATCAGGATGTCGAAAGAGGTATCAAGTTTACGCTGCAAAAAAGATAAGAAAACAAATCACACTTGTCATAAACGTAAGATTTACATACCTCCAGAACATTTGGTTTAAGATTGTGAAAGTTGCAGCACTTCAAAGACTGCTGTAAATGAAATGAAAGACTGAATATTATTTTCTTTATTACTAAGTGCCAAGAAGATCTCTAACTTAAATAATAATGGTCTATTATATAAAAATTATATCTAACGTCTGTGAAATTATTTATATAGTTAGCACACATATATCTATTAACCCATATATCTTCTTTAAATGTTACTATAAAGAACATCAATAAAGTGTTGTTTAATTATGAAAATGTCCAATACAAAATACAGGTTATCTTCACCCACGTCATTGGGGCCGGGTTAACTGACCCGGTTCTGGTTAAAATAAAATATAGCCCTGTATCATATGGATACCAGGAGTATACGAAACTCGTTATGTACTAGAAAGAAAATTACTCGAACATTTTTTTTTTAAATAATATCCATAACTTTTTTTATAAAATATTACTAAAATAAAATATTTTACGTTCAACATTTTAAATTATCGGGAAAAATGTTTACATATATTACTTTAACGGTTTTTTTTTCTAGTACTAACTTTGGATATAAATCTTTTAAGCAGCCTGATTCCTAAATTTGATATAGTATATTTAAAATTGAAATAAATTGTGTAGTGCTATGGTTATTATATTATATTATAAAAGGAATTTGTAAACCGAATAATAAAATATCCTTAATTCTAGTGCTTTACTCGTCCTCACCGCTTTCAAACTACGCAGGCTTTGTGTTGGAAAATCTCTTATAAACCTTTATACGTCGGTTGGTTTTATCGGTAACCCTGTAGTAAGCTCAGAGAAAAAGCGAAAACATTTCACCTACAATAAAAGGTATAACAAAATCACTCTTTTCTTTTGCCAAAACCTTTATACGCACTTATAAACTCACTCTTCACTGAAAGGTAATAAAGGTAAAGGTTCTTAAATAAACGAGTAGATCAACTTTATTTTATATTCTTGTTACCTCTGAGCTTTTTCCTCGACTTAATAAAATTGAAAATGGAAAGTTCGATATTATTTTTAGTAAACAAAAGTATATTGTGATATGAACTTCACAATTGTAATGAGTATGGAGGTGGCATTTTATATGTTCGTAATTAGATTATTAAGATGTCATTTTCAAAAAGGAAAGATAAATTTATTTGCGTACACTTACAAAGGAAATGAAAAGAACTAAAAATTGGACGCAAACAAATTTATTAAAATATATTCCGTCATTAATAAAAGAAGTAATGTACGAATAATGGTTCATATGCGAACTTATCTTAAAAAATTCAATAAAAATTTATCAAGTACATTACATATTTATATTTATACTACGCAAACTGCGAAAATATTTTAAAACTGCCCGAGGTGTTTTTTTTAATATTATTAAAATATTATGCCAAAATCCAAATAATATTCTATTTATACATTTTAGTTTGTTCTTATCTTACTTAACTTATATTACTCTACAAAAAAATTATATAGTTCTGTTATAGTAAGTTTCTGTCCCTTCCAACTCTCCAAAATAAATAGGCACAGAAAATGTTGGGATGAATAGTTAAAATTTATATAATGAATAAATGCGTTACAAAATCATATACTGTAATCATCATATTTATTCCAACGATTTTGATTTCTCTTTCACTCAGGTCGACGAGCAAAATTGAAAGTAGCTTTTCTTTTGTCGCACTGATTGCCTTATCTTTTCGATCAGTTCGAGAAGATAAGGCAATCAGTGCTTTATTTTTTCGAATTGATCGAGAAATACGCGAAGGTTTGTCAAATTTCCATATAACTATTAAATTTTAAAAATAAATTTTATTGGAACATTAAACGATTAAAAAATTGCATAAAACTACAATCATTTTTAAATATGTGAATATTAAAGATACAATATTTTCTTAATACCAATAACAGGACGCCTTGAAAATCAATTTTTTTCCAACTTCAAATGACTGAGAAGAAACTTAATCAATCATTATTTTTAAATTATATACGATTGACAGACACAATTTATTCTGTATTCGCTACCCTATATATATATATACATATATATATATATATATATATATATATATATATATATATATATTTGTATATATATATATATATAAATATATATATATTTATATATATATATATATATATATATATATATATATATATATATATCCCCATATTAATTTAAAGCAATTGTTTAATGTACTTAATCAATCATTATTTTCAAATTATATACGAAGAGTACTTGTGATAGAAAAAAGCTTCCCGAAAAAATCGTTTAGCTGACTAAAGAATAACACAAAATTACTGAGGAATAGTACAAAATTGCGTAGTTATCTGAAAAAATGCAATTGCGTAGTTATCTGAAAATATTTTTATGTACCACTATGAACTGCAAAACATTCGCATTTATATTACAACCACCATGTTATATAAAGCAAACAAAATAAAACCCATATAATACTGATCCGTTACATATTTTGATACATACGATTACTGCGCTTTGCCTTCCATAAAATTACCAAATAATATTTTAAGACTTTCTATACAGATAATGGAATCAAAGAACTCGGTTTTACTAACCGATTTTACGATCTCCTTTTTACAATTTTACCATAACTTTTTGCAACATTTCTGTTGTTTTTACATGAAACTGAAGAGAAAGGACGTAATTTTTAAATTTGTCTAGGAACAAAAACATTTCATTTTTGTCCTCCAAATCGACAGAACATTTATATCGACAAATACGAAATTTTCATGGTTTAAAATATCAAAGAGGTTATTAAAGAGAGTTGTAAAGTTTATAGTTCCAACGTAGTCTTTAAACTTTAATAATTTTACTTTTATGCAGCACGCACTTAAAGGTGTAGCGACCCTCATGTTGCGTGATTGGTCACTTTCATTAATTGGTTACGAAAACGAGTATACCTGGGTGATATTTTAATAACATAGGTCAGTTTTTCCTTTTGTTCCAATTTATTCAGATTTGCAAGTATTTGTCATTTTATATTTTAATCAACACTATCAAAAAAAACCTTTTATTTTCAAAAACATTTCGATTTCATGACATGGATTTAGAAGTATTATATTTAATCATTAATAATAGGATTCGAAAATAAGGTTTTCATGTTAGCTATATTGGACAAACGACTATTTAATATATTAGCAGAATTCAGGTTTGTGGAGCATCCGTGGAATGTAATACTCGCGATAGTTAATCGGGACTCATGACATTTCCGAAGACGAATATTATATTAATTAAATTATTTTTTCTTTCAGAAATTATACCAGCTATCATAAATGGCCATCTGAAATTTTACAAATTCATTTAAACTTACTGTCATAAATACTAAAGCCTATATTTCAACTTGCTCATTTTCATCCACCAAAATTTACCGCATCTAATTTTAATGATTAACACATTATTTTTATGTTCTTTTAGATATACCGTCAAGTAATAACGAGAATATTACTAGGGATTTTAATGAATTGTATTTTATTTTAATGGATGCGAAAACCTCATCAGTAAACCTCGAATCTACATTGATTGCCCCTGCCATTTGCAAAGGGTTCAAAGAATATGTATTAAATGTGATAGCTATTTGTAGGTAACTGATAATATGCAGTTCATATGAATTTTCGTAAACAAGGTGCATATCTCACGCGGAAATGACCCTTTGAGGTTTTTACTCTCGATTGGAAATACTATTTTTTTATTAATTAAATTATTACAAAGTTCCTCTATTTCAGTCTTGGCTACTAAGTGACTTTTAACAATTCTATCCGATCTATCACTTTTTCAAACCTTTCTAGTATAATTTGTGCAGTATCTTATGGCGCATGCTGACATTTTTTAATATCTCCTAGAGATTTGATGACTGCCATCACTGATCTATTTCCCTTTTGCTGTCTGTTTTGGCATTTAATTTGCTTTATTTTTATTAGAACTTCTTCTTGACGGCATTTATTTTTTTGTAACTTGCGTTTTAACTCTCTTTTTTTCAGCATATCAAAATGAATTCAGTGCCCAATACTTCCTCTAACAACGGGGTTCTTTTGGGACATCAACATCAGAAAATTTCTTACCATTAGAAAAAAATAAGAGTTACCCATATTCACGATTAAATGAAACTACGTGATTTATTTCACATCTTCAGGTAGGCTATTTGCAAAGAATCTTTGCTAATAGCCCACTTGAAGATGCTGCAATACAACAAAACCTAGGTCGTGGAAAAGAGCTTAAAAAAAGTAGAAATAATACTACATAACGTAGTTTCATTTAATTGTGAATAATGAATTTCTACAAAATTAACGCTAAATATATTCAATAGTTACCCATATAAGAAATAAAATAATGTGCATGATATTTTTTTTTGTTTTGCCGTATTTATGAATATGTTAACTCGCATTATAAATAATTTTATGTATCGTATAAATTGTTTCCCCCAGTTTCTCAGTATTCAATAACACCAGTTCGCACTCGGTCTGTATGTTTTTGATTTTTACATTAATTCAATGCAGTTGTAATAAGGAAAACTAAAATCATTACAAAGAATCGCTGATTTTTTTAAATAACGTCATCAATTTTTTACAATCAATACATTTCTACATCCCGGAAACTAAGAAATAAAATATATGTGGTTTCTGAAAGTGACCAAATTTCTTCATTGCGACTATTCAAAATAAATTTAACTCAACGCCTTCATTTTGCATTATGCAGTGAATGCGACAATCAAAGTGTTCGATAAGATGCTGTTAAATCATCAAAGGAAAGTGGGGAAAAGTGATGAAGTGTTAGTGCGGAAATGGATAGATTATGTAGGAGTTATTCTATCTAATCACTAAGTACTAAAAGCTAAAGGCTAATATAGAAAAAGTTAAGGGCTAAAATAGAAGAACTTTACAATAATTTAATAAATAAATCAAGTGGTATTTCTTATAAAGTGTAAAAATCCTGTTATTTACGTGTAAGATATGCATATTGTTTAGGAAAAATCGTATTAACTTTATATTATTAGTTACCTACATAGTTGATACAAGTCCTTCTTCATCGTCGAATCCTTTGCATATGCTACGGGACAATCAGTGTCGAGTCGGAGTTTACTAGTGAGGTTTTCCCATCCATTAAACTAAAACTAAATTCGTAACAAGTTCATTAGTATTTGACGAGATGTCCATAGGAACACCAAAATAATTTATTGATCATCAAATCTCAGTACTGTAAATTTTGATGCATAGAAAATTAAATGAGCAAGTTGCAATTCAGGTTTTAGTATTTATGGCAGTGAGTTTAAATGAATTTAGAAAATACTAGTTGGCTCTTTTTGATAGCTGGCATAAGTTCTGAAAGAAAAGCTTATATTTGTCTTTAGAAATATCATGAAGTCGAAATAAATATCGCAAGTACTATATTCGACGGATGCTACGCAAACCTAAACGCTGCTTAGATTTTCAGTTATCCGATGTAGCTAACGTGAAAATATACTCTTCAAATAAGTATGAATATTATTTTATCCGTGTCACATAATTAGACTGGTAAGAAATATTTTTGAAAGGTAAGACAATTGTTTGATAATAATGGTTAATAAATAAAATGACAATTACATGTAAACCTGAACAAATTGCAAAAAAGAAGGACTCTCATTAACAAATTTTCTCCCGAGTATAATTGTTTTCATAACTAAATATTATATCTAAGATTTTTTCCAGGTATTATATCGAAAGCCAGAATTTACGTATTTAGATATATTAGAATTTTGAAAACAAAATAGAAGAATAATTGTAATCTAAAATTTCATAGATAAATTTCAAGGTTTAAAACACTTTATTCTTATTCTGATAAATTCAAGACATGTTATAAAATACGAAAATTAAAATAAATTTGTCAAAATGTTTTTCAGAAATGAAGTAATCAAAAAGTAAACCATACACATAATGCCCTTTCAGAATAATGAAACGCTGTGGTGATAGCGATCCTCATTATCGCGGATATGCAACGAAGTCTCAATAGAACTAATCATCATGAACTGATGGTCTAGAACCCAGCAGGAGACCTATATTATGATAAGTTATTCAGTCAATTGATAATAACAAAAATGATATAAATGGCGCCAGTTCATCAATTTTAGGCTGGTTGTGATTAAGAGTGTTAAAATTAGTGGGTAAAAATCCCACTAAAACGTACTTTATTTAACAATTACAAATTAAACTCGGCTAATTCGGAAAGCCACATCGATATTATATTACATAGTAAAAAGATTGTATTAAACAATGTCAAAACTACTTGTGATATGAGTTCCAGATTCATTCGCAACACTTTAGTCTCGAAGACTTCCTATCTAGTAAAATAGCGGCCAAATGCGAGTTGTACTCGCACACGAAGGGTTCTGTAGCTCGAAACAACATTAATAAAGTTAAAATTGGTATTTTTCAAAGATATTGAAAGACAAAGTTATTGCTACCAAAAATATCCCATATCTCAAAAACCACACAACATAGGATATGTTATTAGAACCAATTTTCGTTGAAAGTTTATTACATACCTTAATTTATTTTAGAACTTTATGCACGTTAGTTGACAAGTTAGAGGGAGGGGTATAATTTTTAACATTTAAGAAGCGCATATATCACCAACTATTGACTTAAATAAAAAATGTATTAGGAGCTTCTACATCATTTTTAAGAACAATATAACAATACTCCACACGCCCACGTTCACTAGGTTTTTTTTCCATCCCTCAGTTACATGTATGGAATGCCACTTCTAATATATTTTCATATCCCACTATTTTATTTTATAACTAATGAATAGTGTCCGAGGAAAATTGCTTTGACATACGGATAGACAGACGAAAATCACGAAATTTTAAGGATTACATCTTTGCCATTCAGATACAGAACCTTAAAAAGCTTTTATATAATTCACTTTCTTTCATAGCTTGGTCTTTGGAAGTTTCGGAGAATAAGAGGAATTTTTTACCTTCAATAAAATATATTTCGGGTGTAATAAAATCACCCGCTTCACCGCGCAAGATCTCTTCCGCAAATTTATGAATTTACTCCTCGCTAAAAGGGTTCTTACATACGGGCAAATCACCCTTCTTGTATATTTTTGTTAACATCCCAGAGTGTTTTGCTTGCGCCAATGAATTTACAAGGAAAAAAAATTGTTAACATTTCGGAAACCCTAAAGGTATAATAGTCTTCATACAAGTGATTCGATATACGTCGCATTTGTGAACTTGTGCAAATCTCCATTGATTCATTTAAACTGTCACATTTTGGTTTCCAGTAAATATAACTACAATAAAATAACTACAATCAAATATAAAAACAATTTTAGTAGTTAATAGTACTTAGTCCTACAATCCAAATAACGTTAGTAACCTCTTTTTGGTGCAGTATATTGTAAAAATATTACTTTCTCTTAATATTTATTACTCGTAATATTAGTATAGTATTAATACTTAATACATTATTATAATATTTTTTCCTTTGTATAATTATGTTGTGGAAAGAGAAAATACCTATCATTTGTTGCCACAAATCATAGTTCTGGAATTTTTTATTATTTTATCGAACATTCCAAACATTACTGGTGGTTTCTCTACCAAAAGGGTATACAAGTTGTCGCGTAAGAAGTAGACCAACGAAATGTCGGTGATAGAAGGTGTACGAAACAATAAATTACATACGAAACAATAAATATTACTATCATAGACTTAATAGTTTTAGAGGCATGATTAGGCATGACAGACGATTAGGGTATTATTTACTATTTCTGCTTTTTATTGCTCAAAATTTTTAAGAGAACATTCCTCTTCCTAATTAAAATGTTAATCATTCGTTATTATTGGCAACATAAAAAATAAATGCTGAAATGTGCAAATTTTTTTAATTACAAAACATAGAAAGTTGTTTTTGGACAATGGTAGCGTAAAAAGAGGTATGGTAACCTCGGGAAACATTATTCCAAAAACATTTACTTTAAGCCGCCGTAAATAGGTGACAGGTGCGTGTTATTTTCATTGCTACAATAATTTTGTTCACACACAACAAATATCATAGCTTCACTCAATCAGAAATTATACGTATATAATTACAAGACAGCGGGGGAGTCCTCCTCTATCGCGTGCAAAATAATGGTCTCCACTCAGCGTAATAAGTGCATTGATTTTTTAGCTGTCCAGTATAATATTTGGAAATTAGGTATCGTTGATGTATTTTTAGAACTGTATCTCTCGATTATGTTTTTATGGAGTTTTCTGAAGAGCCCCTTTAAAATGAATAAAAATTTATGACGTATTCACGATGATGGTTTCATCAAGCCTTCCAGGTATTAACTTTTCTTGGCAGATCAAGGATGACTCGACGATTTATTGTAACAATAAAATTCGTCAATTGTCCTTCTTCATCAATAGATAATAAGGGTAACATTGTCACGTTTGTATAACTGAGCCAGAACGTTTCATCTAAATAATTATGCAATCTTCTTAACGTACAATAGTAAGGAAAATAATAGGTAACGGAAATTTAAATAATGCAGCACCCTACAATATGCCAACCCAACAAACCGCTCCAAGTGGAATGCCATTGCTTCAAAACCTGAGTGAAAAGCTTAATAGGTAATCCTTTAATTTAATTAAAGTAATTAGACGCAGATATAGGATTTCGTTTGCTAGGTAGGGGGGGGGGGGTGTTGTCAATTATTCTGTGATTTATTATTTACAAGAGAGAATGGGTATCCTCCATAAAATTCTTTCTAAAAAATTTTGAAAAGATTTGTTTATTATTCATGTAAAACTTGCATTTCAATAAAGCCTTGTTAGATATCTCAAAGAATGAAACAAAAACACATGGTTATAGAGAAATAAAAAACAATTTAAAGTCAATTAAGTATATACATAATATGGTTCTTAAATATCAAACTCTAATCTTTTTCTATGGCCGGGTTTTACAAATCTCGTTATCAGATAAGGGCAAGACCAAGATTCAGTCATGATTGCTTTTAAATATGTTTTTAGGCACCGCAACAACGAGAATAAACTCTCAGAAGATGCATTTATTACCAAAGCAAGGACCAATACAAATTGATATATTATAGAAAATATATCCTTATCTGGTCTAGTCAATATACCCACAGCCATTATGAGAAGTTATTTTTACCATCCTTTTTTTTGAAACCATTTCCCTTACCATAGCAAAACTTCATGTTTTAGCAGAAGAGAAGCAGTCCCTTTATCGACGTTAGATGCAATCCGAAACCTTTTAGGGGGAAATTTATACTTTTGTCATTTTCACCAGGAAACTTTTTCGTAATATTTTATGGAACGAAAACTAAAAATTGAAAAGCGTTCCATTTAGAATTTTTCTCGGAGATCTATGAAAACGAGGTCTAAATAAATTACTTACGCATTTATTGATATTCCTCAGCTGAATTTATTTGGTATTTGGCACGATGGCGTCCACCATGGCGAAGGATCGAAAAATATTTACCTCGACACGTACGCTGCCAGACATTATTAAAACTAGCGTCCATATTTTTCCCACGATTGATAAGAACAAAAGTTTTATTATTTACTTGCATAACACTCCACTTAGATCGAGGGCCGCCTTCTGTAGTAATTTATTTAGTGTTTACGTAAGAAATAGTACATCAGTCAGACACAATACTGATACCACGAATTTTATGTTGCAAGTTGTTACCAGTAAAGCAACCTTGTCTGCTGTGCTCAAGTCACACCACTCTGAATTTTTTCCTAGAGTCTCCACAATTTCTGCGAGGTCAACAGTAAATTGGAGTATACTTTCATGCGGCTCTACCTACCGGGTTTTACAAAGCGATTTAAGCGCACATCGCAAGGTGATCATGAGAACAGTTTTTGGTTTCGGCTATGATTTAAAGAAAGCAATTATTTATTTTATAATCGCAATAGCGTCCCGAATATCAGGCACTGTGAAGCTACGTGAAATAGAGTTATTCAGCTTATTGCTATGGCATGGCATCTTGATAGGGTATTTGGATTTTTCTGAACCTTTGTGACAGTACTTCAAATTTCCGATAATATAACGGCACAGCCGTCTGTTTTTATACCAACACATAATTACAGTGGAAATCTCAACTTATCCTTCAGTTGTGATAGGACTTTGGCAAATGGCCTTGCCGGTTAGAGATATTTCCCCATGTTTGAGTTTCCATTTAACTTCATTTCGACAGTAAGCAGGTTTTTGGTTTCTCTATAATCTTCTCCATCGGATTGGTAGCCATTTTCAAGTTTAGCATAAACTAGTTTCTAAAACGTGTCCACAAAGCTGATAAAATCATCATGAATATTACCATCATATATGTATTTTACGGTAAAGCTCACATGAGATAGGTGAGATACATCTCTTGTCTCATCAAAAAGTATTAAATAGTATAACTATGCTCGCATTAGAGAAAGCTGACTGCAAATGTTTCTCTAGTTCTTTTACCACCAGCAGATATTTGAAACCTTAAAAGCTCTGAAATTCCCATCATTCAGTCACGTCAAATTCGTTTTAAATATACGTGCTATGAAATATGAGTTCAAATAAATAATTATTAATATTTGGAAAAGGCCCACGTGAACGAAATCACGAGCACAGCTAGTAGTAAATGATACTAAAGTATTAGCTGAATTCATTTATTAGATTATATATGTTTGTATGATCTATTATATAAATATTTTCTTAAATATAAAGTTTAAAACCCATATTCACATATTTTCATCTTTACATAGATAAATCATGTCAGTGGAAGGAAATAATTTCTTTTAAGTTTTTCCAAAATATGATAACAGTAATAATATAATTTAAATCAATGCCAGACTATAATTATTGAATCTGAAGCGATGTTCCTAATACTAATATGATATTGTGATGCATTATAAATATAATGTAGTGCTAGTTCATGACTGTCCGCGCCATTGAAGGAGTTAACACGAATGCACAAATAGATAAAAAGTTGTAATAAAACATTTTCCTGCCTCTTAGTGTCTAACCGTCTTTTATTTCAAAGTAAACGATGTTTTATTCACGAATGTTAAAAAGGATAACAGAAAGTAACAAATTGAAACAGTAATTTATGTGTTATAGAAGTTCTACAAATATCATTATAGGTGAGATTGATGACTGGGAATATTAAATAAGCAAAATAGGCGTAGTGGCGTGTTATTATTTATCACTTGCTATTTGTTATCTAAAAGAATAAGCGCCTTTCTGTGACATGAAGTTTTATTTTCTTATTTCGAATATATTTATTTGGCGAGACAGAACATTTATTCTATGTACGTAATCTTTATTTGTCGGTAAAATATGTTATATAATCTATTAGTGTCACTTCATCGTAACAATATACATAAGTAGATATAAGATGTATTCTTCAGTAATTAATTTATCAGCTGTCTCTCATCGCTAAGATAAGACTTAAGAGGCTTTAGGTTCTGAAGCAGGATTAACTAAATTTTTTATTTGAAATGTTAAAAAAGCTTATTTTGTAAGTTTTGTTACTTTTCTTCTATAACATATACAAGAATGTGACGACAATACTTTAAGACCATATTAGATAGAGGTGAGAGTACCTCTTATTAAAATTAAATACAGTTTTTATAAACCAAACACTCCTGAAGAAATCGACAATACATATATGAACAAATCAGTACGAATTAAAAAAAAAATAAAATCATGGTGTTTTTTTGCGCTTATCATGGTATTTTTTGTAGTTGTATTTCGGACTGGAATTATTACTATTAAGAGTTATTAACCTCGAAGAAGTGAAAATGAAATATGATCAATACTTCATGAAATTTTATTTGAAAAACCAATCAAGTGAAATAGAGACAATTTTCAGGTTTATGACAGAAGGATGCGTGAGTGATGATATAAAGAATTAATTTTTTCCTTTTTAAGTACGTAACATTAAAAACCAATACTGATAAAACCATTAAAGGTCGCCATGCAATATATATATTTACATACATACATATGCAATATATATATTTACATACACACACACACACATATATATATAAATTATGTCCCAAAATTCACGCAAGATTTGAATTTTGCGCCATTTGTGCGGTAAAGTGTTGTCAACCAAAAAAAAATACAGCGTGACAGCTGACAGTTCAGGGTTATTAAAAATGGAGCGCTACACAAAAGAACAACGCATCTTTATTGTTGAGCAATATTTACAATTTTTAATTATAAACCTGTGTTTTCTATCAAAATTACTTCTTGCGTGAACTTTGGGACATCTTTATATATATATATATATATATATATATATATATATATATATATATATATAATATATATATATATATATGCATGTGTGTGTAAATGGATATCTGGCCAATATTTAAAATGTGCCTTAATTTAGACGCTAGTTCGCATCCTTTCCCATTTGTTTGAGAAAACTAACGAAAAAGTTATATAAAATTCATGACAACTTCAATGGTTCATTAATTTAATATTTATATATTTGTCAGACAAAATCGTATAAAACCAACTAACAGTACATATTTTACCTCTCATATCGTGTTTATGCAATGATATTATTGTATTATTATGTAATATAATAAATGAACTGAGCTATTTTGTAAACGATTCTTTATAACAACGACCCAAATGCGACGAGTGCCAAGGCAGAGATAAAGTAATAGTCTTTTATGAATAATGCACGAAGCACATTGATGTAAACTCATGGCTCAACACTGTCCTTGTTGAAATTCTTAGTGTCTTTACGTTTAAGTTATATAAAACGTTCCCTTAATATTAAACGTGCAAGTTATTGACGTGGATAACATTTCATTAGACGATGAAAGCCGAAGTACGTATGTGGGTATATATATATATATATATATATATATATAAATATATATATATATATATATATATATATATAAATATCGTATTATTGACAATTGACTACTCAATACGAATATTTGTATTGTCTTCCCATTTTGATATTTGACTATTAAACAAAAGCGTTGAGATAATAAAGTCGATGAAAAGCTACTCCATTTGCTTTTTTATTCTAAAGATAATGATTTTATAATGATAAAAAAATAATATAAATTTTTTTAGATATATTTCTATTTATTAAATATTTACCATAACATCACTGTAATAACGGCTATCCATAGATATACGACTGAAAAAATATGTTCATATATTTGTTAAAAAAGCAAAGTATTTCTGAAAAGTTTTACTTGCCTAATAAAACAACTCGAACAACACAACTTGTGCGAATTCCGAAGAATAAAAATTAAATAATAAAGTTGCAAACGTTTGTATCAAATTTGTAAACGTTTGTATTTATATTTCAGAACAGTTTTTTTCAATTTCGAAGAAACTTCCTTGTAAACAAGTAATGTTTTCAAATGAATTATTTAAAACTTCATTATCTATAGGTTTCAAAAAAAATATTATGGTAAACCAATAATATTATTTTACATTACTCGGTAATTAATGGCATATTTGTATATATACATATATGTGTGTGTGTGTGTGTGTTTAGTTTTTCATGTTAGGCTCATAATTTTGAAGGTCGGTAGTGAAACCCGTACGAATGATAAGAGTCTTCATTAATTAAACCTTCCTAATAAGTCTTAAATTATTAAACTAAATTATAAATCTGTTAATAGTTTTGAAAACCATTCAGTATACACTACTAGAATAAATAAATTAGACAACGGCAGAGGTGCGCCTCAAACGAATCCATTGGCCTATATTTGACTGCGTGCAGCTTATTTAAGTCCGTCTTCACAACAAAGCGTGTGGCTATAATCCATGACTTCTGCACATCCCTCGACACAACCCTTTCTCCATCCAACGACCACATGGGTCCACGGCCACATTCGGCGATATAAAACTTTCATCCCCTCTTGATTTTCTTGGTTAGTGTTGTGAGCGACTGGCTCTATGATAAACGAATCGCACAGTATAGAGCATTTGGCTGCGGTGTTACTAGTACGTTACGTGTTGTTAGTAGATACGGCGATCCAGTCTGTCACACGCTCTAGTGTGCAAGCTGCTTACACATTTTACCTGTTAAGAGACATTTCAAGAAAATACTTATGCGCGGTTACCCCGCCTACAAAATACTGTTCGCTTCCACATCGAATTTAAATAAGAAAAAATACAATAAGAACCGTAAACCAAACCTTGATATTAACGGCAAAATTTATGTATATGTATACGAATATGTATGTATAAATAAATGTATATATATGTATATATATATATATATATATATATATATATATATATATATATATATATAAAAGAAGTAAATATGGGAACGGGGCAAAACCTTTAAGAACGCAAATTTGAGAGCATTTTAGAAAGTAGAATAATCGCCAGTTAGATTCCCTTTAATTGTGTCTAAAAAGATTTCTTTAGAGAACTAAAATTCGTTCAAGATTTAATAAAACTAAAGTTATTGTTCAACATTTTATATTTTCAACAAAAGAATTTTTGAGAACACAGTTTTTAAAATAGACATGTTGGTAATATTGATGAATATTTTATTTGTATCATTCTATCATCTATTTTCTTCGTGATAATTTAATTCGTTTGCAACTTACAATTATTTAATATTGAATTTTAAAATTATTTAAAATATCTTGTAAATATCAAATCTACGGTAGGAGATCGTGGGTTTATTTTACGCATAAGCAGATCGTAATGTTCAGCTGCTCCGAAAATCTGATAATACTGGCATAAACTTTACTCTTTTCTCTATAAAACGACAATGAGATGACGACGCTATGTCTATTTTTAGTGCCGTTTTGTATGTTGGGAAGTTCGAAATTACTTCGACAAAAGCTCTCGCCAATTTTTTTAATTTTAAAAACATTTTCATGTCAAAAAAAGCTGTTTTTATAACAAAACGTATATATTCGTTAAGTACCTATGTCTAGTTAATACTTAGAATGATATTTTCGAAAATAATTTACTTTAACCGACTGACTGATATTCGATCATTGTCCCACACGTTTTGTTTTTTGAGATCCAATATCGTAGTATAGTTTTATAACTTTTAATTTTTTCTTTTTATTTTCTCTGCCTTCTTAAGCTGAGCTTCGTATTCCTGCAAAATGGCAAGTCCAATTACTAGACAATTTTTCCTTGACAAAATCTCGGAGCAATCTATCGTATTATCTTAAAATAAATAAAAACATTTATTTTTTTATTTTTCACTATTCAGAAACATGGGATTCACTCAAATAATTTTTGTACTATCAGATTTTTCATTGTTCGTGAGTATCACAAAGGAATGATTTTTCTAAGAGTTCAGTTTTTCAGTAGGAGGAAATCTTAATAATTAAAATTTATTTTTAATTGTAAATTGGTCTTTTTATCCACTTCTACAGACGATATAAAAATTTAACACAAACTTTAGTTAGATATCCATTTCTAATAAGATCGGTACGTATTTTTTTCTATCAAAACTTAAAGTAATTTGAGTTACAAATTTGAATTCAAAAATTGTTATATTTAATTGGTATGGTATGGTTTGTATGGTATAAACTCTTATTGTGGTCGGTATTTAATTTTTTCTCACTAAGTGCATATAACTTTCTTGAAAGCCTAGCTCACAGGTGGTGATGTCACAACTCTTTTGTAAACTTAAAATGGTATTCGTAATAAGAACATAAAGTCACATGATGTTGCGTCCAAAAATCGTCAGAGACTATGTCATGCATTCCATATAATACTACATAACCATCACGAAAGCAAACTGAGTGCTAGCTAATATTGCATTTAAATTTTCCAACCATTATTTTTATGAAGCCGAAGCTTTCGGATATCCGGTTTAAAAAGTTAAGCGGAAGTATTAAAAAGGAAAAGCCTAACCGAAAAAATTATAAATAAATATTTGCCGCAACAACTTGAATTTTTTCAAGCTTCCTTTCATGAATAATTATAATCGGTATGAGGTGAGTCATGATTTATTCATTAACTTCCTTTTGGGCTGGCTTAAAATTATTTGAAAATATCAACATACTTGTTTAAATATCCGATTATGTATATTTATATCGCGGTGTGGGATGTATCGCTAACTAGCGGTAATATATGGATTTATTACTAAATTCATGAAATCTTATCGCACGTTTTCTTTAAAAATTATACTATGTAGATGTACTGTTCATAGATATGTTCAACATTAAAATATATCGATGAATTTGAGGAAATTGAGGAAAATGAAAAAAGTTTTGGAAATGGACATTTGTTCATTACATTTATTGTGTCCGTTGGTGGTTCAATGGCTGAAGTTTGGGAAATTTTGTAAGGTAGAAGTCTTACAAGACTTTTGTGTTCCTGTTTATGTTCAATAAATATAATTTTTGGTCATTTATAGTCTAATCTGTAGTAAGATTTAAATCTTAAAGGATTTTCGCGATCCGATGTTTGTAAATTTTCTCTTATTTGTGGACGTGTATCGTTAAATTATGAAGTATTTCTGTCTCAATGTTTGGTCATTTTATTTAAGAGATTTCAGTGTTTTATCATTCAATATCTGATGACTGGAATTTTTTTTGAGCTAAATAAAATATCGGTGATTTAATTTCTTAGTATATATCCATTTTGAAAGATTATATTCCAGCAATTTTTAAAATTTCGTCAATTTCCAAGTGTAAAAACTCGTAAATGATATAATTTTGTCTACTAAGTACTTTTTATTACATGCATTGAATTAATTAATAAATATTTTATTAAAATAATTTAGTCAAGCTTTAAATATTACTAGAAGGAAACTGGCGCTCCGAAAATGAAGCCACGATAAATGTTTACGTGAAATTTAACATGGAAGAAAATTTTATAAATTAAGTGGATATGTAGGGTAGAAAAAAAATGTGACTGTAAAAATCAAAAGAGATCATCTTTGCATCATCCGGTTACTTGAATTGTAATATATTTATTAATAACAAGATTTGGAAAGACGGTCAAAAATCTTCAAGTAAGAGTTAACCCCCACATCATTCGGATCTTGCAATTTTCAAGATTATTTTCATCTGCAAGAACTCGACCGTATTTATGTATAAAGACGGAAATCCCCTTAAATTAAAACATCACATTTTCTGATCCTTTTTACAATATTGCATGTAGGCTAAAGTGATAAAAAATAAAAAGTCTTTAACATATTCAAAAACTGTCAAAAGCGAGTAGAACGTGCACTACGAGGATTCCATACGTATGGGTACTTATAAATATTTAAAGATACATTGTATTCCTATTACACTATTTGCAAATATTAATGTCACACAAAGTAAATATACTGCGCCCCATACCTTTCACAGGCGTAAAAACATTGAGCATATTTGAAAATATAATTACAAATCAACGAATTTCGGATTTTCTTCTTTACTTATGCTATGAGACCTTATTTATTACCAAATTTCATCCCTCAACGAAAAAGCCCCTAAAACTTTTGATTAACTAACGAATGTAAAAAAATGCGGCACAAATGACCGTGTTTGAGGTTTCCTTTTCATCGCGTTAACTTTTGTACAGCTCCAAGAAACCGTAGATCCAAGAACTAGCATTCGTAAGAAAAAGGGTGTTGATAGACAGACAAACAGAGAGACGGACTACAAAGCAATGTTATAATGTTTCGTTTTTCTCTTCCGAGATACGGAACCCTAAAAATTGAGTCTACTAGAATGGCTTATTGTGAAAAAAAGTCACGACACGATCAAGTCCTGACTTTTTTTCGATATTTGTAATGATTCATTTTTATAATACAAAATGAATCATTACAAATATCATATGACAAGGTCGAAAGTAGAAAGAAGAACAGAAAGAGTAAAGAACAATAAACAAAATGTGCTAAAAAATGTTAATGCTGAAGATATTCCTGTCAGCCAACATTTTGAAAGGACGAGTTGTGTGGAAGAATCAGCATCAGAGATTTAGAGAAAAGAGTCATTCAACGGAAGTACTGTTTAATTGAAAGAAGATAAGCGTAAACATTTTAAAGGTCAAAAAGTATTTACCTAAAATTTCTTCGGGTTTTTCAAACCCATTTTTAAAAATTTAGATGAGAGGGGTACTACCGCACCTCAGTTTAAATTTTAAAGTGTTGATAATTAACAATGACTTCAAAATTAACAATTGTAAATGGAAGCTCAATCTGATTTTGAAAAACTTTCCCAAGTTTATCTTAATCACTGGGATGTGCTAAAGTATACTTCGCTCTATCTTTACCTACACAAGGAGGCACGTAGAGTGGACTGTTTTTAATATTTTTCAACAAATAAACTAAAATCGTCATATAAAACATTTACTTGCATACTTTCAGTCACAATGACCTAAAATTGTACAAACTATGAAATTCGAACAGATGAAGAGACCCCTAAAATACAGAACCCTTAAAATGTCTTTTTCATTTTATTAATAGCCATACGTACATTAATTAACTTGCTTATTTAAATAAATATTCAATAATAAAGTAACAAACCGCTCGCAATGAAACTCAAGAGGAATAGTTGGAATTCATTAAACGTACAAAATACGTAATAAAGACATCAAAATGTGTATATATATATATATGTGTGTGTGTGTGTGTGGGCGCGCGCGCGCGTGTGTGTGTGTGTGTATGTGTGTATATGTATATATAAATTTCACCTTCCATCAGACGATACGTCATTATAATGATAACAATTAACACTTTCAACAGCATCTAAAAGGTTATTGAAGTGAAACTTCTTTACGCACGCTTGACTTGGGGAGTATGCTAGTGAATGTGTGACGAGAGCATTATGAAAAGTGTGATTGGGTGAGGCGCACGAGAATTCAGAGGGAGATATAAATTAGTGAAGACAGAAAGAGAGAGAGTTACGTTTCATATATTACTGTAGGGACAAGGGAGAGAGGTGTGAGCACACATTTTCTTTCTCTCTTTCTCTCATAGCTGGTTATGTTTCGTATATCTAAGACACAGTGCAAGCCTATTGTCTGTATCACGCTGTAGGAGCAATAGAGAGCAGTGCGCGCACATTTTCTTTCTCTCTTCCTCTCCTAGCCAGTGCATGAAATGTATATATATATATATATATATATATATATATATATATATGCAAGTTTGCTAGCGTTACGCGAACAGTGATTTTTTTATTATTTTGTAATTTCATTTCGTTCTTGAACAATTTTCTAAATTATTATTTTGTTCAATACATTAAATATTATACGTTTAAAGTGAATAAAATTGTAAATTCATTTTAAAGTTCATATTTTGTGAATTTGAAGTTTTACTTCAGTCGTGTGGTCTAAAGCACACTCTTTTTTTTTTAAATAAATAGGTTATTAGAAGAAAATATTTGTCAATTTCATGTTTCCTCTCACGCACGTGCTATGTTGTAGACAACCACTAAATATTGGAATGAATAGATTATTGTTTGTGTTCCTTCAACGAAACCCCCGCGTTTCTTTGATAGGGCGGGCTACTTCGTGCTAGACGAACGAAGTAGCCCGCCCTATGAAAGAAAGTCAATATTACATGTGGAAACTATTACATCAATCCGGTTTACATCCGAGCCATGTCAAACTAATACAACCTTTACATGATTTAGTATTGTAAAGCGCCCAAGATTTTTATCTTTATGATTTATTAGACCGATTGGCTAATAAATCGTAAAGTTGCTAATATATTATGGCATACAAAGCAATGTTACGCTTTATAACATCCATCACGAACATTGATGGAGCTGCATTAATTCCTATATTAACAGAAGCAATTCTCATCAAGTATACTTCATTTTTAATACGCAGGTGGAAATTATTCGAAGTAAGGTAACTAACGGATTATTTTTTGGCGTTACTTATCCAAAGTGAAAATATAATTCATTAATTATCTTACTTTCATTTGAAATGTGAGTCAAATTTCATAAGTAAAAATTTCACGTGGCTAATTTTTTTTATTCGTAGCAAAATATTTAAAAATAAAGTTCGTGCCTCCTCAAAGAAGTAAATTTTGATGAATCGCAATGCATGAGACATCATTAGGAAGTTTTTTTAAAATCAAATTAAGCTTTCATTTACGATTATTCATTTTTAAGTTATTGTTAACTTTTTTAGATTGTTGTCAAATTTTAAGCATCGTTTGAGATTTTTAACATCAGAATCATTTAGATAATCAATTGGTCAATTAAGGTTTCTTTCGGACATTACTTTATCGAAGGTTCCGACAGTGCTGCGGTGCATTATATGTGATAATACGTAATTTTTTAACGACAAATTTGGCAATAGACGATAAACGCGGAGGATCTGTGCATTAGTCTCTTAATTTTACATTACTAGACTTTTATTTGTGTGGGCGAAGAGAAAATATTTGTGCTATTTATATAAAACTCCAAAGTTACGATGATTTTACAATAAAGTAGTTCGTTCTTTTATTGAAGTAAAAAGTAGCACCGTTATGTTATCAAAACTGAATATTCATTTCCAAAGCTTTGCTCACTTTTGTATTGTGAAGCACTAGTTCCTTTGTTCAACAAATTTTGGAGTATATCTAGATAAAATAGTTTCAATTGATATAAATAGGATTATAGTAATGCTGTAAATAATTGTTGATTCCAGTCATTTTTAAATTTTCCAGCATGCTGAAATTTTAGTCTCGTCATGCACCAATATGTGGGTATTCAATTAATAAGCCAAGCTTTATCGGTAACTGATTGTGCTAGTAATTGGTAATCGAATAAATATGAAATATAACTTCTATTTTGACGATGCGGAACCCGTAAATGAATAAATAGAAAGTTCGAATATTAATCATAACTAACATTTATTGAAACTGCATCTAGATTCCAGATAATAAACAGCTAAGGTATTCACTTTAATCATTACTAACAAATTATTTTAAATTTTTACCCTAAGTTCAAATTTAATATTCAATTCTAAATTTTTTTTAAATGTTTTAACCAATTCCTCCTACTCATTCTTTAGTCAGCAATAATTATCGTTAAGTTAAACGATAAATAATAGTTTCTTGCCAGACTTGCGTATACTTATTAAGGATACTCACCATTCAAGATATAATTTTCCACGTTCTCAAGTTACATAACAATTTTCCATAATAGAATAATGTGGTGTTTTCCTTATTGCTCCTGAATACTAAATACATATACAAACGGAGAAAAGTACAATTTTGCAGCTATACTTGAATAGAAAGTGCGGGCAGGGTAACTCAGAGTTAGAATTTCTTACTCCTGCTAGACGAGGAGTCCTAAAACAAAAGCTCTCTTTTTCGACAAAAACGTACACGTTTCTTATTATTAATTGGTACATTTCATTTCTAGTACGCGTCTCTGTTATAAACTCTGCTAACTCAGATAAATTTTTCTACTCACCTGATTCTACCCTATAAACTCTCCTAACTCAGATAAACTTTTCTACTCACCTGATTCTACTCACCTGATTCCATTCGGTTTAAAACCGAATGGAATCAGGTGAGTAGAATGCCGTCAAAATCCACTAATGAATCACTAGTAGCTAAAGGGTTTTTATTTTATTTAGTTTGAAGGATGTATTGAGGCGGCCAACTATGAGTATAAGGAATATTTAAGATTTTCTTTCAAATACGCTTAATGGAAGAAGATTACATGCAGTCGATTAGTAACTAAGATATTATAATGTAGGCAGGAAGGTAAGTAAATATATGCAGGGATCTAGAAAGGCATTGAGAAAGTAGGATATTAGTAGATAGGTAGGTAAATATGTAGAAAGACATGAATTTCTGACTAGGGTGAAACCAATACCTTGAAGTATTATTGATGTGTCCTTATATATGTATATATGTATGCATGTATGCACGCTTGCGTGTATTTATGTATCTAGGTATACTATCTAGGTATACATTCACATGCATTAAACGTCACAACTGCCTCTTTTGATTTCAATAAATAAGGTATTATTTAATTCTTCGTAAGTTCATAACACTTTACGTAAAAAAAGCATTAAAAATATTAAATTAAAATATTTTAATAAAAATATTGAATCGACTTCAAATTTTTATCAAAGGCCACTGAATAAGAAATGCACTGAAAAATACACAGTAATAAAATATATGTACTTAGTTGAGAGATTATGTTAAAATTTATTTGTTACAATATTTTTTCGTAATTGCTGTTATTG
This sequence comes from Druceiella hillmani, assembly GCA_039881145.1. NCBI lineage: Eukaryota > Metazoa > Arthropoda > Insecta > Lepidoptera > Hepialidae > Druceiella > Druceiella hillmani. The sequence goes on along the minus strand of JAYKKI010000002.1, from coordinate 35,702,666 downwards.
AGTATGGTGCCAAATAAAATCTGGCCTTATGTGCGTTTCTGAATGTTTGAATGTATGTGAGAGGCAGAGAGTAAGATGTAGGGATTATGTACACACATAGTAAATTTTGGAGCAGACAGTAGTTCCAGTAGAATTGATGACACAAAAATTTGAGTGTAAAAATTATATTTCACGTAACTTTTGTATTGATTTACTAAAATTGAATCAAGATGCAACTTACCCAAGTTAAATGATAAAATCTATAAAATACTCATATTTAGATATAATAAAATATGCGCTTGCATACGGGGTCATAACAATATATAAATATCGAAATGAAACTTGAAAAATATTTTAAATAGCCCTTAATACGTATTCTCAAATTTATGGTGATTATTTTTTTTCACCAGAAACTCGGCGCTTTGGTTACCATAACAGATTTAGTTGCAGCCAGGTTGAAACGTATTTGTTACAAATTTACGTAATTTTATTATACCATTCGCTTAATTTATAAATGTACTAACATACGTGAATGATTTCAATGAAAGATTTAATGTGCGAACAGCGAAGTATATTAGAGACCATTGTATAAATTTCTTGCCAGTTGTTCTTACTCGAGTCGCAGCGCTGCTGAGTGTGAGTGAGTACTCTGCTGAGTCATTAAATACGTGAATACGTCGTATTTCAATATGTTAAATAAAATGAATTATTGTTATGTACAAAATTAATTTGTTTATTTATAAAAAAATATTTATGAATAAGAAATCAAGTTCAATTTATGCAATTAAATAATTAAAATACTTTTCAATAATTGAAGAAGTTTTCAGATAAAATCAAATCTTCACGCATCATTACATAGCGAATTTATCTATAATTTAAATTATAGAATAATATTTTTACATAAATAAACAAGTTCTTTAAATTCAATAATAATATTTTTATCATCTAACTAACTTTCTACAGTGTATGTATTTATCACTTCAATTTACATAGTGTTATAAACGGATGCACGCATACCATCCTCCACGCTATTTCGCTAAAATGGTCAATTATGATAGGCGAAACATTTGCAAGAAACCTGTTTTCGGAACATTTGACCTTTGATATCGTGACTAGTGGACCCTATATCTTACAAGATTTTTAGCCCATCTTCAGAACTTCAAAATAATGGTCTGCAATTTTTTCTGCGTTCCCCATTTACTCCGAAAGTTTGATGTTTATTTTCCTATACCATATATAGCTGAAATAATTCTAGTTTCTTCTATAATCAAATATATTGATCGAAGGTTTTATTAACAACGTACTCAATGGTTCCATGAAAAAAACATGAACTGTGAATTTCATTGTAGAGTACGACCTCTGAAAATTGTTTCCACTTCAAACCAAAATTTATATAATCTTCTTACTTTTCTAGGACTAAAAACTTGTTAAGTTTAGATCTGTCAAAACAGCTGATCGGTAAATTGGTATGACACCAAATATTCCTGTCGGCCTGTTTTTTTTATGAATCAACTGTAGCTGACAATAAATTCCCTTTTTATTTTCTTTTTGCTTTATTCTGATTGGGTCTCGCATTCCATCGTCTTATTTTTTATTAAAATGACCTTAAAGGCCAAGGGAAACAAAATTCTCTTTATGTCACACATAGAAATAGGTAATTCCGTGGTGCCTTCACTGTATATTCAAGCAAAGAATAGAATTAACTTGTACAAATTTAGGTAGCATTCCACTAGTGCTTGCATTTCCAAATCATTTAAAGTCGCATTATCTTTCATGAAACTGTTGATTACATTTATAGTAATAACTATTTTCAATACCTTTTATTAATTTGAATTAATTGATTCTTATAACCTTTAACGATGCTATCTTTTTATTTATAATTAAAACTTTCGATATTTGTGTACTTAACTTTCCAAATTTACAGCATTGATGCCAATGAATAGTATTCTTCTTAATAGCGATTAGCGATTAAACGCAATGTTTTTCGAGATCATTTTCGCTTAGTTTTATTATAACCAGACACAATAATAAAAATGTTGAACAAAATTATAAAACTACAAGCTATTGATAATTACCTTACATATACTGTATTTACAGTTGTATGGACGAGGAATAACCCATGGTCGAGTTCTCGTCTGATTAAGAATCTTTGTTATACACCAAAGTTACTTGAAAAAAATTATATACCGGTAAATTTTAATTAATTTTCCATAAAATATAGGTAAAAAAAATCTAAATTTTGGCCTTATAAAGATTTGAACCAAAAAGTTTATTTCATACCCCAGTGATTACATTATTTACAAGTAATTTAATTTTGCGCGCCTTTTCGCGACGTAGATACAATATCGTTTATCCCAGCGACGCGACACGGGATGAGAGTTTTGCTCAAGATGAAAGGTTTTAATCTAACAGTTGTTTGACAATCTTAACTGAATACGTCTCGTTTACAGAAATACATGGCTCCGTCTAGACAATAATTGGATACAACTTGAATTAGGTGTTGTATGATGGATTACGATAATGACATTACGTTCTTATGTAATTGGGAATATGTATAAGACAATTTACAAAGGGGTAGAATGCTGTTGTAATATAAAATATATATACAATATCGTTGTCGCATTTGAATAAATTTTCAAAACACTCAAAAATCTCAACCAGTAGCTTGAGATTTTTCTGTAGCTTGAGAGAAATCGGTGACAAATCGACGCTTCTCTTCTCCCTCGTTTACCTCCATACCTATATACGCGAGTAAGTGTTACATTCCACTTGGTACATTAGACGCATATCGATGAAACTTGATAATGGCACCTGCGCTGTTCGATGTCGAGAAATGCTATGGTGTGCCTTTAAATTTACGGGTCAAACATTTGATGGGACTACTCTGAGGGACATACCCTTCCAAATAAAAAAATAATAATTAAAATGGATTCATAAATTTCGAAAGTATAAGGTTTTATGTACAAAAAAAAACTATCGAATCGAGAATCTCCTCCTTTCCTCAAGTCAGTTTAAACACTGGTCCCTCTCACCGGTCTTCAACTATTTTACGCAGATAATAGCTTTGTAAAAGTCATAACCCATTTATATAGATCTTTTGTAGAAATATTCTACGTTGACTGCTGGGGAGTAATATTTTCATTGTGATTTTCGTTACATTTTTTTTCAAAAATCCAAACAAATTTTCCACTATAAACATTTTAAAAATTATTCATGTTGTAATAATTATACTACACGGATCTTTTCTGCCATTTAGATGACAAAATCTATAAGAATCCTAATTTATCCGCTAGGGATGCGAGCGTAGAAGAAAAGACCTTTTTATTGTATAATTCATTCGCGAAATTTAATAAGGACAGGAGCTATAGGCAACAACACAATTTCTTCCACTTTTCGGTTTTTAGACATCTATTTTGCAAAATTATTTAAATGAACGCATTACCCACAGTTTTTACACTCAACTAATTCTTATTTAAACTATTTGTGACCCCACTGGAGATATTTTTGGCGTATAGTACAATGTACAGGTTTTGATAAAAAGGCAGATAAATAATTTTTTCTTTTCTTTCTATAATGTAATAAATGTAATAAAATTTAAACGCGAAGAAACTATACAAAAAGTAGTTCAACATTCAATTAATGTTAATTATTGAGTTAATGGCGTGAAGTTTACCGGTAATTAAATTATTGATTTGCGCTATCTAACTTTTTATTAATTTGTTTTGATTCATTTCTAAGAGCGTGTGATTTATTATTGTTAAAGGAGACACTGGATTTGTAAACATTGTATTTATTAAAAGTATTGTAATCGATAACCATTTAAATATACAAGTTAATATATAAATTTATGAAATTAAAAAAGCAACTCTAACTAACCATTTCGTCATAAAATTTTCTTAACTTTATTGAACTATACATAGTGATTGGCGAAGGATCCATTAGACGAGTCATTCTTCTTTGTGTTGCATAAAATTCCGTCGTTTTATTTTCTCGACACTAAAATTATTCCGAATTTGTCACACTCGTAATAGTTTATAATAAAGTTGTGTCAAACTATTTATTAATGTTGATATCAAAAACGCATTAATCTTTTACACGCAATGTAAAAGATTAAAGGGTTTTTGATATCAGCATTAATAATAGTTTGATACATGATGATTAAACAGATTTGTCCAAGAAGGTATCACGTTTTTTAATTGTTACGCAATTTCCATAGTAAAATCATCACATGATAAAATTGTGAAATAACTATTTTTCCCGCTGATTCATTTCCGGTTAAAACACATACTCACCTGATTCCATTCGGTTTTAAACCGAATGGAATCAGGTGAGTAGAATGCCGTCAAAATCCACTAATGAATCACTAGTAGCTAAAGGGTTTTTATTTTATTTAGTTTGAAGGATGTATTGAGGCGGCCAACTATGAGTATAAGGAATATTTAAGATTTTCTTTCAAATACGCTTAATGGAAGAAGATTACATATAGTCGATTAGATTGAAATATTGCGAAAAATAAAATATAATATAGATTTTTAGTTTATGGATACAATTTAAATGCTATTTTAATTATTTTCTGGAAACCTGGATTATTTTCCTAACTATTTATAGTTTCTTAAAAATATTAGATTGTGTCTCATATTTCATTTATTGCATGTTTTATATGGGATGAAAGTTTTAAAATCATTTTTATGAAATAGATATCATACATCTTGCACATAAAGTAATATTATTTATCGCTACGTACTGATAAGCTTATATGTCAATAACCGAATTTTGCATTATCCCCGTTCCAACCGTATTATATTCATCAAAATTGTCATATAATAGATGGAATGGATCGAAAACTTGTAAAAATATTAAAAACAGATTAAGGCTATATACTACAAAATCCATGTAAAAATAAGAAAAATAAATTGATAAGTAACAATAAAATTGTAACTAATTTATTCAAATACATAATAAATATGTATATATGTGTTTTAACCGGAAATGAATCAGCGGGAAAAATAGTTATTTCACAATTTTATCATGTGATGATTTTACTATGGAAATTGCGTAACAATTAAAAAACCCAATACCTTCTTGGACAAATCTGTTTAATCTGTTTAATCATCATGTATCAAACTATTTATTAATGCTGATATCAAAAACCATTTAATCTTTTACATTGCATGTAAAAGATTAATGCGTTTTTGATATCAACATTAATGAATAGTTTGACACAACTTTATTATAAACTATTACTAGTGTGACAAATTCGGAATAATTTTAGTGTCGAGAAAATAAAACAACGGAATTTTATGCAACACAAAGAAGAATGACTAGTCTAATGGATCCTTCGCCAATCACTATGTATAGTTCAATAAAGTTAAGAAAAATTTATGACTAGATGGTTAGTTAGAGTTGCTTTTTTAATTTCATAAATTTATGTATTAACTTGTATATTTAAATGGTTATCGATTACAATACTTTTAATAAATACAATGTTTACAAATCCAGTGTCTCCTTTCACAATGATAAATCACACGCTCTTAGAAATGAATCAAAACAAATTAATAAAAAGTTAGATAGCGCAAATAAATAATTTAATTACCGATAAACTTCACGCCATTAACTCAATAATTCACATTAATTGAATGTTGAACTACTTTTTGTATAGTTTCTTTGCGTTTAAATTTTATTACATTTGTTACATTATAGACAGAAAAGAAAAAATTATTTATCTGCCTTTTTATCAAAACCTGTACATTGTACTATACGCCAAAAATATCTCCAGTGGGGTCACAAATAGCTTAAATAAGAATTAGTTGAGTGTAAAAACTGTGGGTAATGCGTTCATTTAAATAATTTTGCGAAATAGATGTCTAAAAACCGAAAAGTGGAAGAAATTGTGTTGTTGCCTATAACTCCTGTCCTTATTAAATTTCGCGAATGAATTATACAATAAAAAGGTCTTTTCTTCTACGCTCGCATCCCTAGCGGATAAATTAGGATTCTTAAAGATTTTGTCATCTGAATGGCGGAAAAGATCCGTGTAGTATAATTATTACAACATGAATAATTTTTAAAATGTTTATAGTGGAAAATTTGTTTGGATTTTTGAAAAAAAAATGTAACGAAAATCACAATGAAAATATTACTCCACAGCAGTCAACGTAGAATATTTCTACAAAAGATCTATATAAATCGGTTATGACTTTTACAAAGCTATTATCTGCGTAAAATAGTTGAAGAGCGGTGAGAGGGACCAGTTTTTAAACTGACTTGAGGAAAGGAGGAGATTCTCGATTCGATAGTTTTTTTTTGTACATAAAACCTTATACTTTCGAAATTTGTGAACCAATTTTAATTATTAATTTTTTATTTGGAAGGGTATGTCCCTCAGAGTAGTCCCATCAAATGTTTGACCCGTAAATTTAAAGGCACACCATAGCATTTCTCGACATCGAACAGGGCAGGTGCCATTATCAAGTTTCATCGATATGCGTCTAATGTACCAAGTGGAATGTAACACTTACTCGCGTATATAGGTATGGAGGTAAACGACAGAGAAGAGAAGTGTCGATTTGTCACCGATTTCTCTCAAGCTACAGAAAAATCTCAAGCTACTGGTTGAGATTTTTGAGTGTGAAATTTATTCAAATGCCAAAACGATATTGTATCGAAAAAGTTCTAATGATGTACTCTATTCTATTCGATGATGATTGGAACACGTTTATTTTTTTTATAAAGAAGTTTTATCATAAAAGAGACTAGCCTGGAGCAAACAGTATGGGCTTACTGTTAATCATCAGAATTTTTCATTATAAGTGACACATTTTGTTGCGTTTAATATTCTTTTTATCATGATTGATTAGGGAAACTCTAATAACTTATTATAGTTTTTATAATTTACAATATTATCGTATTTTAAATGCAAAAGTGAGTTTGCCTCTCTATCAATCTACTAGTTACGTCGTCACGACTAAACTATAAAAGTGATTTTAATCAAATGTAGCAAAAAAGTAACCACCAATTTGGAGAAATATATATCGAATAAAGTAATCACAAATTTAATAGCGAGAATACTAAAAAATTATAGATTATTCAGGATCCGTTATTCAAGGTTCTACTTGACATGTATATTTAATGCAAGGGGTAGAACACAGAAATACGTAATTTACTCCGATATACAAAAAAAACAGTTTAGTATTTATTTCTTATAAAGTATAAGTAAAAAGAGTTACAGTGTTAGCCCTGTTAATAAAATAAAGACGTATTTATTAATTACATATCATACATCATTTACTACACATTTAGAAGCAACAAAATACGTGAAATATATTCTTTAAATTTCCATTATTTAACAGTGTGCTAGCAGCATTCGCTACGGTGTCAGTAGATTTAATTTACAGGGTAGTGTACATACAACTGATACCAGAAGCACGCGTAGGAGGTGCACAGTGACGTAGGAGGAAGGGTGCACACTGTAAGCCGTGATTACCTAGATGGGTACACACGTAGTTAAGGAACGTCTGTGTTTAATAGGAGTTTCCACCATATTTCCGATTATTAATAGAAATAATAAATTATTATAATTAAGATAAATTACTTACTGTATTAAGATAAATTAATTATTATAATTAAGATAAATTACTTACTAGCATGGCTTAATTAGTATCCCATATTAATTGATCGTTCTAGCGTCATATATTGAGATATTATGGTCATAATAACCGATGAATATACATATACTCTGCTGTTAAAATTAATTCTAATAGTAATTCGTTGTGTGATAGTTTGTTAAAGAGAAATGTTTCGAGTAATAGTGAAAAATTTATATAACTGGAATTGGTGGTGTAATTCAATTGTTTTTTTTCTGAAAAGGAAAACTAAGATAAAAAGTCATAAGAGGATTTATCCTATACAGAGTAACTCGTATATTTCCTAAGAATTTTTTTGAATTTGGATAAACGAATTGAAGCGAGGCCGATTAAACATCAAAGATATACCACGTCCTGTGGTTCCAAAATCAGCTGTGATAATTGTAATCATCGACGTCTGAAATTAGGTTTAGCAAATAGACTAGAAAAAGTACATCAGTTAACGGAGGCTACAGGTGTCGCAACTGTATAGGTTCACATAATTTTGTACATGATGAAGCTTTGCACATGATGTGTGCTCCTTTTTCTCACTTTACGATCAAACAAAATCGCCAGCGAATACCTGCTGAAAATATACAAGTTATTCTTTTAAATAACTAGTGAAGTTTTTACGACGTTTGTAGCAATGGAAATAACGATGATACACCACAATTTCTGGAACTGTTCAAGTATAACCTAAAGATTACTAGACTAATTTAATCTAAATTCTTACAGCAATAAAGATTGAAATCCAAATTAAAATTTAAGTTATACACGGTTCGTTTCAAATGTATCCTAAAATACGTTTTCCCTCCTTATGCATTGATTTATCTGTGTGTTAAAGCATCCCAAAGTAAACAAATTTAAATTAAATTTTCATTAAAATAGTGTTTAAGGTACAAATTAAAACCTAAAATCCTTTCTTTACCAAAATTCGGCAAACAAATTTAAATGAAGTTATTATACTTAGGAACTAAGAACGAATACTCGCGAATAAAATCGATAAATAAAAATATCAAAACTGTCATAGCGATTCGACTTAAAGTTACTTTTATTAAGATTAAGGGCAATTCTGAGATAAAAATATTATTAATAGCGAAAAACTTCGCAACAAAAAAAAACATGCGAGTGAAGCCATAACATAGTAACAAAAAAAAACAAAGTTAATATAGGCACCTTCAGTAAACACCGTCTTCGCAAGAAAATGATATTGTTTGATTACTTTGTGCAAAAGTTTTCTTTAACCAACTTAACTATGGCGTTTATCGGAAATAATTATATTCATTTCCATACACTTATATTTTATATCACAACAGCATTCTACCCCTTTGTAAATTGTCTTATACATATTACCAATTACATAAGAACGTAATGTCATTATCGTAATCCATCATACAACACCTAATTCAAATTGTATCCAATTATTGTCTAGACGGAGCCATGTATTTCTGTAAACGAGACGTATTCAGTTAAGATTGTCAAACAACTGTCAGATTAAATCCTTTCATCTTGAGCAAAACTCTCATCTCGTGTCGCGTCGATGGGATAATAGATATTGTATCCACGTCGCGAAAAGGCGTGCAAAATTAAATTACTTGTAAATAATGTAATCACTGGGGTATGAAATAAACTTTTTGGTTCAAATCTTTATAAAGCTAAAATTTAGATTTTTTGCCTATATTTTATGGAAAATTAATTAAAATTTATCGGTATATAATTTTTTTCAAATAACTTTGGTGAATAACAAAGATTCTTAATCAGACGAGAACTCGACCATGGGTTATTGCTCGGTCGTACAACTGTAAACACATTATATGTAAGGTAATTATCAATAGTTTGTAGTTTTATAATTTTGTTCAACATTTTTATTATTGTGTCTGGTTATAATAAAACTAAGTGAAAATGATCTCGAAAAACATTGCGTTTAATCGCTAATCGCTATTAAGAAGAATACTATTCATTGGCATCAATGCTGTAAATTTGGAAAGTTAGGTACACAAATATCAAAAGTTTTAATTATAAATAAAAAGATAGCATCGTTAAAGGTTACAAGAATTAATTAATTCAAATTAATAAAAGGTATTGAAAATAGTTATTACTATAAATGTAATCAACAGTTTCATGAAAGATAATGCGACTTTAAATGATTTGGAAATGCAAGCACTAGTGGAATGCTACGTAAATTTGTACAAGTTAATTCTATTCTTTGCTTGAATATACAGTGAAGGCACCACGGAATTACCTATTTATATGTGTGACATAAATATAATTTTGTTTCTCTTGGCCTTTAAGGTCATTTTAATAAAAAATAATACAATGGAATGCCAGACCCAATGAGAATAAAGCAAAAAGAAAATAAAAAGGGAATTTATTGTCAGCTACAGTTGATTGTTAAAAAAAACTTGGCGACAGGAATATTTGGAGTCATACCAATTTACCGATCAGCTGTTTTGACAGATCTAAACTTAACAAGTTTTTAGTCCTAGAAAAGTTAGAAGATTATACAAATTTTGGTTTGAAGTGGAAACAATTTTCAGAGGTTGTACTCTACAATGAAATTCACAGTTCATGTTTTTTACATGGAACCATTGAGTACGTTGTTAGTAAAACCTTTGATCAATATATTTGATTATAGAAGAAACTAGAATTACTTCAGCTATCTATGGTATAGGAAAATAAACATCAAACTTTCGGAGTAAATGGGGAACGCAGAAAAAATTGCAGACCCTTATTTTGAAGTTCTGAAGATGGGCTAAAAATCTTGTAAGATATAGGGTCCACTAGTCACGATATCAAAGGTCAAATATTCCGAAAACTCGCCTATCATAATTGACCATTTTAGCGAAATAGCGTGGAGGATGGTATGCGTGCATCCGTTTATAACACTATGTAAATTGAAGTGATAAATACATACACTGTAGAAAGTTAGTTAGATGATAAAAATATTATTATTGAATTTAAAGAACTTGTTTATTTATGTAAAAATATTATTCTATAATTTAAATTATAGATAAATTCGCTATGTAATGATGCGTGAAGATTTGATTTTATCTGAAAACTTCTTCAATTATTGAAAAGTATTTTAATTATTTAATTGCATAAATTGAACTTGATTTCTTATTCATAAATATTTTTTTATAAATAAACAAATTAATTTTGTACATAACAATAATTCATTTTATTTAACATATTGAAATACGACGTATTCACGTATTTAATGACTCAGCAGAGTACTCACTCACACTCAGCAGCGCTGCGACTCGAGTAAGAACAACTGGCAAGAAATTTATACAATGGTCTCTAATATACTTCGCTGTTCGCACATTAAATCTTTCATTGAAATCATTCACGTATGTTAGTACATTTATAAATTAAGCGAATGGTATAATAAAATTACGTAAATTTGTAACAAATACGTTTCAACCTGGCTGCAACTAAATCTGTTATGGTAACCAAAGCGCCGAGTTTCTGGTGAAAAAAAATAATCACCATAAATTTGAGAATACGTATTAAGGGCTATTTAAAATATTTTTCAAGTTTCATTTCGATATTTATATATTGTTATGACCCCGTATGCAAGCGCATATTTTATTATATCTAAATATGAGTATTTTATAGATTTTATCATTTAACTTGGGTAAGTTGCATCTTGATTCAATTTTAGTAAATCAATACAAAAGTTACGTGAAATATAATTTTTACACTCAAATTTTTGTGTCATCAATTCTACTGGAACTACTGTCTGCTCCAAAATTTACTATGTGTGTACATAATCCCTACATCTTACTCTCTGCCTCTCACATACATTCAAACATTCAGAAACGCACATAAGGCCAGATTTTATTTGGCACCATACTCAATAACAGCAATTACGAAAAAATATTGTAACATAAATAAATTTTAACATAATCTCTCAACTAAGTACATATATTTTATTACTGTGTATTTTTCAGTGCATTTCTTATTCAGTGGCCTTTGATAAAAATTTGAAGTCGATTCAGTATTTTTATTAAAATATTTTAATTTAATATTTTTAATGCTTTTTTTACGTAAAGTGTTATGAACTTACGAAGAATTAAATAATATCTTATTTATTGAAATCAAAAGAGGCAGTTGTGACGTTTAATGCATGTGAATGTATACCAGATACATAAATACACGCAAGCGTGCATACATGCATACATATATACATATATAAGGACACATCAATAATACTTCAAGGCAGAAAGACTTCACCCTAGTCAGAAATTCATGTCTTTCCATATATTTACCTACCTATCTACTAATATCCTACTTTCTCAATGCCTTTCTACATCCCTGCATATACTTACTTACTTTCCTGCCTACATTATAATATCTTAGTTATTTTATATCTATATAACCTGTATACAAAGTGTACACGTATCCAGAACCGTTTCCTACCCAACAAAAAAGAAACATGAAAATTTGTCAACGCTTATTCGAGTAACGGCTACGCATATAAGAAAACAATTTATACACGCCGAATTGAGAACTTTCTCCTTTTTGAAATCACGGAATGACAATGTGGCATTTGTTGTCTTATCTTGTATAAAGGTGGAGAAATTAGAATTCAGCGCACTGTTGTAATGAGTTGGAAGATCCTGACTAATTCACGTCGAATCCAAAGATTGGTAGCGATGACTGCGGCTCAAGATTACATGTTTCTTATTTTCACAAAACCCAAAAAAAAGTTAAATATATTTCAAAAGGTATTATACATACTTTATTTCTTTTAGGCGAAAAATTAATTATTTTAATAATAATTTTAATAAAATCCAAAGAAATTTATTACCTGTCTGCTAAAACTTTTGGTTCATATCCTAATTCAGAGCAAAAGCGTTATCTCTGACCTGTCTAAAGGCTATGTACTTAATCTACCAAAACTTTTATCATTTATGAATACCATGGTAAATAGATTTCACTTCCATATATAATTTGTCTTCTGATTACTACAAATTTTATTACTTTAGAATTTTGTCAATCGGTATATTGGAAACAGATACGAAGATGTACCAGACAATGGACTACAGATCTGGGTCTTCCAATTATAATAATTTAATCTGTGGTGTGTTTACTTAATTCCGTATATATATATATATATATATCCCTTCCATATTTATATATATATATATATATATATATATGTGTGTGTGTGTGTGTGTGTGTGTGCGCGCGCGTGTTTGCGTGTGCATGTGTGTGTCTGTATGTGTGTGCTTGTATATATAAATGTGGACTTAGTTATAAATGTAACTTGATTCACAGACTATAAAACGAATATAATTTCCCCCAATGTTAGGGTATTCTAATTAGATATATTGTATTAAATTTAAAATAGTAGGTAATATTTCGAATAACTTTAAAAATTAATGTGATATAACTTGATCCCATGACCAATCTACGTCGTACACATATATAGCAAGTAGCTTACTCGCGGAGTCAGGTCGGCTACTAACGAGCTGAATATGACATTGCAATTATTTATCACCGGCCTTGCTCGTATCGGGTCGCTCCGGTCTCTTAACGAACTTTTAATCTAGATATAAATTGGAAAGTTCGGCCGCTGCATCCCCAATTTAATTAGCTGACATCCCTTAAACTAAAATCAAATAAACAAATTAAATGCACATTCGTGGTTTTAGTGAAAAAAACGAATTGTATGCTTATAAGTAGATATATGGAATAACGAATCATTTAATTCCGTGTTATTATAATGGACTTTCATTTATTGTTAATTTATACACTGTTATAAAAATATATAACTGTTAATATTTTAACGTAAAGATTAACTTTAGAACTTTGTCATGATAAAATACAATTATGTGCTTAATTTTAAGGCAGTGCTATGCATAACGGTGGTTAATTGAAATAAAATGTGGTCTAACATAAATAAATTATAATATTTCAATAGCATAAATAGATTACAGTAATTTAACATCGATCAGTTAAATACCGAGGCAAAAGTGGAAGATTCCGATATAATTCGATTCTATAGGATGGCACTGCAAAAAGATAATGACTACGGGACTGCTAAGCCATACTTTTTCACATTTTGTGAAAGTATCGAGTTCAGTAGATGCTTCCACATTGCTGCCATAATCATAAATAATATTTCTATATGCATAATTAAATTTAGGTACTTTGTTTGAGTGGAGTCTCTAGAGGTTATCTTTGCAAAGTCAAATTTATCTGTGCAACTTGAGTATCATTGAAAAGTATGGATCAAATAATTCGCGCCCAAAAGTCACGAAAGCAGAAGTCATACAGTGTACAGATCTCAGAATATTTTTTTTTACTTTACAACGCATAAGTATCGAAAATCAAATGAAGTATATTTTATTTTTTGTTTGATTTTAGATTTTAAAATAAAGTGATGAAAAATATTTTAAATACACAAAATTACAAAATACAAGTCCTATTGTATGATAAACAGTGAAAGGAAAGTTTTGAAAATAGAGTGTCTTTTGTTTCCACTTGTACCTTTTTTTATTAATTGTTATTAAAACAGCTAGGTAAAAAAATGCAAAGCACTTCAAAAATTCGCTCCGCATTTTAATGTTAGCTTATATTTTAGGTAGAATATTATTTTACCCAATATCTAGATAATGTTAGATAGAAAAAAGAAATAATTACTAACCTTTCCTCAGATTCAATCAAAAATCACGTCTACTAGTTTTATATTTAATAGTTTTAGTGGTTACATTCAAGAATTGGTAAGCGAGATTCAAAATACAAAATTATTTATTACTGTTAATCTCTGAAACGTTATTTCTTTTATACTCTTTTATAATGTGGTGAAAGACACAAATTACAAAAAAAAAATCATATGTCAGTTTTCTAAATATCTAATTAATCAAAATAAAAATTTGCCAATTTTCTAAAACATCCAAGGTATATTAAGACAATAATAAATATTTTTATAACAATACTCGTATGCATTTTATAAAGGATATTAAATTGTAGGGTAAAACATATAAGCAATCTAATTTCAAAATCAAACGTACCTAGAAACATTGGAAATAAACAGACATGAAAGAGATACCAACGAATAACTAAATATAATATCATCACCCATACTTAACGTCTTCTAGACATAATATAGTTAGACAAGATTGATACTGCAGTAAAATCTTAAAATCGTTTCAGCCCGGCTTCACTTTTAAATAGTTAAAAAAATAATAATCAAATAATAAAAAAAATTAAAAATAAATAAATAAAAAATATATAAAACGGGAGATATGTATAATTTGTGGCACAACATTGTTAAAACTATCAGATACCTTGCTATTGTATAAATATATTACTAAGAATAACTTCCATTTAATTGTATTACATACACCGGGATATTTGCATTGTACAACCTCATAGAATAACATCAATTTAATTTATTACCCTCACAAAAATTCTTGTATATTTTCGAAAGTATAATAAAAACTACACCGCTCCCCTACAATAAACTCGCTAACGTAAGCAGTGGGAAAACCCGCACAAGTCTAGCTGCCGCTATTGTTTTGTGTAAAATATAAACACAAAATTACGATTGTTCTTTGCTAATAGCTCACCTGAAGATGTTGTAATACAACGAAACCTAGGTCGTGGTAAAGAAATTAAAGAAAGTAGAAATAATATTACATCATGAAGTTTCATTTAACTGTTAATTTTATATGCAAATGTGTTATATTCATATACTAAAAAGAATACAATCCTAATCAAACAAATGCATATAAAAAATAAACTTTTAGATTACACACCATGAATAGAGCGAAAAAAGTATTTAATTTACTGAAGGCCAAAGGAACATAAATAATAATTAGATAAATTTGTCGCTTTCTTTAATCTTATACTACTGTCATATATACATAATATAAAATAATATATAAAAATACAGATAATTTTATGTTTACACCTGCGTTACATCCTTATACTAACACTTCAGTCTAACATGATATATTATATATACATCTATACGATATTGGGCATAGTGGTTTCAACAACATGTTATACAAAACAACGACACATTTGTATCTCGGTTTAGTTAACAAGAATATCTTGGCAGACACGTGAATTATTCAACTAGATAATTTCGAGTGACGCAACTTGTCTGATTCCCTGAACTATGATAAAATAAATGAGCGAGTACGCTCTTGTCTGGAATAGGTAATGGAAATAGATAGTGACGTGAAATGAATGCACGTGTATTATAGTTAAAATGAAACAATTACCCGTTCATAAATGTTACACATTGCATGTTATATTCATTTGATGGCTTTACCGTGAAAATATGGTCCAGGGTTATAGAGCCGATATAAACATGGTATAATTTTTTTATACCAAATTCACCTCATGAAATGCTAAATACTTTGTGAACATAATAAATTTAAAATCAATTTTACGCTTAATGCTTGTTATAATAAATTTTGAGGTACAAATATTTGGTACTAAATAATAAGGTTTTTGCATATGCTTATTGAAGGAAATAGTTAAAAATAGTTGGTGCAGATCGTAATTGGACGATCGTTTGCATGCGATCATCTGGGAGGTGTTTTGTTTGAACCTATTTATAATAATATTGCCGTAATAAAGCAATTATAAATGACTTTATATGTCGGCATCAACCAAATTATGGACCCTACCAATAGGAATTAAACATGTGCAATCACAATGAAACTGCTTCTCGCTGTTATAAATTCATTACGATCACCTTCTAACCCCATCACTTCTGATTTTACTCCTAATAAAATTTCATACCGGGCGCCATATAGGAAAATCGATTCTTAAGGAGTATACTCCAAAAAATGCAACGCCAAAAATATTTTCATCTCAGAGCCGAATTTCTCCTTTGTTGGATGCAGATTCTGCGGCTTCTTTTGAGTTTATTACTAATGAAGAATCTTGCAAGTTTCATCGTGAGTAAAAATTCTATGCAAAAAACCTCACCTTCAGCCTGGTAACCTGTGAACAACTGTTTGCACATTTCGGGGCATTGCCGTTTCTGAACTTTGATAAGAAAACGAGGGTTCGAATTTATGGACTCTCTGCCGAACCCGAGGTTGTCAGTAATAATTATCAGAGTACTTTCGTAGGTTATTCCCAGAAGTAATTTCAGCATGTAATAATCGGGACTCGTTTTCAAGAAAGCTGCCCACAATCTGAACGTACTTCTCGGTCTGGCTCGACCTCGAGGGACGTCGCCTCACTGACATTCATTTAAAGTCGTCTTCTGTCCTAAAAATTATTTGAATGACGCATAAACTTGAGTTTTCTTAAGAGTATCGTCTCTGAGGTTTGCTTTAATCCTACTCTCAAATATTCAGACGATTTTACTTCTTATAATGTGATATAATAAATCGTTAAGTGTGTTTTTTGCTACGACAATGCAATACCGACTAAAGTACTCGAGCTTCCCTAAGAAGGAAATCGGGCATCCTATGAAGCCCCTCAGAAGCGACGCCCTCTGTTTACCTCACCGTGCATGCGAAACGCTTGCGGTTTTTATTTGAATAGTACTCGTATTTCCCATTTCTCATTACACTGGATAAGTTAGATAAAGACGGGCTGGGATAAGTTAGATAAAGACGTAAAATTATATAGTCACGAAACTATGTATTCAAGCGGATTTTCAAATAACGGTAAGTAGCATATATTATTTCTAAAAAATTTGTCAAGTGAGATGAAACTTAAAAAACCAGAAAGAAGCGGAAACACACTAAGACAGTCTAAGTGGCTCATTAATGATGGTATGTCGGGATACTCAGCATTGTTCTTCTCGTCGCTCTATTGCCGAAGATATACGCTTACATGTTGGAGCGCGTCATGGGAGGTTCCAATAAAAGAAAATATTTTATGAAAAAAAGTAAGAATATAAATAAATAATTGTTAATAAAATTACGGGAAGTGTTTTTATTATAATTTTTTTTCGAAGCAATTTTTGTTACGATATTGAGTATCAAATATGACATTAAAATATTTAAAGCCTAACAGCATTAAGTTTACTTTTTTTAGATTATTATGTATTAAAACAATTTTTAATAAATATTAGTTCATGGTTTGAAAAGTATCAAATCAAGAATTAAAAGTATGACACATTATGTATGCTAATACTCTGAGGATAGTTTAATCGTGATCAAAAAAATGTTCATAAAAATAAACTTCCAGGTTAATTATAATGAATAGAGCGACAAAATTATTTAATTTATTGAAATGAGAAAGGAATACAAATAATAATTAGCTAATTGTAATACATTTTTGAAACTTACACTGATCTTAAATATAAATCATACAAAACAATATTCAAGAACACGGAGCGAGATTCCAAAATGATCTTCAAAAGTAGTTTTCAACTAGTCTAAAAATAGCAATGACATAAAATTGTTCTTTTACCATAAAGCACTTTTAGACATTAAGAGATCTTTTTTAATTTAATGACACTTTTTCATAATAACGTACATTGTACCTAATGTGGATCCCTCGCAAAATATTGACCAAGAAGGGACGATAATAATGGGGAACGTTTCCCATCATTTGCTACAAAAAACCAGGGTGATAATAAGAATGTATTAGTAATAAATATTACTAACTTGTAAAAAAATTAATTAGTGCCAAATAAAAATACGATAATAATATTTTTGAACATATTTCCTGCAACACAATTGTACGACTCGGCGATGAGTACAGAAGTATATTGTTTCAAATTTCTGAACACCATGAGCAGCAGCAAAACTAAGGCACATAATGTCCAGAAATTTTTCTGTCGTTCATCATATAAATGAATATAGTTGATTTCTAAATTTAATATAACTAACAAAGTTACAATAATTATGTCTTCGTATGTGGCGGAGCAAATTTCTTAATCTAATAGAATAGGATCCATATTATATTTAATTATATTAAATTTATATATATTAAATTATATTATATTCAATTTACTATATTATATTAAATTAATTTATTATATTATATTTAGAAATAAGATATATTCATTTATAAGATTAGCGAAAATGATTTAAGATCCCCTCTCATAATTTTCCATCTCTATGCTAGAATTTTTATCAGCGCTTTCTAATTAAGTGTTAATAAACACGTTATAAAAGCAATGAAAAGAAATTCTTACAGTTATCATAGTCAGAAAAATTTCGTCATCCGATAGATGTAGTCCCAGATAAATGTAGTGCAGTAAAATTGTTCTTTTACCATAAAGCATTTTATACATTAAGAGATCTTTTTTTAATTTAATGACCCTTTTTAATAATAACGTATGTTGTACCTAATGTGGATTCCTCGCAAAATATTGACCAAGAAGGGACGATAATAATGGGGAAAGTTCCCCATCATTTGCTACGAAAAACCAGGGGAACAATACGAATGCATTAGTAATAAATATTGTGAACTTGTAAAAAAAATTAATTAGTGCCAAATAAAAATACGATAATAATATTTTTGGACATATTTCCTGTAACATAATTGTACGACTCGGCGACCCATACGGACGGAGACCGTAAAATTATAGTAAATGAGAAAACGAAAATAAACTTAGATAGTTTCTCACCTTCAAAATTCTTTGCCTTTAATGATATTCCATTTTATAATAAATACTCTCTATTTGTTTCCATTCAGTTGTCAGGTAGTCTTAGTGGTAGATTATTATCATAAAAAATTATATATAAAGCAGTATTTTTCCAATATTTTAAAACTATCATAATAACATCCGAAAAAAAAATTTACTTACCTAATAAAGTATTACGTATATCGGAAAATAAATGAAATTATTCATGTTATTACCACTTAAATACGACCTTAAAATTATGTTAGACAATATATATGTCCATTGTCCTTCCTTGAACATGCAGTCTTTATTTTAAAGGAAACATATTCCGATACTGACAAAAATATCATCATACTCCTTAAAAAGTGTATCAAATATTTGTGTATAAAACAAAATTTAATATTCTTTAGTGAGAAGAATATATATTTAAGAAATACAGCAGCCAGTTTTAGGGCTCATCTGAAGAATTACGCTGATATTCGAAAGATATTCTGAAGCACTCGGGCCATATTTCGAACAATATTGTGCTATATTCCTGAAAAGTATTGTCAACTAAGCTTATGGAACTTTCCTTAACGACAAAACTTTGTGAAATATGGGTTGCTTGAGTTTGTATGAAAATTTTGTTCACAATGAGTGGCATAATTTGAGGAAAAAGTAGGATTATCTGATTTATGGAACTGAGCTTTTAAAATGGAGCTTATAACAGTTTCTCGTCCTGAGATCTGTGCAGTGTGGTAACCTTTTATATAATGTAAATATATTTGTTTTACAAACTCTACCGTGGTTGTATTATTGAGTGGGTAAAATTTTATACAAATAAAAAATAATTAGTATTTGTTTCAACATCCAGGGCTACATATTTGACGTAAGAAGGCCAAGCATAGGTAAAACTTGCATAATCAACTTTATATACCACTGTATAGACGCACAGAGGGTTGAAGCATTGATGAATTATTTACTGATCGAATGTTACGCGATCATGACGTTTGACCCAACAGAATTGGCGTAATGTCTTATGTTGACGTTGTTATAAGTTACTAAATAATTAAACTATGGTCGGTGGCAGGTGGTGGTATAATAAGTCGACCATTGTAACGTTTGAAATATGCATTTATTTTGAAATATGCATTTTTTTTCAATTATTGTTCTTATCCCATCAACAAAATACTAATTATTTTCTTTCAATCTATAAAATCTACTTAATTTTTTCTACGTTCTCCCGAAAACAATTATTTCAGATAGGATTGGTTGAGGGACAGTTGGTAAAAGTTTTTCTTTTTTTGCAAAAATGCAGCAGAGTTAAGGCATTAATATATTTAAAAAACATTATTTTTACACATAAAGGACCATCGATTGTTTTCGCCACTTCGACTATGGTCTCGTTATGGGATGTCTGAAATCTGTGTAGTGAACATAAATGAAAATTATTCTACAGATTTACTTAAAACATGCATCACGCCTCACGTTCACATAGCAGAACGGTTACCAAAGACTGACTGAACTTTTTTGTAAATGGGATATTGTTCATCATGGAAAACACGATAAATAGATAAATTGAAATTGTTTGTCATTCCTCCCTCATTGACATGAATCCTAATAATAATTTTCGACTTAAAGCTAATTTTATTCACAATTAAATGAAACGTGATGCAGTATTATTTCTACTTTCATTAATTTCTTTACCACGACCTAGGTTTCGTTGTATTACTACATCTTCAAGCAAATTCTTCAGCAATCTTTGCTAATAGCCCACCTATAATACAACGAAACCTAGGTCGTAGTTTCATTTAATTGTGAATAATGAATTTCTACAAAATTATCGCCAAATATATTCAATAGCTAATTATATTATTTACGTTGGTACAAACTATGCATTAGCGCAACCATCATATTCTTTTACCTGAAATCGTTTTGAGCTTTTGTTCTTCATAAACCATGATCAAAAAAAGAATAATTTATTTGTGTTTTAAAAAATTTAATAATTGATTAATCTAATTATTTATAAGTTAAAAAATTCATATCGAGCTTAAAATTGTCACAATGCGTTTAATATTTGCAAGCGCCAATAAAAAAATCATTTTAAGGTACAATATACAAATTATGTAGTAAGGCAGAAAAATTGATAACAATTGAAATTAAATATAAAATTAACAAATAAACATCAGTGAACTATCAATCAACTCCATAATGCATTTCTAAAGCTGTTAGGAGAGCAGAAAAATATCAAGATTTAGCGCTGTTGCACAATACTACATTGCTTAATGTGACAATACTACATTGCTTAATGTGAGGGCGCAAAAAACAAGTGAGCGCTGCAGACGAAACAAACTATGACTTTGTCCTCTCACACAACAGTTAGGAGCATAAAGAGTTCCCAAACCCCTATATCGAGGGGCTGCGAACGTAATTATCAAATAGCTAAAAATTGCATGACCCAATTCACTTCCCGTTTACCACCGACCATGTCCTTTATAAAATCACATATCTAGAAAAGAAGTCTTGTTATAGAAATTTTGTGCCTGTCTATTGTATTTATCTAAACACACGTCTTACTAGATTGACCATATTTCTCGTTTTGCTGATAAGTATATTTAATATTTTCTTATTATTTGAAATTTATTTATTAGGTTTCCATACCTCAAAATAAAAATGAAAGCTTTATAATATCATTCACGCGTCTATCAATCTGTCACAGACGTTTTTCTCAGAAACTTTACGTAGATACTTGAAATTCTCAATAGCTAACTCTGAAAATTGTTCACATGGAAATTTGTGGTAAAAGGAGGCAAATTAAATACTCGACAATTGTTTTTATTTTTGTATATGTAGTATGGGGTTCGTTCAAAAGAGGTAGTTAAGGCTCCCAAAAATATTTTCATAATTTTAATAAGCATATCTTCAGAAATATATTAAAAAATGTACAAAAGTATTTGTCCCTTCGTCCCTTATTTCCGAAACTACCCTACCAAACATTTGGAAAAAATTGGAACTTGGCCTATGTAATTTTTAGCAAAACTAAGGCGATATTCTATATACCATAATTTTGGAAATATGCTCTATTTTTTTGCACATGTATAGAATATATAAGGCCATATATTTGAGTTTTTAAAATTCATATTTGAATATAGTATAATAGAAATAGTACCTTATGTATTTATATATGCCCACATGTGAACAGAATGTGAGTTCTACTCGTGCTTGTCTATTTTTTTTGTTGGTTACTTATTCTTTTCATCAATAATTTTACAACTTTCTATCTTACATTAGTTTTATAAGAAGAGTAGTTTGCTAAGTCTTATTTGGAGCATGTTCATTTCCATTAAATGTACTTTGCTTCCATTCACATTTTTCATTGCTTGATTCGGATAGAATTATATTACAGCTTGTATCAGCGAGGATGTAAAATCATTATTATATTATATTAAATAATCTAATATATTACCTCAAAAGCAATGATGACTAAATGGACGACGTCAAATAAAACAATGGCTTCTATTCCTAATGGTTTCCAGACAAAAAAGGCATACGAGCACTGTCGTGATGGAAATCACAAATGGTAGCCAGTAATAATTTTGGTAACGCTTCACTTTTATTGAAACAATTCATTATTTGCAACACAATATGGCACTCGAATATGAAATATGTTGTTGCTCAATCAAACATAAAAATGTATTTTTAGAATCAGGAATTAACTTATTTATTCATTTATTTCAATATATTTAATTACTAAAGCGTAGCGTAGGAAGGTTTTGGGGTATTTTAATTTGAGAAATTATAAATTAGACAATTCTTGTAGCATGACAGCCAAAGTAATACTGAAAATGAAGTAACACAAATGATTTGAATTTTCTCTTAATTATCCTGAAAAGGATAAAAAATAAAAGAAGGAAATTATGCGTTACTTAAGTAATTCATGACCAAGAAAAATATCTTATTAAATAAAAATAGATTATTTATTAAATATCATTTACACGTTAGTTTGTAGAGAACATGTACTATATTTACTTTCATAAAATTGATGAAAATATTACGATATCAATAAGGATGGGGTAAATGCAAATAAAGAAAGAAGGAGGCGTTTTCAAAGAAAATGTTAGTGGATAAGCATGCATCACATTGGAGTCTGCGTGCATGTATGTATGTATGTACAATGCCAGATATGTGTATACGTATGTACATATGTAAGTACATGTTTACGTTCTTAAAATCTTGTAAAATCTGAATGGAACATCTGATTGAGTAAGGACTTTTTAATTGACTCAGCGGAATGAACGAAATGATCAGATGTCCAGCTCGGAAATCCTTTGATGAGTTAAGTCACCAAAAAGTTAAAACCTTTGTCCTATTAAAACTATTGGAAACCTATTTGAATTAAGACTAGATGAATTTCAAATAAGTCACATTGATCCATAGAAAATACCTGTTGTTTTTAATTATAATCAAAAAAGCATTTCTAGTGGTTAAAGCAAAAACTGTTTTTTTCCTTGCACTACCATAAGTTACTGGCAGTCTGTCCACGTGCAGTAAAGAAAGATGAGGTCAACGTTAATTCCCTTACTATAGTCACTTAGTATAAGTGCTCAGATTCTAGAGGTTATTATTTTTTTTTATAACTGGAATAACTTTGTTTATTTTGATACGAGATCGTTCACCCATATTAATGATATAATATGAGGTTAATTTATTAGGGGAATCACGCATTGATTTTGATGAGTTTTGTTTTGGCGAAATTTACTCAAGTCTGCTGGTTTTATGTTTGCAGAGTCCATATTATGGTTATTATTTTCAAAGCTACTTATTGCAGTTTTCTTTTCACTCACAGTGAAAGTCAATATGTGTATTATTTTTAGAGTGAACCGTATATATTTACATTAGGTAGGGATTGTAAATCAAACAACCACAAAAAGCGTCAAAGCTATGATGGTGATGCCACTTTATATTTGACATTAAACTTTTATAAATAACAATTCGAGAATATTTAAAATTGAAATAAATGGACGACGAACACGGGGTTTTGTATTATATATTTTAATGAGTACGAAGTATTTATGTATATATTTAAGCTTAAGCAAAACGACAATTGATGAAGACTTAAACGACGAGTTTAAAGACATAATATCGATTTTGTATCTTCTAATTTAGTCAAAGTTTTCTTAAATATTTCATGGAACATTTAGAATGGAAATCTTGTGTGTGTCTATATATACATATATATATATATATATATATATATATATATAAATATACACATAAATGTTTACTTTGTTTCTATAAGGAATTACCTTATTTCTATTAATTTTTCCTTTTTTAGACGTATTAGTCTTAATTTGAATAAAGTGTTAGTAGGTTCAAAGAGCATTCCTTAAACTCCGTTAAGTTAAATAAATTTTCTATTGCACACGACCTATTATACATTTTCCTAAGATATCGTCGGCTGTTGTGTGTGTGTAATAGAATAGCAAAGTATTTTCATGTTAGCTACATAAAACCAAACAGCTTTTTTTGCTTATTGTTTCTATGCACTATAAAAAGGGTTTTTAAAGAAAAACGTCAATTTTCTGTCCCGAAGCGGATTTCACTGAGTAAATTTACAGGAAATGGATTCAATATTTATCGATTAAAAATTAACCATATCAATACATTTTCCGATTTCCGATTTTAAAACATAACCATTTACATCACAACGGCCAGGAATAAACGATTCGTTACTTAACGTCGGTACTTAGACTTATATAGGTATTCAAAGACATAATGACGATAGCGAATGAAAGTTTTTCCGTTAAAAACTTTGTGTTTCAAAATTTCAAAGCCTTGAAATACAATAATTACGCGGCGGAATAATGAAACCATAACGGTTCAACTTTCCACTCTAGTATCGAAATGCATTACGCGAAATGAAAATGTTTTGAAGACGCAATCAGGAAGTGTTTCATCAAGTTAGAATCAAAATGACGAATCCGTAAAACAAATATTAAGTTTTAAATAGAAAAGTTAGAGGAACGCCAGTTTTAGTCGAAACTTTGATGTCAGTTTGAACATTTACTGACGGAAAGTATTAACGCAATCATTTGGGAGTTGAGTCTGATTGAAGAAGTAATTAAATACAGCCTCGCTTTAATCGAAGTAATTTCAGCAATAAGTAGAAAACAAAAGAGCTAGTAATTAATTACATCACACAATTTGACAATTAAGAAAATAAATTGAACACCATTGAACCTATATTAAATTTAAATCCATAAAATCTTATTGCAGGGCCCACAACTGCTATCAAAATTTAATTGAAAAATTTTCTGTTTTGAATATGATTTATTATGCTTGAAAATTTGAATCAATCTATTATTAGACAGGTTTAAACACAATTAAAGAACATAAATTTCCCCGTAGTGAAAATTATATATTGAGGCTGCATGTTGAGATCCATCTATTATTAAAATTCGTAATCCCAAGTCTATTATAATTCCTTGTTTTTTTAATTTACAGTTCCATTTTTTCACGTAGTGGAGTAATTTTTTTTAATTTTGTGTTTTTCATTTACATCTTTTAGTGAAGATATTTAATTTATTTCTTTTATGACTTAGTCTATAAGCTAAGTGTAGAAATATGACTAAGCTTCTACGATAAAAATCTGTAGATATAACATGTAATAAAAATCTGTAGATTTCTTAAGCAACTTTTTCTTTGACTACCCAAATTGAAAACAGTAAAAAAGAGAATCTAGTTAACGCAAAGCTAAAATCATGCGGTTCTACAATTTTATAATTAATATAATATTATAATTTACACCTAAGATTCTGATCCGAGTGTGTGCGTGATCGATCGAGTTACCCACTCACTGACGTGTCCGTCTCGTCGCGCTTACGACAGGTTGTCCCTATTCCCCAGTGTACTTGTTTGCGACCGACTGAGCTGTAGGTATTAAATAGACTTTTACCTTATTTAATACTGGCATGTACTGACTTCTTCGTTTCACCTTTATTAGGCTTGTTTAATCTTAACTCGTATTTCGGTTTATATTCTGACTTATGGAAACGTTACACCGGTTTAAAAGAGCGGTTCTAGATTTGAAGTGAAGAGCTCTCAGCCTGTGATGGTATTTTCCGCCTTTAGTAAATTTTTTGAAATTATTTTGTGCAGTGAAATTGAGCCTCAGGCCATCGAGTTTCGACACCCTAGACGTTTCACTATTACAAATATCTCTCCATTTGTTAACTAATGTGTCTCTTGAAATAGACCGCGGACGCCAGGTAGATATAGCCCATTTACGTTTCAGAGAAGCTTTTGAAACATTTTCTGTTTTAATTTTCTTTAACATAATAGCCGTTTCACTTGAGATTTCAATTATACTCACCGATAATTTTGAAACTTAATAATTTATTAAAAGTTACTCGAACACATTTTATTTCTAATATAAATTATATTATCTATTCAATATATTTAAGTAGGTAAATATACTTATTGATTGTAGTATAAAATCTTATCCACCACTTTTGTACAATTTCAAACATTAGTTGGATTTCATTCCTACAGTAAATGAGATCTTTTGAGATTATTATAGATATAATTTTCAGTAATAAATTGAACTTACCTCAGATTACTATATATTAGATTCACGTTCGCGGTCTATAAAACAAATTAGACTCATCATTATAAAACAAATTAGACTCATTTAGAACTTGAATGTACTGATTAATTATTTGAATATAATTTAAAATTAGATTTTAAATTATATTCAAATAATTAAATTAATTTCTAAAACATAGTTCAATTCCATTCATATATTTCATTCATTTTATAATAGATAGTTTTTACGAATTGGTGTAGTAATATTTAAAACGTAGAGCTTTACAAAGTTTATTCATAAGTTTTCATTTGTAGATTTGTATGCTATAGTAAAATTAAAGCGAGTCAAAAGAAACTAGTAGTCCAATAATATTTTCACCAACTTCTATTTTAAAGAGAAAAGAGATTAAAAGAAATTAACCCCATGTGTTTCTGTCATCAATGTGTATTGAGAGAGCTGCATAATTTCGGTTTTTTATTTACAATATTTTTCTTTTCGTAATTTACACCTTTTATAATATAAAATGTGTTTCATGTTATGATTCTTTCTAAAGAGATTAAAAGAAATTAACCCCATCTGTTTCTGTCATCAATGTGTATTGAGAGAGCTGCATAGTTTCGGTTTTTTATTTACAATATTTTTCTTTTCGTAATTTACACCTTTTATAATATAAAATGTGTTTCATGTCATGATTCTTTCTAAAGAGATTAAAAGAAATTAACCCCATCTGTTTCTGTCATCAATGTGTATTGAGAGAGCTGCTTAGTTTCGGTTTTTTATTTACAATATTTTTCTTTTCGTAATTTACACCTTTTATAATATAAAATGTGTTTCATGTTATGATTCTTTCTAAAGAGATTAAAAGAAATTAACCCCATCTGTTTCTGTCATCAATGTGTATTGAGAGAGCTGCATAGTTTCGGTTTTTTATTTACAATATTTTTCTTTTCGTAATTTACACCTTTTATAATATAAAATGTGTTTCATGTCATGATTCTTTCTAAAGAGATTAAAAGAAATTAACCCCATCTGTTTCTGTCATCAATGTGTATTGAGAGAGCTGCATAGTTTCGGTTTTTTATTTACAATATTTTTCTTTTCGTAATTTACACCTTTTATAATATAAAATGTGTTTCATGTTATGATTCTTTCTAAAGAGATTAAAAGAAATTAACCCCATCTGTTTCTGTCATCAATGTGTATTGAGAGAGCTGCATAGTTTCGGTTTTTTATTTACAATATTTTTCTTTTCGTAATTTACACCTTTTGTAATATAAAATGTGTTTCATGTTATGATTCTTTCTAAATAAAAACAATTTAACCCTGGCAACATTAATAATAGTGTGGGCAATCGAAGTTTTGCTTTATGAAATGGTATTTAAAAAGAGTCACAGTGTACATGAGTCACAGTGTACAAACGGTAATTAAACGTATTTATGTAGAAGGTATTGTGGCTTCGTAATCGATAGGTGTTTACTCAAGGATAATGTGTAAAATGTTGGTAATAATATAATTGGCCTAAATCGAACATTATCGCTCAGATGCTGCAATTTAGAAATGATAGTATAAAACATGTAGCTAGGGTTTTAGATATAAAAAATAGAGAAAAAAATTTTTTATGAAAAATTTTTTATGAACAATACCAATCGTTACATTGGATTATAATGAAATTTTAATGATTTCAATAAAAATTGAAATGCAATTAATTGCTAATATATTCTTAAATAAATACCCAGTAATAAACATCGTGCATTATATCTGATTTATAAAATACGTGTACCTAGAAACCAACGTAAGCAAAAGTTATACATGAAAATATAAATTATATTGTAACCTACAAAAATCATTCAAACGAGCATTATCGTGTCATAGGTTCTAAACTACCTTATAATATCTTGTTCGATAATATAAGTATAACACGCTCTAAATATAAGTGTAACAACGTCTGTCATAGTAACTGCGGCAGTCTTTACTGAGTCAGATATAAATTCGCACACATATACTTAAAACTCATAATTGTGTCTTATTCCATGCTCAAAACAGCCAACAACTGCCAGTGTTAGAGCATCGCTCCGGCAGATGTTTGACCTTAACAATAAGAATACGGTATATTTTGATATTTGCAAGTTCACGCAGTCAATTCAGCACAGGTGTGAAGTATAGTCTTCGTATGATGCACGCGCTGAAGACAAAACTATAATCAGAACAGTAAATTTTAACTTTCTTTCTCTAATTATTATCTTAATACTGATTGTATTTTACCCAGTAATTTTGAATCGTATGTGATTATATAATTACGTATCGCATTTTTAGATTATATTAATATACGTCTTGGATATTTTTAAGACACTTTATTTGTTTTGTTCTTAGTGAAAACGTCAGAGTACAAATTAGGATAAAATTTAATGTTTATAAAATACTTCTAGTAACTTGTATTTATCTTTGTTCTATTTAAATGAATAAACCTTATTGAGATATTGCCCCAAGAACAAAAATAAATTGACGTGATGTTTGACCATTTTGTTTTCCTTTTATATTAAAATACGAATCTATGCTTAGTTACAATCACACATTGAGCGGATTGGATCAGTTTAATCTACGGGTTCAATATGATCCGAAAATACGTAAGCAGACATGTAACGAGGATCTGAAATAAATTACGTCTGGTTAAGGCAAGATAGATGGGCAAACAGAAATAGAACAGGTTAAACTGAAAGACAGGCAAATAGATTATATACACGAATAATTGGATTCGTCTGATCTAGAGAGGAGCTTTTATTAGAAACTTGTCTATATTTAAATCTCGTTATGTACGAGTAGTTCGAATGAGCTGATCAGAAGGAAGATATTTACAGTAAGTTGTTTTGACATTCAAAAGTTAATCGGGAAAGTAGTTTGTAATAAAGGTAAGAAATTTGAAAAATGGTTAATGTCTGAAAGAGTTTTCAATATTAATCTACATTTTCATGCTGTTTCTGATTTATGGTTCCATAGTTCCATGGTTAGTGAGACGTTGAAACAATCAAATAAGTCCACGGATCTATAGATACATGATGGCTCACTCGAACCCAACGAAGAGATTCTTAGATAATTTGGAGAGAAACCTGAAATCCAAAATCCTTCAAACACGAACGTTTGGCTGGTTTTCATTAAAATGCAAGTAGTGAGAATAAAATAAAAAAAACCAGGTTGCTTTTATTTTTATTCGAATCCTTGTTAAGTAAGCACACGAGTACCATATATTTCCGAGAAATTAAAAGCGGGCTTTCGAGTATTGAAACGAGGCTAGTCAATACGCAAAATATCTGCCCACCCGTGCGAAGACATATTTAAAACATACTTTACTTATATAAACATATATTGACCTTTTAAATGATAAAATTTGGAATAGTAATATCTATTAATTTTTAATTAAAATGAACTCAAAGCGGAAATAAGGCGCAGAGTTGCATTCTTCTTCTTTGTGAAATTTTGCGTTTTCCGAAATTTTCCATTTTGGCCAATGTAATATCTGACTTCGGTGAAAAGCTAATACGACACATCTAAGAAGTTTAAAGTATATAACGGTGTCAGTCAAAATATTTGTCTCTACAGGCTAAGAATTATAAACTTCACGCGAAATTAGCATTTATATTGCTTTAATGTTGACTTGCATTACTTTCGAATTGTCTTATGCACTTTCTTCGATTAAACAAATAAATCTATGAAGCAAGCGTAACTAAATTCAAGCAATTAAAGGTTTTGAACGTCTTAGATACACCCATGAATTTACATGATTCTGCCTAGGTACGTTTCAGTACTTCGTAGCTGAGAAATATGTAAATATTCATGAAGCACCATATGCTCGGACGCGCACCGAACCGAAACACCCAGTTAAAACACATTAGTGTTTAATTGTACACGAAGGTTATTTGCATGAACTTTCAATGAATATTCATAAACTTTTAGGTTAATCTCGAACTTCTATTGAGAACTAACTTCAAACGATGTTTGAAAATAAGCGAAATGACAGACTTCACCTGTATTAAAATGAAAATATGTAAGTTTGTTTATTGATTTATGGATACAGTTTATTGAGAATAATATAATTCGTTTTAAAAACTCTAGTTTAGTAAGATTTTAGGTAAATCTTAATTTGAGAGCAATCATTTAAATGATATGATAAAAATGTCGTAAACGTAACATGTTAATATGCTTTTTTAGCTCGTAAAATAATCATTTTAAAGGTAAAATATTTACTAAGAAATACATTACTGACAGCCCTACTTTTCCACGGATGGGCAAATTTTTCACGCAAATATCTTAAAAATACGACACATCGCTTAAAAACATCATCAAGTTTTTTAAAATTTTTGTTAGAAAATTATAATGTGAAAGGAAAACTTTGAAAATCGAATAACGGAAAGTGGATGATAAATTGATCAATTTGATTTCTAGACGAAATATTTTTGCTTAATAAACTCTAAAAAATTAAGTTGAAAATTTGTTTTTTAACGGTTTTTTAACGTTTATTATAGATATCATATAATAGACATAAGTAGCATGTGTATATATTACTTCTCCCAGACATTATTGTAAAACTTTTTGACAGGAACAATGTTGCCATACATGCTGCCGCGCATTGTGTCATCTCTCACCATTTAAGCTGCGCAGACCAAGATATTTCTCGAAGAACGCTTTTTTCTAAATTAATCGGTATTCATTTGTTGAAAATTGAAAATTCCGTACCTGCAGATGAACAGACGCGGTGGTAGATTTTCAGGTTTTTATTTATTTCAAAATCTCGAATTCGCAGATATCAGTTTAGAATTAAACAGTATAAACTATGGACTGGTATGTAATTAGAGGAGACCGTAATACCTGGTACAGTTTATAAGTCTAATATGCACTTGGTTAAAGGCATTAAATCCACCTTGGTGAAAGGTGGAGGAAGGATTAGATTTCTTTAACATTGCTCTCAAATTATGGACAATTTAATATAATTGAATATAAGTTTTATGCATACCCGTGACTTTGTTATTCGATATACGAAGGTATTGCTATGATGTATTGTTTACTTACTTTAATGCCAAAAAAATACCTTGATAAGAAAGTTAAAAGTATTATTTTGGTTAGAAAGCATGACACTCGTGATCAAAGTTTACATTCTTTTTGTATAAAAATATGTACAAACAACAAATATTTTCAGATGTGTTTGACTTCTGCTCAGATCTCTGTGTTATTATTCACCGTGATTGATTATTGAGTGTTTACTGTAATATAAATTGGTCTAGCAATTTTAAATATTTTTGAAGGGAGATTTATTCCTCGATGTTAGTATCGGAGTTTTCTTAATTTAGATGTTAAACATTGTTGGGTATAGTAAAATTTAGGAAATATTTTATAACGGTAATAGTTGTCTATTAATCAAATGTTAATTGTAGGTTGATAAAATCAAATCCAGCAGCAAGTTTCTTCCTTTTATCATCGCGCTAGGGTGCCACAGCTACGATTGAAAAAAACGATGCCATTATACGTTCCGCGGTTTGCAAAGTAAACTGTTCATTAAATGCATTTTACAATGTATGATAGAACATATTTTTCATTAATTCACCTCTTTTGTGCTAAGTAGGTGTTTGTCATTATTTCAAGGGTAAAGTCATAGTCTCTCTGTTCGCCTTAAAACGGCGGAAAATATGATAGTTTCATGATGATCAATGGTTACGTAAGACGACATTGAATTTTTTAAAATTTTTGTTGGAAAGGAATATATTGAACACTCTTATTTGTGAGTATGAAAATTAGTTTGAAATTATAAACATTTTAGGCATAATTGACCGAGTTATAAAAGAATATGGCGATTATGGTGCTGATTAAAATGTGATTTGTCTCATACTAAATATTACATACAAGTATATGTATATTATTAATATGAATAGAAAAGTAAAATTTACGTCCATTTATATTAGAACATTAAATATAATATTAGAAAAATAGTATAATTATTAAATAAAATTAACCTTCATCCTTCTCTTTTTTTAATATAGTAGACGAGGAAGGTTTCTTTCGAGTGGATTTTAGTTTCGCTATCGATGTTTTTTAATAAACATGTTGATAAATAGTTTGTTGATTTTCAAACCATCTCTAGAAAAGTGGCTTGTTAATGTTTTAACATACAGATATTCTTAATGATTTTGTAGCCTTTTTTTAAATTTCAGCAGTCTTGGATTCCTATCTAACTATTTGATCTTATTATTATCTCAAGTTATAATTATAAGAAATTATGGAATAATCTTTATAACATAAAATATAATGAAATATATTTGGGAGGAAATCAAGCATTTAAGTTTATTTCTAGAGAGCGGTTAGAATGTGGTGAGCCAAATCGGTACATAAAACCTTATTTTATGTAAAACTGAAGTCACCTCAATAAAATAATAAGTTTAAATCCAATATTGTTTAGTGATACTTGAATAGTCCCGCCGTAAAGCAAAGGTTTAGTGATGTCATTTGAATGGAAGCACTAAATGACTTAAAACAGACGGCGCCGTTTTCAATATAGATTTTAAAATGATAACTTAGCACGTTATTGTAAAACATTCAAACCTGAGAAATAATATTTAATTAATCACCTAATATACTTCTTTCAACTAATTTCTAAATTTTTATAAAAAAATGGACAGAAATTATACTGCAAAATGAATAGAGAAATGTGATTAGAAAATTCATAAAGATGCAAAGCGTCATTACACACACATCTAGGTATTAGTATTTATCGATGACACTTTTATTATAAAGTGAAAAGTATACCAACAAACGACATATATACTATGCTCTGCAATTCATATAATATTACGTCATTAATTTCGTTCATGTTTTCGTTCATTCAAAACTTGAATATTCAGATATTTAATATTAACTCTGATTTAGTTGAACTTCATATTTCTTTAGTACTGATTTCAAAATCGGACGACAATTTTTAGAATATTTTTATATTTCGTAATACAAAAATTGTTTTCAAATCCAAATATTTTAACTAAATTTGCATATTCATCTGTTGGTTGTTAAATGTTATGCAAATTAATAAAAGCCATCCAACATTTTGAATAAGTTTTGTAATAATTTATATATTCAGTAGCATATTGTCAACTAATTACTTGTAATATTTTAATATGAAAACAGTTTAATTTTGATCTACCTTATTCATAAGTATAATTCAATAAAATTTTAGCTTGAATTTTGACAGAAATAAAAAAAATATTATTTGATTATTTTAACATAAATAAATGAATAACTTGATGGAAAAAAGTAGAAGAAAAACCTCCATCCATTACCGAAGACATCCTCAACTGGACAAAGAGGTACTTATATTTTTTAATATGTAGTACATTACTCGATGTGACTGCAACAGCCATGATACATAAGATTCGGATAAGAATCAAAGAATCTGTCTTTAGCGTTTTCCTTTTTTATTTTTATATTTAAAAAGTTAAAGATCGGATCATTGTAGTATTATTTCGTTGTTCGTCCACCACACTAGAAATATCTAAACTATCAACAGGAAGTTAAAGTTTTTCGTATGTGAAAGTTCGATGATCTAGACTTATAGAGGCCGAAGTATAAATTATTATTTTACATCGAAATTAAAAATATTGTTTTAAAGGGAGTTCGTAAAAAAGTGACAACAAAATATAAAATAAAGATAAATATTATGCCATAATAAAATATTTTATTCAAAATATATAATGTGTTTTTTTACGTAATGCATTTATAACACATCCATCCACCTTTGTGTCTAATCGTCTGTCACAGCTTTTTTTCTCGAACCTTTGAGACATAAAAATGAAATTTCGCAGTCATAAAGCATATATTTCAAAATATTCAAAAGGAAATTTTGGGGAAAGCAAATAAAATGGTAATATTTTTCTAAATTCGTACCAACAGAAGGAGCGATTTACAAGAATTCCAATATTATTTATTTTACAATTTTATCTGGGGTTCTTCTAAAGACAACGATGAACTTATCCACAAAAATTTTCTCAGCAACCGTTCGAGGAAGTAACTTGAAATTTGGTATGGTTAAAAAACATATTAAACTACACGTATCTAAATTGTTAACACCCAAAAATATTTGTGAATAATTTTTACAGGAGACAAATAATTTTCTCGATTTGCTTTGTAATTATATGTCTTTTGTGACATATAATTTGAAAAAGCAGGTTATAAGAATTTCAACAATTTTTTTTTTAAACCTAGTTGTATTTCTATGGAAAGAAATGTTGAAATTAAATTATGAAAAATACTGTTGCTTGGAGTTTATCGGAAAACTACAGCGATGATTTTAAACTTAATAGTTTTTGAGATATTCAAGATATTTTGACATACGTGAAAATTAATAAATATACTTACGATATATTACCGTGGTGAAAAATAACATTAATATTCGTAAACATTTTAATAGTAATATTTCTCCTTAAATGTTTGTATGCCTACTAGAAACGAATACAGAACCATTTAGTAAGAATTTAATTTCTAACTCACAAAATTTCTCAGAGCCTTTCGAATTTCCCCATTTAAAAAACCCGTAAAAAGAACATGAACAAGAAAATTTATGGATCTTTTATATGGTGCCTGGGTTCAAATTCTTTATTATAAATTTATGTGGCCGGTGGAAAATAAATACTTATACAACCAGCGATATGACATATGAAGTAAATAGAAGAATTTTTTTTTAACATATGACGTCTCGCTTCTAAATACTTATGCTGCAGTAAAATTAGATAATGTTACATTTTATATTTCTGCCTTCGTATTTAATGAAAGATAAACAGTGTTGTTCAAATGATGAAGATTAGATATAAATATTGGATTAAATTTCACTCCTTTCTGCGATGAACGTCGACTGGAAAGACAGCAGCGATGCAGCTTCAGTAACAAGGATAAGGAAAGATTAAATATTTGGTATGTTTTATCAAAGATTATTATATCATGTAAGTGACTTGTCTGAGATAGAAGGATGAAGTTAATTGAAAATTTCAACAAGAAAAATAACTCGTAAGGAAATATATGTAAATCTGAGATGAATATTTTGAACAAAAAATTATTTTTGTTTATCACGTTCGATTGCCTTATGCTCAAGACGTCACACACGATTCGTTTTAAAATTATTTCTTTTGTCTTATAAATGTTACATATATATTTTACATTCATTGCATATACTGAAACCAATATAACGTCTTTATTGACTGTATTTTGAGCTTTATTTATATTATTGTTAGCATTTTGAATATAACAGTTTGTTAGTAAAGGGCAATCTAGTTATTTTCATCAAAACGAATTGACTACCTATCAGCATTTCAATGTATTTAATAAACACAGATGTAAAGGGACTGACAAATAAGTTCCATTGACAAAAATTTCACTTCCACACATATCTGTAACACAGTTAGCTTTATAGAAATAAGTATGGAAATGAAATTTTTCCCCAAGGTAGGATGAAAATTCACGTTTGTCGAACTGGAAAACTCTCAGGTTGAGAATATATATTAAAAACAATTTAGAAAAAACCTTATCACTCAAGACGATATTCGATTTTGGAACCTCGTGTAATTGGCTTGTGTGACGGCTTCCAAGCGCGTAAGTCTTTAAAAAATATTAACAAAATTTTGATGAAGCATATCATCCAAATTTTGGGTAAATATGGATAATGTAATAAGATGAATAAATAAAAGCCAATTGAATAAAGGCAAATTTTTATATGTGGTAATAAAAGCGAGGTGAACAAAAACAATAGATTCTCTTGAGCACCTAATGGCTATTTTTAACTATGGATGGAGCATTTACATGCAAAAACTGTCAGCTTTGTGGAAAATTTCCCATCCTTCCAGTTAAATAACCAAAAAATAAAAGAATTTTAGAAATGAGTTCAGTTAATAAGCCATTTAAAAACTCATGTAATTTATGTTTTTATTTTCTATGAAAATACTTTTTTAACTCCGTCTGATAACTCGTTACCCATCAATAGTATCTTCGGTATGTGTGTTTAGTGTTTGTTAGTTAGCACTTGGCTGCTTAAATTTAGGAATTCATTATTTTGATATATTTTAGAATACATCTTCATAAATAGTTAAGTATTTTATACTTTTTGTAACAAGGAAACAGTATTTTCAGCGATATTTTATAAATAAAAAAAATTAGTTCTTTTCTCATTTTCGAAATTACAGAATCTAAAATTAGGAAAAAAGTGCTTTTTAGAAGACGTCTACGCAAAGATTATAGGAAGTAACAGTTTTTAAAATGTTCACTACGAGATGAATGTTCCCCTACTTAATTACATTAGGTATTATAAGATATTTATTGTACCAGAAAATCCAGGAAATCATATGATAAAAAAGTATTTCCACTTTAAACGGGGTGCCGATGCGCTAACTAAATTCCAGCATGTCCGATAGTACTCAGACATCCTTTGAAATAAAATTATGTGTAATTTTAAATACGTTTCTAGATTTTGAGTCGAGGGGCTACATATTATGGGTAAATTTAAAATTCCATATAACATATAGACAGACATGTACAGCGTTACCACAACGATATGATTTTGTTCGAACCCTTTGGGTAGGGAGCTCTGCAAATTAATATCGCTGTAACTGTTCAAGATTGTTTCATACTGTAAAGTAACGCAGGGTCATGACATATAGTGCACTTTGACAGAAACGCCGTTCCACATTTTTCTTTAAATAGAATCTTCAAATAAAACTAGGGAAAGTCACATGAATTGTGATAATAATATATATAATACAAACAAATTTTCCTACAATTATGACAGCGACTGCATTGGTCCATTAACTTAATATTTCGAACATGTTGTCCTAGTATAATTATGTAAATAAGTTCAATATCCACTTACGTAACCATAATATTCTATGATTACGTAATTCTGTAAACAAATCGAGTTATTATAAAAATAGTCTCGCAGCAATGACACAAATGCGACTTTAAAATGGCGCCTCAGCGGATGTATCTAATGACCCTCTGTGAATAATTCACAGGGCCGATATACATCAGCATAGAAAACATGACTTGACATGGCTTTCTGTTTACGAAATTTTTAATATTTTGTGCTTACTTTTTGATTCATTGCTTTATGTCGGATGTACAAAAAATGTTAAGATGTCGCAATGGGTGTCTATACATGACTGCTTATAACTAACTGTATGTTATGTTAACTGCGACAGAGTTCGTTTCAATAATTTTTGGTTAGCATAGGTACCGTATACTTATATTTTTTAATAACATTTAAAAAGATAACGAAGCTATGAAGAAGGTACAAATACTGTTATTTAGCGAGTATTTTGAATGAACAATATATGCATCATTTTAGCATAAAGGTTTGTATTTCTATTGAACAGTAGTATATAAAGTACCGTGAACTTGTGAGCAGTTTATCGCGTTCGATTAAAGGGTAAATCAACGGTCGCGGCATTCGTTTAGGTCTATATTATTCATATATAATACGACTCCTGAAAAATATAAAGAAACTCGCACAACATATCAAGTTTCCCGAATCTCTTATCGCCTCTGATTTTCCTTAACTATGAAACTTCCAGAAGTATGGGGCACATATATCTTAAGTTTTCATGATCGTTATAGTTCGGAGTGCAATTATTTGAATAGTTTAAATATAAAGCTTGAGGTACGTGTTCTTTTAAAATTACTTCCAATATTTTCTTTTTATATAAGTATTTTTAAAATATAATTTACCTATTTGGTTGTAGACCTTTCAACATGTATTTTATTTTGCAAACATGATAGTGCTGTTCATGACTATGCGATACTCATTTTTACTTTTCATTGCTGTTTTAAATGATTGCTTACTAAAAATTTTCTTATAAGTCAGTTAAGAATGAGTTACGTGTGTGCTTGAATACGTAACTCATTCTAAGCCGATTTATAATAAAATGTTAATTGTTTACGTAAACATTTTATGTCTTTTGACCTGGTTAGAAATTGTTTGTTCCTTTGAATGCTGTCGTAGCTATATCTGAACAGTTATTTTTGTTTGTCATTGTAATTAATATTGAAATAACGATAAGTAAATTGTTATTAAAAACTCTATCTGACAAAATCTTATTAGAGTTCAAATTAAATGAATTTAAATAATATACAAACGCAAAGGAATAAATTAATATTGTACGTGTCTAATTTAGTAAATTGATTTCAACGACATGCAATAAAATAAGTAAAGAATATTTTTTTTATTTTGTATATATAGATTATATTGCTATCAACATATTGATAATTGTACAGTGAATTAGAAAGTATTTAAAAAATAAAATATACAAATGTTTTAGTTAAATTTATAATAAATTATTTATTCCTTCACATTCTCTGTGATTCATGACGATGGATATAAGTAACTATTTTTGAAGTAAAACTTCTTTACGCATGCTTGACTTGGGGTGTAAGCTGGTGAATGCGTGACGAGAGTGTTATGAAAAGTGTGATTGGGCGAGGCGAACGAAAGTAGAGAGGGAGCAATAAATTAGTGAAGACAGAAAGAGAGAGAGTTACGTTTCGTATATTACTGTAGGGACAAGAGAGAGAGGTGCGAGCACACATTTTCTTTCTCTCTTTCTCTCATAGCCAGTTATGTTTAGTATATCTAAGACACAGTGCAAGCCTATTGTCTGTATCACACTGTAGGAGCAAGAGAGAGTAGTACATTTTCTTTCTCTCTTCCTCTCATAGCCAGTGCATGAAATATATATATGCGAGTTTGCTAGCATTACGCGAACGGTGATTTTTTGATTATTTTGTAATTACATTTCGTTCTTGAACAATTTTATAAATTATTATTTTGTTCAATACATTAAATATTCTACGTATAAAGTGAAAATTCATTTTAAAGTTCATATTTTGTGAATTTGAAGTTTTACTTCAGTCGTGTGGTCTAAAGCACACTCGTTTTTTTTCAAATATACTTTCACTTAGTAATTAAATAATTATAGTAACATTAATTGAACAAACACTTAAACAGAATGCGTGTAGCCAAAATAACAAACTTGTTAAATATGAGCAGAACTCACACTATGAAAATCCGTACCCATTTTGATACGTATAAGTTTAAACAATTTTAGAAACAGCATTTTTATTAAATTATTCCATATTTAACATAATTATTCTTTATAATAATAATAATAATAATAATCAATTTTTATTTCAGATTTTTACATCCATATAATGTTAGTAGATACAATAGCAAACTTACAAACTAGTGTTAGTGATAATAATAATAAGTAAATGGCAACCCGGTTGGAGACCCCGATGATGGTGACCGGGTATACGACTGCGTGCAGCCGTATCCACCGAGCCAGCACCGGAGAGTCCCACCCGTCTGCCAGCGCGCGCAGGATGTTATTGGGACTGCCGCGCGTACGGTGCATAATGGAAGCGCACCGTTTGCGCATAATGGTCGCAAACCCGTCTGTGTCAGCCAAAGCGAACATCGCGGAGGCACTACAATGACGCGGCAGTCCCACCCACACCCGGAACGCATTATTATATTGCACACGCAGGTCGCTATATGTCCGCTGCGTAAAGTTGACCCACAGGCTGCTGGTGTAAAATGATTGACAATATGCTTTAAACAGCGCAATTTTGACAGTGCCTGTGCACCGTGAAAACCTGCGGGCCAACATATTGCATCGGACAGACAACGCCCTGCGCTCTCTTTCAACATCCTTATCGTCCTTAAGGTCCTCGGTGACCCAGTGGCCCAAGTATTTAAATTCCTCAACTTCCTTTAGAACTGTACCACAGAGAGTGAAATTAGGGACAAAAGTGTATCGATTGTTGTCCGGCCTGAAAATCATTATTTCACTTTTCTTCGTATTGTATTTCAAACCATGGGTCACCGCGTAGGACTCACAAATTTTTAAGAGCCTTCGTAGGGCACCAATCGATGGGCTCAGCAACACCATATCGTCTGCGTAGCTGATGTTATTTACACATACTCCATCTATGTGACATCCGACACCAGTGCTGCTGAGCTCACCGATCAGCCGGTTGACATACAAGCTGAAGAGGGTGGGAGAGGTCAATCCCCCTTGCCTCACACCACAATCCAGCCCGTATTCACACGAGAGAGATCCTGCTCATCTCACAAAATTCTTTTGATTGCTATACCAGTGCATAAATAATTGTACAATTTCCCTAGGTAAACTAGTTTCCTGTTTTAGCTTATCCCATAAGACATCGTACGAAACAAGATCGAAGGCTTTCGATAAATCTTCTCGGTCTTCCTACTCCTGTAGTACTGTACAGTCCGCTTGAGACACAAAATAGCACTCTCGGTGGAAAGACCGGGCCTGAAGCCGAACTGCGCGTCGTGTAGCGAGACGTGTTTATTTAGGTGTTGACCAAGCAGACTATCCAGAACTTTAGCGACCACTGTGGCCAGAGAGATTGGTCTGTAGTTATCCACATCCGATGCAGCACCAGTTTTATTTTTTATGATTGGTACGACTATAGTACGCATCATATTGTCAGGCAAGTAGGAGTGGCCCAAACATAGATTAAAAAAGGTGGAAAGCATTTTGGGTAGATGTACACCTGCATGCTGCAGGTGATCGATGCTAAGGTGGTCGTGACCCGGGGATTTACCCCTCACCATGCCTTTGAT
Source organism: Druceiella hillmani (assembly GCA_039881145.1). Classification (NCBI taxonomy): domain Eukaryota; kingdom Metazoa; phylum Arthropoda; class Insecta; order Lepidoptera; family Hepialidae; genus Druceiella; species Druceiella hillmani. The sequence goes on along the minus strand of JAYKKI010000002.1, from coordinate 35,661,282 downwards.
TACCGATGATACTTCCTCCGTAGTAAAGGAAACACTACGCTTAGTAACCTCCTCAACATCGAGCACCTGCTGTGATTGGCCCAGCGAAGAGACCACACTGAAATAACGGGAGAACATGTTCGCGATCTCACCAGGTTCGTGCACACCAGCCACGCTGACAGGGAGGCCCGGCCTGAGATTTAGTTTATTGGTGCTTTTCCAGAACTGACCGAATTTTTTGGTTGAGTGAAGTTCGGCTAAAGTATTCATTTTTATCTGTTGCTCATTGTCTTGACACCACTTCAGCTTAGATTTGAAAACGCGCCTAGTTTCACACATATCATTATACAGACGGCCCGCCCGGGGCTTACCTCCATAAAACCAGGCCCGAAAGCATACGCGCGCCGCCCTGTGAGCGTCACTAACGTGTCTGTTCCACCCAGTAATATATTTGCCTCTACGCCTTTCAATAACATTATAGCTACATATAGCGGCCTCCGACAGTATACAAACAATATCATTATACATGTTATCTAACAGAATTTTGTGACTCATACTACAACACATATTATCTAAACAGTTTGTTAGATTTGGAGGAAAATTAATTTCACATAGTCTGGAGTGACAGACACCTTTAAATTGGGCTATTTGCGTCAAGTTACGTTCACCCCAGACTATTCTATTTATACAATTAGTAGGTAAACAAAACTTAGGCTTAACAAGATCAAAATTACATTGTATGGACATAGGGTAATGATCTGACCAGTAGGTATTATATAATACAGAGGCCGCGGTCACAGAAATCTTCGCAGCACTAGTCACCAGACAGTGGTCGAGCCAGCGCCGACAGCCATGCGCTTCACTGACAAACGTATGACTGTCCGTCGGCATAAGCTCCATATCTATACAAGACCATGATTGTTCCGCACTAAAAGTTAATAGTTCAGTTGTAAATGACTCACCGGGGTGCGCATTGTAGTCCCCTAACATAAATACCGTGTCCACATTGTGACTCTCAATTATGGCGGCCATTTCACTGAGACACTCAGTAAATTCCACTAAATTTTCATTAGATTGGGTAGGCATGTACACAGAAAATACCAACATAGAACGCGCACTGGGCTCGATTTTTATCGCGGTAAGACGAACACTATTGCACATCACTACCGTTACCGTCGGAAACGCCATTTTTCTCCACAGTAGGGCCACACCGCCGTAGGGCCTACCACGTAAAACGCCTTCCGCTGTATCCACTGCAGAAGTACCCGTGCAGTCGAAGTCACTGTCTATGGAGGCCAGGTATCCGAGGTCGTGCGGCAATAGCCACGTCTCCTGCAGCGCCAAAATATCAGCCGAACAACAAAGTTTTCTAACACATTCCACAGATCTAATCACGTTTTTGCAGTTAAAACTTACTATATTGACGTTATTCATAACTTAGAACTGATAACATTCTCGTAAGACACACGGACATTTTCTTTATAATGCCTGGTCATGTTTATAAATCGACGATAGGCCACCCCCTTAGGCCAGAAGTCATCACTAAGAAAAGTTGTTAGAAATTCTTTAGGTACGAATATTTTATATGATTCATAATCCTTCAATAGCTTCATGTGCATTTTTTCAATTTTAACTTTAACGTTAACCTTTTTCATAATATAGTTACTGACGTCACACACAGAGACGCCTTTTGCCACATTATATACGTATATAGGAACTTTAGTTTCCGCAGCCATAAAATTAATTCCAGGTTCAGGAATTGCTTTGCCACGCTTCCCAACGAAACGGTTTCGTGACCTTTTGTTTTGGACCCGAATCCACTCCTCATTCGAGGTCTGTTTTTTCCCCTTCCCTTCTCGAACAATCTCCGCCATAGATTTTTTCTTGGATAATGTTTGGCTTGACTCATTTTTGTCGCCCGTGTGTCCCATAGTTGCATCGAGTATTAGCGGAGAAACGGCGACCGCGGGGGACAGCGGCGGTGAGTGGGACGCGGTCGCACCGACGACAGGCAAAGCGAGTGACTCACTCAGCTGACTGGGGCATTGCGTCATCCTATCCGCGTTCTGTTGTGTGACGGTATGCGGACTTTGCTGATTTTGTTGCAATGTTTCACTACTACCCTCCACTTTTTGATGCTCAATAATTTCGTGAAAATTGGATTCTAATATGGATTCAGATGCCGTTTGTTTCTTGTAGCAGTCATTTATGTCTTCATTGCACAGCGGCAATCCCGTCGGACCACTATCACGCTCAAAACCCTGGACAAATGCACCTCTTCTGGAGTTTACATGACCCCATCCTGAAGAAATATTCTGCATCTCGTTTCTCAGCTGATCCATCTGCTTAGCAGTAGCATAGTCCTCTTTCATCATCTCTAAATCCTGACGTAGCTTGACAATATCTTTTAAAAGCCTTGTCACGTCGACATGGTCGAATAGAACTGGAGGTAATTTCTCCAGGTTGCGGGCCACGAAGACTGGAATGTCCTCAGGATCGGTACCGCGAATCACACAGATTATATCGTCTATATCTCGTGCATTTTTTGCCGCCCTCCTACGCGTTATCCTACGTTTTGTTAACGGCAAGGATTCAAATAACAACTTTTTCGCCGTTACAATTTCACTTTCCGAAAAAGCACTCGCACAGATTCTACTTATACTTTCATCGTCCATAACAGATGTTTTATTATGGACGAAGGCTAACACTTCGTTAATCGCCACATTACAATTTGCACATTTAACCACTGAGGACATTTTCTTTTTTTTTTTTATTTTCCGATATCCACCGTCACGCGCAATAGTCGACCGTGCGTGAGCGCGGGCGCGGCGAGACTGATGGAAGTGAATGATCTATTATATTTTTATGTGATATTTTTATGTCTTGAATAATAAAATATCTATTATATTTTTATGTAATATATATTACACAGGTATTAAAAAAATTGTTTGATTTATTTTATCTCTCTAATTGATTATAAAATATCAAATATTTTAGCGAGTTAACCAAAGAAGTGTATTTCGGCGTAGTGCTATTAAATGTCGTTATTCTAATTTTCTCGATTTTTTACATGTATAGTTGAAAAGTTAAAAAAATGGAGGGGAGAGGGTGTGTGCTCCAAAAGTTCACATTTTCTATTTGTATCTCGCATCGTAATGAAAAATATATTTAATATTTTCGATTTCCTTTTAAAAGACCTTGTCCACCCACTTGATGGGGTCCAGGAAAAAATAGGTTTCGTCCTCAAATTCAAAGTTAGGGTTACAAAAATTGTAGTTCTTCATTCAGTTATAGGCATAATCAGTCTATGTCGTTGTGTAAAATTTCATTACCATCGTTGTGTAAAATTTCATTACAATCCGATTTAAATTGATGAACAGAGAGACATGATGAAATTAGAATGGTTCTCTTGTTTATAATCAGCTACGGAATCTAAAATCCGTTTCTTTATATCTTAAAATTTATATCAGCTGACAATAATAGTAATTTATCCTTTACTAATAGTTCTATTGGCTCATCTTAACATCTCTTTGCGTAACTGCATTCTTTTCTTGATATAACCGGAACTCTTTACTTTTATGTATCTTTAAATTTGCTTTATTTTCTTATTTACAATAAAAAGTACAGTCACATTCTATACTCATTCAATTCTACTATCCAATAAACTATTTTAATAACTTGTTTATTAACTTTCATTACATCGAAAAAAAATTTGAATGAAAATAATAAAAATCGTAAATTTTTCGCACGCACGTAGGCATTGTAATAAATTTTCAATTATTTGTAACAATCGTATACTAATAGACAAATATGTGCATAAGTAGAAAATTTGTGCATTTTATGAAATACGCGCCGTTTATTCTTGCATTTCAATTCAGTTATTGTTGGTTATTGTTGGTATACGAAGTTGTAATTCGAACACTTGGTTTTCACGACTTCTTGATTGTTGATCATTCTTTATTTGTAATAATGACTGGTTGGGTTTTGCGTATATTTAACAGGTATAAATATGTATAGGTGCTTCACTAATATGTTAAAATACTGAATATAATATTTGAAGAATAAAATACGGGAGGATTTACAGTCGAATTTTGCAAAATTTTATCTAAATGTCCTCAAATAATCCAGAAATGCTAAACAAACAATGTAAAATTCTGAAACGAATGAATGATATGAATCATTGCAGACACTTAAAACGGTTCCTGTTATAAACGAGGTATGATGCGAGATATGGAAGTTGTTATGGCGTCTTATTATTCTTTCTGCATTGTTTCACCGAGTGAGCGGCGCTTGTTTTTTATTGACCGCTTTGTCTTCTTGTTTTATAAATGGTATCTTTTCAAATGTTGGACAGTTATTTTCGGTATATTTTCTTCTATTTCATTCAAAAATTGCTTTATTAAATTTTACCACTTAATTATATTTAAATTAGTGTTTACATAGCGTTAAATAGTTGTGCATTGAGTGTAAATATTGCGGATTAGTTGTGCCCACGACCCCGTCCCTATAGATTGCGCAATTTGTCATTATGAAGTTTTGCAGAAAATTAGTTCAAATTACGTATTTTTTTTACTTAAAATGTCTTTTTATCAGATACCATTAACGCGTTTTCTCTCTTTAAAACATAAGTAATAATATTTTAATGGCTACTTGCAGTAGGTATTAATTAAATTTAAACAGTCACGAAATGTTACGCTGTACGTTATTCATTTCATTCGACGAAATAAAATTTCATTCAAAGAAACAAGAAACGTTAGTACAAGTTTATCATTAGGAGAAAGGCGGGCTATGAACTTTGGATTACAAATTAGAAATTGTAAAGTGAGATTTTATTGTGTCAGGTGATACGTGACTATCACAATTAAGCAAATATAAGGTTTAATTAAGATTCTTAAAGAAAATGACAAGTGGAATGATTCGGTAAGTGCAAATAATGAAAGTGGAATGATTCGGTAAAAGCAAATAATCAGAGCTTATGTGGAGGTAATTTTATAATAAAGGGAAGATAGACTAAATTCATTCTTGGGATTATAATTGTTAATGACAATTCATAAAAACTAAAAATGAAAAGTTGCATACATTTTAACAAAATGTTTTATTATAGTCTTCCACTGAAAAAAGGTCAAAAGTACTTTCTAAGATAGCTAGAGAATATAGTGAAAATTAAAAGAAAATATTATAGTATTATTATCTTCAGTGATTTTCCTGGGTCAATATTAATTTTTTAATAACATTTAAAAATGAACAGTGATAAAGAAATTAAAAATAGCTGGTAGAATATTGCATGGGAAAAAATCTGGGAATAACCAAAAAAGTGTTTGAATAATGTAATGAAAAATAGCAACGTAATGAAAGTGATAAACTGCTCATTATTTCCATCTAAATTGACGATTTAAAATAAGTTATTATGGATATTTAATTGAAAATTTCCAACAGAATTACTTTTATAATTTGCATCAGTAATTCCAAGTACATGAGTACTTGGCTGATGTTTTATATGGAATATAACAACTTTCAAGTTTATTGAAAAAGTAAAGAAAGGATATTCAAGTTACTTATTCATATAGGTTTACAAATATTGCTAGAAATATTAACAATACACATGTTCCCTCCTTCACTATCTTTAAAATTGTTAAAATCAAAATGAATAGAGGGAGAAAAGTCTGAAATTTTGTTTATTGCTACCAAGCTGCCGTTTGTATTTGCAGCAGGAATTTACTTGAAAACGGAAAATCGTGAAAATTTAATTATAAAAATAATTATGCAAATATATATATATATATATACATATATATATATATATATATATATATATATATATACACATACATACAGAATGTAAAGTTGAATACGACATAAGCCCGGAGAGATATTTCTCTTCGAGGTCCAGAACAAAATAGTGACATAATGAAAAAATTCTGAACGTTTGAAAAATAAAGCGCCTTCAACCCCAATGCATTGGTGAGCTTGTTTCAGAATTGAAGAATGCACATTTTATTAAAACCCCAAGTTGTCAATTTTAATTTATTTATGGCATATACAATTGTGATACGCATGACTTCAATAGTTTCACTCTAAAATTTATACACTAGGCCAAGGACCGATCTCGTTGGTTGCATATTGCAATCATAATAAACATTTTACGGTAAATAAGTGACGATCACTTATTTACTTAATTTAGTACCAATTTTTGGATTTAATATATTAATAGCTATTAGACAGATAGTTATTTAATCTTTTCCAAATTTTCGAGCTAACCTTTTTTGTTTTTACTGTTTTAATTAGTAATTTGTGTAATTAATACTAATAACAACTTTGTTAAAGTTAAAGTTTTAATGATATTTATATTTGACATTTTGTTAATCTGCACATTTTCATTACAAATTTTAATATAAATGTGGGTCAAAATAAAAGTTGTGACTCAACAATGCGAAAAGTTATAATTAATTTTTGTTAATGTCGATGACCGTACGTGCCAGCCATTGTTACAAAAATGTGGTTTATAACCATTATATGATGTCATTTTGATAATTAATATTTTTTGTGAAATGGTACATTAGTTTTATTACCTATCTAATTTCTTTTGCTGTACGTTCAACTGCTGCTTGTTTTTAATTATTACACAAAACGTTCCCGACTGCTAATAATCCTTTTACCTAAATTATCATTTCTTTTGTTAACTTCTTGCTGCTCCAGGAAATAGTGACGCACCTACACTATTAGTTGATCACCATTAAATAAGTCTGAGTATATAGACTCAGACACTCGTCTTCACAGAGTTGTTGATGTGATATTGAGAATTATCTTGCAATAAATGTCGAAAATGATCAGTTAAAAATTTACTCGCAGACGCTTAATGTATAGGTAAATGTTTATGTATGTACATTAGTATATTAATGTGTAGAGGGCCGTAGTATACAGCGGGTTTAAATTTGATATAATTAATGTTGACCGTTGAGATTTTATTATCAAATTAAAGTTACTACAAGTTTGAAGGCTTAACTGACGTACATAGTATTTTCTTGAATATAATTTGGACCACTTCAAATAATTTAGTCATGGAAGTCAAGAAATTATATGTAAGCAGACTTAATATTGTATAAATTCTATGCAAAACTTAACTATAGTATTCCCTTGTTCAACTAATTTCATGCCTTTTTAATTAATTGAGTTAACTGCCCAACTTTGTGCTTATATATCACTACTTGTAAATTGTCTCTTGTTGGCAATTATACTGAACGTGATGTAATTACTGCGGTCGGTTACATATGACTTAATATAATACAAGTTATATCCAATTATTATCTAGACTGAGCCATATACTACTATATCTACATACAGTTATCAAACAACTGATGTATTAACTATCTGTCTTGAGCGATGTCGCAATCTCGTGTCGCGCGGTTGCGCTTGATTATGTTGCTTTAGTTAATATTTTAATTCTAAAAGTTAACGGAGATTTTAATAACAACATGGAATTACCTGCAATGTATGTAATTATTACGTTATATCATTTCCTTTCTTATGCGTATTTGATTAATTTCCTGACGTAAGAAGAATGAATCATATGTGAGATAATACTTTTTTAAGAATTTATTTAAAAATCAACTTATATTTTCAAACTTCATATACTCAAATTAATGATATTATAATTGTAGAATGATGTTTATATTAAGCTTTACTTTAAGGTAGGTTTTACTTTGCTAAATTATGATTTATTTGGATTGATCATATGTTACTTTATTGGCAATTAGTGATGCTATGTATACTTTCAGTTTATGTTTAGTGGTCGCGAAATCAAGGAATTTTCGAATATTATTCTACTGCTGACGGGTACTTTATTTAACACGCAGTTAAATATATGTACATTATAAAAAAAATTAAATGTTTTTACGGTTTCTTGTACTTTTGTAGGTTTTTTTATTAAAGTGTTCGTCTATCCGCCCGTCATGACCATTTTTCTAAGAATTTTTTGGGCAAAGAAACTTTGCTTTGGAAGGTAATAATTCATATTAATTTACTGCACATTCCAATAGTTATTTCTCCGAAATATCTATGTCTATATTTTGGTTGGCAAATTAAGTAATCCAAATTTTATTTATATTTCCAAATATTGCGTTTAGATCCCAAATATCGTTTGAAAGGGTTAATTACGAAGGTCTCAAACGTGTATTTTCCTACTTGTAGATATTATGTCTGCATATAAATAATGAAAAATATACATCAAATTATAAAACCCTATCCTTTATTTTTAAAATTACTGAAACTAAAATTAAGGGTTTCAGAAATTTGCGTGGTGTAGGAGAAAACTATAAGGAAAATTCCAGGTGTCGAAATTTTTGAAGTAAATGTCCCCTACTTAATTTATTGTAAATGTTTAGTAATTTATTAAACAATATTAAATATTTATATATGTACGAAGAAATTTTAGTATAAATGAGGCATGGAACCCTGGATGCGTGAATCAGAAATGCTAACTTATTGTTGCCCCATTATGCTTTAGTTACATAAATATATTATTTCGAAAAAAATTCTTATCTTTATTAATATTTTATTTAGAACAATTTTCTTGTGTTTTTTCTATATTGTACTTAACGAATATATTTCACAATAAATATACATTAGTTTGTTATCTCAATGACGAGGATTTCATCTATATCTTTAAACCATAATAAATTATAAATTTGGAAAAAAAATCCGTTCATAAAAATAATTCGTATTCGCTCAACAAAAATAATAACTTCTGCATGGAAAATTGTCAAAATATTTCCCTTTTAAATATCTGGGATCTTCACAAGTTTCAATTAGTTCTCTCCATTTCTTTCTCTTTGGAAGTAGATTTCAAATTTCTTTTTGTTGAATGTATTGACAAATTCAAAATGTATATCGTCGAATCCGAAGTGACCGGTTGATAGACTGGTCGGAACATTATATATATACATACATACATACATATATATATATATATATATATATATATATATATATATACATAAATACATATATATATATATATATATATATATTTAATTACATTTATGTTATATGATGGATATTAATTCGGTGAATCAAAATGCGAGATTAAAATAACATACGCACATTATGTTAAACAACCCCCTCATAAAATATTAAACTCATATTGTATGCACTAGAATTATTACACTGATGATATAAAATAACAATGGTGTATTATATTAAATTATACTCAGATAAAATATCAAATACAAGAAACAAAGAAATAATAGCCTCAGAAAATCGTTGAATCAATGTCACCACTTGCCCGTGGGTACATTCGCTATGGAAGGCTAACAAACACTTAAATATCCCAGGAATCTTTTCCTCCTATAAAATACCAGTCATCCTCATCATGAACTGACAAAGACAAATCTGAGGCTTTTGCAATACATCTGGCTCTATTATTTAAACCGAACGAAGGTAATGAGGAGGAGATAAACCTGCAGGCCATTATTGGTCAAGATATTCAGCTACGCTTACCAATGAAGCCAATATCATTAAGAGAGAACTAAAACTACACAACCCTAAAATTTCGCGAATCCTCCAAGAGTTTCTAATAAAATATTTCACTTTTCTAGCCTGTCTATTCAACGCCATCTTCAGAGTCTCTCATTTCCCGAATGTATAGAAGGTCTCGCAGAACATCACGATTCATAAAGACGGTAAACCGCCTTTTGAATGCTCTTCATAACAATCTATAAGTTTTACTCCAGGTCTTTAAAATTTGTGGAAAATAATTTTTCTCAAAAGATTTGATGAGCTTATGAATGGGTACGAAATTATTTTCAGGCTCCAATTTGGCTTCGCTAAGGTACACTAGACTGTTATAGAGGTATATAGTGTATACCATTCTATCAAACAATGTTTTAAGAATAAAAAATATTGCTCCGCCGCCTTTTTGGATCTTCTTTATTTGGCACAAATGATTGCTTTGCAAAATTAAGGAAAAATTACAACACTCTGTATTTCATATCCTTGAGTCTTATTTCTCCGACAGACTATTTTAAGTCAATCATGGGGTGCTAGATTTATGCTGTTTCCCATTGAGCTGGGGTGTTCGAATGATCGGTCCTTGGGCCGGTTCATATCTCTACATATTTTTATGATACGTTTGGTTTCATCATGACTTCAATGTTTTCTCATTGAAAAACTGTTACAAATCTTAAAAAAATTGTTCAATCTTTCGTTTCCATATTAGTTTCTGAAATTACTCAGATAGAATGTCTTCTAAAGACACAATGAGCAGCAGAGCCACCGGTGTTTTAATTTTAAATCTAATTTAAAATTTAATTCAGTATAATCATGTATGCTCGTACTAGATTTTTTTATTTTAAATCACGAAATAATTGTAATAAATCAGTTTGTATCACATCGATTGCTTAAAATATTTAGGTATTTTTGACAAAGGGAACTATAATAAATTGAAATTTTGCAAATTAAATATTATTTTAAAGATATTTTATTAAACCAAATGTGACTTTTCATATTTTTTAGATATGATTGATTTCGAAACATCAACGAAACCTTTGTCATTTGTAAGAGTCTAGTATTATTTGTAACCCCTTTATTTACGAAATTACTTAATTAATGAAGATAACGTAAAGTACTAAGAAAATATACACATTTAATCTGTTTAGTACGATACGAGAGTAATATTTTCGGTTAAACCAAAAGTAAATAAGTATTAAGCTTTCCCTTTAAAAATCACTCTAAGGGACTTGTGAGAAAATTAATTTAATTTAAAACCGATTAAGGTTTTTGCTGTGGAACACCATTACAAACTAGGAGGCTGATAAACGGGTAATAAACATATTATTAATATGGCATATACGCGAGGTAATTTTCAGGCATAACGCGAGGTAATTTTCAACAATTATTACTAAAGTAACGTTTATTTTTATTTTAAACTGTAAGGTATCGAAACAACTAAAATGTCTATTCCCAAATATCTGAAACCACATTAATCTTTATAGTTTGTTAAATAACTTTTTGTAGACGTATACTGAGTAAAAAAGCATTACACGTTATATAATAAGCGATACACATATTAATAGATAACATAAAATATAATAAAGTAAAAAGGAAAAAAAAATACTCACAGATATCTTTGCAGATCTATCAGTTGCGATGCTAGCAGATTGATTTAAAATGATTACTACAAGAACTATCGAGGTGGAAAGTAATTTTAGTTAAGTTGGGCGAAGTTATATTTAGCCAGTTTCGTAGACGAAAGAATTTATTGTGGACGAGAAAACCAATTTGGAGTTTGGATGCAAGGATTTTATACTCAAATCAATTACTTTTTAATTTGGCCTTCTTTTAGGACTTAACGAACAAATTAATTGACCTGTAAAATTCTATACCTTACCACGCCGTCGCTAGGTTCTATAAATTATCGAAATGTACATAAATTAAAGGAGATTTATAAATGAAAATATGTATATTTTTCATGTTATCCTCATTAATATCAAGGACGATTAACATATCAATAAATTAAATTATATTTATGTCTGCATAATAACGTAACTTTTTCTTGCTTTCAGCATTTTCCCTAATTGGATCTTTTAACGAATCATTGTTATCATGTAATTTTTTTAGGAACGATACTTCGGACATTGTCCGTACTTTGTAAAATATATGGTAATGGTTAAATAGTAGGGCAAAAATTGTTTTTTTGGAAAATGTAAAAGGAAGTATTCTATGACATGTTTAAATGTTATTTATCTAAATTTTAAATTTCTTTTCATTTTCAATATTCCTCAATTATAATTATGTTTGAAATTTCACTGTTCGAAAAGGACTTATAGTGAAAAAAAAGTTAAAAAAAGACACGAAACTACCAACACTATTGATTCTTGTTTCTGTAAAATCAAATTTTCATCGCTCAATGAACAGTTCGTCACATCGTGTTGTATTGATTTGATAATTCAGTAGAGTGCCCGATGCATTGCACAACGCTCAACCCGTGTATTGACCTTGAAGTAGTGTTTCCTAAGAAAGGAACTAGATAAAAGAAAATTGATTTATTATGATTGTCTTCTTTTACACTTAGGAATCAATGTGCTATATAAATGTACTTTCTACAAAAGATTTTATATTATCGTTTTCAAAAAATTACCTTCACTTTCCATTAAATTTCTCTAAAATCTATCAAAGGTTATTTTACTTAATAATTTTCATGAAATGAAAATAAAAACTTATACAGGTATTGATAAAGAAAAATCACTTCAGTACTTTGCGTTTGATTGTGCAAATGTGTCCCAATATTTGCGCTAGGAAGTCTGTCTCAAATACTCGAATCGTAGATCAAAATGTAGATTAGTCAGTTCCCATTAACAGCGCTTAGGTAGATGGTGCTATCTAGGGAGAATTGTAAATCATAGGTGCGCTATAATAAATAAATATTAAAAAATGTTTTATGTAAGTAATTTATCTGGTTTGTTCTAAGTGACTTCAAAAGTATACTTCGAGGATTATCTAACTTCAACTCTGTTCAGGTAAATTATAATCTGGAAGCTTGCATTGCTGGATGCTTAATAGTTTGTGGATGACTATAGAGGTAAATATAAATATACATATTATATATATATATATATATATATATATATATATATATATATATATACTGGTATTTGAATGGTATTGCATATTCTCTGGTTCATATTTCTTGGTGTGTCAATGGAAGAAATTCAATATTGATAATAAGTGGAATGTTTCCAAATTTTGGCAAAGTTTTCAATTTAAGTGTATATTTTTACATTTATTACAGTAGTTATGTACAGTAGTTAATAGTTAGAAGTGTTTGCATTAGTATTCACAGACATTTTGTGTAAGAACTTTTGCAAGGAAATGGGTTATTTTCTTAACAAGTTCAAAATTCCTAGTTCAATTATAATGTTTTGTAGTGAAATCGATATAAATGGAGTTTTTAAAATTTTCCCTGGAATTTTACGTTTTCAAATAAAAACTCCCAAACTTAAGCATTTTATGTTCATAACTAATTATATCACCAGATTAATATTTTAAATTATTGGTAATCTCAATAATGGCAACACTTTTTTTACAGATTGCTTATTATATTAATTGTAATTATTAATTTGACAAAATTAACGTTAAGCTTACGGTAAAATGAGTAGATTGCTCTATAAGAAGTTAATCAAAAGAAAATTTGGAAGTTAAAATTGTATTCCAAACTTGGCCAACAAAGTTTTCAACTCAACTTCCAACTTCAAGTTTTCAACTTCCTGTATATATAGACGGAAAATCACGGAAAACTTGTACTGCATACTTTACTTTCATAGACTTAAAAATTAGTTACATATGTATGAAGATGGCTGATTTTTGGAAATACCTTTAATTTTAGGGGATCATCAATATCTAGCGTTATCTCTTTATTACAGGAGCCTATGTATCAAACCTATATAGATGTATATATATATATATATATATATATATATATATATGTACATATATATTTATATAATTTCATCAAATGTTTTTGCTCCTGTAATAATCCTGTATCTCAAAATTTACTGATAATATCTGTAACTACCTTATACATATTTAAGTTATTATCTACCCCAAACGTTAACCGATAATCCATAATCTGTTTAAAATTGTATATTTAACATTGTTCTTGTGCATACTAACATTGACATTGAAGCCACATTTATTCTTGTGTGACTATTATCTAATCTAATATCTTTTCATGTTTCAAACCGTAATGAAAGTTTTGGTCAAATGGCCAACTGATTAACTTATTATTATTTGATTTATTAAAAAATTGTTTGCTTAAAGCATATTTAAAACCTTTATTCGATTAAATCGTAATTAATATAAAGTCGTTGGAAAACTATAGTGATGATGTATACTTCCTCAACGACGAATACATCCAATTGATGGTAATTTGTAAAATGGTAAAAAAATTTATAAGCTTTTGGAATTTATAATATAAATTAAATCAAATCTCTTCCATTTTTTAATTTTATACCGCTGCGGGCTTTTTTATGAAATAATTTTTTAATCGATAATCAAAGAAAGTGTAAGAATCTTTTGGTCAAATAAGTTTCAACAATTGTTTCACTTTAGAAATTTTTATACTTTCTGAGTTACTACACTGCTTAGATTAGAGTTACTACACTGCAATATTCTTAATTGTGCACATATCTTCTTAACAACTTTGAGATTCCTCAGTTTTGATTGCCTGTCTTTGAAGTGCTTACTCTGGTAGAAGCTGCTTCCGAAAATGTCCCCTCCTATAATCATAAACCATTTACAAATACATGTAATATTTGGACATAAATTGGTAAGTGATAATTATATTTGATATGAAGTTAAAACCGATATTACTATCTTTCCATTATCTAGCGACATTGAACATAATATTGGATGATTAACATCAGATACACATAATTTATCTCATGTTAGTCGTATAAATTTTTGATAAAATAGAATATTGAATATTTTTGGCGTTAATTTTGTAGAAATTCATTATTCACAATTAAATGAAACTACGTGATGTAGTATTATTTCTACTATCTTTAATTTCTTTACCACGACTTAGGTTTCGTTGTATTACAACATCTTCAGGTGGGATATTAGCAAAGATTTTTGCTAATATCCCACCTGAAGATGTTGTAATACAACGAAACCTAAGTCGTGGTAAAGAAATTAAAGATAGTAGAAATAATACTACATCACGTAGTTTCATTTAATTGTGGATAAAATAGAAAATGACAAGATGCATTATTTATAATCAGTGAAGTTATCCGTGTCCTGATATTGAGAACTTTCATCAAAATTAGTTAAATAACGTGAACATATTTGTGTTTTAGCCTGGTGTTATCTATGCAATAAAATTACAATCAGTTACATCACTAGTTTATGTATATTCACATATACTTAATGTAAAGATTATTCCTGGTCCATCATAATTACTAGTCTAGAATTAGTTGATTGTACTAGAATAATATGATTTACCATAGGTATTTATTCACAGAAGTAGTTGACATCTGCTGCCATTACGCCTGAACTGGTATTCGGGTATACTAACAAGTGTGGTTACAATACTATCGTAAAACATCTTAAGTTGATGCTGGAAAATTTTCATTTGACTTTTCATTGACTTAAAACGGTTTCCTAGATGAAATAATGTTCATGAAATTCTTTTCGCAAACTCTGTAATTGTGCTTTTTTTATTCAATTGTGTGCAAAACAAAACAATAATTACGTTATAATTTGTAAATATAAAGGTTTATATGTCCACTTTAACGGAATTTTGAAATAAATTGTTATATTATTTGACTATAAAAAATAATACTACAAACAATATTTACCGAGTTTCTTATTTTGGAAGTCTGAAAAATGTGAGTTCTCATATAATTTTAAGCAACGTAACTATTAACACAATCAAAATAAAACTTATATATACCTAAATTAATATAAAATATATTAATGAAAAAGCAGTATTAAACATACAGCTTCTCCGCAGAAGGCATATATATATATATATGAACATATTAATTCCCAGTTCGTACTTTTTCATGCAGTAAATAATACTTTGTATAAACTCATATACATGCGAGAAAAATAAAGCGGACTAAGATGCCTGCAGGGCCGCCAAGCGTTATAACATTGGTTAACGCGACCAACAGCAACCTCAATAATGAAATACTTTAATATTTAACGCCATTAGCTGTTTTTTTCAGTGAGCTTTCTTCATGGCATACCTTACTATGAAACCGAAATTAGCTAAACGTTTTAAATTTTCCACATCTAGTTTCTATATTTAATTATGCTAGTTTGCAGCCTTACGAGCGTGATATAGACTATTATTGCATTATTTATTGCTAACGATGTAAAATATGGCGTCGTTTTTTATTTGAGATGGTCAGTTGTCATCAATAAAAGGGCACAAACTGATGTGATGTGTTTTATATTGTTAGTTGGTTTAGACCTTAGTTGGACTAATATATTTTTTGAAAGAACTGGATCTGGCAAAACTCTTAAAGGACAATCTCGTGAGATTATATATAATATTTTAAACATTGTCGTACATTCTGTCATAATCTTTGCCCATATTTAATTATAGTAAAGCCGAGATGTTAGCTTGTTATTAAAATAAGAGTAGTTTGTTCTGATGAAGAGTAGTTTCATCTGCTTCTAGAGTAATGAAATGCAAGTCGTGGGATAAGAATACAATAATTAGTATATGGATAAAAGTATATATAAAATCACATTACCAATAGAAATGTAAAAAGGTGACACTTTATATTTTAAAAAATTATTAAAAATGTAAAGCATGGGTAAAGTACGGATGTGTTTTTATGAAGCTTATATGTGTATTTAACTTTTTTTCAACAGCCTGTAAATTAAAGCCACAATTATTTTAGTGCTGCGAACGTGCAATTTTTAAATAATCCACTATATCATCATTCTCTCTACCTAAATTGTCATTTACTATACATTATATGTTTGATATTTTTTTAATATTGCATTTGTTATGCAAGAGGTGAATCATTAGTATACAAAGTTCTGAAATGCCATTATTACAACTAAAATAAAGTCGGGTAACTATTAACTTAAAAAAAATGGTATATTTATAGCCGAAAGAAATCGTTGAATATTAAGCACACCTATTGTTAACTATGTCGATTGGTCAACTGGTTGATAATTAGTCAATTTAGTATTCATACTACATTTTAAGTGTTATCCAGAGATTTCAATGTGAACCATAAAACTAATAGAAAGGCTATTGTTCTTTTTTAAACAAACATTTATAACATTGTTATCAAAAAGCATTGCTTTATTACATGGGACAATATTGTGAAACAAACGGTTCAAAAGATAGATAATTAATAGAAATATTCGCTACGGTGGTGAAAGGCGAAAACATTTTGTGCTAAATATATGACCACTTCTAGTATTCGATATTGCATTATAAAATATATGACCACTTCTAGTATTATAAAAAATATATGACCACTTCTAGTGACCACACTAGTAGCTAAATATATGACCACTTCTAGTATTCGATATTGCATTATAAAATATATGACCACTTCTAGTATTATAAAATATATATGACCACTTCTAGTGACCACACTAGTAGCTAAATATATGACCACTTCTAGTATTCGATATTGCATTATAAAAAGAGATATAGTTCCATGCATATAACCATTTATCTTGAAATATTTATTTATCTAATTGCAATTTTGATCCATTATAGTGTAACATGAATTTATAATTTTGACAATTACGTTATTTATTATAGAATTAAGTTATACTTTTACTTTTGCAATGTTAGAGGACATATATTTAATCAATTCTAAGTCAATTTGAACTTAATAAAAAAAAGTTATTCCGCACGCTAAAAAAATATTCGTAAGTTGAAGGTAAGTTTATTGTTTGAATATGCCAATAAAATGGTCAAAATGAAAAAAAATCAAAATTTATCAATGTTAAAAAATATTATTTGGAAAAGATCAATATTTGATGAAGAATATTTCATACACGCGCTGGATTGTAGCTAAATCTACGCAAATTGATCCTTCATAGTCCTATTAACTTTAAATAGGCATATGATTGTATTCCTTAAAATTAAGCATTAAGTTTTCTTCCACACTTAAAGTGGCCGTGCATTGTTTATATAAGGCCGTAAATTGTTCATTGTTACATATATACCCTAGAATTTGTTATATTAAACATTTGAATAGAGCATTGCCATTTGGAATGAAGCATTAAGTTTTTTCTGCCCAATCCCTTGACTTTTTTAAAAAACGTATTAATAAAGATTTATTTTACTACCTTTTTATTTTATGAAAGATTTAAGCCGTAAAATGTTTCATAGCGAATTGGATTTTGTAATGGGCTTTAACTATTGCATCACTGATATTTTTATGTAATTTTCATTTTAAATGTAATAAGTTTACCTCAAATTATTTAGCTCAAATAATAAAATAAAACATGAGTGCATAATATATCAATTATCCGTCAGCATCTGTGAATTGGCATCTTTTAAACAACTTTTTATATTTTTACCTAACTGAATTCAATAATAAATATGAAAATAATTTTGTTTACGCCTTAATTTTTAAAAATTCTGAAATTAGGTAATGACCCGTTACCAAATCCATAAACATTTTTGATGGGGTAGTAAACTAGATCTTATCACAGCTTATAACCTTCCACAAGAAATGTTAATATCATGAAAATTGTGTTTGAATATTTATTACTCCATCACGATTAAAAAGCCAGATGGATAAATATAGCACGTGGTTTTAAAAGTAACCCACATGTTAATTAATGACAAATTAAAATATTCGTTCTTATTTAACGCGATAAACATCACAAATTTGTAAAATTAATCTTGGTGTTATTATTCAATAACAAAATTTAGTATTACATGTGAAAACATGTGAAAAATGGCACAATGTATATAATAAATATATTTTTTACGTGTCTCGGAGCCTAAAATCGGCACGTAAATTTTGCCAAAAAAATTGCACGTCATTTTGGCATCAGTTTTTCACTACTCTTTTTATGGATGTAAGATAATCGAAGAGAGAAAAAACCTGCTTTGCCATAATATTCGAATAGCGGGTACAAAAAGATGTAAATGGCTTTCAACACAAATCGTGTTTTCATTGGGGAGGCTTGCAGTGGTTCCAAAATAAGCGTAACGCTTGCTTCTCTTTCGTTGACATTAGATTCCATCGTGGATTCAAAGATTATTAGAAAAATGAACTTGTTAAACCTACTTCAGGAGAAGAATATTCTGAAATATATAGTCACGTTTAAATGGAGATGGTCAGATTTAAGAATTGAATGGATATATATATATATATATATATATATATATATATATATATGTATATACATACACACACACACACACACACACACACATATATATATATATATATATATATATATATATATATACATATAGAAAAAATCGTAAACTATATACTTCCAGCAGTTATTATATAGTTGTTATTCGGGCAGTCCACATAATTGCACAACATCTCCTACTATTGGATAAAATTCAGTCAGTTTGCAATGCAATCAGCTAATATTAGGACTTTGCTAGCATTGCAATTGTCTACTCATACATATTTATATACTGCGCGAAACACATTGTTTCAATACTGTCAGATTACTAATATAGAAGACTTTACTTTCAAGGCATAACATGGGTCGTGAGGTTAAATAATCACCTTCCAGAAAAAGTAGGGAAATAAAGAGACGCTACTGCGTATCCGACTATGACGTAATAGCGTAAAAAGTCAGTAGTAATGTAACAAGCATAGCCAATATAATAATGAACAGAAATTCAACAACATAAAGCATTGTAACCCATTGACTTTTTACCTTCAACCACAGTCTTTATATATCCCGCGCCGATGACGAGCAACTCTCCAGTGAAAAGATTTATTGAGCAATCCATTTACTAAGGTAACGAACAGAAATATTTCAACATTCGAAGCTTTGCCCAATGTTGATCGTAAAATTACGGATTTGGTATACATCTTGCGTACTACACTTATCCGCTGAAAGTTAATAATATTATCGATAAACCAACCTACGCTATTTGATTTGACCAAAAGCTTTCCGATAAATAAAAATAAGCTATTGAAATCCCTAATCGATAGATGCTGGCCGCAAAAGGATGGTTAAGTTTTTCTGCTTTTCATTTTCACGAACTGGAACATTGTTGATCTGACCGGCTATATTCTTGGTTACGTACTCGATAACCTCCTTCAAGAAACGGGTTGAGTTCTGATAATAATTGGAGTAAATATGGAGGTACTTCATCACAGAAAAAGAAATAAATAGAGATCTCTACTTTGTAGTACTACAGTGATTAGTATTGATCATTTCGAATATTTGGGGTTTAAGGAAAATCACATGAAAAAATATTTTCTTCGACATTTATTCTTAATATAAAGAAGAGAAAATACTGAAAAGTTTATATTGCTTCTCTTTACTCGAAATATTCTATCAGAGAACGAAAGATATTTTCCAAATTTATCACAATATCAGATCTTAGCGTAATACAATCCTCTTATAATGGTATATGAAGGATAGTGAAATTGTTGTAATGTTCTAATAACGTTATAACAAATTAATTTATTTCTGCATGAAATAATGCATACAATAAGGATTGTTGAAAATGTATTTCAAATATTTTTTGGCGATTATTTAGTTCTTTTATAATATAGACAAAAAATTCATTAGAAATTTTCAAACGAGTTTTCCCTTAAAGACCCGCTTCGGATTTGTTCAATTATTTGTAATGGATCGGGCTTAGAGTAAGCCAAAAAGGAAATCAGAAGCAAATTAAGGGCTTAGAGATACAGATTTTCAAAATTATTTTTCTCATGAATAAATTGGATCTTAGCATACGAAATGACTATGTAGTTTGCAATGCACCAAATCGACGCGTTGACATGAAAGTAAAATGTGTGCTCTAGTATGTTGACATGTTGACGTGATGTGATATTACATACTTATATTCAGGATCCAAAAAACATATTTCAGGATAAAAAGTGTTATGAATTGATTACATATTTGGTACAATTTAAATATATGCAAACAATTTACTAAGATCGATTGAGTAGCTCGGGCATGGAAGCGAGACAAATAAAAAATCTGCATCATTCAAAATAACATTAAAACATGATTGGATTTACTAACCTTATATTATTACACTCGTATCGTTTTGAATAGCTGAATATACAAGACGTAGGGCGTACCCCACGACCTACTCCGCCAGATATATTCATATTATTTCTACTACAGGTAGACATCAGGGAGAACAAACTTAGAAAATAACAAGCTAATTTCGATGACAGATTAGTGAGCATCAAGGAACTAAGTTTTTTGAATTGTCATCAGGAGAAGTTCTAGACAGAATACGACTTAAAGCATATCAAAAAATTAATGTAAAAAACATTAATAATATTAAGCGATTAGTCACATTTACTGCGAAGAAACAGAAAATTCTCAAGACAGAATTAGGATGAACTTTATAATTGGTACTCTATACAAGGTAACGCATACTTGATAGTATATCTCGATAATGTTATTTTTCAAATTCACCCCTGTATCAAGATATATATTTTAATAGTATTCGTTTTTGGGGTCATTCGCTTAGAGTTTGGGATAATGATATTTAAAATTACTGATCTACTAGAATCGTAAATTTTTTGAATTGAAGTTCTGAAAAGAAGACCCAATGGTAATAACACCTACGAGACAGAAAACTGATAGGTGAAAATTTTATTCATTTAATACCTCGCACTCATGTGATAAAACTGCTTTATGCAGAAGTCTTTTGATATCGTTTAATTTGATGGTTTTTTATTTCGCCTTTCCTTTCAAATGTTCCCAGGTTATTCTTCCGCTTTTCCTTTCATTTTTTCTCAGATGATTTTTTTGCCGTTCCTTTCATTTGTACTCAGGTAGACGGCGCCGCGTACCAATTTGAGATAGGTTGCGGCAAATAAGTTTTATATAATTTTATCGTAAATTTGACTTAATATTTTGTTATTTTTGTGCTACAAATTTCTTATTTCTATTATTGGTTTACGTATTTCTATTATTTTATTATTTAATCAAGAATTTACCGTAGTGAAAAATTAATTTCGTAAAATTAACATTCTATATGATGACTTTTCAAAATAAGACTATTTTATTTTTAATAAAATTCTGAATTTATTTCTTAAATGATCTCGACATATGACTCTGTTTTAAATGGTTTAAAGAACATCTTTTGTGGTTTTAATAGTTCATTTCCAAGAATTTATAAATATTACAGATACACTTGACATATTACAGATACACTTGACTAGTTTTTCTATTACAGTTACAGTAGTAAACAAATAATTTCTAAAAAGAGGGTGTCTGTTAAAATAATCGAAATATCCCGTTAGGGTTGTAGGTATCACGGCCGCAAAAACGTGTGCGTAAAGCTTGTTTCTTTCAGGAAAATTAGTTTAAGGGTCGGATGGAATTTATCGGTTTAATTTTACTTTCAACCCATCAGAAAATTTTATAATATCAAAATATTTTTTTATTTTTTAAAAACAAAATATTTTTTTGGGATAATATACAATAACTATACTCCATATCCGTTGACAAGCAAATGTAAACATACCAATTTATCAGTTCATAATCTATAGAAAAATAGCAAAATATTTACTAGTAAATAAGGCTCGGTAAACCTTCATCAACTATCATCTATATAACACTTATTCTAACATTCTAATAAATATTACTTTCTAAATATATTAGTAATAGTTTATTTAAATTTTTTCTAAACTACTGTTACTAATATAATTTAAATTTGTGAATTACGCATTGCCGTGTGGCTTTTTAAAATAATAAAATTGTTTCAGGTGCAGAATAGATATTTTATACGCACGTTGGATATCGTTTAATTTAAAGGTAGTGTTTCCTTTCGCCTTTCCTTTCATTTCTTCCTAGGTCATCTCAATCGGATTTAGCTTACAGTGATATCGTCGCAATATTAGTATCTTTATTCTCGAACCGTGTACTGAATTAAGAATAACCGCGGTAATTTCTGCTGTTTTCTCTGCCTCATATTTTTTAAAAATGGTTTTCCTTGAGTGTATTTTTCTATATGTGTTTATTAAACTATTTTGTCTCCTGCGAATTTAAAGCGTTCTTAAATCGTTTTTTCATTGTAGATGAAGATGTTAGTATTCAAATTGGATCTTAGTAGATCCGGTACTTTAATTACAAAATAAAAACGAAGTTAAAAATAATAGACATAATTATATAACACACTAAACTTATCACTATAAATTACATAAAAATGCAATATACTTGATTTAATGTAAAATAATTAAATAATGTTATGAAACGCCATAAATTTAGGGAAAAATATTTGTCAATTGCAAAAGTCGAGAATATTTTAATAAGAATGATAGATAAGTTTGCACCTCGCCGTCACTTTGATAGACTGCGTTTTCTAAATGCATTCAGTTGATATCCATGTGTATACGGTTAAAGAAAAAAATAAAATTGATCTCTTGAATTTTTATGTATACTGACGTAATTAGTGTGACAACGGTGTGAAAATATAAATAATGTGTGTCGCAATTAATTATACTATCTGTGCGCTCGAATTTATTCAAGTTTTCAATATAATATAGACACGCATTGTTAGTTCTACGTACATTTATATATGACCTCTTCAATAAATTTTTTAGGTTTAGAATCTTGTGCGACAAATTGAGAGGCAGATCGTCATACTATACTGCGTGATTTGACCCCAAAAACAAAAACTAATCATTTAGTTTTACCAAATATAAATATCCAAATGGAAAGCATTTAAAGCGAAACATTGTTATATCGCTTCGACTTGTAGCGCAACACTTTACATTAGGTATTCTTTTAACGGTCCTATTTCGACATAGTTTTTGCTTATTAAACAATTTAAGTATACTACATATATGTCTCGCCTATAACGCTCGAAAAGTGCATGCGTACTCGTATTATGACTGAAAGCTTATGCGTACTCGTGTGTGTGTGTGCGTACTTTTTCAAAGTAACTATTTAGTTGCTTTGAAGGAGTTAGAACGAAACACACGATAATAAATATGGCCCCGCTCACGGGCGACTTTTTATTTGCCGCAGCCATGTAATTGTGTCCAGACCTATTCCGAGGGCGAGTAAACAGTTGCCGCAGGAATAAACCACGTGGGTGTCTGCCTGACCCCGCGCACAGTTGACAGTGCGCGGGGTCAGGCAGACACCCACGTGGACATATATAGGAGAAATTCAGTTGCTTGGCGGCCCTTGTTTGAAGCGCATTTTTGGAAGTTTCTTTGCCTTTTGCTTATTTCATAATTTTTAAAGCATTGGCGGTAGATGTCGGAAAGTTTATTTTGGCTATTGAGAAGCGGCAGTGTTACATAATACGCATGTTAAAGAATACGTAGATAAAAATTTAAAAAAAATTGTGGTGCGGGGAGTTTGTGGAAAATAGGGTTGAATTAGGGGATAAAAAAAGAAAAAGCATAAGTGCTTATTTTGTTTTTAAAAAAATTATAAATGCATTCGTAGCTTTCGTTTTACATTCACTGATTAGTACTAATAATTAAATAGGCATTAGGTGAGGGAAGTTATACTAAACTAAATAGTCCTAAATAAGGTAAAGAATTGTTTAATAGTGCCTTAGAACACTCACATTCCATTTTGTTTTATTAAATTCATTTAAGTTCATTATATTTAAATTGTATTATATTGCCATGGAACACACCCCTGGGGTAAAGTGAAGTATTTTGCAAAATAATCCCTAATCGCATTACCTTGCGTGTTACCCCTTGTTCCAATATTTTCAATGTGTTCCAATGGATAATCATACAATGTATCCTCGAAATTATTGCCATAACGTCTTCTAAAATAATTATGAAGGTTGCAACGTGCTTTTACAATACTGTCAGAAAATTCGACATTTATGTCAAGTGGCTTATGGAATATGCGCCATTTGTTTATTAAAATACCAAATGAGCATTCTACCATTTTCCGTCCTCTTGCTAGTCTGTAGTTGAAGATTCGTTGTTTTACAGATAGACTTTTGTTAGGATAAGGTCTCAATATATGTTCTGAGAGGGCAAAGGCCTTATCCCCTATAAGTACAAATGGCATTGCTTTTCCCTTTACATCATTGGGAAGATGTTTAGATCCAGCAACATTTAATTCATTTCTTTCTAATTTTGAAAAAGCAAATTTTTTGAAAATATTTGAATTGCTTGAAAAGCCAAAAGCCCCTAGATCTACATAAATTAAATTATAATTGCAATTTGTTATCGCTAAAAGTACTATGGAAATAAAATTTGTGATTAAAAAAGTCCAAGCCGCTTGAATTGGATTTTTTATGCAGATTTGCTTCCCATCGACTGCTCCGATACAATTTGGAAAGTTTGTGTTTTCGTGAAATTCCTTAGAAACCTTCTGCCAAGAATCTTGATTCATTTCTGACATGTAATCCGATAGCGAGAATTCTCACATTGCAGCATGTGTATCCCTGACAATCTCCCTGATTGTCGTTTCTTTTAGTAAATATTCGTAATGTAGAGGTACAAAGCTGTTACCCGTTTCTAAATACCTGAAAATAAAGTACAAATAAGTTAGTAAATATTTAAACTATACAACAAGCAGCAAATGTTTTCTTAATACCTGGAAATAAAATGTAAATATTTAACAAATATTTCTTATTTACAGGTCAGGAATTACAATAAAATGTTTCAAAAAGAATTTGATGCTCAAAAAAATGAGTCTTCAGGATAATTTTGACCAATTGTTATTTCTGAGAAACTTGGTTGACTACAGAAGAACATGTAGCAGTATCGAACACAATAAAATTGATTTCAACGAAAGCGAAAGTAGATATTTACGCACAGCCTTAGCCTAATACCAACTGCATCCCAGACGTAGTTTCAAGTTAATTAGTCAAAAATGTTTTACAGAAAGCTGAAAGCAGAAGCTACGAAGAGTCTTTGCTTCATATTCTTAAACAGAAAAAGGACCAAGAAAAAGAAATAGACAAACATAAATATTTTTAGTTATCACTGCTTCCAGCATTTAAAAAATTCAACGAATAATAACAACTTTATGCATGGACAGAAATTATGAACGTTATGAGGCGAGTCCTACAGTCAGGAAGCCAAAATAAAATGCACACCCCGAATGTATTCGAACAGGCCACTTTTCTAGGTAAAAACAGTTCAATATTTTACATTTCCACCAAGGTGGCAATTTTAAGAGATTCTGTCACCAACTTCAATCAGTACTCAAGATGCATAGGAAAATACGTCTGACGTGTCCTCAATTTTGAACTTATATTAATTTGTTTATTTCAAGGACTTATAAAGCAACTTTTCATTCATTTAACGTTTAAATGGGAATTACGTTTTTTGATTTTTTTTCATTTATAAAATACCATAATACGTTCTGAAAGTTACCTTTTTGCGTCAAATTGAAATTTTTGAATGCATTAAAAATGTCTGTCCATTTCTTTTGCAATGAATACTTTAAACTATTAATGGTATTATTATTATCCTCAGTTTAGAGTCACTGCCAATCTTTCTTCTGGTGGAACACCCTGTTGTAATGATGCATTTTTATAAGTTATTCGAAGTCCAAAGGTAACCAGTAGTTGATCAAAAGTTTCTAGGATTATTCTAAAATAATTAAAGAACTTATTTGGATATTCTTTCAATCCATCAAACAGCTTATAAAATTGCCCATCAAGAAGTTTGGAACTAATTATTGGATGTACCCAAAACTTTTTGTTCCCTTGCTTATTTTTTCGAGGTCTCAGAATGAGCACAACAACACAAGTAGCTTCCTCGAAATCCATTATAAGACTGAGCTGAGGGCAACTATTTAGTTCTCAGTGCGCGGTGGCGGGCAACTCATGGGTGAGCAGACTGTTTAATTGCCGGTGATTAAAGTTGTCAGTGCGCTGGGGACTTACTTGTGAACGGTTTATGAAGACATTTTATGAAATGGATATCTATTTTACAACTTTTTTGTATAAATAATTTCAAACAAGAGTTATTTAATAGATATCTATTCCACAAAAAGTATTCACAAACCGGTTATTTATCAATTACAGCCATCCGCTAGCGATTGGTGATACAAATATTAATTTTTAATTTTTTTCGTTAATTGTCCCACAAAATTCATAAGTGTAAATCGCTGTCTTTATCTGGTGATTTTGTGAAAATCCAAAGAAAGTACGTAGTTAAAATAACCAATAATTAAGTCTCAAGATCTCAAGACCGGTTGTCTATTTTTACATTTTAATCTTTAAAATTGGTATCAGGAAAATAATAGTATGGTAACAGGTATTTATAACATTATTTATTTTGGGAGTTAATTAAGTTAATGTGATGATTACTGTACATAGTTTAATAAATTGTGGGTATAGTAAAATGAGTTTCGTACGTGGTTATTAACCGAACGAATATATATTTATCCCATCCATATTTTAATTCTTAAATTGTTTTGTTTACAAACGTTCTCTTTTGGAATACAATGGAGTGTACCGTATTTTGGTTAGGAAGATTGGTTGGAAAGATTACAGTCATTATATTTGTGTTTAGGAGAAACGTTTTTGAAATTGCGCGTGGCTTTAATATATTTATTTAAATATGTACGACATATAATGTGACGAAAAGTCAGATATGTTAGTCAAGAACTTGTTTACATACAAAACTTGTTTACATTATTTCTCTTTTCCGTATTTAATTGAAAATTGGGAAAATGCACAAATGTTTATATCAACATTTTTTATTTTTTATCTCGCTATAGATAAATCTAAGTTGTAGCTGCAATATGTTGTACGTAACAAAGTGTATAAGTATTCTCGATTGAACGATAGACGTCTCTTATATTTGAGTAGATACTTACTATCAAAATTTAATTATTATTATCGCTTTAAAACAATGAATGTGCGCAGCGTTGGCATTATTCACACTACTGGATTCGACATTCTTTATAAAAGGAAATTGTCTGCGAGAATGTTGTCGTGCTAATTGGTGTTAGAATAAAAGCACCATATATTCACGAGTATGTCGAGAAGAGATATACATCGGCTCTTCTTTCTTTGGTTTAGCCACCGTCACCGAACTTTTTTGAGTGCAAAACTCTAGTTGCTCCACTGTTTAGGTTATAGCAAAGATATAGACAGATACGTAGTGTATGAGATATAGATGTGAAACTATCTACTTTAACTTTTGACGATGATTATAATAATGAGTACCTACTCAAGGCGATACACTATTACAGTGGGTTCCTGAGTTAACGAAGTATATATTAAAGAATATAAACTTCACTTTTTGACGATACTTCTGAGAAATAATCATGGAAGGGATTCGTAGTCAGTAACGCAATGTTAAAGATAATCATCATAATTCGGAGTATTATTATAATTGTCTTTAACAATGAGTTATTTATTATGAAGAAGAAGAATATTGGTAAATATTTTTTTTCAACAAATCGTATTTTGAAGATTTCAAATATTTTTTTCAAAGCAGATGATGCTTTTAATAGTTGTACAAGAGCGGTGACGTAAAATTATAAAACACGTTTATGTATAATAATTGATTACCGGCCATAATCGATTAGTCTTTTTGTATGAAAAAGTAATTAGTGTAGTGGAGAGAAGGGTAGAGTGTAACAGAGAAAGAGATGGGGTTATAGATACCGTGAAAGGAAAAGGATGGTATGTAAACTTATAAATAGAAGAAAATTATGAACGAAAAAAGTGACAAATGCAAAAACATTGTTTCCTTTATGAAACCTGTAAAGTGGAAAGTGGTACGGAGCTATTTAAATGTAATTAAAAGGAAAAGATAAAAATATATATATGATTTAATCAATTAAATTTTATGAACGCGGTGTCTAAGTTTGCATTAAAAGAACTTATGTAAGCTAATATAAATTTTTGCATGTGTATTTTTTTGTTTGCGCCACCAATTTTTTAAATATTGTATAACTCAACATGAAGAATTTATTGCCAATGGAAGTGTTTTCATTCATTTATTCTTCTTTATTCTATAAACAAACTGTAATTAAATGAATGAAAAAGCTTCCCGTATTTCCACTCATTTATTTACTGTTTGTATATACTAATTAAGGTAGTATTAAATGAAATAAATTAAAAAAAGCTCTTGAAAATAACGTGTAGGTATGGCTCAATATTTCATGAGAAATTAAACCATATTTCATGAAAAATTAAGATTTGTTTTCTACCTACCTATTCAGGCTAGGTAGAAAACAAATATTTCCCACAGTTTCATCTAACAAATTCATCGGACACATTAGTCATAGCTAGACCTAATTAAATCAAACCTAACAATTAAATCATATTTCGACAGTTGATGTAATTAATTGAAGTAAATTCTCTGCAATCCCTGATTTGGTGAAATGTTTTCGTATATAATTTATAAATTTATTTTTTCACTCCACGTTTACTTGTTTCATTCCACTTGGATAATTCGAGTAATTTATTCCATTACTGAATATGTTAATTAGATAAAAATTTATAAAATATGGACCCGTAATTAATAAATAGAGCGATAATAAACTGAATTCGCATAAAATCATTTACACTAAAAATCTACTATATTTATAAATAGAAGTAAATAGAATTAAACTGTAATTTTCAAATATTTCATATAGGTATTCCAAAAAAATTAAGCTTAGCTTAAATTTAAAAAACCTGTCAAACACGACTGGAAATCGCATTACGATTGTTCCGTATATTTAAGCATTCATAAAAATTTAATTGTACGTAACACTCCTATTAAACTATTTATAAATTTATTAGTAAATAGAATTAAACTGTAACTTTCAAACATTTCATATAAGTATTCCAAAAAATTTAAGCTTAGCTTAGATTTAAAAAACCTGTCA
The DNA here is from genome assembly GCA_039881145.1 of Druceiella hillmani. NCBI lineage: Eukaryota > Metazoa > Arthropoda > Insecta > Lepidoptera > Hepialidae > Druceiella > Druceiella hillmani. Next base: position 35,631,831 of record JAYKKI010000002.1, on the reverse strand, counting down.
AACATGACTGGAAATCGCACTACGATTGTTCCGTATACATTTAAGCATTCATAAAAATTTAATTGTACGTAACACTCCTATTAAACTATTTATAAATTTATTAGTAAATAGAATTAAACTGTAACTTTCAAACATTTCATATAAGTATTCCAAAAAATTTAAGCTTAGCTTAGATTTAAAAAACCTGTCAAACATGACTGGAAATCGCACTACGATTGTTCCCTATACATTTAAGCATTCATAAAAATTTAATTGTACGTAACATTCCTATTAAACTACTTACAAAATTTTAATTTTCAGAACGAAAATATATTTCCTACTTTATCTTTTACAGGCGCATGTTTAAAAAATATATTCTTTTTATGTGGTATAACTAAAAATTAATCATATTCAAATTTTTTTTCTGCCAGATTTCATGATTCTAGGTAAACAAGAAGTACCCTGTAAGTTTTACTTTATTTGCAAGTATCAAAATATGCGGCACAAATGACCGTATTTTAGGGTTCTTCCGGATTGCGATGACCTGGTACCTTTCTGATGTTTTACAGCTTCAAGGAACCACAGAACTAAGTATTTGATGTTGATACTTCCACGCGTTTCTGAGAAAAGTTTGCAGGGTTCTTTTTCCTTTTGAGAAAATAATAGAATTAATCAGATTTTGATGATATATTTTTCTTTGGGACATTAATTTCTATCCACTTGAAGGTACAGAAACGAAATGGAGTTTTTTTCCGTTCTATGTAGCAAAATTATAACTTTCCTCCTTTTTCTCACTTTTAAAAAAACAAATTTTAAATTTTTTAGTAATTTAGAATATTTAATTTTTTTTTATTTTAAATATTTAATTAAATCAGGACCCAGGAGTATAATATATGGGAGTATGGGAGTATATATGGGATTATGGGAGTTTGACTACTTCCACACTAAGAATTTTTTAAAAACATGAGTACTGATTGTAAAGAATATAAGTTCCTAATTACATAGTGTAAAAGTGAAAATGGAAAGAGTCAAAGTTTTTTAAATGATGGACGTTTTCTTTTTAGGAAATATTATTTATCCAATATTTTATTTCCTTAATCTGAAATAATTACAAAAGTTATGACATGAATGTAATAGTAATTTAAATGTTTATATTTACAATATAGATAATAATTCATTTAAAAATAATATTTTTAAAAACAAAGCAGTTGACACTAGAATCTAAGGTAGTTCTAGATTGAAATGGATGAATACACTTGAAAGAAATTTTAATGCTATTAAAATAAAAAAAACTTAAAGAAATTTGTCCAAACGAAGAAAAAATTTCCAAATTATTTACAAAATTAAAACGTATTCCGAGCTGATTTGTGCTTGGTGTATATAAACATGTATGGTTAGAGTATAGTTTTAATTCCCTTCATAATAAGGTTTATTCTTTTTTAGTATTCAATATTTCAAAAATACCTTAACCAAATTTTTAAATAAATTTGCTTTAACATGATAATGGAAAATTTTAACTATACACAAAACTGCCCCAGTGAATACTTAATTTAAAACTTTATCATGTAACTAAATAATAGTGCGGAAATTCTTTCTGCGAATGAGGATTATAGTTATGTGAAAAAAGAAAAATTTTCATAAAATAAAATTACGTGGACTTTTCAAAACTATTTGCAAACACATTTGGTATCCAATAGTTCTTAATAAAATATACTAATATAATTTCCCCTAAAACACAAAATGTATTAAAATTGTTGTTTTGTTAAATATTGCAAAATTTGTAAATAATACGTATTTTTTCTGATGACTCAAATTCTTGCCAAGAAATCTCACTCAATTCTTGACATTTTAATTAAAAACTCCTTGAAACTTTTTTTTTCCGATATCTCCATATCAATGTATTTCCAATTAAGTCAATACACGCTTTGGAAAATTAATTTTTATTTGCTACGTCTTTAATAGAAAACGGCTTCATTGTTTTTATATTGACAGGTGTAAGAAGCAAAATGAACGATTTTATTCAGCAAGAAGTTCAATGTAATTTAATTCTGCGTCTACTGATTTATATTAGGCAAAAGAGCAAGTTTTTTTTTTAAATTTTAAAAACACATCATGTACATTTGTAAAAATTAACTTTGAATGGCAAAGATAAAAAGGAAGCGATGGCGAGCCGTTACTCAGATATAATTTAAATATCAAATGAACTTTGCTCTCCAAAAACTAATTAAGTAAGATTCTTGACCTGAATACCCAATTTGTTTTATTAAAATTTTATTCTGTTACGGATTGGATCTATTATAGATATTCTGTAAGGAATTCTATTATTGATCGAATCTCCATTGAGTATTGGAAAATGGTAAAAGTTGCATTTTTCCCTTAGTTATGATTAACCAACGAACACCAGAAAAAATATAATAAACAGTGTAAGATTTTTACATAAATTTGTAACATGTGACTTAAAAAATTGCCATAGAAGATTATTATTGAAGGTTTTGCAATTGAAAATATAAATCAGCAGTCAGTTAACTAGAATGAGGTTATAGAAAAAGATAAAAAAGGAAAAGTATGAAATTTGCAATACCTTCATAGTTTGACAATTTCTTTAATAATATCTATTTCTAAACGGAAATATTAAATCTATTGTCACTGTGTCATGAAAATAGGAAATTAACATATTTTTGTTTATTTAATTTGTATTTAAACAAATTATATTTTTTACACCGCCATTTATTCCGTTTTGCACAAAAATTATGTTGGGAGTCAAAACTGATTGATAAATATATTGAGAACTAACACTTCGTCCTATAGGTTATAGGGCATTCGATTATATGCACATTGAACTTTGTGCAATAATTTTTCTGTTTAACAGTATTTACGCCTAACACAGTATAAGTGATTAAGCTTTTTTTTGTTCGCAAGTCTCTCGTTATGATATTTAACCACTTATCGCCATTATCCAATTTACTAACGAAACAATATTGTAACATTATATTCATGACAATGATGTGTACAAATTATCTCACCATATTTGACGAACAAAACGCAATAAGTTTTCCTAATATTGTTTTATTATTCAAGCCATTTTTTGGTTTTCTATACCAGTACCATAAACGGTAAATCTTCCAAAGTTTATGTAGCATATGCTCCTTAAGTTCTTTATAGTCTATGAGAGGCAAAATTTGATAAATCATGAAAGACTTTCCAGGTCGAGATTTAGATTTTATAATTAAGTTATTCAATTTATTCATATTTATTTAACATACTGAAGCATAAAGTATATTTGTATTGAATGGATCTACACCAGCAATACGGCGTCTTGGATGAAAACTATGTTGTAAGAAATTTATAAACTTGCCTCTAATATATTTAATCGAATCTAAAATAAATTTACCATATTATAATCAGTCGGTTACAGAACGTTGAAACTTCACGATGGTGATTCGATTGTATGGCTAAAAATTTAAAAATAAAGAAACTGACGGAAGCTAAACTTACGATGAGAAGCGGGAACACTCCACAAAAATATACGGTTGCTATTGCCGATATCTGTGTTGATATTATATCTGATATTTTCATTTCATTGTTCAATACTTTTCTAGAAAATAGGAAATTGTTATTAAGTGAGTACACGTAGTAGAGTTTCAACTATATTATAGCAATCGTAGATTGTACAAATTTTAGATTAATTTTCCTACCACCATTTTATTTAATAAAAACGGCTACTTACCAATCTACATACCTACTTAAAATTCTTATTGCCTCATGCCTTTGTATAAATCTGTACGTCGTTACCTACACACATACCTAATATCCTACTCACTTCATGGATTTGTACGTAACTGTATATACTTGCCTGCCTTTAACTTCTTACTTTCTTGTTTACACGAAGTAAATCAGTCTATATTCAATAAGTTAATTTATCACCATTGAGGATATGCTGTAACTGTCCTGTTCCTTAATCTAACCTAGACTATCACTTGTAGTTAGTTATAAATAATCGCTACGACAAGAATCATCAGACAAATGAAATGAGTTTAAAATCAATGAACATGCTCCTCGCCACTGAGAGGTTTCTGTTTATTACCTGCTTCCAGTTCCGTAACGAGACCCTGGCCAATAATTGTCAACCATTAAAACAAATTAAACTAGTAATCATTCGGTGAATATTCTTTCACCGATGAGGAATTCCATTAACTCTTTTCGACCTTATTATCGCACCCTGGCCACCATCTATGATTAAAGTACTTATAAAGACACTTTATATAAGTTCAAATTTGGTCTCACGTTTCTCAAACGGGGTTTGTATTCTAGGTTAATGAAAAGGCCCTCAAGATATCTGCAATGACCATGATCGGACCCTGACCATATTTATATGGATTCTATCCAAAACACTAACAAAATTGCCATGTCAAAGTAATTTTCATGATTCAATATTACAAAATGTAAATGGGAAGTCGAGGAGTGAAATAATGAAATATACTCTGTCTTCGAAGCTTTATAGACAACTGAAGTGGAATGATATTCCTTAAATTTCGAAGGAGTCCCTGAAGGACGCATTTACGCGCTAGAATATCCATCAAATTCAAAGGTCGAGTTTACAAGCAGGTAATACTACCAGAGCTGATGTGCGGGTTGGAATGTTGCGTTGGATCCGTGGATTTACAAGATTCGATAGAACAAAAAGGAGTATATTAGATGAACATTTTATGCAATTAAGATTGAGGGGAAGATAAGAGATAATCATTTACGTTAGTATGGACACGTTATGAGACAAAACGAAGACCATATGACTAGAGCAGTGATAAAAATAGAATGGAAGAGAGGCTGAGGCCAACTCGCTGCTATCTGGAGAGCTCTATTGAAAATGATCTCATATCTAGGGATATGGTCTCAATGACAACACAAGATAGAATATTGTGACGAAAATGCACGAGGAGGGCTGACCCCAAATATATATGTGAGAATAACCAGGAGAATGCTAGAAAAAAGACTTACATTATTCCTTAATAATTACATGAAATTCCTTCCTAAGGATCCATGTGTATTATATATTATGATATTGTAGGATGTAAAATATTAATGTAAGTAATTTTTTGTGTATAATGAAAAGAAAATTTCAAGCATTACTACGAAAATACTATTAAAAAATGAAAGTTTAACTTTAATTTCAACTTTCATAACTGTGAATTCGTCGTCTTATTAATAGATAAAGAAAATATGATTTGACATCTAGAGGAACCATGAATATCGTGTGTATATATATATATATATATATATATATATATATATATATATATATATATTCCTTACAAGACATTTTTGGAATCAAACTTATACGGCCTAATATTCTAAGTAACAAATAAAAGAATAAATTAAGCATTTAGAATTTTTTAATATAAACTATTTTGTTAGGTGTTTTCTATTCGAAATAATGTTACAAATGATCTATAATAAAAATATTGCAAAAAAGTTACATCAATATTTTGCGAATCGCAGTTTATACTAGTGATATTTAACTTTAAAAAATGGTTTTATAATTGGTTCCGTTAGAGTTATTTTTCTTAGTGTGGGAGAATTTTATATTAAAAATTTTTTGAAGAATTTGAATGAATACGTAGAAATCTGTTTTCATATTCAAAATTTTGAAGGTTTATCTCTGAAACGACTGATATTTTTTACATTCACCAAAAACTAAAAGTAAATAAATGTGTCTACCTTTTTATTAGATAAGGCAGGATTATAAAATTCTACTATTTTAGACAGGGAGTGGTTTAGTTCATGATTGATTACCATTTTCGAGAAAAAACATATTTCACCAAATTACCCAAAAACTGCGAAAAATAAAGCTACAAGTAAGGGTACGTTACAGTTTGCAATAGGAGAGTTTCATATATATTTAGGCGCATCTAAATATTTAAGAATGCATAGGCGTAAAAATATTATGAATCTCTCGAAAATTATATTAACATTTTATGTTTTTCTGATATTTTTTATGTAAACCTGTTACAAATTTTGACTTAAGTAATTTCAAAGATATTATATGTTCAACAATATCCCTAGAAGTATCTCACAAAAAAATTTAACGTAACTGATATGCCACACGATATAAGAAATTGAAATTAAATCCATTATTTTTTTATGACCTCTAAAACTTCTGTACATTTTAAGTATTACTTATATTGAAACATGGACGAACTAATATGCTTCACCACTATTTTAAATTTTCCGTTTCTATGGCAAAAGGTTTTGAGTAAAACGATTCTGAGAGAGGGCAGACGTATAGATGGATAGATACATGTGTGATTTTATAAGGATTTCTCAACAACTACAAACATGAAAGAAACAAATTGAAAGACAATTGACGCGCACGCAAGGGGAAAATTTGAATGATTTCCTATCTTTGATAACGGAATTAATGAACAGGCAAACGTAAGTAAGTATTTATTCATATTTGGATCACGTACACATAAAGCGAGTTCAGTGAACATGATAGACATTTTTTAAAATTTAGTTTTTGTTTTGAATGTATCTAGTTCAGCTTTGTTGAAAATAGTGTAAACTATGCCCGTGACTTTATTCGCTTGTGGACCCTTAGAAATTATTGTTAAATTAAACTTTAGATTAATTAATTTAATGTGGTCTATTAGAATAAATATAACTTTTTAAAGTAAATACATTTTGAATTTGAACATCAAATTGCCATATTTTATTTTTAATTGTTTGATTGTGATAACATATAGAGAATATGTCACCACAGAACTAGTGAAATTCACTAGTAAAATTTTCATTGAAATACTTTGAGCTATTCTTGTATGACGCGCAGACCAATAAACATTAACACAGAAATGGACCAACATTCCAAAATAAAATTTTTCGTGGTCTGTTACCTTTGTTGTGTTTCCCTAAATATATATACACACACACACCTATATATATATATATATATATATATATATATATGTGTGTGTGTGTGTGTGTGTATGTGTGTGTGCGTGCGCGTGCGCGTTTGCGTGTGCGCGCGTGTGCGCGTGTGCGCGTGTGTGCGTGTGTGCGTGTGTGTGTGTGCGTGTGCGTGTACGTGTGCGTGTGCGTGTGCGTGTGCGTGTGCGTGTGCGCACGCATTACGCATCTGATCATTAGGAATTACTTGGTTTTTGCTACATTAATGTAATGTAAATTAATTTTTAAAGTTATTAAACACGCATGTAATTCAATTTGTATTCACAGCTAATTGAAACTACGTGATGTTGTATTATATCTACTTTATTTAAATTCTTAACCACAACCTAGGTTTCGTTTTGTGACATCTTCAGGCAGGCAATTTGAAGAGATCTCTTCAAATTGTCCACCTAAACATGTTGTAATACATTGAAACCTATATCATGGTTAAGAATTTAATATATATATATATATATATATATATATATATATATATATACATACATATATATATATATATATATATATATATATATGTATATATATATATATATATATATATATATATATATATATATATATATAATATATAATTTATTATATAAAAGGAGAACATATATATATAGCAATTGAAAACTTTAATTTTTTGATGTAAAATTGAATTAAAAAATATCTAGTTATCTCCACTAATGGTTAGTATATCATAGTTTGACTCATTTGCACGTTTTTCTTCATCAGTGCAGGCCCATGGGAATAACTTTGCCAGATAACGCAAATTTAATAAGGATTCTGTTTTAATATGGCTTTTAAGTTTTTTTAAAAGTAATATAGGAATTTTCTCTTTGTGAGGAAATTTTCTTTGAATATTTAGAACCAGTTTTTGCTCTATCATAGAAGAATTACACTTTTAGTAATAGATGAACATATATTATGTCAAACGAAAGTAATAAAGCAGCCACAATTTAAGTTTCTTCGTGATATTTCCATATTTTGCTTATCCTCTGCTTGTTGATACTCTATTTCTATTTGGACAAAAACCAAACGCTAAACTCCTTTTATATATATTCAGAGATTTTCCAGTTTCTATATCATTACAAAAATCGCTGGAAGGAAGTGAGGGGTTTATTATCTTCAAATTTACATAATGACACATACACTTACTTGACACATACACATACACATACTTCAATGACACATACCCAGTGTCAAAAACTTAGAAAAAATGAGGGGGATTATAAAAAAATTCAGTATTACTATGCATCGACATATAATTCGCTTTTCAATTTAAATGGAAATAAAATTCAACCAATTTCTTCACAGTTAAATGTAAGATAAAATCATGAATATTTTTCGTAACACCTATCTACAATATATTCCATGCAATCTATACAAGCGAATAAAAATTCGAACATAAAACGCAGACGACAAAATTAAATTAAGCTTTATGACCGATTGTTGATTAAACTTGTCAAAATCGTCACGTCTCTGAGACAGTTATGGCCCTTGAGATCCTTTAGCACGTTACCCGTAAATATGTATTGCCGGTGGGAATTAAGTTGGCTAAATATTTGAGATGGGACAACTTCTTCAAGCATGGATTAAATGAATTTCTCAATACTAAATACGTTTTAGTTTATTTAGTTAATCCTTTGTCGGACGTTATTGAAGAGAAACTCAAATTGGGTTAGAAAATATTGACGAGCTTGATAAAGAAGAACTTATTAACGATCTTGTTGGAGAAAAGATCTTCAAAACTGAGAAAAATATCGATGGAGAGAAGACTTTTTTGACTGGTGTTGAAATATATTTAAAATAGTTTATTAGTAAACGTCTTCTTTCGATGATAGCTCGTCTTGCCCTGTAACAGATCGTAACAGTTTGGTATATATTTTTCAAAAATATAAAGGTAAAAACTAATTGGTATTTAGCAAAATTATTACCTTCTAGAAGACTGTTAACATTTCTAGATAAATTTTATAAATAGAAAAAATCTTCACCTGGCGAGAAAATGTTTGACAAAAGACCTCGTGCCCTGACAATAAAAATATTTTCATGTATCTCTTCTATTTAAACATAAGTTTCATACTATAAATTGTAATAAGTGTAACAGTGATATATATATATATATATATATATATATATATATATACATACACACACACACATACATATTGTTGTTTCATTTATATAGCAAGTGAAATTAATTCAATAATGCTATAAATTATTTATTGCTCACTAATGTAGCTTCGAATTTCAAAACTTCTCATTGAGGAAATAGTTTATAGAATATATGCTGCGATCCTCATCATATATAAAAAAAATTCAAAACATTTTTTCTAAAAATCAGATAAATTATTGTATTCCTAAAATATTACTAATGAAATACTAAAAGTAGAAGATTTGCAATGATTTTATTTAGATCTTGGTGATTACGATTAACTGTAAACATTTTATGGATATAAAATAACCATAATATTCGCGTAAATTTTAAAACTTTATTTGCTTATATACAATAATGCTTTCTCTACGAAAACATTTCTGTGTACATCAACTTCGGACTATGTATTTATATATTTCATGAGCGAAACAAATAGAGATAAGAAAAATAACAATTCGCGTAGTCTATTAACAAAAAAGTGCCTTTTTGTTGCGAGTACAGTAACAGAAGTAATTATGTATCTTCTTTATAACCAACGAGAACTTAGGAAGAAGCTTACTTAATTTTGCACTCACCAGAGTATTGTGGAAAAGTAGGCTAGAAAACAATGGTTTCATTAGTATAAGGACATCTAGAACGAATACTTCTCATTAAGACCAAAACAGACAATTTCCACAATTTCTTCAATATAATCATTCCTTTACTTTTATGGTTTTCACTGGCAACATTTTTAAGACCCTTTAATGTATCGTGCTGTATATTTTGGATTTCTATAATATGAATAGCATTAAAGCTCTGTATTCGAACTCATTATACTTAAAAACATATAAGTTACATCAGTGAAAGTAAGAAAAAGAATAATATTTATTTATTTAAAAAGTTATTTATTTTAATTTTGATTTTTTTTTCCTTAAAAATTATATTATTAAATAATTAGCGACGTCTTAAAAACTTATTCTACTTATATAACTTCAATATCGTACACTAATTTGATCAAGAGATGGTGCGGTAAGAAAAAATTAATACACAAAAAAATATAAAAAGATAATATGTCAAAAGATATACACGCAAAGAGCATAGTATAATGGATAATTCTAATATAATGTAGATAATTCAACATATATAAATCGTATAATATACATAATATATATATAGATAATTCAACATATATAAATCGTATAAAATACAGTATAGTAGTAGTATAGTACATTGAATATTCGCAGGCATATTATTATTTGCAATATATCAAACTGCGGAATACTCTTGAATACAATAAATCTTTGGTAAAATTGTGTTCGAAATTACATTTCTCCATACTTTATACTCCTTGTGAAAATATAACATGATTTCATCATTTCTTGAGAATTTTCATATATATAATACACACATTTATACATACATATGTATGTGTGCATGTGCGTATCCATGCGCGCGTTGGAGTGAGAGTGCACGCATGGGTGCTTGCGTGCATGCGTTCGTGTACATGTGAGTGTGAAAATTAGATTACAGTATCTATTATAATGAAATATTGACATAACCTAAAAACACTACTACTACGTACTTATCCATTTAATAACTAAACCTTATTCCATATACCCCTATATAAGATTCCATCAGCGGTGACGTGACGAAAACAAGAAGGGGAAAATGATAAGTACGTATAGTTAAGTATCGCTTTAGGCTTTAAACCAAATATGGCTTTTTGCAATACTTCTTTGTACCACCAAAGTTACTTCACTTCGGGTAAGGTTACTTTGTTTTTTCAACTTAAGTGCACAAATACGTATAGTTAAGTATCGCTTTAGGCTCTAAACAAACCACGTGTGACTTTTTACAATACTTCTTTGTAGCACCAAAGTAACCTTGCTTCTGGTGAGTTTACTTTGTTTTTTCAACTTAAATGCAGCAAAATTTATGGAAATAAATAATCCTGCATCAAGTCAACTTCTAGGAAGTTTGCCCCTGTAACTTATTTATTATCGTCATGAAGCATTAAAGTTTTTGGAATTTTGAAAGGAAAGGCATTGTAATAAATGGAATACTCGACACAAACATTGTTCTTCCTGACCCAGTTACAGCAGTGACCCAACTAAAGTAAGAATTAGAATTTTCGCTTTTACCATTCCAGAGTTTTTGCGATTCCAAATTGCTGGGCGTATTGTAAACCTAAACCTATTGTATGGGAGACTTAACAAGGCAATATAATTTTCATGCTTTGACCCCTTATTTATATATTTGCAAACATTTTATCGATTTCATTGTGTTATCTTATACAAAATTTTGTAAAAAATAAAGGTTTTTAAAAGAAGAATATGAAATGGGTCATTACACCACTGAAAAATTGTCAACCTCATATTAAAAAATTGAAACACTTTTTTCAATTTAAAAACCAACCCCTAGAGGGTTGGTTTTTAAAAAGAACTTTATAATGTGTTTCCAATTACTTATTTTTAAAAGTGTTTCCACGATGTTCCGAGTTAATATAACCATCTAATATTTTTATCTTCATGCAAACTTTAAAACATTATTCTACTAGACCCATTTCAATGTATTTAATATCTCACCAGCAGCTCAGCATTACGTTTCTGATATCACTTCCGGTTTGAATTCTGAAACTCTTGTCTTCCTTACACTAATAGTTTGGATGCATGACTAATTCCATGTTTATTGCTTCAGTTAAATGAATACGTTTCCATTTAATAATCGTTTACAAACGTTGATTTTATTATATGTAGAAGATTTCGTACTCGATGCGAATTTAAATCCATTTTCTTTATTTTAAATATTTGGCACTAATTATCACCAACCGAGCAAATTTCGGATTATTTACATCTTATTAGCTCTTGTTTGCTTAGGTAAGATTATTTATTTTCAAACTAAAAGGTATTTATAAATTTATTAATTTATTCGGCAACATACATTTATAGACATTTTAAAGATACATATTCGTAATGATAAGCAATTAATAGTAAAATGAAAAGAAAATAAGGTTTATAATAATTATAAATATGAAGTACATAAGAAGAGCAGAAGAGTTATTTTTTGTTCTTCTTCACACATTTCGACAAATTTAGTGTCACTTATCATAAACAAATCACATTTTGGTGCGCCCGCGTTCAAGTTGTTGAGCAATTGAATACCGCGGAAAACTAAAGAGTTATCATATAATTTGGTTCTATAGGGTAGAATATCAAAATAGAGATGATTGCCTGAGTTCAGGAATTTATCATGTATGAAGAATAAAAGTTTACTCAATAATACAGGGCATAGAACTTTTTACTTTTAATGGCTGGAAGCTAAATTTCATAAGCAAAACGTCTCTTCCAAGTTGCAAGAAATAGAAATCTAGCCAATTCAAGAGAAAATCGAAAGGAAATATGAACGGAAAGTAACTATACTATATCATACACAGATATCGGAGGAATGTCTTTTGAACAAGTTCAATCATCAAGCTTTACTTAGCTTCCTGTGGACTTCAAATAATTGAACCAGATTAAAATTGGCTCTGCACTAATGAAGTATTCACTGGACAAATTAGTGAGGTGAATTGAAGTTTTTTTCAATTATGCCACACGAATTCAAGTTGCCGAAATTATTTGTTTTGCTACATCCACCATATTTCCCCGAAATATTAATGGTGCCTCAAATCTAACTCCGAAATCAACGAGCTCATACAGACGATGCAGGATGGATTCTGCTGGCCGTATATTTGTTTTTAATAGAAGCATGCGTTTGGTTGTAACTCATTATTTAATTTTTTTTTGCGTTAGTTCCTAAGCCGCTTGCTTCTTTCGATTTAACGCATGCGCTGATGTCACGCTGCAACCGTATGCTATTCTTATTTACATGATATAAGCTGCGTGTACACAAATGAAGAAACAAACATACTTTCGTATTTTTTGGATTAAGGTAATAAAATATTTTGAAATTTTCTCAGTAAATTAATTATGACATAGAAAAATAAATAGTCATATACAAATAGAAATTGTTTCCACAAAAATACGGTAATTATGAATATTTAAAGTTTTGTAACATAATTCGCAAGAGCTTATTTCTTTCACATAATTAATATATATCCGTCTATATAAATATATTCTAGTAATACGCAATATTTTGTTTATGGAATACAAAGTAAGCGGTATATATTTTACGCAATGTAATATAAACCGTTCACTTTATTTTAAGTAGCTGTCAACTTGAAACTATACAAATTAGAACTTTTTTAATAATGTAATTTTATATATTATTATATTATTTGGTTATAATTTCTGTTATGTTTTATCTATACATCTGAATTCCGTATTATCGTTATTTGTATTTACAGAAAATTATTTTAAAGACCGTTTTTGTATTCATAAAGTTTTCGTGGTAATTTGAAAGTTATTTTTATTATTTCCTTAAATAGATGGAAATTATTTACATTTCATCTTAATGTACATCTAAATATTACATTATCCCTAATTAAAAATATGATTAAATTTTTTACACTTTTTTAATTTAAACATTGTTAAAACTAATCTAATATTAAAATTTCGTATTCTCGTTTTAATAAACAGCAACAAAAATGAAATATATATTGCATAATTTAATTTTTAATTTTTACTTAAGACGAGTAATTTAAAGAAGCTACGGCATATGGAGAAATCGGCAGCCCAACCCTCTTAATAAGGCATTGGCACTATATGGTCTACCCACTACGAAAAATTAACAATAAAAAAATAACATTTAGTAAGTTATTTATGGATATGTTCACTTGAAACTTTTCTCCATACGAAAGCATTTTTGATTGTCACCCATAAAATTAATAAATAGATTGAATAGTGACAGTTAATGTAAGTAAGTTATAACAAACTATTAGTAAAAAGCGTATGGATAACGGAATAGATATTAAATGAAAAAAAACCATCTCTACAGTAGTTACCGAGGCACGATAAGTAATTATAATAGACCAATTATGAAAAACCTATGAAAGAATTTATTTATAAGCTTGCAATATTGTGTACTTATATTATTGTATGAATAATATATCCTTTATTTGCAGTTAGAGATGGAGAAAACAAAGAAAAAAGAAAAAAAATTGTGGAAAAATTGGACAAAGGGAGATTAAATGTTCTTTTATAAGTCCTTGAAAGGGTTATGTAAAAACCAGGTAATGTGCAATTATTGAATAATAAATATGTAAAGAAAGATATAAAGAAAAAAGGTCACAGATTAAATACATGTGAAAAGTTGTTTGGCTGTATATAAGAATAGCTCCAAAGGTTACAAATTGCTACAAAATTGTTCACAGCACCGTCAATATTACATTGCATTCGCTTTTAAAATTCATTAAATTTGGTCCAGGTTTAAATAATAACGACATAATAACTTTTCATGAAAAAAGATACTTCTAATTGAAGTGATGGTAGAAAATATCCAGACTTTCCAATTGCGAAATAGATTTTTCAAATATTATTATGAATTTAAAAAAGGTACGATAGTGTTTTTTATATAACTCAACTGATGATGCTAGGTAATAAAATATGATAATTTACTAAAATTATTTCTTCTGAACGCAACAGTTCATGTGGTTTCCACGACAAACTCAGCTTTCCAAGTACAAGTTTAACACAAATCAGTAAAGCACAACTGTCGCCATTAACTTCTATATATATAAATGTATATATATATATATATATATATATATATATATATATATATATATCAGGTTGGGTTAGGTTAGGTTAGGTTAAGTTTTAAAAATTAGATTTTTAATAATAATGTTAATGCATACAACATAGCGAAGTACATTTATTTAAAAGAGAGAAATAAGTCCTTATTGGATATACCGAGTGATTTTTCATATGGTAAATATCTACATGTAGCAAATAAATAAAATATTATTTCGAAAATAATTGTACACAATTAAATGAAACTAGGTGATGTTGTATTATTTCCACTTTAATTAAATTCTTTACCACGACTTAGGTTTCCTTGTATGACAACATCTTCAGGTGGGTAATTAGCAAAAATAAGTAATTATAATGGATCAAAGTGTAATCTTTACAAATTGTCCACCTGAAGATGTTTTCATACCACGAAACCTAGGTCGTGGTAAAGAATTTAAATAAAGTAGAAATAATACTACATCACGTAGTTTCATTTAATAGTGAATAATGAATTTCTACAAAATTAACGCCAAAGATATAAACGTCTTTTGCGTTCATAATTTGAAATTATCGGAAAAAAAAATTATAAATCTTCACGTTTAAAATTTTTTTTAAATAACAATAAATTAATTTTTGTATGCAACCTGTTTTTGAAATATGGCTTGTTATAATTTGAAATGAAATAAATTTTGGTGAGCCATCATTATTACTTTATATCGTAAAAGGAATTCGTAAAACGAAAGAAGGATACCGTAATTCCGATACCGGATACCCGTATTTCTCACGCACTACTTTCAAACTGCGAATATTTTTTATTAAAAGAACTTTTATGAACCTATATACTTCGGCCGCATTTATTGCATCCCTATAGTAAGCTCAGGGAAAAGTCGAAAATATTTCACCGACAATAAAAAGCTCAATGAAATCACCAGCGTAACAATTTTTTCGTAGAAACTTTTACACGCCTTTATGAAATCACTCTTCACTAAAAGGGTTCTTAAATATACGAGTAGATTACCTTTATTTTATGTTTTTCTTATGTCTAAGCTTTTCCCTCAATAGAATAAAATTGAAAATGAAAGTTCGATATTGTTTTTGATTAAGAAAATCATGCAGTGTGAAAGATATTTATAAGTCTAATAGACATGAAGGTGACATTTTTTATGTTGGTAATTACATTGCAGCGATGTAATATTCGAACACTAAAAATAAATTTAACTAAGTTACCTCCAAAGAGTTAATGGAAAAAATTAACATATGGAGCCCAAAAATTACTGAAATTGGTTCCCCGAAATGTACGAATATTGTTATTTCCTTAACGTTTATCCCATACTATCGTCTTGAAGAAGTCGGACCTGCGTTTTTATAGTGTCCATAATTACATCGATTCCTAATAATTTAGTAAAACTGCTTCCTTTAACCAAAGAAAAGAAAACTTACCAAATCGAATATTCTTAATAACAGAAGTATTATTTTAAATTATTAATTGACAATTTAAACCTTATTGTATTTTGACACTATTTACGTGAAAATAGTTACCAAAAGCGTAAAATTTTCTTTCGATGTATATTCTATCTCTAATGTTTGTGATTTTTTCGTAGATTTTTTTCGGTGATAGTAAGATAGATTTTTGAGCGTTTTTTCTAAGAAGTATTAATAGTAATTTCCTACAAAAAATACTTTTAAATTTGAGCTTTTCAGTAAGTGTTTATTTTATACGACACATTATGCCATTAAAACGGTCCTTAATTTACTCCCAAAATTAAAATTCAAATGTTTTTATTTAACCTTAATTTCATATTGTTACGTCATGTAATCTCTAAATAAATCTAACAAATGGATGAACAGGTAGACGGGTTTAAAAATAATACCATAAGTATTCTGTGTTATCAACTTCTGTACTGAATACCACAAAAAGGAAAGTGGTCTAAATAGGTGCGTCATAAAGTTGTACACACTGTAGGAATTCCATATCATGAGTTCAATCACCGGAGATTGGTTAGATAAAAAATGATTATTAAACCAATGCAACTAAATAACTTTAGTAGCATATTATACATTTTATAAATAAAAATACGGCTCTTTAGACCAAATAATTAGCGTAGAAAATGTTATACATGACGCTGAATAAAATGTGAAGTAATTTCTTTAATAGGCTCAAAGGAAAAAATATAAGTTTGTTTTTCCTAGCCGTGCTTAATACCAGCATTGAGGCTATAATATTATTTTATTGTCTTATTGTAATATAAAAAAGAAAAAAATTACTTCATGATTTGAACGCAATATTTTCTAGTTCAGACCCCAATTTCTCTCGTTGCATGAATTTAATTGGTTGACTCACTTCATACGACTAAATAAATGTACTTACTTTAAATTTTTCTAGTGGTTCTTATTTTTTAAACTAATTCGACAAAGAAATCTAGTAAATTTTGAATTATATAGATTGTATCATGTACTACTTAAATGATATATTTTAATTGTTGTTTCAGTTAGAAGTGCTTAAATAACATTATTACATGTATTCGTAAAATATCCTCATAGATGATTAAGGAGTTATTGATAAGACAGTAATTTATGTTTTTGTATTGCAAATTTTGCTTTGACCAAACAATACTTCAACGTATCTTGTAGGATACGATAGTAAATCAAAGCGTGACGTTGAAATGAATAAGTAAAAATGACGGTAGTTAACAAATAATGTTTTAATTAATATATAACGAATTTATTACCTTCAGCATTCAATTAAATTGATTGTACAATGACTTCTTTCCAACAACACTTTTTTTTGCGAAAATATATTTTTGAACCACTGCAATTATGGTATCATTAAACCTGTAAACAGAAAAACAAACACATCAATATTGAATAAGTGAGAATAAAGCGTAAAAATATGAGATTTCCTTATTGACACGGAAGTCAGAAAGAATCCATTAAGTTCTCCAGATGGAAGCTTTACCAAATCACTCATTCATTCAATATCATTTTGCTGCTTCAAAATGTTGTATACGTTCATCTTCCTTGAAAGAAAAGATGCGAAAACCTCAATTTTCTTAAACGTAAAATATTTAACTGGCATATGCAATAATTTACAGGAGATGCTTTCAATATTTTTTTTTCCGCTCCATTAGCTACGTGTATGTTTATGCAAAAGAGAAGCTTGTATTGATTTGGTATACACCGATTTTTATTATGTTTTTTTTATAAATTCACAAGATCCACATAAAAATATAACAATTGAGTATTAAATCAGTGATGGGTTTCAACAGTGATTTAGTGAATTTGAAATTAAAAATATTTATTGGGTGAGCATAACAAATTTTATTAACATTTAAAAATAAAATGCATTAATAAAATTACTTCTAAATATACAAAATAGTATTTTTCAGGAAAACGATTCTTTGATCGAATCTTCACTATACTTGGCTAACTTTCTTTTTTTAGCTAACTTTCAATTTTAAAAATGTCTTAATTAACGATTTACGTATATTTTGCATAAGAAGTATCGTAAAATTAATTTTCTTTCATTCACAGAAAAACTGTATAAATTTTTAATCCATTATCAAGAAATGTATAGTGTTTCTTTTTGAGTATAAATTTTTAATCAATTTTATTAACTAAATATCCGGTATCTTTCGTATTTTCTGTTCCAAGAAATAAGTGATTTCAAATTTACGAATCTAATTATCACCTGACAATAAATACTAATCCAATGGAATGTGGAAACATTAAATTCTACGAAATCCGGTGGTACTATCAATGGATGCTTACTATTCTGCCAGATCAGCGCATAAGTAGAGAGACGCGAATCCCAAGGAATATTTCAAAATTATAAGATAGTTATATATTTTAAATATCAAAAGTTTATGTTAGTCTAGTATCACACATAAAAGAGTTCCCTTAAAAAGTTGATTTTTAAGGTAAAGTTACACATTAGAATGTTTACCATTCTTCTTACAGGACCTCGGAATGGATAAAATATCTGAAAGTAATAGAGTGAGAGCGACAAGATCGAATGTCCCGGCACACAGGCAGTGATTGGGCATCTCCCGCGTCTATGGTTGTTTTCGTCTCTGTTCTTATACGAAACAAGAGATAGACGGAAAGAACCGTTCGTCTATACTTAACTATTCTAAAAGCTATGTAAAATATATGTCATCCATACTATTTTGATTCTTATGAATTATTGTTTTATAATTTGACTTAATTATTTTGTTTTCCGTCATTTTATCTCCTGTCTTGTAGTACTAAATATATATTTGTTTCAATATCCTTTGTTTTATTCAAATATTATATTCAAATATTATATTTCTGAGACGTAAACAATTTCTGTGCATATTTTGTAATAATCTCAAATCGAGAATATTAAATTATGTTTTTCCACTTTCTTTTTAATTTTTCGGAATTAAATTTTTCTTATAAATAGCAGGAAGAGATATCACTGATGTAATTCTTCTCTGTTTATAATCTACTTCAAGAAAGAAGTTCAGTTCGATAGTACTTTTTTGTGTATCCCCCTCAATTACCTCAATTTCCCCCATTTGTTATTCAATTTGAAAAGTTATTTTATTATTTAGAAAGGTGCATTCCCTTTATTTTGCTTTCCGTTTCGCACGTTGTTGTTGTTGATTGAAACCTTACAATTCAATTAAATTTCTTTTATTCAGTCCCCATAAAAATATAACATAGTGATAATTTTAACCTTCGATATATAAATCATGATGTGCAGATATACTGCCTACCTGAAACTTAAGACTCCAAGAATTAATGTTTTCAGTTAGTATTGTGAGAATTGAGACCCAGAGACTCTTTTGTTGCACTTCGGGATTCAACTCCTCGGGTTTGATGTTACAGGGTTTATATTTACCTAAACTGTGAGACTTGAAAATTTGCGCTTTTTAAATTAGTATTTTGGGTATAAAGCAGAGACCCAGTAATTGAAGTCCGATTTCCCACTTCTCAGTCCGTATGCTGCAAGATTAACTGCCTGTCTAAATCGCGAGGTATGAGGATCTGCCTTTTTAAATTTATTATGAGTTTCAAACAGAGACGTTGTCATTGCCAACTAATATCCTAACCCTTCGTGCCGTTGTACGAGTATATACCTGTGCATACTAATCTACCTATCCACTAATATCCTAGTTAACCACATGCCTTTGTATATACACGTACACGAGTTTATCCCAAATGATTTTTTTCAAACAGAAAAAGAATTATGGAAATCGGTTATGGTATTTCTAAATAATGACTAAAAAATATACATTTCGGTCCTGCTTAAAAGTAAATTGAAAATTCTATTTAACAAAATATTGGAGTATTTGAGCAAATGAAAGTTAACAACTCGTACCTATACAGTATTTTTATTTCTAATAAAAACCAATTTACATGAAAGACAAACATTTTTAATTTGCCTCTTTTGCTCTCGAAAGGAAAAGTTAATTACGTCATTGTGGAAATATGATCACAGAATGAGACACCGGATTCCAATATATAATATAATTACATTAAAAGGGTTATATCAAGTCTTTATCTTCGTTAAGTCGTATATAATAATGGGGAGAAATACGGGAGGACGGACATAATATTTTATCGGTCCCAATCGTCAACTCATCTGCACGCGTTGATAATCCACTTAGACTATCAATGGCGGAGACCACTAAGTCTACCGTGGTTCATTTGCTAGATAACAGGCGAAGAACTGACCGAGGTACTGACCGAGGCGACCGAGTGGTGGCGGTATAACCACACACTTGATTGGGAAACTGGTCAAAAGAGGCTTCGGCGGCCTTAGGATCTAAATTATTCTAAAAATGTTTGGTCACACGGGCAAGGAAAACTATTTTTCCAAGAGAAGCGTTATAGAAATACAATTAGGGAGATCACGAGTGCCATGTGGAGCAGGCATCGCGTCACTTCCGGGGTGCGCGATGTAAAATGGACGACTGCCTATGATGACCAGGCTCCGCATGGAAATTTCACTATTGAGATCTCATTTAAATTATGGAGAATTCAGACGCTCGGAACATGGAATATTCGAGGGTTGCTTGCTCATAGAAAATTCGATATCTTGTAGAGAGAGATTATCAGGTGTGGCTTAAACATTTGTTGAGTAAGTGAAACCCACTGGAAAAATAGTGGTGACTACCTGGTAACGACAAGAAAAGCCGAAACAGAGTGGCATTGTGTTGAAGCGCGTATATCAGAGATTTGAACAGAATTTCTGCCCACATACAAGCAAGTTTCAGACTAGACTATAACGCCAACCTTCAGAAAAACTACAAAAAGATTGAAACACATGCAGATAAATACAAGTCTACAGATCTTTATAATAAGATTTATATCGTCACAAGAAAACCACAATCCAAATTCTGGGCTATCGAGGACAGATCATCTGAATAAAATATAGCAAACCGGAGTGTAGCAAACCGACTGGACTCACAGAATCTTCACCATATTATATAAGGATGGCTCAACAAAGAAATGAAGCGACTACCGTGTTATTGCTCTGATATCGCAGTCTAGTAAAGTTTTTCTTCATCGCCTAAACGAGAGGCTAAAGAGTTTAAACGAGAGGCTAATGATATTGCGCCAGGGCAGGCTAAATTTGTGAAAGGCAAGGGTGAACAGATTCTCAATGTTCGGCAGACCATAGAAAAAGCTAACGAGTTCAACAAACCGGGGTACATTTGCTTATAGACTTCTCCATAGCACTCTATGACGTGGGTCTGGCCATGTTTGTCATGAATACTTTGGTACAAATGGGTGCCCTGAAACCTCTTTACACCTTATGAGGCGTCTTTATGAAGAATTAACAGCACAAGTATGAACTCATTATATTCTATCTAGAAACTTCAATTCGAGTGCTGAAGTCCTGTTAAAAGTGCCTAATATTGCCAGTCCTGTTCAAGGTCTTCACGGAGGTAATCATTCACAGGTAATCATCACTCTCGAAGACTGGGCAGGCAGTTTAGTGATTGGTGGCTATAGGATAAAAAATTTACGTTATACAGATGACACCACATTGTTTGTAACTAGTCCCGGTAGTATGGAAGAACTACTTATTAATACGGAGCTGATAAGTCTACGGTTTTGATTAAAAATCAATCGCGAGAAGATCAAAATGCTTATTATTGACCGCGAAAGCAACAACTTACCAGAAGTGACAGGGAACGCGAACTGTGACGTTTTCCAATGTTACGTATCCTTAGAACATTAATCTCGAATAGTACCAGAATAGTGCATAGATACATAAATATAAAGGACGAATGGGAATAGCAAAAACCACAATAGATAGATTGAAGAAGATATGGAGGAATAGAAATTTGTAAAAGGGGAGGGTAAAAACCACTAGGACCGCGCTCGTAAGAACCTTTATTTTCCCCATATTTTTGTATGGTGTAGATACCTGGCCTCCAGAGTAAGATAACAGATGTTCTAGAGATTTAATACTGGAAGAGAATGCTTCTAGTATAATGGTTCGAATTCCGGACAAATGTTTCCATACTTCAAGAACTGTATCAGACAGCGGTTGTCCTCATTAGTAAAAACTTTCATCTTGAAGTTCTTTGGACACATATGGCTCCATCGCGCGTCTTATCATGGAAGGCCGAGTGGAGGGTATCCGATAACGTGGAAGATTATCCATATGATAGACCCACCAGATCAAATTTGTCGTTCCTTTCAAGAGTGTACTAAAGGGACGACAAACAGGTAAGGATGGCAGGAAATCGTGAGACATCTCGAGCGAGCGACATCTACCTATATAATATAACGGCAACAATCGCTCTATCAAGAACATTCCAATTAATAAGAAGATAATAATGTATACACAATTTATGAAATTAGAAAAATATCTAAGCAGAAATGTCTTGTTGTGGATCTGTCTCAGCTATCTCTGTCGAAGAAACAGCAATTGAAGATGGTTAGTTAACACCATGATGCATTTTTTGTATTAACGGTCTTGTTGGCTTGCAAGTTACGTTCTCGTTTACTTGGTGGGGTCCATCCAAAATACGGCAATATATAATAAATTATAGAACGTACAGATTTGTCAATGCGCCTTATCACAATAATTTACTTGATCTTTAAGAAATATATCAATAATATATCAAAATTTGTCCTAATTGTTCTTATCCACCTAAACTTAACATAATATATTTTGTAACTAAAAGAAAACTAATGGATTCATATTAGCCTGAACGTTTAACTCCTAAATTATAATATTAAAAAATTTAATAAGCCTTGATAGCTAATTTGTCTTGACAAATATATTTTACTATTCTTTAGACAGGAAAATTTTCCTTCATTTCAGAAATATATTCCGGCGTAGTTAAAATTCAAATAATTAATTTTGCAATCAATCTAAGTGACTAATGAATAAATCGTTTAAAAGAAACACAAATTAAAGCAATATTAGAAGAAACCAATGAAAAACAGAGTATCATACAAAAAAAATTAACGTAAGTAAATTTTCAAACATAGTACAATTATAAACAAATTTCAAACATAAATTCAACGAACGTGGATTTCAATGATAAAATTCTAAGTGTTTGTTCTTCGATTGAAATCACAAAAACTTACACCACAGGCGTGTCATAAAACATTGGTAAAATATGTGATCACAAGCAAGTTTCAATTAAAGGTAGTCTCTCTTTCGACAGACCTTAATTTACTCACAGTGGTACTAATAAAATATTAATTTTCCAACCGTACGTGATTTTCTTTATTTCGTTTTGGCTTTTTAATGACGATTGGCTGACATTTTATTAACTTTGTTTATTTTGAATCTCAACTCTATATGACTTTCCCAAAACGCTAAAAGGGATATGCGTCCAAGGAAATACAATTTAGAATTCTCTGCATTCGAAATGCATTTGTTTCGTTTTTAAGTGTTCATCTGTTTGCCTCTATGTGCATTTGTTTGATTATCGCACAAAATTTATTGGATCAAATTCGACGGCACTATCTGTATTGACTGGTTTAAAACTTAAGATAATTATTATTCCGATACGGTAAAGTCATAAATGTGCTTTATATCTTCACGGCAAAACTATGGATCAGATTTAAATGAAGTGAGGTTGAAAACTAACTTCAATAAGATATAAAGTAGTTAAAGTCAATATAAATTTAATGTGGCGATCACTCCAAAATAGCGAATGATTTGCTTATTCAGAACCTCTCTTCTCCTCCCTCCTCCCTCCTTGATACCTATATCAAATGAAAGGTATTAGAGAAAATAATACAAAAGTAAGTAATTTACTCGAATACAAACCAAAATAAAACATATCAATATGTTGAATATATTTGGCGTTAATTTTGTAGAAATGTATTATTCACAATTAAATGAAACTACGTGATGTAGTAATATTTCTACTTTTTTAAATTTCTTTACCACGACCTAGGTTTCGTTGTATTACAAAATCTTCAGGTGGGATATTAGGCAAGATTATCTGTCTAGAGATTAGATATCTTTGTAAATATCCCACCTGAAGGTGTTGCAATACAACGAAAAATAGGTTGTGGTAAAGAAATTTAAAAAAGTAGAAATATTACTACATCACGTAGTTTCCTTTAATTGTGAATATCAATATGTATTTCTTGAGAAGTGTCAGTATAAAGTGTCACACAGCTAATGAAATGAGGACGTTCTTACTTGTTACGTCTTATACATCTTTCACTACACGTACCAATCAGTAAACACTTTACAAACTTCTATGCTTCAACGTTACGATAAAAATATATCAGACCTAACGTAGGTTAAAATTCTTGGGACGCAGTGAATTGGAGTGGGAGTGCACAGGGAAGGGCACAGGCCATTAAGGGACGAATGCGCTCATTGAAAATTTCCGTTGTGTTCTTGTAGTAACTTGATTCATGTACTAATTGGTAGTAATAGCATTATCTGTATATGTGTTCATAAAGTTTTCTTTCCAGGAATATATGTGTCTGGAAATATAAGTTATTCTGACAGTAATTCGCTGTCTGACAGTTTTTTAAACAATAATGTTTCCAATATCAGTGAAAAACGGATAAAACTTCAATTCGTATTCTGATTCCACCTCTTTTTTTAGAAAAAAAAACAGTATAAAAATGCATGAGGCGATTTTACCTCTATAAAGTGAATCATATTTGGACTATAAAACTGTTTGTCTTTGTATAAATGAATTCAAGTGGGACTTAATTAATATCGAAGATGTGCTGTATCCTATGGCTTCGAAATGAACTACGATACTTGGAAGAATTGATAAACTTATAATTTGGTTTTGACAGATAGACGACTGAAAGTGTCATAGTAATAGAGACTAGGTGTATTTCATTGTATGTATTTGCTTCACTTTGAACTTGAAAACGCTTTGGGCAAGATGAGTATGACTTTCTCTCTTTAGAGCAAAAGCGAATTAACTAATGAATATCTGCAGAGAGTAAACAAGATTTTGAAAAGAACTCAGTGGAGTTTTAAGACTTTTTGATGCAAGAAACGTAGGCAATGCTGGTTTATTTTTATTTCAAAAGATTCATGTACCACTCAAAAACCATTGAATTAATTCAAGCGGAACTTCCATCAGAATAATCTTTGAGAATTATATTCAAACTGTATGCTACGTTTTTTTAATATAGACTTGATTTTCTTGTGTTTTTTAGTTTCTTTGCTTAAACTTCATACATAAATAAATAAATAAATTTTAATTAATTTTCCAATAAAATAATTAGGAAGGTACAGGTTATAATTTAAATTTGTTTTAATAAAATCAAGTTTAGAAATTAAAACTGAGCGAGCGGACTTACAACTGATAAATATAAATAGTAGAGACAAAACAGCGTTTTAGCCTAGAGTTCAAACTATAATATAAGATATTTTTATTCAAACTAAGTATATTTTTGAGCTGCAAACGTCATTCACGCTAAGCTATTATTTGTTTTCATTCAGTTGGAGACCAATTTTGTCTGAACAAAAATAAAAACATTATTATTTGAAGAAAACTCGACCACAGAAATATAAAATATACATGTGCAAAGCCATGTAAAGCTAGTTACAAAATAAAAGTGAAGATAACTTAATCACCTTCAAATAACTTTCTTTTAGGAGTAAAGACCGCCTTCTCAAGTAAATGATGTATTTTGACTATTTTGTACAAAAATTGCCTTAATCCGACTATCTATTACGTTTATTATAAATAATTGAGTCGATTTCGTAACCCTTATATCTTATATTATGAAAATGTTTCTACCCTTTTATAAATTGCCTTTTACTTATACCCAATGAGAAAGAAGATAATGTCATCACCGTTATCCGTGATATAACCCTTAAAAGTTAATCTAATTATTACCTAGACTTAGCCGTATATTGCTGTATACGAGACGTAACTTCGTTAAGATTATCAAACAAGAGGAAGATTTAATATATATTTTGGGCATAATCCGATCACGCCGCTGTTTTAATGGTAAAATTTCCAAAAATAAATAACTTACATATAATGTAACCACTGACGTACGAAATAGATTTTCTGGTTCGCGTCTTAATATGTTTTTGATAACTTAAGAGCAAGTCTTAAATTAAATTATTTAATTTCATTCAAAATATATTTTAGTAATAATTAAACGAAATATTTAATTTCTAGGCATAACAATTTTGAAAACCCAATTAATGTGCTTTGACGATGTAAACGAATTTTAAGTGACATTATTCGTGTTTTCAACGTGTCTGCAAGGGTGAGATGGTATAAAACATTCAAAGATTGGTCACAGATAACGTGGTTGTGTGTGTGTGTGTGCGCGCGTGTGTGTCCGTATGATGCGTAATATTTTTAAATGTCCACTCATTATTACTCCTGTATATATTTTTGGGTATATATTATATTCATTACTACTCCTGTATATATTTATGGGTATATATATTTTTTCGTTTAAAATAATTTTACGATTTTTTTGTAACATGCATATTCCGTATTTTAAAAGAAGTAATCAATATTGTATATAATAATTAAGTGAAAGTGAAATCCACTTTTCATCCAGATCGTTCTTCTAATTTTACAAAAAATTTACACTTTACTTTAATACATGTGTAAAAGCAATAGACGTGCTGTAATGATCTTCAGGTTGTAGTTCATAATTTTGTTTATTTTTTTTCTTATTTCTGATTACCATTAAATTGAAAAAAAAAAATTGCAAATTCATTGCATTTCATCATTAAATAATCGTTAACAAGAATTATGTTCACCGGTACTATTGCTGTAAATTTGGAAAATTAAATACAAGGCTTTAGAAAGTTTCAGGTATAGAATAAAAATGTATGATAACAGATTATAAGAACTGTGTGGGGTCAAATTATTAAAACTTTTAAAAAAATGAGTATCAGCATAAATGTAAGCAATATATTATGAAAGATGATGCGACTTAAGATGACCTCAAAACACAAACATTATCTGCTTACCATGTAAATTTAATCAAGGTAATTCCATCGTGGGGACACCATGTTTGTTTTGTGTGATAGCAGGACGGTTTTGTTGTTCTCGGAAATTATTTAAAGCCATATCACGTGACGCCAATTGTGATGTAAACAATTTAGTTATAAATTAAATGATTTAGTTACAAATAAAGGTTTTGGTTAAAATATTATAAACGTAGAAGAAAATCGAATAAAAATCACCTACTTGTAGATTTAATATTAATTAGAAGATCCAGATCTGTTGATTACGTTATTTTCAAAAACTATTTTTTTTAGTTTGAAATATATCTTATTTTGAAGTTAGATAATCTAAAAAAGGTAGAATATTTTCAAAATGAGTTATAGTACGTTTATGCTTCAAATCTTTTTAGGTATTTTGTTCATAAACTGGATATACTACGAATAGACGAACAAAGCGTGCAGGAGGGAACTTATTCTTTTTGACATTACTGCGAGTGAAAAAGGGACGACAATACGTACACAGATAAAACTATTTTGACGGATACAATTCTCCCATTGCCTACGCTTCATTAGCGTCCTACCCGTATTTTAGTATTTTCTCAACCAATATTTCCAGAATATTATTTTAGAATAAGCAATGATGGCTTATTCAGTATTGGATTGTGAAGTAACATATATGAATAATCAAAATAAAGAGAAATTTTACAAATGCGATGTATTTACTTTTTTATCACTTATTTTCCCCAAAATTATTGTCTTTAGACTTTATCAAAAATACAAAGTATATTAAATATATTACGTTTTACGTTTTGTTGTTTGTTCTTAAGTTTTGTGTATCAAATTATGAGATATTGTATCTGTGACAAATACATAGGGAATGACATTACAGGGATTGACCTTATTTTATAGACAAGTCGTGTCGAATCAACAGATCTGGATATTTTAACACAATATTCAAATGGAAGAAGATATAAAATAGGAGAATAAAATTACATTTCAGGCACATTATATAAAACTACACAATTAAATAAAACTACATGATATAGTATCATTTTTACTTTCTTTAAGCTCTTTACCACGAGCTAGGTTTCGTTGTATTACAAGATCTTCAGGTGGGCTATTAGCAAAAACACTTTCTAATAGCCCACCTGAAGATGTTGTAATATAACGAAACCTAGGTCGTGGTAAAGAAAGTAGAAATAATGCTACATCAAGTAGTTTCATTTAATTGTTTACTGACGATTTCAATTTTGTTGTACTTTAGTCTCAGGGTTAGAAAATAAATTTGATTGTGAGCTGTTTTAAAGTGGTATCGACTCAGTATTTCATTGGAATGTGAGCAATAAGCTAAATTGTGACATAAACAAATGCGCTATGATATACGTATTCACTCCTTAGTGTAACCTTGGTGTAAAATTATGCGTTAAATAGAATAAGGCCCGGAAGGGTGTTATACATACGGAATCTAGGTGGGATTATAAATGGTCATATGACATTTCACAGTCATATCAAAACCTTTGTTATACGACATTCTAAAAATCTCCATAAAAATTACTCTATTGTAAAGGTGTTCGCCTCTCTAATTCGTAGTGTTCTTGAAATCAGTGCAATTCAGTCTCCGCATGAAATAATTTATATACTCATGTTGAAGAAAATATTTAAAAAATTACATCGATTTTCATTTTCATTTTTTATATAAGAATAATTTTTTCCAAACACTGGTATAGGTCATTATTTATTTCTGTAGAAGAGTGAAAATGCAAAATATGATATTTGAAAACTTAAATTATTTTCAAGTTTCTGTAAAACCTTCCAGTCCCATTTTTACACCTTTTTCTTTGCGAATACCAATAATACCGAGAGAAATATTTTGGGCCAAATTTCAAGTTTGTAATATTTTTAGTTCTCAAAAACTTCACGACGAGTCACTCAGTGAGTGGTATATATATATATATATATATATATATATATATATATATATATATATACCACTGAATGACTGACCCATCGCGAAATATTATGTATAAAATATACGAACATACATATATATTTATATAAATATGTATATATTAATGGAAATAGGAAATTAAAATTTAATTTTAAGGCAGAAACTTAGTAAATATGTACGCAAACATGAATATAAACGGAAAACATTATATTACAAGGGAAATGTAGCATCAGACACATTATAATTAGAAAATGTATAAAGGCGAATAGAATGATATCTGGAAGGGAAAATGATCACCAAGTGATGAAAAATAACCCGATTTTAGAGAATTTTTCAACAGATAGCAGGTTTACCATGTACACTTGAAACATATTACATAGTCTATTTGAGTGAAAAGGTCTTAAAAACGTGGAAGTGAAAAGACGTAACTTTTAAGACAGAAAATTAAGTCATTTTATGAAACTACTTTTGGGAATAAATAAGATGTAAGAAGCATGCCTGTACTGATGTGTGAGGCATCCAAATGTTACTGTTTATTTTGCTTAAACAAGAGATGGTTTCGAAATATGCATATTATTCGTTCATTCTAAAGGTTTATCATTTAGGCCCCTTTCTAAACATCATAACATTGAACATTATCTACACATACATTGCAGATTTACCCGCTTTTCCTCTATTTTTAAAAATTTCCTTAAGGCTTATATCTTGTATAAATTACCAATGATGTGATTTTTTGTTTCAATTTTCTGCATTGTATATAAGATGTAATTTGTTTGTGCTATTTGTTTGAAGAGAATGTTTATTTTACTTTTATGTATTTTACAATTTTAAAAAAAATTGGCCCAAAAAAACCTTGAAAATTATATATTGATTTAATTTGAAGAAACAAGCAAGCTATCTTTGAACATGTGATGTGTTTTTTCAGTTGACCAAACAGAAAAGTAATTATAACAATCATTTTTGCCATTTAATAAAATGAAAAAAAATTCTTAATTACAAAATCTTCTGCTAATAATAATATTAGACGCAAACAATATATCTCTTATTTATTATGAATCTTATAATCATAACGAATAACAGCACAATCACAATCATAGGATCTTATTTATTAATTTAACTCCAAAAGTGATTAAGAATATTTTCTTTTTCACTATACTAGTGATATCGATCCTTACAAATTATAGAAGTTTTAGCGTGTCAAACTTGCTTTTAAATTTTATATGCACATGAACATCTAAAAAAACGAAAATCTGTATAATATAAGAAAGGATATTAAATCATCCAGCTTTACAACTTAAGTATTTACTAAATTCCCAGTTAAAGATTTGAATAAACAAAAAAATCAATAAATAGTTTTATTATTAAAGCGTATTCGAGCTAAATTTTAATAATAATTAAATTAAATATAGTCAAATATAAAGTTAAATATCTTGCCAGTAGGAAACGTTAGCAGCGTATAGCCTAATCTAATTGAAAGACAAATAAAAGTCTTGTTTTTCTGCTGCATCCTTTCTGTGACAGCTCACTAAACGAAATAGTCCACCCCCGAATGATATAAGCCACTACATAGATAATAACATTGTGAGTCACACTAAAATTTAAATCACAATTTTCTTATATTGCATATATTTGGCGTTAATTTTGTAGAAATTCATTATTTACAATTAAATGAAACTACGTGATGTAGTATTTTTCTACTTTCTTTAATTTCTTTACCACGACCTAGGTTTCGTTGTATTACAACATCTTCAGGTGGAATATTAGCAAAGATTAACTCTTAGGAACAACCAACAGTATTTATATGTTTCAAACACAATAGCGGAAGCCTGGTTTGTGCGGATTTTTCCATTGTTTATGTTAGTGCGTTTATTGCAGGGGCGCAGTGTAGGTTTTATTATATTACCGAGAGTTATAAAATATACCAGTATTTTAGTGAAGGTAATAAATTCAATTGTTGTTATTATGTGAGGTTATACAATGCAAACTTTACGGTGTATGTAATAAAATTAAATGGAAGTTATTATCGGTAATATATTTATACAAAAGCAAGGGTATATGTGCACAATTTTCTTATTTACAAAAAACTTGGCTGGTGTTCGTTTAACTTAATTAAATTGAAACCTAATTAATTTTGAAGGACTGGCCAAAAATAAATACTTTATTTTATTAAAAGGAGATACGAATAATATTAATCTAACACACACGCACGCACCTACGGACGCACACTTGCACGCACTTTTGTATATATGTACGCAGGCAGATACAAAGAAACACGTGGACTATAATACTCATGCGCACAAATATCCATATGATTAGATAAATTGATATTTGAAAGCATTTAAATATCAACTAATAACTTTCAGGCCAAGTCTTTAAATCAAATACCATTCCGTTACGCTTTAATTGTCTTATCGTAAAGTCTTCAATGGCCTAAGTCGAATAAATACATTATAATTAACTCAAAATGTGTACCTATTTATTTGCAATAAATAAGTTACTTATTTTTGAAGTCGGTACCAGCACTGTCGACCAAATTAAACAAATTTTAATTTAATTTATAGTGTAAATTTAAAACTTGAATTTCTAATGCACCTACAGTACGAAATAGATTCATAAAGGGAGTATTTATGATAAAAAAATATACATTTGCTTAAGTTCATCGGTGGTGTTGGCACCGAATTCAAAAATAAGTCAATTATTTATTGCTATATAGCTATTTTGAGTTAATTATTTCTTACTTTTTAGTACCTACCTTCTTTGAAGTCGGTTTTTTAAAAGATATTTTATTTTTAGAATTGTTAGTGGTTAACATATTAATGTTAATTTTCACAATTATTTTCTTTCTTAGAATATTGGATATTTATTAGAAGTCACGGACAAACGCTAGTATATAAATAATTTCCTATTCGCTTAAAGTTGATTATCAATAAAACATATGACGCGATAGTAGTGACCGCCAATATGGTTATCTGTTAGCCATCGGGAAATTTGGTTCTTCATATCCGAAGTCCAATATTAGATTTTGCAAATAAAACTACCAATTGGAGAGTTCCGTTCTCCATATTCAAAATCTAAATATGAGATTTTGCAAAGTAATAACGAATGTAACAACTAACCAGTAGCATACATATTCACGATTTACTTAAAACCATCCCTTAAGGAGTTACATTATTCATCTTCAGAACTCGTCATTACACACTGAGCTGGTCGACGGTGCAGTTATTTTGCAAAGTAAAAATTACCAGTAGTAAATATATTAAATTTCTTTTGGTTTACTGCCATCCGATAAGGAGTTCCATTGACTATCTCCAGAATGCATCATTAGACTCTGATATGATCGATAGTGTAGTTATTTTGTAAAGTAACAACTATCAGTAGTAAATACCTTGAATCACTTTCAATATATTACCATCCGTTAAGGAGTTCCATTATTCATCTCCAGAACTCGTTATCAGGCTCTGACCTGGTCGACGGTGTAGTTATTTTACAAAGTAACAACTAGTAATGGCAAATATCTTTAATCACTGTTGATTTACTATTATCCGTTAAGGAGTTCCATTGTACAAATTTAGGACTTACATCAGACCCTAACCTGGTAAGTGGTGTGATTATTTTGCAGAATAACAACTACCCCTAGGCAATTGTCTTGAATGTTAGTTGATTTACTTCCATTAGTTAAGGAATTCTACCGTCGATTTCCGGAGTTTATCATGAGATCATCTTCATATTTATATGGGACTACGTCTATAGCACGTTCTTTTAAATAAAAAAAATCAGAATCGGCTCACTAGGTAAAGAATTATTGCTGAACATACCTAAAAAAAAGATTCCGACGAATTGAGAACCTCCTTCCTTTTTGAATAAATTATGCAAGAATTGAAAGGATCTGAAATCTTTATTGCACGTCCAACAAAATACGAGGTTAAACATTTAATAATGTTTTTTTTAATTATTTGTGCTATTTGCATAACACGCTACTAACTACTTATGTTTACAATTAGTGGTAATACCGATCACAATCGAAATAGATACAACAGGAACATATTAAAAGGCTGTGTTGAACTAAAAAAAATAACAAAATCCTATTGTTAAATAACTTCCCTTAATAATAAAACAATATAGCCATCCAATTCACCTTTATATGACCTGATAATTAAAATACTTGTAATTTTATTTATTCAAATAATATTCTTTATAGTAATAATATATCATATTCATGAGGAATTTAATTACTGCATCAAGTGCAAATTTGTGTATCAAACAAATTCACCCATTTAATCTAGACAAAACAAAGAGAAATAAAAATTCATTCTTTTATACCACTGCTTTTTAATCAAATTAATTCGAATATTAATTTAAACTTGCTGTGTTATTTTTATAACCTATTGCTGAAAACAAAGTATTTTAAAACCCATTCATTAATTTATATAAAAATCCATATTTTCATTGTACATTTTATTTTATTGCCATTTTAATTCTCTCGGGTATATACTTATAATTATTATGATATTCATACCGGAGTTAATTTAAAAGTTTAAATATGTTTTTCAAATATCAGTATCGAGTTTATCTTTCAGACCTTTTTACCATTTATAACTTTCAATAATCTATTTTTAATTGACTTTTAATCGTCATTTGGCAAAATTGTTAAGTTTATTTGAAAGGGGCGGTGTTTTGAAAAATGTTAGAAAGCAAATTTGAAACACAATTTATTTATGCGTCAACTATTCGAGAAGACACTCTATGTTCATTTTCTAAGCCGAAATATTTTTTAATACTCTCGTCACTCATATTTTAAATCGCTGTACAGGTTAAAATATGAAGTCCGTTGCTATGCGATCATGACAGAATATTAAACATTTATATGAAAAACAAATGAGAATTTCGTTTCTTACTTTAGTATTTAATTCGTAACAGTTATAATTTCGAGTTATAATCAATTTAATTCATTTATGTTGTAATAATATTTCTGCACAAATTAAATAATTGTACCGAAATTAATTACAAGAGAAATCTTGGAAAAGTTTCGGATTCTGATTAATAAACAAATCTTACTTGCTGCAGTGGTAAAAGAACTATTTTGCATCTCAAAGAACTTGGCTGAATCGATAGTAAAATTAATTGATTAAAATGGTACCATCGAACACAAACAGTGGGAATTCTATATTATTTTGGAACTTATTAAAATCTATCGATTGGATTTGACTTCATTGCTTCAGTGTGCCTGGTAATGTTACGTCCAAACTGACGGTTCGATATAGATGACCTTTATTATTTCACAGTTTATTATAAATAACTTCAGGCATTTTTTATTATTCAAAGTTCAAAATTTGGTTACTTTAAATAAAAAAAATAGAAAATCCTTTTTTTCTTTAACAGGTTTTGATAATTTTATCTTGAATGACTGAAACAGACTCATTTATTGACTGATGTATTTTCCTCTTTCATAATACACTTTTACTAAATTTAACCCTGACTACTATTACTAATATATGGTTATTTAGTACTAGAATATAAAATTATCTTACATGTCCATAAATATACTAATTTTATACTATATACTCCAAAAACCGAGAATTCCAAAACAAGTTGTGTGGTTTTAGGAAACCACGATGAAAGTGAAACTTTTTTTCAGATTGTAGGCATTTAATTGAGAATTTTTCGAAAGCTACTTGATTTAGGATTTTAAAAGTAATATTAACTTAAGACGTGAAAAAGGAAATGATAATAGTAGACAAGATATATAACTATGAATGTTTATTTTACTCTGCGTACTAAAGTACAGAATACATAAATAAATACAATGTTCGGTATGATATATATATACATATTAAAAACGTAGATCAATATTTATATAAATCATTGAATTATTTTAAATTTCGATTATTTGATCACTAACGTCATCTTCGCTTTGAGTCTCACAGTTTATAAATGTAAATAATATTTTGTGGTAACTAAAATAAGTAAACATTGACATGCATTCTATTTTTTCAATGTGTCTGGTAAAAACTGCATCGATCGTAGTACCATACCAACGCTGCACAGCTGATGAGAGCTATAGGTACCGCCATATTGGTTTCTTTACCCCCACTCCGCGGCCGACTGTAATGCGACATGCGATAGGTAAACGAAATATTCTGAGGCGATACAATAAAAGTTTCACTTTAAAAATTTGTAAGGTTATTCAATATAAATAAATAAGAGGATATACTCATCTACTACGAAAAACGATAATTCTAAGACAATATGCGAGTCCAAGTCAGTGTTTGATAAGGTACAAAGTTTAGTGATTTGTTATTTCTACTTAAGATAAATTTATTTATTTTATAAAACTATTTTCTTTGATAATTTACATACTAGGAAATCCAGCAAAAATATTAAAAATTAAATTCAAAACTTTTTTTAGTATACGAGCGATGTGTTGATAAATGTATTCTTTCAGAATTTATCAGTTTCAATAACAGTGTTGTATGATAATTTACGTGTTTGGTTTAATGATATTTTCACAACTTAATCTTTGTTGCAAGTTTTGCTGTAATTAGGTTCAAGATTTTCTGCCCAATTATAGTCAAAAAATATTAAACATGCAAAAATGAGAAAATGTTTAGTATGGAGAAAGTCTATTTATTAATTGTTAAGCTTTCTGTTTTACAATTGAAGAAAATAATTAGAAAAATATCTTAATAAATAATAATAATTAAAATAAACACTTACAAATAAGAAAAATGTCTAAAAGTGATATATCTTAAATATCTTAAAGGACATATAAATTTTACCATAGCATTTCATTTCCTTATAAGTATTCTCCAAAGCATTCTCATTCCTTTTATCTTGAATTTCCTTTCACTGGAACGTTCTCTTTACCCGTTACAGCAATAATTTCGTCTTTTTAAAACTATTCTGAAGAGGTTGACTCTTCTGGGACATAATTACTTCTGTGCAAGCCTGATATTGAGGCCGCGTTACGTTCGGCTCATTTTTATTTGATATTTAGTAGAATTTAAGTAAAATTTCTTTACGCACGCTTGACTTGGGAAGTAAGCTGGTGAATGCGTGACGAGAGCATTACGAAAAGTGTGATCGGGCGAGGCGAACGGAAGTTGAGAGGGAGACATTTACGGGAACGGGACTCTCTCTCTATCTTCACAAGTTAGTGAAGATAGAGAGAGAGTTACGTTTCGTATATTACTGTAGGGACAAGAGAGGGACTTGCGAGCACACATTTTCTTTCTCTCTTTCTCTCATAGCCAGTTATGTTTCGTATATCTAAGACACAGTGCAAGCCTATTGTCTGTATCACACTGTAGGAGCAAGAGAGAGCAGTACATTTTCTTTCTCTCTTCCTCTCATAGCCAGTGCATGAAATATATATATGCGAGTTTGCTAGCGTTACGCGAACGGTGATTTTTTGATTATTTTGTAATTTCATTTCGTTTTTGTACAATTTTATAAATTATTATTTTGTTCAATACATTAAATATTTTATGTTTAAAGTGAATAAAATTGTAAATTCATTATAAAATTCATATTTTGTGAATTTAAAGTTTTACTTCAGTCGTATGGTCTAAAGCACGCTCGTTTTTTTCCTATTTAATAAAGTGTCTATGTCTTTTATCCCCTTTAAAATTTCCGTATACTTGTTTATGTTTTTTTATTATTACAGTATGAAAATGTTGTCTTTATGAGTCACGGAGCTTGCATGTATATTTAATAAATACAGATATAATCCTAGTAACAAACAAGAGACAGCGTTACAGAAATTAAGGTGGAAATTAATTATTTTATCGAATGTGATGGAAACAGTACCGGAAAATTCTCGGGTTAAGCATGTAAATTGGAAAAGTTATTTGGGTTAAGGAACACATTATCACCTGAGATGACATTCAGGGATCGAATCTCGAGACCTTGTCTTATTCATTCATTCATTATAAATTTCTAGAACTCTTCAAGTTTTCAATAATCTTAAATTAAATTTTATTAAGCATGTCATTAATATTTCGGAGTTAATTTGCAGATAAGAAGAATAAATAGAAATCAATTAAACTAATATACACATGTGAAAACAAAAGCGGGGTGAACAAAATGCAATACATTACACTGGTAACAAAGAGGAGGTTCTGAAATAAGAAAGCTCTGTTCATTGTTGCTTATATTTTAAACTGGGGATGACGCACTTAAGTGGAGGATCTTTCAGATCTTTGGGAAATATTCTACCTTCCAAATTTTGAAACTAAAAAAGAAAACAATAATAAAAATAAGCTTATCATAATTAGATTCAATTATGTTTTTTTAATCGTAGCTGTCATTTTTACATCCTGTAGGTCAAACTATTTCTATTGCCCTTAAATTTGTTTTAATTTCTTTATTTTCTAATGCGTCAGTAGCAATTTAGGTATGTTAATTCATTTAATTATTCTGCTCTCAGCTGCTTAAATTCAACGTTGAAATTCCACAGTCTCTGTACCTTTTATCATTTCTCTTCATAAATATTCATGTATCTTCCTGTAATGAGGAATTTTGAAGTAAAACCAGCCGCTTCATTTCCAGTTGATTTCAGCTGTGTGGGTGCTGTCAACTTGGTATACATCAATAAAATAAACGGCGGAAACATTGATAAACAACAAAAGTGAAACGATTTCATGAAAGTTTGCTTTGTAATATTTTTGATTTCGTTAACAATAACGTTTGAAAATATGGGTTAGTTTATAAATTAAATATCAAACATATATTATACATATTTTGGTATTTAATAATAATATTTTATAGGCGTTGATTTTACGTAGATAATTTAAAATATTTTCTTCATTATTTGTACATGTAATTAATTTATGTAACTCAAAGGGCATGTAATTTAAATTTGGAATTGGTAAGGATCTTCTAAGTAATTTTACAATATTGCGTAAATAAATCGGAACCATTTCAAAATTCGTGTATTCGCTACATTTTCTGCCTTAGTAAATATGACCATATTTCTGATTGTAGGGTGTAGGGGGACTGTACCGAGACAATTCCGCCGAACGGTGCAATCCTCTTATACCTTCTTTTTAATATATATTTTGAATATAGTAAGGTTTTTTCCCGTAGTGCGAATTATCTTTAGTCTACGTTTCGGTTTACCTTCAACTACGCTAGAAAAATCTTCTTAATTTTCATAGAAATGAACATTTCTTCACTGCAAAACTTTGAAATAAGATAGACCTTATTTTCCGGAATTCATTATCAAATTATGCATTCAAAGGTCCTCTGAAAAACATTTCTTTCCTAACTCCCTTTCGTAACTTCCTGTTATCCCCTGAACAGTTTTTTCTCCAAATACGGTCTCTACTCTCCCCATGCTAGTACATTTTTATTAATTGTTTATTATTTTATATTGTTAGTTTGCCGTTTTACTTGTTATTGTTTTAGTTGTTTTTTTTTGCTATTTTCACAGTCCGTTACAATCTTCGACAGTTTAATATATTTTTGGTGTTTTCGTCGAATAAAGATATCGCTGCTGTACAAATGGACATTACTGCCGCGTTATACCTTGTACCAAATGAATAAATGTTACTGTTGGTCAGTGGCGGTAGATAACATGTATAACGATAGCAATTTCGTGTATAATAGACACTTTAAAATCCTATACATACAATAAAAACAAAATTCTAAATACAGCCAATAAACTCCTTACGTTAGAATCAGATTACCAAAGCACGTAGGAATTTTTGAAATTTGTTAAATAAATAAATCTACTAAATGAATTTCAAATATATAAAAGACAAAAAAATATTAATTTTAAATCGAACCACGTGTAACATCTTGAGCAAAATGCGGCCAACCCGTGTTAATCTAAATTAAGTTTGACCAAATATTCACCCCGGATTTCCCTATTTTTGCTTCGAGTTTCTTTTCTTCTATAAATTTTCACTTAACATTTACATTTCTCTCTGACAACTTGAAATGAGTTACCCCGTGATATAATTTTGTTTAATAAAATATATTAAATGTCTTATCTGGCTGCTAAGACTGCAGAGATGCTATGTCCCAGACCGTTGTTCATAGTAAATATGAGTGAAATTTTGAATGCTTGATCCAATATTTATAAATAAAACCTTTATTTGAACATCACTGTTTCATTTTTTATTAAACATAGCGTAGCGAAATAAGAAATAATATTACTACAGTATTTTATGCGCACTGAAGTGAGATATCATACGTTAATGTTAAAACAATTATATGTTTTCACACTATTTCTTGGATCGTATTAATATTTGTAGAGCCACACAAATATGTAATAAGGATTGTAAGTCAAAGCACCATTTATCAGTTTTTCCTTTTAAGTTTTCTATTGTAAATTTTTCACCTATTTTCGAAGGAAAAACCTAATAATTATAAGTAGAACTCGCGCTTATAGGTTTTCATATACACATAGGAATATGTAAACACTTAAGAGTTTATGGCATTTCTAGTAAACTACTTACAAATATTAATATTGTTTTCCACCACATAAATATATTACCCAGTATAAATTTTATAGGAATTAAAATATCGTGAATATATAAAATATACTAACAGCTCTGAAATATCAGGGATTATGAAATTTAGAATCATCCCTATAATTTTCCGATGTACTTTAGATAAGCTTCTAGTAACGCTATTTTATAATAACTTTGATTTTAGGAGTTTCTAAGAGAGACAGCGGGATATATTTCTTTGGATATTTTTATAATATATTTACATATTTAGAAATTTTTAAATAAGTTATTTTGAAATCCTTATAACCGTCTTTTTCAAATAATGTCCCATACGTTACATGTAATTAAAAAGAATTTGAGTATTTAATGTACTTGCTCGCAAATTTCCAAACACACATTTTGTGTGCGCATTGACATTATACGTATAATACGTTTTGACAATATGCCAAATTTCACCATTCTATCTCCAATGTTTTCGATTAAAAACGACTGTGACTGTCAGGTAGCCGGATGGTTTGACACGTTCAATAAAAGTGCATGGAATTAAAGGCAACATCTTTACTATCAGCCGTTGTTATTTTTTGAGAAGTACCTTTAAAAGTGACTTTTTGAATGTTTTGACGCTTTATGCTTCACATAGATGCTATCATTTTATTTTCGAACATTAAAACTGGATGGGTAATGGAAAACAATGAAGTTTTCTGTATATGTAACATATAAACGCTTACACATACTAACACTACCTTTCGTATTCACTAGGAAAAATAACGTAGTATAATGCTGTCTATACACAAAGTAGTTTTCTTTTTAAAAATGTAGAATATATTTATGACTGCAATCCGAAAAGTGATCAGACTTTTATATAAAATTTTTAGGAGATATTTTCACCAAGTACTTTTATCGGTTTAGCCAGTAAGTAAACCAGGTTCACACTCTAATTAAAAGAAAATAATTGACACTAAACAATTGTTCTTGAAATTTTTAAAAACCGGTCATGGATAAATATAAAAAACCTTTGGATTCATTTACAACTTAAATATGTTCCATAAAAGTTATGTTTTTTATAATGACTTTGTAATTTTTCTTTGTAATTATTGTTTATAATTTTTACTATACACTTAATATACAAACGCGAACACAAATTTCTATATAAATAGTAACGAAATATTCATACATCAATTCGCATATATGCACTTTGTAATCGTTCAGTAGATGTTTTTGTGGGTTCACTATTGCCATATTGGTTTGTAAGCATTGTGACTTTGATTTCGAATATACATTGATCCTCGATTCAATAATAATATCTGTAAATCATACTTTATAGCCAAATATCCCTCAATAATTAATTATCCCCTCTTCGACGATTTGACTGAGTAAACCTATAGTCTCACTATCGGGTTTCGCAGAGATTAGAATCCAAGCGATAAATATGGTCAAAAGATACGTCTCATGTCATTAACATTTGATATTTTAGATATCTGTTGTTCATCACCCCAAAGGATTTTGTTTTTTCTTTGTCTGTTGTACTGACATAAAAATTATTCACTTTACGCTATTTATCACTAGGTTACGGGTAAAAATCCTGTAATAAAAGAAATGTAGTACACACAGTAACTTAACTGTTAAAAACTTAATTTTTATAAAAAAGACATTTAAAGTGTATATTTTTAAAATTATTATTTATTATTTCTTATCAGAAACTAAATTTGTAATAATTTTAAAAACATCGTCAAATCCCTTTACAGATTATATATGCCTTTTCATAGTTTATAAAAGCTTTTGAATATATCATGATTTGTTTATAGTATGAGGCATAATAAGTTAAGGCTATATATTATTTTCACACTTTTGTCAAATTTAACCTGTTGATCAAACAATGGAAGAAGAAGCCTTTCATTAAGAGTTTTCTTTCATCCCACTATAAAAATTTCCACAAGGGAAAATAATGTTACTCGTCCAAATTAATTTTTCATTTCTTTTTTTAAACATTCGGACACTTTGTTACATGGAAGTAATTTAGTAGGAGTAATTTTTGCCCAAAGAATGTATGAAAGAATGTATATAAAACTTGTGGAAAGATTTACATAAAATCAATAACAAAATTTTGAATTAGTTACAGTAATATCAAATCTCTCATTTTCATCTCTCACTTATCTGCAATATTATATATTATGATAAATAAACATATTTTAAATACCAGTGAAATATATAAATAACATCAAAATAAGATGTAGTGAAGTTAAAATTTTAATGAGCAAATATCCTTAATAATTGCATAAATTAATAAAGAAAACCAAAAACAAATCGAGTTTAATTTCCACAATCCTTTAATACTTATATTTCCACAATCCTTTTAATACTAAAAATAGAATCTAACTAAAACAAATGGAAGAAGCTTTATTACCCCTGGTTTAAAAGCGCTCTGCAAGTCTTCACGTTGAAAAGCACAATTTATCTTAAACGCTATTTATCTCCCTTTTTGTCTGCGAGCTTTACAAATTTGATGAAGACATCTCGCAAATTTTATCTTCTCTTCGAACATTTCGGCGTCACGTAAAGATTAGCAAAGGATTGACGTATAAAAAGACTCTTAAGCCCATAATCAGGTTCAGAAATAACACAACATTGAAATGTATTTTTAAGTACATCCAATAACAAATATATCTGTAATAAGTACATCCAATAACAAATATATCTGTATTTTTTATAGATATATTTGTTATTGGATGTACTTATTATATTAGTGAGCATATATTTGTTATTTATGAGTGAAAGGTTTATATTTACGAATATCTTGAAAGTAATAAATTCAAAG
This sequence comes from Druceiella hillmani, assembly GCA_039881145.1. NCBI lineage: Eukaryota > Metazoa > Arthropoda > Insecta > Lepidoptera > Hepialidae > Druceiella > Druceiella hillmani. The sequence goes on along the minus strand of JAYKKI010000002.1, from coordinate 35,589,487 downwards.
CATTATATTTATTTCCAGCTACAAGAATTACTATGATTATTTTTGGTTAACAGAAAATAGTATATATAGATTTTTTTTAATTATCCCATGTATTAAAATTCTACTATGGGGTATTTCAGGGTAATGAAACTATTAAAACATAAACCATATTGGAACTTAAAATATAAATTTCACCTTAATATTTAGATTCAAGCTATGTTTTTCCCAACGTAATACAGCACCACCCTATCCTTACCATGGCTGTCATATAAGGCGACTAAGTTAATAAACCAAAGTGCGGACAACAAAATCCTTCTGCACATTATTAACTTACTACTGCTATTAGCAATTTGTTTTCCAAGTGTGGTGAATAAGATAAATATAGATAATTCCCCCATATATACCCAAATAAAAAACGGTCTTCAGTCCCTGGTCGCTTCGCTAGCGGGCATAGTAACGGAGAAGCGGTGGGTGCAATGAATCTCCGGCAGATATATGGCTACTCATACCAATAACCTGGTGACTTATAAAACACAAACATTAACGACTGATGAGAAGACCTTGAGCTGGAAAGGAGAGCAATTAAAATATTGGTAACAGAACGAAAAATGCCAACGACTGGCTGAATTTTGGAGAAGGAATGTCTCTTTGTGGTGAATTCCTCCCTCAAAAAGGAGATGACAAAGAAAGTGGACCTGGATTTGTCCCGATGGTGTAATTAGCGACGAGCCAGATTTCAACTTAACGACCAAACTGTAAACCAAAAGTAATCACCGATTGGCAAGATGTACATTGATCTGAATCACAAGCTGGGTAGGTCGAGTTTTATGATGTCTACGCTATGTTCGGCGTCCATCAATAGCCAAACACACTCAGGGACTCTTAAATACACTTAAAATTTAACTTAGTACGAGATCATATCAAGTCACATATTTTGCAGCATAAAATATTTTTATGGTAATTTTTAAAGGAAAAAATAAAGTATAAAAATGTTTGTAAATCGTGTGGAGCAAAAAAAATGTTCTTTGAAAAACTTATTACAAGGAACAAAAAACTATTTATCAAATTTTAATTAACATGACTTCAGAGAAATGCATAAAAATGTGGAAACATTGTCCATCCCCATATTTTCCGACGCTACTAAAAATCATAGAAAATAGAAGGTAGTAGAATCTACTAAAGGATCACAGAAATACTATAGAGATTAACCCAAGTCTTGTAGTTTTTTTAGAAATTCCGTTCGTCAAAATTAGTACGTTACGTATGAAAAACTTATTACAAGGAACAAAAAAGTATTTATCGAATTTTAATTAACATGACTTCAGAGAAATGCATAAAAATGTGGAAACATTGTCCATCCCCATATTTTCCCACGCTACTAAAAATCATAGAAAATAGAAGGTAGTAGAATCTACTAAAGGATCACAGAAATACTATAGAGATTAACCCAAGTCTTGTAGTTTTTTTAGAAATTCCGTTCGTCAAAATTAGTACGTTACTTGGGAATTTTATATTACTAGACATTTGAATCACGGCAAATACGAAAATGTGTTTCTGAAATTATTTTGCACCATTAATTTATTTGCTTTCTTAAATTTTTAAGTTTAACATCGAATTTTACAGTTATGACGCTGGTATCAGTATCTATCTCATATCCTTAGGTTTTCGTTTTTTGCTTTTGCAATTATAGCAAAAATTAAAATGAGGTAAAACAAAATCAGAACTTGAATATTTTACATTATCTTAAATCGAATTAGTTTACTTAAGGCGATAAGGATATTTTGGTTAATTGCATTTCCATTGTTAAGAGTCTTATCTGTATAAAAATTTTTAAAATTAGTTTTTTTAATCGATTTCCATTCCTTTGTTACAAAACAATAGTTGTATGGGTACCGTAAATATATAGTTATAAAACAATAGTTGTATGGGTACCTTAAATATATCTAGGTTATAACCAGTGCAAATATAGATGACGTTATGTTTTTTTGCGTTTGTGATTAATTATGCAATAAATTATGAATGCTATAATTAGGTGCAAAGAAGCGAGAAACCTGCAGCTTAATCTGAGTTGTAGTCTAACATATAACGAGAAATTCTAATTTATCTTCTGTAATACTGAAGATTAAAGTCAATGCATACATTCTGTGTGCATTAAAATCTCTTCATTAGTACACAGATTAAAAGTCTAGTGCTTTATACGGAGACGAGAAGACACTACAGACTAACGGTTAACTGTACCTAAAATATGTATCTATTGCAAGTATAGATGAAACAATAAATTAATTTTTTGATTTGATAGAAAAAGATTTTTATTTCAAGGAATTTATGAAATGTTTTTAAGTGAAAAAATACTTACGTTAAAATTACAATACGTTAGTAATATAAATTTAAACAACTTATCTTTATTTTAATGTTTTCAACTATAATAATATTGAATATATTTGGCGTTAATTTTGTAGAAACCATTAATAGTTAATCAGAAATTACAACATCTTCAGGTGGGCTATTAGCAAAGATTCAAATACAATGAAACCTAGGTCGTGGTAAAGAACTTAAAGAAACTAGAAATAATAATACATCATACATAGTTTCATTTAATTTTGAACTATAATAATATTATCAAATTATATGTAAATAATTAAAAATAAAGTAAATTTTGAAGTTTATAAACATTGCCAGTTCTATTTAAAATAATTTAAATTAAATTTGTTTGAATATATGCAAATATATTAAACATAACGTATCAAATTTTTTCGAAAAATCTTTAAAGTAATTTTTTACTATGATAATATTGAATATATTTGGCGTTAATTTTGTAGAAATCATTAATAGTTAATTAGAAATTACAACATCTTCAGGTGGGCTATTAGCAAAGATTCAAATACAACGAAACCTAGGTCGTGGTAAACAACTTAAAGAAAGTAGAAATAATACTACATCACGTAGTTTCATTTAATTGTGAACTATAATAATATTATCAAATAATATTATATAATAATATTATCAAATAATATTATATAATAATATTATAAAAATAAAGTAAATTTTGAAGTTTATAAACATTGCCAGTTCTATTCAAAATAATTTAAATTAAATTTGTTTTATTATATTCAAACCTATTAAACATAACGTATTAAATTTTTTAGAAAAATCTTTAAAGTAATTTTTTGAAAGTGATTTTATATATATAAAATAATACCACCTACTATATCAGATTACAAAACTCTGGAATCTATAAATATATCATCGGTGTTTTAAGTAATGTGTTGGATTTTTCAGAATAATACTAGTGGACTGTTCTATTTTATTCACATAAATGACTAAATGATTGTCAATTGAAGATGGTATCTGTAAAGTATTTTCAATATTTTTTTTCAGTTTTTTTAAGTGTAAAGTTCTATTTCTAACCAAGAATTTAAACTTCTTTTAAAATTAACTCCCGTTTTTGGCAAATTTTCAATCATGATACTTTCATACGCTTTTCTCAAGCTAGAAGTTTTATCAAGAATAATAACGATACATTTATCAAAAAAAATATTTTTGCTTGCAATTATTTCGTAACAAAAAATTTACTTGAGACACATTTTTGCAAATTGCTTGTAAAATTGTTTTCGACATATTTGCCATTTTTAATTATACTTAACCCTAAATATATAAATATAAACACAAATTTACATAAAAAAAATTAATTAAAAAAATTAAAAAGGCATGAAGGATTACGAAAAGAGAGGTCATAATTTTATTGTTTGACGACGTTTTTGTCATAGTAAAAGTACTTTTTGTTACTTTTTACATTAATTTTTTTATAAATACTTTTTATTTACAGAAAAAATAAAATCATCTTCAAGAATGGCACAACATTTTATTCAAAGTTAAAGTTCCGTTTAATAGCAAATATTGGTTGCATGTAAAAACTGCGTACTATACATTTATTAAGAACATGTCATTTTTATATTTGCTGCGATCTCTCTTTGAGAACTAGATTATTTTTTTTAATAAAAGACAAATTCAAAAATCTCACTGAATGACAGCCTGCGGAACAATATACACATTAAAAATATACATTCACAATAATAAACTAATAAATAAAATACGAACAGGAAATGAGTATCAGAATAACTTATTACATGAATTCAAGACACAATATAATAGGTATATTTATAAAATGGAAAACTAGATATTTGAAAAATTATTCTATGTGAAAAATTATTTCATTATAGTTTGTTAATTTCAGCTGACACTTGACAGATCTTTAAAACATAGGCATTTATTCTGCGCGCGTGTGTGTGATTCGCTAATAGATTAAACAATATGCGGGGTTCTTTTATTCTGAATATAGCCATAGTAAGTCATGTAAAGATAGCCTAATTCCACCTACAAATTGACGCTTAAAATAATATAAATAATTTTTTCTTTTTTATAGAAAACATTTGCGAAGCGACATTATCTGTATTTCATAGTCGGAAGCGACATTATCTGTATTTTATAGGCTTGAAGTTTATGCGTCTCATCTAAAACACACGCACTCGTAGTATTCGGTGGACAGATTTTATACCATATAGTGGACTTCGCTGGAATGTCGTAAATTAAATTTTCTTAAATACGTAATGTATATATATCAGATGTTCAGAACAAGCTACTTCTAATTGCTTACAATATATATATATATATATATATATATATATATATATATATATATATATATATATATATATATATATATATATAATTTTTCATATTTGATAAATATAGTTGAGTAGAAATTGCTTATATATATATATATATAAATCTACCTATTACAAGATTTCTAAAGTAAAAAATTGAATCTTTAAATAAAAAAGAAAAACACTACATAAAAAAATTTGTAAAATCAAGGTAACAAATAGGAAAATATATTATTAGTAAATATTGACGTGATATGTTTAAGAGAAGGGGTTCAAAATGGAATTAAGGACCAAAGCTTCAAGAGAGGCAGAACTTATCCAGATAGCCTCTGAAAATATCTACAGAGAACGAGTTGCTGGGTAGGAAAATTTGTACCTTAGACCGAAAAGAAATTTTCAAAATAGATAATTGTATGTTTGGTAAAAAGAAACGGAGCTTATTTTCAGAGCGTGATCCTAGAAAGAAAGCACACAAATAATTGAATCTGCTTCCCAGATTTGTTGGATCAATTTATACTCGATATTAGAAATTTATCACTTCATGTTTAGGTTGATTTCCAAATGCTAACATCTTAATTATATTTAATTCTGCAAAAAAGCACCAACAAATGGATAATAGGTTTTTATTAAAATAAAAAAATATGCGTTACATGCATATTTAAGGACAGCATTTTTGTTCTTTTGACATATTCGAAAATAATTTTCTCTCCCTTACAAATTGTTCTATCCCCAATACAAAGCAGATTTTTTAATAAACTAATGTAACTTATACAATAACATACTATACAGAAAAGAAACTAGTTACTACAATTCCCAACAAACAAAATATTTGTTTGAACAATGGAAACAATTATTTAGATAAAAAAATGGCATTAATAAACTTTAACAAAAAAAATTCTCAAAAGGAAACGTAATCAAAACAAATGTCCAACATTCAAAAGGAAAGAAAACAAGAAGACAAAACAACAATTTACAAAACAAGAAGACAAAACGATCCATATCAGACTAACGCCGCTCTCCTTTGAGTAAATTTCCTTCAACCAACGAATAGTTGGACGCCGTTACAAGTTTATTACTCTTTGTCTACTTAATATGAGTAATGTTTATAATATAATACAATATACCATTAAATGAAACTACGTGTTGTAGTATTATTTCTACTATCTTTAATTTCTTTACCACGACCTAGGTTTCGTTGTATTACAACATCTTCAGGTGGGATATTAGCAAACATTCTTGGCGAATATTAGCAAAGATCTTTGCTAATATCCCACCTGAAGATGTTGTAATACAACGAAACCTAGGTTGTGGTAAAGAAATTAAAGATAGTAGAAATAATACTACATCACGTAGTTTCATTTAATTGTGAAAAATTAATTTCTACAAAATTAACGCCAAATATATTCAATATAATACAATTTATGTTACTTTATTTGTTTCCTTTTTAATTTTACATTGGTTGCACACCTTTCTTTAGGATTCTGTAGCCAAATGTTAAAGTCGAAAATGTTGCAGTTTCGGGATGTCCGTGCGTCTATCTCTACATCCCTGTCTGTCACATTCTCGTAACTTCTATAGTTTTAGACTTAGACGGGCACGTAATTTGTGCATGGAACGTTATGCATATAATTTTGAAAGCAAATTCTTCATACAGCAGTTAATCTCATTTAGTATGTAATGAAATTTAAAAGAACTTTATTAATGAATCCTTTTTGAAACGGGGACGAATTAATTTTGCGCACATACATCGGGTGCAGTTGGATAGTTTTTTTTTTAAATGATATAAAATTTTTGTAAACCATTTCCCATTATCGAGTTCCATTTACATAACATTACGTCTAAAAACTATGTGTAACTCTAATTTTCCAGTAGTGAGTTTGAAAAATCGGATAACATTCTAAATATGAAATGCTGTTTCATTACATTTTCTACACAAATTTTTATCAGTTAATTTGGAAAACCCATTTTAAGAGACATAGACAACTATTGAGGCCTATTTTGCGCAAGTTCCAACACGCATTTGACTGATTTTAAGTTGTTTTTTTATTTATAGTTCTAAGCGACAATTACTCGGAATTACGAAAATTTTAAATTTTAACAAAAAATCATTTAAAATAATCTGTTCGCTTCAATAGTATATATAATCCGAGAGTAGATGCTCGTAATTACGGAAAACCTACTTTTTTTAATATCGTCACATTGACGTTAGATTTCATTTACTTTATATTTACAATAAGCCGTCGCGTACATAATATATATATATATATATATATATATATATATATATATATATATATATATATATAGGGAAATATAAGAAGTGTGTAATAAAACACAAAAAAAGTATATTTCTTTTCACATGAGATAGACCTCAAAAGAGAACATATTTTCCGTTTTGGCCATGAAAAATGTGTGATTAAGTTGTAAAATTTGTGGCTCATTATAATCTAATATTCAATTTTTTATATCAATTTTAGTTTACATTGAAATATTAAGATAATTTTAAATTGAACAGAGGAATAGTTTTAGGACAAGGCCCATTAAATTAAATCATCAATCATAAGTTATATCTGATTTTAGTTTTAATAAATTTAATTAAAATTCTGTACCTAAATTTATGAAAACAGATAACACTTATTTTCTATATTAAGGGTATATCTTAATTTAGTTTTAATTATTATTCCTCCAAATACCCAAAAAGGGTCGACAAAACATCTTTTTCTACTTCCTTTTTATATTTGAATACTTTTTTGAAGCACAATATTTCCTAATTTTGAAAACGATTTTCCTCTACGTTAAGGAACCAAAATTGGGTAAAATTTAAACCTATAACCTATTCTACTTAAGAGCTAGAGTTTACAATTTAGAGCTAGAAACCTTTGGCAAACGAACGGATGGAAGACGTTAATAATATGGTAAAGGTTGCTCTAATCCTAAATGACAAAATAAAGGATAAAAACAACATGATCTATTAAATATTTATACAATGGTATTATAGGAAATTTTTAAATTGTGAAAAATTAAATCGGATATAAAATTTACTATTCCTATAACCTATTCTACTTAAGAGCTAGAATTTGCAATTGGGGAGCTAGAAACCTTTGGCAAACGAACGGATGGAAGACGTTATTACAACATAGGACCTGTTTGGATTCTTTTCTTTTCGGAACATTATATTATGATAAAGTAAAGGTTGCTCTAATCCTAAATGACAAAATAAAGGATAAAAACAACATGATCTATTAAATATTTATACAAGGGTATTATATAGGAAATTTTTAAATTGAGAAAAATTAAATCGGATACAAAATTTACTATTCAGCTATTTTGTAAAGTAATCAGAGCTATAATTGAATCACGTTTCTATCCATCGCCACCACTAATTAAAGCACTGCAATCATGTTTCTTTAGAAGAATCTTTTAAAGCCCGTTAAAAAAAAAATTATGGAATGAAAATGCCGAAAACCTGTCGTAAATTTTCACAAACAAGAACTGCAAGTTACGAGGTTGAAAATATACGGCGAATGACTAATTAATTCTATGTTGAAGTTTTCGTGTACTGTTATAGTGTAAGGTTTTGTATATTTTAATAGTAACCATTTTAAAAGCATGGTATTTCCATGCACCAGGCATGGTACTTCCATATTTGTCGAAAACTATTTGAAAGGAAATTGAACCTTTATTTCTGGAATCTCTGACCCTTAAGTATTATTAATAAAAAATAAAACTATTAATAACGTGTGGAACTCGAATGACCAAGTTTCTATTCACACTTAAATATGTTTAAGGGTAACTATGCATGTTAAACAATTATTTATATTAATACTGTATTTCGTCGTGTAAAAATACATCTGCTTCTTCTACAGGTGTGAAAGTATCAAAAACCATGAAAAAACCAAATTCAGAATCTTCAATTAATTTTTCTTGTCAATTTTAGGTAAACTTCTAGTAATGCTGGTTTGTAGAAGATGGGAATGAATGATGGGAACATTTTTTGTGAACATTTTCAAAAATACCTCTAGTACTTAACATAAAATACTGAAGAAAATGTGCCGAAACTTACTTTTCCATTTAACGTCACACAAAACATGAAATGAAAAAAGTACAGAAAACTTTTTGCATCCTTTAGTATTTCCACATGAATATTTTTGAATGTAAAGTATTGATTTGCGAGTGCAAATATATTAACCCATAGTGTATTTTATCATGATATTATATTAATTTGTGCGTCAAAGTGTTTTTGTGTAAGATTGTTGTGATAGGTTTATATGTACGTAAGGAATCTTACAAGGGTTTCTTCACTTCCTTTTGTAGTGAAGAAACCCATGTAATATCCAATTTTCTTTTAATTTTTATGTCATCGTCACCACTTTATAATTTATATAGTACAGTACTAATATAAGTTAAATCTTTTTCCAGTACATCATCCATCTTACATCTACAAATAATCTTATATTAATATAGCCAATCTTACATTAAAAAAGGTTTAATCTTTTCCCACTACATTACCAATCTTAATCAACCGCTTGGATTAAGTGAAGAGAGAAATACTTTGCAAAAAAAAAACCTGCTGATATTTTCATTAAAGGGCAGATTTCAATAAACTACAGTAGAAACAGTTTAAGAATATTTCATGAAAATATATTGCATTTATTTTCAGGACCAGGTTGTAATGACTGGGAATCGCGAACTTTTCAAAATATTTCTGAATATTATTTTTAATTCCACCCTCATAAAATTCATAAATTTGTTATTGTATATAAGAAAGACTCACTATTTTTCCCAATCAAAAACATATCGGATCATATTGTCCTCTTTTAAGACAGCTTGATCACCAACCTTTGTCTTTGATCATCAAATTGAAAATATTTATATTATGAATATATGTAACTAAAATATAAATGAATATAACGGGAGGTCGCTAACCAATTTCAAATATTTCGCCTTTTATTGTCGGCTTTTTATTGTCACCTCTAAATATACCGTTCCAATTGATTTTATTTTATTTATAAATAAAACAAAATCGGCTTACAAATAACAAAAAATCGGCTTACAAATAAAATAAATCGGCAATAAAATAAAATAAAATAAAATAAAATCGGCTTACAAATAAAATAAAATAAAATACAATAAAATAAAATCGGCTTACAAATAAAATAAATCGGATTTTTATTGACGACTCTAGTAAAATAAAATACAATAAAATAAAATCGGCTTACAAATAAAATAAGTCGGCTTTTTAAAAATAATACATCTACTTTTATCCAATTAATATTAACAGACGGATCTAGATAAATCTGTATATTTGTAAATAATGATTATCTATCAGTTAAAAGCAAGGCAAAATACCGTTAAAATGAGTGCCATTTGTTTTTAGATAGTGTATAAAATACGTATAGTATTAAAGCCATCATAATTTAATATGTGTAAAGTATTATTATTTAATATATCAATGGGGTGATTTGTAATTAATACCGAATATTTAAACTGACTGGATTATATCTATAATTTGAAAGATAAACTCAACTGCTGTCGTGATCAGAAATACAAAAAAAATTCGTTTATATGATATAATTACGACTATGATAAGGCAATACCCAACTTAAATAGATGATTCATCTCCTAATCATTCTCCTGATGATCATTCTCCTAATGATAGACGGATGGATAATTTGAATGTAGTATTGGAGAATTTGAATGTATCACTTATCCACTTGGCAATATCCCAAAATTTCACTTCGTTATATTCCACTTCGCAAAATCAAAATATTTCATAAGAGGTTAATATTGTAACTTTTTAGTAATCTTCACTTTTCTCATTTCCACTTTTAAAATTTTCATTGTCAATTAGTTTCTGGCAAATTGTAAGTAAACGACAACACCTACGCAAGTGTATTCCATTGGAAACAAAAACACTGCTATCGCATCAATGAATATAAGAATATGAATTATTTCACTTCGGAAGTCCTCAGTGCTGACAGGCAACTAAATAATTATAAAGAGAGTTAAAAGCATATTGAAGATAAATAAAATCAAATTTTATCAACCAAGTCCTAATTAATAGGGGCCACATTTATTTTTGAAGAATTAATGTTTACCATATTGTAAACAAACTAAAGTTTCAAAATTAAATTTTATAACATTGCCCATTATAAAAGATAAGAATAAAAAAGTCATTTTTGCAAATTTGGGCCAAAAAATATGACCAAAATGAGAAATAATTAATCACGATAAACTATCTTTTGAAATTAATTCAGACATCAAGTCTAATAACTTTTTAACGTCTACAATTAGTAACGCTTTAATTTTGCATTAAGTAATTAATGCAAAATTAAAGCGTTACTTTATTTTTGCATTATTTATATAACATTAATTTTAAAACTTTACATATTTTGTAAGTTATTTGAAAATGAGATGGTTAATAAAACATGATATTAAAACTACAAACTTTCATTTGGTCTAATTTACATGCAAAAGAGAAAATCGTAATTGTCGAGTTTGATAAAATTTCTTAAGTACCTCGTTTGATTTAAATTATATTTTTTAATGTACCTTTTTGAACTCGCGATAATTTTCCGCCTTAGCATAAAACCATTCGTATTTGAATAGACAGTGATCACTCATGAGATGTTAGTCACATTTACGTTAATACCACCAAGAATTAAGTTAGGTTAATACCACCAAGAATTAACAGGATAAAGTGAAATTATTCTTTATTTATTTTGGTATGACGTTTTGGATTCAAACATATTTAAAAGGAATACTTACTGTATTAGTCGCAATAGTAATAGTTGCAATCAATTATTGACGTGAATATTAAAAATGACAACAGAAGTGAAAAAAATCAAAGTAAACGCAATGATGCTGAAAAAATGTTTATCGTCCCTTGCAGTCTCAAAATAAACCAGCCTCGTATATGAAATCGTTCTCATAATAGATGCTGAAAAAATGTTTATCGTCCCTTGCAGTTTCAAAATAAACCAGCCTCGTATATGAAATCGATCTCATAATAGATGCTGAAAAAATGTTTATCGTCCCTTGCAATCTCAAAATAAACCAGTCTCGTATATTAAATCGTTCTCATAATAATTATTTATTCCTTTTGTTAATCATGACTACGTTATTATTTCTGTTTAAAATATTAAACAATTACAAAACTAGCTATATATATTTTTATTCAATACAGTAAATTTATATCAGTGGTCGCCTAGTGGTTGAAATTAAAACGTAATTCTTCAAATTTTTACTTTTGAGCGTTATTCGTTCATTTAAAACTCAGTCGGTCTGACATTTTAAAATTGTTTGACAAAAATCTCTGCTCTGTGCGACTGTTTGAACACAGACTGTTACGATTGACATCGACAGTATGAAGGTGAATAATTAATATTTTAATGTATTTGTAATACATATTATCATTCATAATTAAAATAATCTCAGCTTTCTGCACCCCTTCTCAATATAAATTTTAACTATGCCAAAACTCACATTCCTCCGTGCGCGCAATGTACTTAAAAAGGTGTACAAAGTGTTCTTTACACACATGAATATATAGATTGCTATGTTTATCCAAAATTAGTTAGTGATAAAAAAAATTTACCACATATTTTTTAGTCTGTTAGACATAGAAAATGAAATTCGAATTCAAGTTTCCAAATCTGTGTAATAAAAAAATGGTATTGCATTTCACCTTTTCATCTCAGAGGGAAAATTGTGTAGAGATGATCATTTATTTACTCTGCTAGGCACATAAGTGGTGATATATAACGCTGTTAGTAAAGCTCCCAATAGCGACATCGATAACGGCATTTGGTGAGGATTATTCTGAGGCGGACCGGTCGCAGGCGGCGGATAGCGAACGGTCTAGAGATAAGAAGGTTAACTAAAAGTAGAGCTATCTAAATTCATATAAGCAGGACCAAGGTTATGAACAAACTAGTATTCAAGTTGTGAGAAAACCAATAGCTTCACGTTGATATGTTATAAAAGCCACAAAATCTAACAAAACCCTCGTGATATGGCGAGGAAATACCACCATTAAATTAGTATTACCTTAGAAGTCGAGAGCTGATGTTTCAGTATTTTAATGGAGCAGAAACCATGGAGAGAATTGTTAAGACAAGTCAGCATCCGGTCCATCGAAATCATTTGAATTTCCAATACGTAGGCTCTATAAAAATCTAAAGAAATTATTACGACGCAAGTTTTTTATAAATATGCTTACGGCTGAGTTTAAAGTCAATATGACTGACTAGCGTGACCCGTGCGAAGTCTTCGCATTATTATTTATTCCATTATGAAGCTCAGATGACAGATCAAACAAATATTTTACTAAAATTGACATATAGAGGCGCAAGTATCAAAAGCATTGAGCTAAAGCGCCACTTTATTTATACCTGAGTGGATTTGAAATTAAACAAAAATTTTACCGACCGTCAATCATATTGACGTTGAGCCGTTAGATGGCAGCATTGCTGTTTTGTGTATATAATTTTAATAATTAATTAATTTGCAAAAACAATAGCAATAATACATTTTTTAGTTGTGGATGCCGGTAGAGCAAGCAATTATCTATAAAATGATATATAATTTATGTGGATTAGTTGTGAGGTTTTTTCTAAAAAGGGAGAGTAACATCTTAAAACCTTAGCGTGTTAATATATATGATGATGATGATGATAATGCACGATAATCGGGTAGGGTATAGAAAAACGGAGAATTTTTAACAAACATTCAATTCATAAATATATATTATTTAAAGAGATTTTGTTTTTCACTGTACAAAAAAGTAAAGAGTCATGGGTAAACAATTTTACCTAGATGTACACATAATGATTCTTTAAATCTTTATTAATTTTCTCTTGACAATTTTCTGTACTTTCGGCAGTAAAATTTCCGTCAATTCTGTAGAAAATGTGGTTGGAAACTAATTAAGAATATAATACTTGGTGATGAGTTAAACATTTTTTCTTAGGTTCGAATATATTACGATAACGTACTAAAACATTATTTTACTATCGACACTGGAAACGACCGCATCTGCTTTAAGTCAATTGCGTCGTTAAAAGTGAATTAGTGCTTCGATTCAACTGACGTTACTGAGCTTGTGCTTTACGACGCGCGGCAGTTAAAGTGTCATTTAATGGTATTAGATTTAAACTTACCGTATTATAATTTAATTAAAGTGACTTCAGTTTTAGGTGAAAACTTAATATTATCTTCTCATCCCTAATGGCTATCGACATTTTGAATCTAACCTCAGGTTGTGAAAAATTATGGTCAACAATGAGAAAATTTGTTTTTACCTCTCCTTTCAGTGCAAGTCGAATTAGAACCTTTAATATGAAATAATTTCGTTAAATAGATTTTATTTTTAGTCTGTTGTAATAGAACTGATTTTTAGAAAAAAGACATTTCAGTTTTCCTATACTTTTCGCTTTGCTCGTCACTTTGTTCTGTCGATGACAGATTGGTGGTGTATCAGTAATATTAGTAATTATAAATAAAAGTTATAGACTTTTGTTTTTATTGTCTCTAGTAACCATAATTAAAGAATAGGTATGTACTGAAAATAACTATTTGTGAGTATGGAAATTAGTTTGAAACTATAAACTTCTTTAGTCATTGTCTACGTTACAAAAGTATATGGCGTTTATTGAGTTTCAAATATTAGTTGCCTTATATTAAGGATTAAGAAAACCATTCAGAATGCTTGGATTTTTATTTTGTACTACTATAGACTTTCAATGTGTTTGCTCAATTAATATATTATGTATGACTTTAGTGTGAACCAAGGTAGAAATTAAAATGCTAATTACCAAAGTTTAAACAAACGAAAAATATTTTTCTCTACCTACAAAATTCCATATTTTATTTCATCCTTAAAGCTGGCAAAGATTACATGGGAGCAATATTTTCGTATACAGAGCAGAAAAATTTTAATTTCCAGGTATATCTGAAACATAAATTTAGTGATATTATATATATAGCTATTTTAAAAACAATATTAAAGCAACATGTCGTAAATAACTGACTAAGAATCGACAACTACCGTGAGAAGTACCCATAGAACTTCATGTCGAAATGATGAGAATATTTTTATTTTTTTAATCGTGGGAACATCTTCTGCGCTTTATTATGTGAATCTGTTATGTGTTTAGTTTTATGCAATTTTCTCATACATCTGATAATGCCAAGTAATTATGACCAATTATTTAACAATTTCTGCTAATTAATGATAACATCGCAATTCCCAAATTAATGAAAATGTACACAATCAAAAATATACTTATTAGTTATTATTCAACTCTATGGACTTTATTTTTTGACAATAATTTTCTGTTGATTATTTCGATAGATTTTAAACAAATTTATAATAACGGCATTTTGCAAGTCTGTCATTTTGCAAATCTTGCTATTTCGAATAAGGCATACGACAATTACAATTAATACACGATATTCTCAATTTACCTTATAATTAATATTATTTATGTTATAATATTTAGATTGATTAATGATAGTTAAATTGCAGTCATCTTTATGATTAGTAATATAATGGAAAATAATATGAAATAAGATATTTTTGCATTGTATTACGGGGCAGACAATTCAAAAAATGTTCTGTAAAACTACTTGAAAATATTGGGTTTACCTATTTATCTACAATTTCATAACAATTTTTGCTAGTGCTGGTTCGAGTGATAGTCACACTTTTTTTTTTGAGTTTTTATTTTACTGTGCTGCAAAATTATAAAAAAGGTATTTTCTTGGCGAGAAATTTAAAAGGAGTCTAGATTTTAATTTCATTTTTTAGCGAAACATATTTTATAATAATAATCAATTAAATTATCACTTTAAAAGATATTTTCCTGTGACCCGTTAAAAGATTGTGTTGCTAATATTATGTGTTTAGAGTAACTAATTGACATCAAATGGTTTTTTGAATCATAGAATAGAATATAAGGAAATAGTTAATTTCCTTCCTAATTTTATTCAATTTCATAATCGAGTTAAATATTTTTTTTTATTGTAACAATCGGATGCAAACTGCAAAAGCGATGTTCATTAAATCATATCTTTAACAAAAAATTGAACCGAATTAAAATAACCACCAAATAAGAAGCACAGTGAAAATTCATTTATTGCACCCTTCATCATTTTTTGAACCATGACTATTTAAATAACAGTGATACCTAAATTTTTGAACAGTTAAACTTTTGAGAAAATCTTGATCATATTCACATATAGGGATGAAACAGGAAACCTCATTTTCTAAAGTCGGTTAAAAATGAAGTATCGTTACATCGACAATATGCAATAAAATTTTGAGTTTTATCCTGAGCTTAGGTTAACTCGTCTAAATATTAACTTGGCTACAAATATATTCCTATGCCTTTAAAAAAACCTAGTATTTCCCGTAGTAGTTAGATTTGACATGTCATATTTCTTACATCGCATCAACATTTATTTAACAGTGATTTATCTATTCGATATATTAGCAGGTAAATTGCAAGCGTTAACAGTCGCCAATAACTTTTAGGCTATTATTTCTTAACTCTCGTCTCGAGTCTTCTCTCGTTTCACTACGTTTTACAACACCTGTACAATCACTATGTTTTAAAACACCTGTACAATCACTATGTTTTAAAACACCTGTAAAATCACTATGTTTTAAAACACCTGTACAGTGAGCTATTCGACGTAGCGTGCAATTTTTTCTCGCACCTGATTTTTTTTATATCACGGCTACCATTTTGATTGTAAAACTAGCCTGTGACAATATTAAAACGATATTAAAGTTATTATTTTACCTTTATTATGCGACATTCGAATGAAAAGTTTGTTTCTGAACGTAACAAAAATAATAATTGTGGAGGAAATATTATAAAATAACGGTCTATGCTATTTACTCATAGTCGATTTTGCTGATTATACGTCACATTGTTTTTAGAGTAAACATAACAAACGTGACGCTATGTCGTTATAATGAACTCTTGTCTAGATTCATTCTAATGACACGTTTATTTGACCGCCTATGGTTTTTCAAATATTAAAATGATTTACTGGACGTGGTGGTAGGTACTCGAATTGTCAATGCGATACTGTACAAAATTGTATTCAAATTCAAATTATAAATGTTAAAAAAATTAATAATATGAATATTGGATACCTATGAAGTAAATGCTTTGAAATAGGTTCAAAATTTGTTTTAAATTTAACATCACGTTTCAAATTTAAAAAATAAGGATCGACACATATAAAAAAAATAATAATGTTGGAATTCTAGATAGATATTTCCATTCACAGTATGCTACTTCCATATACCGTAAGTTTTGAAACAAAGGTAATGTATATACATTACCTTATATATATAGAATATCTACTATTTTTATTTATACTTTTGCGGAATTTATTGCCGTGTACACGCGCCTTGTTTAAAATATATTTTAATAACGCTAGAACGACTATGGACGGAATGATCAATGTTTTCATCTTATTCATTAATCCTGAGTAGTTCTCTCAATTTATTTAATACAAGATTTCTGTCAATGATTACCAATAATTAATTGAAAGCACAACTAGATATTGAATCAATTACCTTCACTTCACTGGATCACTCGACGTTATGCCTGATCTGATCAACTCATTCTAACTATACAAGTCGATTTCGATATAGATAAATTTCTAATATAAAGCCTTTTCTCGTTAAGATTAACATATTCCTTCATCTGTCTAATATATTTGTTTGCTTTTCGGTTTATATTGTTTTCATTTCAGATTGCCTATCCATCTTGTCTTAACCGGACATAATTTATTTCAGAACTTCGTAACATGTTTACTTACGTAATTTCAGATAATTTCGATTCTGCTGGCTTCAATCTATTCAAAGTAGTGAACTAAATATCTCCGTGTATTTTAATCTAAAAAAGAGGAATTTTGTCAACATTGGGGTTTGAAATAGTGTATATTAATTCCTTTTTATTATTTACTTATAACCTTTATTTATTTCGCTTCCTAGGCGGCAGTATTTTATGAGTCAGTTATGCAGGACGGTGTTCATTGCATTTTTTCAATCATTATTTATGTAAATATTTAGGTACAATTTTAAATAAATATTCATTAGAAACGTTGTTACAATCCAGTGTACCGAGTCAGCATTTACATTTTTTAAAGTAATTTTCGTTGTTTAATGTTTAAGCTCCGTAATTTTCTGATTATTTGGCAGTGCTATTTTAAAAGTTAAACTTTTTTTATATAAATATATTTAAATTTCTCTAAAAAAACATTATCACTCAAAAATTTTCGCCGCGAAAAGAGAGAAAAATATTATCGCAAGATGTAAACATTAAATAACATGTATTGTTTTATTGCGATTTTTTACAATACTTTTTCTTGAGAATTATATTCGTTGATAAGTACAATTATCGATTTATAACATATGCTTCGCGTTTTTAGTAAAAGTAATGCCTTAAAGGGACGCGTGTGTCCCTATATGCAGCAAAGGAGACTGTTGCTTCAGATGAATGATATTGTTTGCAATGCTATTATTTTCAATATACCATTCTTATTTTATACATTTTATTGCAGACCAGGTATTCAATCGATGCAGAAAGTTTTCGCTACGGGAAAACGACATTTTCGAAGGTTTTATGGTTGACAACAGCGACGACGAGAACGGTTTGCTCTTTGACGAAGAAGACCAAACTTTTTTAGCGTAAAATATAGATGCGGGTATGTCGACTATTGAAATTGAATCAAGCTCAGCGCCAATTTTCGTGATATGCTAAGTTATAACTTCGGAGGACTGCTCATTTTAGATTATACTTCTGTCATGGAATTGACTCCTGTAAACATTTTTAATGCAGTCGCTGGCTGTGAAACATTTATAAATGAGATTATTCCGATCCTTTACTATAACTAATAAAGAAGCTAAAGCTTTCCTCGGCATGAACTTTGCAATGGGATATTACTGCTTACTTAGATTGAGAAGCTATTAGTCTGCAGATCCTGATATGGGAGTTCCTTATATTGCTAATATGAAGCCTTTTTAACCGATTTAAAGAATTACGTAGGAACTTGCAATTCAATGACAATTCTAAGGAACTAAATATCGATCCGGTTTATGATAGAGTATATAAAATACGTCCCGTTATAGATCACTTCAACCAAGCTGTTCAAAGAACTCTGACCAATACTAAAACCCAAGTGATAGACGAATATATGATAACATTCAAGAGGTACAATATAATGAGGCAATATGTCAAAAACAAACCAATAAAACGGGGATTTAAAATGTGGTGCAGTGGACTCTTCTACTAGCTCTCTATTTCAGTTTGATTTGTACACAGGGAAGAAAAGAGGTTGCACTGAAACTAGATTTGGTGAATAGGTTGTGTTGCAATTGTTTAAAAGTTTACAAGGTATAAGTTGTGAACTATACTTCGATAATTTTTTCCATTCCCCTAACCTTCAGTATACATTAGCGAATATGAATGTAAAGGCTTGTGAAACAGTACGCTCAAATAGGAAAAATGTACCGAAAACTATGCCAACTGATAATAATATGAATCGTGAGGATATTGAATGAAATATCTTTCATAAAATGGATGAATAACGGAGCTGTTTTTTATTGACAAATTTCTCATCACCCATACCGACAACGACAGTCAAGAGGCGTGTACAACATAGCAGTGACAAGATGAATGTAACTTGGCATAAAGTTGTTGTAAAGTACAATAAAAATATGGAAGGAGTCGATCTCATGGATCAAAAAAAGAATATGGTACAAAGTGTATCGAAAGGCAAAAATAAAATACTACCTAAGATTGTTTTTCTATTTATTAGATATTGCCATGAATAATATCATCATCGTATATAATTTATTGTAAGCTGCACGAATCAAAACGTATTGAAGAAACTTTGTTTTCAAGTCTAGAATTTCGCCAGTGGCTCGTTCACTTATTAGTAATTTTTCGTCGCGTCAAAGACCTTTATCTACGATTGTTATGACGAAAAAAGGAATCGCTTACACACAAAAACGCGGAACACTGGCACATCTAATGGTAAAAGTGAGTAATATAAAAAGATGCGTACAGTGTGGTAAAATATATGTTGAGAATCACACAAATAACAAATACTCGACCTGTAATGTTCATTTATGTTTTACTTCAGAACATAATTGCTTTGTTGAGTGTCATTATTTTTTTATATTTAGTTTTGATATAAATGAATTTCTAAATAAATTCATTTGTAAGTTTTACTATAGTTTGTGTTTGTTTTGCAATAAAGGCGTTCTAGTATTTATTTAGAAATAGGCTATTTGACAACATCGAAGATATAACACAATTCGGGGTTATCCTATTAGATTATAACGTGAATCTAAACAATACGCTTGATTTTAATTTTCGGAAGAATAAGTTTATATTATATAAAAAAAAATTAAAGAAATCACAATCTTTTTTGGAAATTTAATCAGCGTCGCAAACGCCCTGTTATTGGATAAAAAGTCAGAAGACGTCACAGACAAGTTTTTAAATCTTTAAATTATGGTCCTTTTTTCTTTTCTTTCATCTATCTATCACCTTTTGCATTTAGTATAATTTTTTTTATAATATCAATTTATTACGTATGTTATTCATTACATATTATATTATATAAAAAGAAATACATTACAAATTATATATTTAATTAAAATAACTTCCGGTCATAACCAATGTACAAAAAATTTATTTAATTCCCATGCAATGCATTTGCTAATGTATATATCAGCACTATAATTTTATTACAAACATAAATCATAGACAAATAGATTTTTCCTGAATGATGTTAGATAAACAAGATGTTATTGTTAAAATTGACAGAATAAGTAAATATTCGAGGTGGATAATTAAATTTACAATATTTATATTGTAAATACTTAATAATTTGTAAGAAATTATATTTTCAATTGAATAATAAGTGCTTAGCGATAAAAGATAAAGTGAACTAACTGGAAAAAAGGTTAAAACATATTCCATCGCAAACAAAAGGCATCAGGTATGAAATTTTTTAAATTAATTTTTTTTATAATAAATAATCGTCTGCTGCAGAATTTTTTAAATATATCGTTTTTAATGTATAATCTTCTATATCATATCAACAATTTAAATTTTGATAAATATTAACAATTGTCAAAATATCGTTGGTACTAAGACGCATTCGTACCAAAATGTAATATTCTTATTCATTTGGTTTATAGGCATTGATATCGATGACAATATTTAAAATACAAATATTACTTATATCGAAATGATCTTCATATAAAAACATTTGAGTTAGCTACAATGCTGTTTGGATCTCTTTGGGCTAATTGCGGCCACTTTTTTTTGTCTTTTCAAGATTTGTTGGCACTGAAACAAACACTTTATGTTGACTTTTTATAGACGTATTTGTCCATTGTGTAGCACTACACACCATATTAATATGAAAATTAATACACCATTTTAATATGAAAATTAATAATAATCGCCCTCAGCGGGCAGAACTGCCTGTTTACATTGTGTGTGACGTCACATTAGCCGTTATTACAGAAATGCGTTTTTAGTGCGAGATAAATCATTGTTATCTGGCTTATATTCCAGGTCAAAGATGACAAATATATTGTGTATATTGTGTATGTGCGCGCGTGCGTGCGTGCGTGCGTGCCTGCGTGCGTGCGTGCATATAATTCCTGCTCCACTAGATCGAAAGCTTTAAAAAAATCACAATCGCTTCATCGATATCCGCAGTAATATTTCAGATGCTAAGATTTATCATGCAACATTCTCTCGATTTCCATGACAATGAGTGTATTGGATACTTGGATTTACTCATATTATAAAGAATATTAGGAAAGTTTGTCAAAAAACTGTCAGGGCTTAAAATGCGTTAGAATTTGTCATGCGGGATTACCTTGATTTTCATGATATCGAACGTATCTTCACTTTATTCAACTCTTTAGTCGGTATAATCTTGAAACGAATGAAGTCATCTTATTTCTGTATGGAGCTACTTTTGTCTTTATACTAAAAAAAATATTAAAAACAACAGGTTTCGTGTTATAAAATGTATGGGTATTATCTTTATTAATTCCCTCATATATAATAATGGTCATGTTGGTTTTTCCTTTCAAATCTGATAGAATTTTTTTTCTCTTTCACTATCACAAGTAATTTAGTTTTAATTTGTATTTAAATAAAAATATTATTTATAACAAATATGTCTCATGCCATGCATTATTTAAGTTTTTTTTAATCTATACATTCTGAGTTTTTTCTAAACTTTTCTAAGCGATACTTATAGAAATAGGTTTAGTAGAGAAAATGAATTTCAAGTTTTTTCTTTGAAAAAAAAGTTACCGAAATTTTATATATTTAATGAAAAGAAATATATTTTGACGTTGATCTTTAACAAGCTTTCAATTAATATCCCCACACAGTCGTCTTAAATTTGTTTTCCTCTTCGACTGTGATCTCATTTTAGGACGATTGACATCTGTATAGTAAAAAGTAAATAAAAAAATATAGAAATATTATTTAAAAAATGTCATCCCACATCCGAAAGATTCCACCGAAGGAACAACTTCGTCTTCACGCAACCGAAGAGTTACCAAGAACTAAGTACAATTCTTCCATTTTAAATATTTGTATATATATATATATATATATATATATACATACATACATATATTTATATATATATATATATATATATTTATATATATATATATATATATATATATTTATATATATATATATATATAAATATATATATATATATATGCCTGTGTGTGTGCATATAATTACATTAATGGATTACATAATAAATTCTCCCGATAAAAACTATGTAAAATATTTGTTTGTATTTACGACAAATATTTGTAACAAGAAGATGAAGTAGTTCACGGCAGACAAACGTGCGTGTAGGTGCTTTCTCTTTTAAGCTGTATGTACATAGCAAGTACTAAATAAACAAAAGCCTATTAAGCCTGCTCGGTTTATTATGAATTATGATGGATCAATCTAACTCTGAGAAAATTTTTGGAAATTACTTAAATATAAATGGTGATATTCCAATTTCTCGCCTTTTTTTTGTTTTCTTTTACATGATTTATCGTTTGTGAATATAACTTTATATATTTTGAAAAAAACACTACTACTAGAAAGTTGAATAAGTTTATGTAGTTTAGCGATTTGTTGCCCAGAGATTGAAGGATGGCCACATTTTTCTATTACACTGAAAGGATTATTGCGTACACTTAGATTATTATTACTGACTTGTTATTATTGTAAGAATTCTTTTTCATTATTTTTATCAAACGTTTATTAAAACATAACACAGAATTTAGGAACTGCCGAAAATAAATCTAACCTTCGTACATGAACATGTATGAATATGAGCATATATCTTAAGAAATATGTCATACCATATAATCGCATATGTAATTATTTTAAACAGGGTCCAGGTAGTTACTCAATAATCAGCATTAAATTTACACACCAGAAATTTTCATGCAGAATATCATTGTTAGGATATAACATTATTGTTAGTATTATATTAATTAAAATATAAGTTTTTATATCCAGTTCGAATCGCGCTTCATTTTTTGAGGTAAATACGTTTTTAAATTAGTTTCCATAGTGGGAGGCAATTCAGAAAACTGTACGGTAACAAAATCGGGGGTGTGAATTTGGTACTGTAGTTATATTACTGTCATCTACATATAGAATTTAATTACACCATTCGATATATAAAGGATCAAATAATCCATTACTTTGCGTGGGCGCTGTGATGCATAACGCGTGGCGGAGGGGATGCGTAGCCATTTTGAGGCCGTTTTGTCGCGTCATAAAATTTTTTTTAGTATATATTTTAGCTCGGAGAAACCACGACGCTAGTTTGAGTTTCAATCTACATGTCTGATTGAGATCTATTAATTGCGTGTATAAATGTTTGCGCGGAATTGTTATGGTGAATATGTATAGTGATAAAGTTAAACATTGAGAAAATATAATACAATGTCGTATTATGGTCGTAAAAAACCAAATCAAAGTAGAAAAATCGTACGCAGTTGGAAAGAGCTTCTCAAGAGCAATCCAATGATAAACATAAAACACTATTTAATACAATAGAATGGTGCCAGGAACTTAATAAATATTACCCATTGACTTAAGCATATTAACGTAAAACATACAATCGTGTCCATGACACAGACACAAAACGATTTTTTTTTGTATAATATTTTTTTTACGATGTAGATATAAGACTTACAGAAATGCTTGAGAGATTCGAATATGTGATAAAAACTATTTTTTTTTCTTGTCATCTTTCAAGAAATTGAATACTTATGTCATTCCCTTTATTATCGCTAAACTAGAAGTCATATATTAAGACGAATTTTTTTACCAGAAATGACAATTTTTTTATTTCATTAATCACAATTTAAAGGTATAAGCTGACGTAAAGTGAAATTTTTTTTAAATAATCTGAAAAATTTACCGAGTTATAAAAGTTTAAATTTAACCGTTAGACAAGGACGGCAATACTGTGTAGTGAGGTCATTTTTAATATTACGTCAACGAGGTCATTATATTTTACAAGAGGAAAAGAGACAAATTAAATGAATCAAATTTAGAAGCCTATAACGGGCTTATTTTTCAATGAATTTTTTCAAGACATTCAAACAGTGTCATTGAATTGCGTTAATTTTGTAGCATACATATTTATTGACCTATATACTTAGCAACTCACTATGCTCCCTTAGTCACCTTCTTGTAATGCAATTCTCTTAAATCGAGTCACATCTTAATATCCCACTTGCTCACTTTAACTGCCCGATCCTAATTTGTTTATGCGAGCATAAATTTCTTAAAATCGGCCACCATTATGTAAAGCAGTACAGTCATATTATATTTTATAATAAACTTAATCCTCTTAACGATTGATATTGAATATATTTGGCGTTAATTTTGTAGAAATGCATTGTTCACGATTAAATGAAATTACGTGACGTAGTATTATTTCTACTTTCTTTAATTTCTTGTGGTGGCTATTAGGAAAGACATGGCAGACTTAGTGCTACGAGAGTAATCTCTTACAGTCAATCAGATGACCAGACCAGCCCCGCTCGGTAAGTGGCCGGGAATCGATACACCATATTCCTCTTAACGCTACTAAAATATGTACACATCTTTATTATTTGTATAACACTAAATAATAAACGAAAATAAATTTCAAAATAAAATGAAAACTAACGGTTTGTTATCCTGTCAAGTTAACAGTTTTTTGAAAAACCAATGATTTTATGAGTTTTTCATTTAATTTGATTCCGGGAAGTGTCGTAACTAAATTGCGGGTACAAGGGTTGATTTCTCCAATCAAAATATAGATTAAATGCTCATCGAGAGGCAGGAGTTACCCGACGCAGAGGAGTCTGTGATGAATAATTTCATAATTTGCTCGTTAACAGCTGACCTGCTCTCCGCGAGGCAAAGAGCTACCTATAACGTAGGTGTACAACGATCGATCATCATTGGATTAAATTATAATTAAGCGTCATATAACGTGTATCGATAATGGCATTCTAATTAAAATACGTCTTTCTACATATGAAACTTTTATCATTGCGATTGAATTTGGGGGAAATAATAATATTGATATCAAAGTAATATTCGAAAAATTGGTGTATTAATTTTTATGGCAAATATAAAAAAAATTCAATTATTTAATAAGAAAATAGTCGCATGGTGGACAAATTTGATTTTTTTAGTCTGTTAGTCATATGATTTTATGCAAAACTTTTTAGAAAAAGGCGAGATAAAATATTTTAATGCAGAAGAACATAGTATTAAATTAGTGATTTACAGATTCCTATATCTGCAAACGAGTTATAAAATATTTAAATTTAAAATTGATCACTATGAAATTTTAGCAACATTTTAAATAGTTTTATTTGTAGTGTAAATTTACTACGAATAGTTCAGAAATTTGAAAATAGGATGTTATAATGTTATTATCACGAACATATTTATATTATTATTCAATAAAAATTAAAATAGAAGAAATTCACATGCACAAGGCATATAATTCAGAGATGACAAATGATTATGCTAGTATTATTAAACTATTATTATATTTCAATCCTTATACTAATTAAACTACGATTAAATTGAAACTTGGTTTTACGAACTAATTCATAAATTGTTTCACTCCGGGGAAATTCAGATATGTCATAACCAAAGATCTAATTATGCTATTATCGTTGTAAAGGTAAAAGAATATGAAACATAATACTTAAGATAATGAAATGAAGACAAGAAATGTGGTGGATCCTTTTCTTGTGTGCGTATATAAGATATATATATATATATATATATACGTATATATATATATATATATATATATATATATATATATATATATATATATATATGTGTGTGTACGTGTGTGTGTATTTACATTTACATACACATATACGCATATAAATACGTACATGATTTACCCATGACTTGATTCGCGTAAAATGTATTTTGTTGTACGTGGTCTTTTGCGGATGGGGTACTTTACTTAAATATATTTTAAACTGCAAGAAAAAGCACTTCAGGAAATCTTTAAAGATTAGAAAAGTGAAAATGAAGGCAACCTCAAAGGATTAGCTTAATAAAGAAACAAAACCACCCTTAGGGTACCGCCAAATGATTATTGCTTTGCTCCAGGAAATATCTTTGTTACGGAGTCATCAATTATCTACTTATTTTAATCTAGAAGCTTTAATTACCTAGCTTTCATTTTTTTCTTTGGTAATCTTTTTCTCTTTCCCTTCGGTGTCCTCTGTTCGTTTCGATTGTATTTGCTTGCGGCTTGAAATATTCTTAAGGGTCGCATTATCTGTTTTTATTGAAATGCCACTTAGTTTATCTCCCGTATGCGGTCGAATTTTACAAATATAATGCAAAGGAAAATAAGTAGAACTGGAAAAATATTGATAGTATATTGTGAAAAGATGTCTTTTGTTCAAAACATTTTCAGCCAATTATCATTTTAATATTAAAACATTACAGAAAACGTTTCAAAACGCCTTGATATCTGACTAAATTTGCCAGATAAAGGTAAACTATTTTAAAAAAGTCGATATATTCTTACTTAGTTCTTAATATATTCGAAGTTTTCATGGTAATAAATAGAAAAATAAATATATTATTTAACTCATCTTAATGGATCCTTTAGTCACAATGATCTTACAGTGAAGCCGTAAAATTGGCGACGGAGACTCCTTAATGGTCAGGAGAGGTTCACCGTCCTTTCCTTTATTTGATTTATTTGACCAGTTCTTTGTTCGCAAGTAGTGACCAGAGTTTGATTATGGAGACAAACAATGGTGATAATACATCTTTAATGGTGAGAAGTAAATTTAGCATGTTAAAATTCATTTGACTTAACTTGCCTTGATGTAAATAAAAGAGTAACAAAGTAAATACGTAAGTAAGTAAGCATATACAAGTACACACAATAGAGCAACTAAGATATTATAGTAGATACGTACATAGGTAAATAACTATGTATTTACAAAGGCACGAAGCAATAAAATATTATTAAGCTGGTAGGCTGTATATAAAATACTTGAATCAAGTAGGATATTAGCAATTAAGCAAGTAAATATATGTACATGTTGGTAAAGCCATGAAGACACCAGGGTATTAGTAAGTATATACAAGTATAACAAAATGCAACGACAAGTAAGTATGAAAAAGTGTGTACAAAAATATAAATATATACAAATTAAATACAATGAATGTAGAAGTACATTTAAAAGCATGTAACGAAATAATTATTGAAGAAATTAAATGCGCATATAATAAGATGTCCTATAGCATGAAGTAATGATTTTAAGTATATTTATCATGAAGCTTTGACTCCTGACAGTGTACATTGGAAAATATATGTAGTGAAATTATGTTTCAAAATATTATAATCGAAAGATTTAAATATTCCGATAAATACTTTTAAATTTACAAATCATATTAATTAAATTTTTTCTACAATAAAATATTTTGACCAAAGCGTTGCTTCTTTAATATTTCAATATACAAAATATTAATTTCAAGATTTGTTTTAAAGAAAACTGCTCGAAAGGATTCTGAAATTGTTTTTGCACTTGAAACTAAAACTTGTACGTATCAAACAATGCTTACTTATTTAGGACTAGAAAGCTTGTTAGATTTAGACCTTTAAGAGAAGCTGCTCGATAAATCAGAACGATTTCAAACCGATTTAATCCGATTTGGAGACGTTCTTCTTTTTCATCTGCTACTCTGTACACTATAATCGACAATATATTTCTTCAGAATTTCTTTTTGATGTTCTCATTGAATCCTGTATTTCATACCCAAGGATTATATTAAATAATGAGACCTAAAATGGATTTCCAATGCCGACAAAACCTTTCTGATATCACACATAAAACGTACATAATTCTATGTTGTCTTCACGATATAATTAAATGGATTAAATTTACATAGTGAGTAAGTAATGTTTGTGTTTTGAGCTCATCTAAAATCGCATCATTTCTCGTGAAAATATTGTTCACATTTATATTGATACTTTTTTTTTTAAAACATTTAAGTAATTTTACTCCCTAAAGTTCTCATAATACTTTAAGATAAAATTGTTTATCCTTATAACTAAAACCTCCTATATCTCTTGTACTTAACTTTCCCAATTTACAGCGATAGTATAATTGCAAACTACAAGCAAAAGATATGAATGTAAAAAGGATCCCATTTCCAGGGTGGTAAATTATTATAGATCGTATTGACTGTTATTCGTATAATACAGTATACAGATGTTTCAAAAAATTCTGAAAATTATTTGATATAAAATTTACATACCCAGTTAATTGCAAGGGTAATTATAAGTCGGCATTTAAAAATGTATATATATATATATATATATATATATATATATATATATATATATATGTATATATATATATATATATATATATGTATATATATATATATATATATATATATATATGTGTGTGTGTGTGTGTGTGTGTACGCGCGAGCGCGTTTATGAGCGTGTATGTGTGAATGTGTGTGTGTGTAGAACCAATCGTCCAAATGTAAAACAGGTAAATGAACTCGTTTATAAAGTAATACCAACATGTAAACCGGACCTCACGTAGGCTCATATACTAGTTAAACTACGAAAAATCCAATCAAAACCCAGATAGATTACCAAAGCGTCTCACGATTAGTTTTAAATAAACGAAAATTTACGAGCAGCTGCTGGAGAAAAACTCTCAAAAGTATGCTTCGATGTAAATAAACTTCTAAAGATTGTTTGATAGGAGTAAAACTAAAACAAAATAATTTTAAGCAAAAACCAAAAAATCCATTTTATACATCGGTGAATATATTATTTGTAAATTACTCATTTTCATGGACTTTCACGATTAAAATATCGGTTAACGCGCTTTTGACGCGGGATGAGAATTTTGCTCAAGACTTAATTGAATCTGTCAGTTGTTTGACAATCTTAACTATATTACGCTTCGTATACAATAATATACCGCTCAATCTAGATAATAATTGGATACAAATTTAATTAAGTGTTGTATCATATACCGATACATAATTGGTTATATGTAGAAGGCAATTTATAAAAGGGTTGAAATACTTCCTTCATATAAGATATAAGCGTTAGTTAGCTGTCTTTACTCTTAAAACACGATTACTTGAAGTTGCCTAAATTATCTTCAATTTAATGTTGTAACTAGCTTTTGCTCATGGCTTCTTCATTCTTCAGTATATTTTATATTTTGTGGTCGAGTTTTTCTCAAATAATAGGATTTTCATCTCAAAATTTCTCAATAAAAATAACTAACATCTTAGCTAGAATAACGTTTGTGCTATAAAAATATAATTAAGTGGAATGAAAGTATATATTTTGTTTGAATTTAAAATGAAATCGCCGTACTGGACATTTTTTACTTATCAGCTGTAAGCCCACGTTCTCTGTCTTCACTATTACTTTAGGTTAAAACTTGAACCTTAGAAATTACTTTATTTAAAATTTTGTTTCAATTTATTTGGTTGTTTTTACATGAAGCTTAAACAAACATTCTAAAATATTGAATATATTTGGCGTTAATTTTGTAGAAATTCATTATTCACAATTAAATGAAACTACGTGATGTAGTATTATTTCTACTTTCTTTAAGTTCTTTACCACGACCTAGGTTTCATTGTATTACAACATCTTCAAGTGGGCTATTAACAAAGATATCTTTGCTAAGATCCCACCTGAAGATGTTGTAATACAACGAAACCTAGGTCGTGGTAAAGAAATTAAAGAAAGTAGAAATAATACTACATCACTTAGTCTCAATTAATTGTGAGTTACATCATACTCAAGATTTTAATGCGCTACATCCTTCTTCTATTGACATAAGCTGCATCCTTGGCAACATTTGAATTTTTTGTATTATCTCATTAAAATCAATTTAATAGTTTAGTCATGAAGACGATACTTTTGAGATTGAAGATAACGGCATCTGTTATTCGCTATAAATTGCCACTATATTCGTATTCGACTAATCTTCTCTTATTTTTCAAAATGCAAAATACAAAAGTCGTAGATTGTTGAACTCGAATTCAGTAATACAAATGATACAAATTGATGACATCAGCCATTTGCAATAAATTTTCACTACATTTGTTTTCGATTAATTTCAGTGTACCAAATTCGAATTTAAAAAAATTGTTGG
The DNA here is from genome assembly GCA_039881145.1 of Druceiella hillmani. Classification (NCBI taxonomy): domain Eukaryota; kingdom Metazoa; phylum Arthropoda; class Insecta; order Lepidoptera; family Hepialidae; genus Druceiella; species Druceiella hillmani. The sequence goes on along the minus strand of JAYKKI010000002.1, from coordinate 35,559,061 downwards.
ACCCCAGGTTAGCGATATTTAACTCCGTTCAAATAAACCAGGCAGGGTTAGGGTGCAGAAATCGAATTTCTCAATGTTTTTAAAACTTAAGTAATCATCGATTATTATCATATTCGATTTAAACTAACTTAACGGTGTAGAGTTCGAATTTTACAATATCTCTGCGGTTCAAAATGATATCTGTATCTTTCGCAATAAATCTCCAATATATTAATTTCCCACTTATTATATGGTAATAAATAAGAATTTCACATTATTTTTTAGATTCATGGTGGCGCCCTTTGTCATTCTCATAAATCGCCACTATATTCATTATTAACTATTTTAAGGATGCTGAATTGATGATAATATAATTTATAATCTAGTCCAATAATTTTATGGCAATACCAAAAGTATCAAGTGTCATCAAAATAGGTTAAATATTATTTAAACGACTTCAAAAAGGGAAAGAAAGTTTTAAATATATATGCAGCTGTAACTCGGTGATGCGTTGACCAATATCCAAAATTCTTTTTCTCTTGTTTCAAAAGAAATGAATTTAGATAGGTCCTAGGAAAATAAAGTCAGCACCCAATAATTGACTGCACATGTACCTTAAAGAATTCTTCAATGGAAACGATTACAAGGCCCCTTTGAGTCAATTGAAGCCCACTTTTAATTCATTTGACATGGATTTATAAGTACTTAAGTTACAGATGTAGGCCAAGTTCTTATGATGTTGTAGAAAATAACAACAAAACCACCAAGAACGTATAGCAGATTAATTAAATTTGAGCTCCTTTAACTAGTTTTAAACAGTCCTTTGGTCCAAATGGTGACCAGAATCTGACCATGGAGCTGGAATATGGTGATAGAAAATCCTCAGTTATGAGTTCCATTATGAATTACAGTAATAAATGGAACTTCTAAATGGTGAGATGGATTGACTTTATTTGGCCTCATCTGATTTTCCTTGATTGATACTTTTGTCACGCGTAGTTTGCAGAATCTGATGATAGAACTTAAATGTTATGGCAGGATTTTTTCAATGGTGATCAGTAAAGTCGTCGACATTGTCCTCTTGTAACTTGCCTGAAAAATCCTTCAGTCATAAGTAGTGGCCAGGATCTGATCACAGACCCAGAAGGAGACGACAGGAGCTCCTTAGTGATGAGTAGTAAACTCGTCGAGTTTAGACTCTCTTGACTGGTCTTGGCGTGGGTTAGAAAGAATAAATTAAATAGATAATCGCATATAGGCATGAATCAACTAAAATATTAGTAGGTAGATAGGTATGTAATTAAGTTCATATGGGATATATTAATGCATGAAGTAGTGATGATCTTAGCGGTTATAGAGATAAATAAATATGTATAGGAATATGAAAATCCATAAAATAAATGGGATATTAGTAAGTAGATAACTGAATATACTAATTATTTATTATTGTATAGATATGTATATACTTGAAAGAGAGAAAGAGACCCCTCTCTTGACGAGTGAGAGAGTGAGCGGTCGATAGACTGGGTACGGATTCCGAAATGTTGACCTGTAGCAGTATTTTCAAATTTATCATGTTAATGATAAAAGATTCCACTGCAAGAATCCAAAAAGAATGATAATTTTATCCACTTTACGTTCTACTGAAAATACTGAAGTCCCTTCTAGATTAAATTTCACGAAAAATTGTTCTTTCTACCCATGTTTTCATTAGTTATTTCGAAGTTGTAACCTAAATTATTAAAAAAAAATCGTAGCACACAAAACTGTATTATTTACCAAATTCATTAACAATATCTATGGTGTCGATGTAAATTGGCTAACTAATCTTTGAAAACTACTGGTATAAATTTTAATAAAATACTCAAATATAATAGTCACTTATTAAAATTATTTATGCTTCATTTAGCTAAAGAATATCTCACATCTTACAAAAATTTAACTATCAAAAATTAAACTTACAATAAAATAAAATTAATGAACCTTGAGATACAAAAACTTTATATGTCTTTGATTTTCCTCTCCCAAAAATTAAATCTCAATTTGTAACTATGTACATAGTTGTAAAGTAGTAAAATGGCAGATAAAGACAGAGAGAGAAACATGAATTACTGATTTGTTTATCCTCTTTTCTCTTTCTCTATAATATATATATATATATATATATATATATACACATATAAATATATATATATATATATATATATATATATATATATATATATATATATATATATATATAATATCTCTCTCTATATTACTCACTATTGATATACATACAGCACACAAACAAATTAATATTACAGATTAATATTACATATGCACGTGGTTCAGAAATCCTCTCTTATTCTCTCGCGTTGATTGAGCTCTCTGCCTTATGTTCGGGCCTGCGCCACATCTTGTCTTTTTCTAATTCTATGCTCATCTCTGTTCTTTTGTTTTCACGCAAGCGAACACTTAACACTTCAAGGTTGCCACTTGTTTAAGGACAGTACAAATACGTTGACTTAAATATTAAAAAAATATACTAAGTTTAAATCCATATATTCTACTAAATATTTGTAAAAAGACTTTAAGGGCGTATTTACGTTTATGATGGAAAACCTCCATTTTGGCCAAGTATACTAGAACACTGGGAATGTGTAGTATAATAATTTGGATAAGAAAAATAGATCAAACCTTCGTCTATAATTCAATAAGATGTTTTATTGGTTTCATACGAAAAATCGAAATCGTTTTTTTGCATCTCATTCTTCGCCATAATTGCTAAAAATGAGTAAGTTTGGAGGATTAATTTCAAACAATTATATCTTGATTTGAAATGCGAAAAAAGCAGTAAAATGCTCATTTCCTTTTTTTCTTTTGTCGAAAAACGAAAACGTGTTAAAAGAGAAAAAGACAAATATTAAGCCAACAAGAGTATAGCATCAATCGTCCATGTAAATATTACGTTACAGAGAACCTCTACTCATAACACGCTGAGATACGATCGTGTCCGGTTGTGTATATCGGCCGTTCTAAACAAAAATATTCGCGATATCGGCTACAATATTAATGTAATTATAGTTCGATTGACCATTCGCAATCAAAATAAATAAATTTGTCTCTTTGAAATATTTTATTTCATAATGCCTATTAATTTAAATTTTATATTTAACCATTAATTGGGGCATACGTAATATATATATATATATATATATATATATATATATATATATATATATATATATATATATATATGTATATACATAGATGGATTTTCTTATTTATCGAATGTAATTAATAATAATGTTGAAAGCTTCTTAATTAAAACTAATTTTTTCTTTTTATTTTAGTTATCCCGTTAAATTGGATTTTCAAGGAAACTGTTGCGTACACAAAAAAATGGAGAATGGGCAAAATGGTAAGTTATTTATTCTTTACTACTTTTTTAGAGATCCGTACTTCAGAAGAAAATAATGAACGCGTATAAAATTATCCGCGCATCTGCCTGTCTGTCCGTTACAGCCGTTATTCTCAGAAACAACTTGGACCATATGTATAAACATATCATCCCGCACATGATTCAATGGCATACTCTCAAAAATATTTATGTGAAAATTTCCATACGAAAAGCTACGGAAGAACTGTAGCGATAATCCTAGATCTTGTACTTTTTGAAATATGTACGACGTTTTGACACCATTAGGCAATTTATTTACGTTATGAAAAATAAATGTCTGCGTAGAAGTGTACTTTAATTACATAACTGTAGCAAAATGCAATACTTAAGTATTTATAACTGTCTATATACAGAAACTCTTTGTACGGAACCCTCTTATTTCAAGTTTTATTGGCGCATGACAGATTTTTCTGCGGGTACGTTTACGAGTTACAATTTTAAAGTACGTTACTCTAGTTACTTTGGCGTTATATTGATAATAAAATTATTCACTTCTCAAACTTATTATAACTAATTCATTAATTTCGAATATATGACAACAAAGGAAACGTTATGGCGAGTCCTGCTTTTCTAAGAAAGAAGAACCTATTTTATTAGGAAATATATTATTATTCACTTTATTTTATTTGCAGGTCCTCAAGTTTAAAAAGGTATGGGTCTTCAATCGCACTCATGGACAAGGAATATAATAAAAAACCAAAGGTATATACATATATATATATATATATATATATATATATATATATATATATATATATGTATATATATATATACATATATATATATATATATGTATATATATATATATATATATATATATATATATATATATATATATATATATATGTATATATACATATAAATACATTACGGAATTATCTAATATTTGAGTCTAATTTCTACAGTACAATGACATTTTCTAACACTCGATATGTGATGCCGTATTATTCAAAAGATGGATGAAAGATGGTTATAAGGTGATATCTACAAATGAAAGTACATTGTCACGGTATATTACACTAACATATTTATTATTCTGGAATACATTTCTATTTTGGGAAGTGTTAGTTTACAGCAGTCTGTCTCCTAAACAATTGGACCTTTAATTTTCATATTTATAATTGGTATTCAATTCAATTATTACGATAAAATATATATCCTAAATTGTTTATTTCAGAGTGCATGCATGAGGGGCAGAGGCGCAGGAATGAAAACAAACACCTCAGCAGCAATAGAAAGTGTTAGAAAAATCACTTTTTTCAGAAAGAACCTAATCAGATAATATTCAATTTAAATGGCAAAAGAAAAGCAGATTTTAGTTTTTTATTGGTATAGTTTTTTATCATTTGCAGACATAATTCTATTGCGGTATATCTCACATACGTATGGTAAAAGAAAAGAAAACGGGTTTTTATTAAAATTTTTCTCTTATTTGCGATATGTGCGATGGGTACTTTAATTTAGAAGCAACATGGAAGTGTCAAACGAAAATTAATATAAAACAAGAAGCTGTTGCTGGTAAAGTGTATATTAGTAGTGGTTTTACACATTTAAATACAATTTTTGTCCTGTCAATATCCCATTTTAAGAGTATATAATTCGTGTCATGAGACCATTTGCAAATAGTGAGAAGAAGCAGCAGAGCATTATATGTTTGCGTATGCAAAATCCATTGGCATTGTGGATGAGAACGGTGTACCAATGATCACTGTAGTAGCGGATGGTTATGCAGCAATTACAGGTCTCCATGGTAAAAAAATTATTTATGTAGGAGTAAAAAATAAGTACTCTCCCACTTGTTCTCGGTCATACAACAAAAGTGACTGAGCTTCCATCACATACCTGTTATAAAAATTATACCAGCCCTTCAAATAAAACGGAGGTAGCCATTATTGTGAATGGGTTTAAAAATTCTCAGAAAATGGTCTCATTTATTCACAATTGATTGACGATGGAGACTGAAGCACTTATTCCACTGTAAGAAATTTCCCGCCTTATAAAAATATCACTGCAGGTAAAATAGAATGCAAAAACCATCTCTTAGGTAATTATTGTAAATCCTTGTTTGCAATTGCATCAAACACAGCCAATTCATTGTGAGCACGGAAGCTTGTCAAGTATAATTACATGAGATTGCGCTGGGATGTAGATTCGTTCGTGAAATATTGGAAAAGTCAAAATATACCGCTTGTTCAAAAAATGTATAGTACTAAAAGATATATTATTAATGGGCTCTATCTTATATTTGGCGATTATACTAACTGTTCGTTTTATTTTTGTACCGCGAATTTGTCTAATAGAGTAATTGACAACGCTAGAAGAATATATTTACATTCTTATAGTTACATTGAGACGTTACAATTAAACATTGCCTGAGAAACATTACATTAAATTCGACTTTTGAATTTTATTCCCATGCATTCTAAGAAGTTTCACTGAAAAAATAATGGTGACAATATCAACAAAACATCCTTTCCCCAAAAAGTAAAAGTCGAAACAAAAAGTCAAAATATGGAAAAAGTGTTTTTAGAAGTATAGGTACACTTTACAACAGAAAACTATAGTGATTAAAACTAAGGGTACATCGTTGTAGAAAGCATTTATGCGTAGCACGTTTAACGTTCGAGTGTGGAAATGCTTGCTGCATTTCAACCTTACAATGCTAAACGCACCACGTCAACACATTTGTAAGGACGTATCCTAAGTATGTACAAGTTTATTTATTAATTCTTTTCTTATGATTATGTTTTTTTATGTGTTTTTTTATGTTTTCCCTTTTTTTCTTTTTATTTACATTTATTCTTATCCCATCGATTTGTCTGCACATCTAATATATTATATCTTATTTCTTATAATATTGTAGTCACGATATATTATTCCGCAGCAATTAGGTTCCTTTGAAATTCATTGCTTTAATTTTTTTTTTAAATGTTTGTAGTATAAATATATTACTTATCTTCACTTACGATTTTTAACAAGCTCTTCACTGGGCGTTGTTTATGTTTCGTTTCCTTAGAAATTCATACGAGTTGCTTTGTTCTAGTTGTTTTGTTTATATTTTTTTTCAACCATTATACAGTTTGCTTTAACGAATAAACTTAGATGTATACTTATAATGAAGATATAAGTTTTATCAAAGAATGAGAAAAAATATGTGCAAAAAAGCAAGTTAGAAATAAATAAAAAATCTTAATGTACCTATATAAGCAAATAGAAATGATGATTACTACCGTTAAATAAATATGGGATACAATCTGTGTTTTTAATTTTAATAAATAATCAGGGAAAACATGCCCTAGAAGTAGTTTTGATGAATATTTATTTAACACTAGATATCTTTTAAAACATTCAAATTAAAACCACAAGTTATAACTTATAATCATTTAACGACGATTTAACGGTCATCATTAATGTCATTCGATTACACAGAGTAAAATTTTTCATTGATGTATAACTAGTTCTTTGTTAATATTTTTATTGTTTTTCTTTGATAAAACTTATATATTAGTGTAACATATAAACGTACATTTATTCGTAAACTCAAACAATATATTTTGTCTTCTAAATGAAACAGTTCGAAAAACGAAACTTATATTAGCTCTTGAGGAAAGCAAGCAATAAAAACACACTGAAGAGAGCCTATTAAATAACCGTAAATGCAAATAAGTAATAAAGTTGATGAGATGTCTGCAAACATTTGCATTTATATTCGATTTTTTTTTTTTAATTTCGAAAACTAGTTCTTAAAAATCAATTATGTTTGGAAATTCATTAAATACCTATGAGTTTATATAAAAAAAACACATGTTTCATAAAAAGACTATAATTAATTTATGTCAGAGGAATCTTATTAATACAGAAGTACATAATTATAATACTATAATAAATGAACTTAAAATGCATTAGGTGTGGAGAAAATAAAATAAAAATAAATTAATTTAATAATGCACGTGACATGTTGGCTAAGTAAAATTAAAAAATGTGGTATTGCTCTGAATTTCTCGTCGTTAGAAATTAAATTTGTACAGCATTATATATTTTACCGGTCAACACGAATTCTGAGTTTAATATTAGCTCTGACGCAATCTATTAGAACGATATAATTATTTTATTAATTATATATAACAATTGAGATGAATTTCATGAGAAATTAATAAAAACCACTGTTTTATTTCTTTTTCATTGACATATTCGTAAGACTTAGGTTTAAAATTATTAAATTTAATAGTAATGGGAAGCGCTATATTTTAGTTAAATTTCCCTGCATACTCTTTATTATCATTACATAGAAATATTATTGGAAAACCGCACAGCGGAAAAAGTTTATGAATGAAAAATATTTTCGATAGATTACCTTAAGACACTTTTATTTTAGATTCACTCAAGTATGTATGAGAATTTTTCGTCTATCATTTATAACTTCAAATTCTAGGTAAACTATCAAAACGATATTATAGAGATATATATGCCAAAGTCATATGAAACATACATTTAAATGCTATTTTCAAAGATACGAATAACACTCAACGTACATTGAAATCTCTTACAAATTTGAGTAATTTTCATCCAGCTAATATGAATGTATGGAACTGGAAATTGTCAAGAAACATAATAAACTTTTCATGAAATGTTTGTAACAAAAAGATGGTGCAGTTCACTATAAACAAAGGCGCGTGTAGGTGCCTTCTCTTTTACATGGTATGTACTCATACGTAGTTAGTACAAAATAAACAAAACCCTATTAGGTCTGATTGGATTATCGTAAATTATGAAGAATCGATCTAAATCTTGAGGTGTTTTTGGGATTCCCGTAATATCTAAATGACAATATTTTAATTTTGTAAAGTTTTCACTACTGTTTTATTACTTGATATATGGTTTATTGATATATTTTTAATCAGAACACGATTTGTTATCAGTAAGTAAGTAACGTTGAGTTTAGGAAATATTGGGGTTATTATTATTGCCTATATATTTATTCGTGCAAGTAAATATTTTATGCATAAAGGTAAGGCAATGGAGCGAAATAATATTTCTATTATCTTAATAATCTTTCTATTATCTTAATAATAATTATAAATTATTTATCCATAAAGGACTTACCTTGAAGGATAAAAATATCTTTTTAATAAACTGAATTGGAAATTGCGTACATTTCGTTTGCTGTTATAATTGTAAGACTTTTTTTTCACCATTTTATAACGTGTTGATTAACGCACAATTTAGGCTGAAAAAATTCTAATCGTCTTGTAAAAAGATGAAAAAATACGAGCCCAATGTATGAGTGGGCTCTACCATGTAACCGTCTACGTAATTATCGTAAATTAGTTTCAGGTTGTTATTAATACAATTAAATTTTCATATAGCTATTTGGTGGGAGACGGTAAGACGTTTTTGTTAGTAAGCACCACTAGCGTTTCTGCTTCTCAAAGAGTTCAGAAATTTGAGTCAACATTCAGTATTCGTTTTCGATAAAATTACTTTACAGGGAATATGTTAAAGAATGTGGTTGTGGGATTTTCGACTAATTCATAACAAATTTTTAACCACGGAACAATATATGATAAGTATTACTACTTATCGCTTTCACTACTTATCACTTTACTACTATCACGCGGAACAATATATGATAAGTATTACTACTTATCGCTTTCACTACTTATCACTTTACTACTATCACGCGGAACAATATATGATAAGTATTACTACTATACCTTTATCGGTAATAGTGGCTTCGCGTAGCGAAAGACACTATTATCGTCTCTTTGGTATAATTTTTTTAAAGAATCCGCATTAGATGTAATGTATAATTATCATAAAAGCAAAATGTTATATAATTATTATTTTTGAGCGAAAATTAAATTTTAAGATCGAGTTCGAATGTCGTTCCGTATTTTTGTATATTATTCTGTATGATATATGTACAATGCATATAAGAAAGCTCTAGAGATTTAAATATTTTATAAATTTTGTTAGTAGGATTTTCCTTTTTTCGTCTTTAAATAAATGAATTACTTCTATCTACTTGAAAGTCAACTTGAAATTACGGTTAACTTGGAAGTTCATTTTTTAAAAGCAATGGTTTGATCAGGATTATATTCACCTCAGAGTGTTGACTTACTTAATTTAGTTGAATAATTTTTTCAAAATTCAATACTTATCAAATCATGCACTAATATTAACTAAAAACGGTTATAATGAAAGGAAAATATAAAAATGTAACTTTCTTACTGTTCCCTTTTAATTATTTTTATAATATACAAAAAATGTTATACAAAAATTAATTTTTCGAAAATAAAATGCTTGGGAATAAAAAAAATTATAAAAGCACTTGCACTCATTTCAGCAAATGTTTTCATATTTTATTATTCATAAAAATGTTATTTCCGAATAAATTATTTTTGTTATCTTTTTCCTAACAAATAGTTATCTATTTAGTTAAATTATTTTTCGAAGTTCAACTTTTCGTGTAAATATACCGCAGTAAACTGGTGAGAGCGACACGGTGGATGATCGGCGTCTTAGTTTCTTATTTATTTACGAGTACAAGCTTTATTTAACTTGAAATATTTGTTAGACTCAACTTTTTGTTGAGTTATAAGTTTTTTTAATTTCGACACGTTTGAAAATTTTATTTTTCTTCTCCCATGATGTCCACAGTCTGAAAATGTTGCTGAAAGATGACCGTTGGAACTTCATGCCTTAATTAGGCTTACTGCTTGTAATATAAAACCGATCTTATGTTACATCCGCACACAATTCTGATAACAAAATGTCAGATTGACGATATTGGTGTCGTTACAATTATTTGCTAAAACTTTGAACTCAAATGACCTTTCAGAGCCCACTTAAATACGAATAAAATCATTCTTTTATAGAACATATATATATATATATATATATATATATATATATATATATATATATATATATATATATATTTCGACCAAACGAATAAACAATTCCGAAAGTAACCTCTTACCACATAATAGAGTGAAAGATAATCAGCTCTAAAACAATAGCGACTTATCACTTATCAAAAAATGTAATGGTACAAAGGTAGTAGCAAGGTTAACCCCTTACCTATAAGGTTGAATACATACGGTTGATTCGCAAGAAATTTTCACGTCTACATTGGTACACATACTCCTTTATACAAAATCATATTACAACCATAAATTTATACGCTTGGTGGTAATATATTTTCAAATACGTAAATTTTTGGTGCAGTAACTATAGTATTAATGTACAAACATGGACACGAAAGTAGTTTTAGTATAAACCAAGTTTTTATTAAATATGTTAATTACTTCATGACAAATTGTTTTATAATATTAAGATCAATTAATTTTTAGACGTTAATACACCTTATACTTTAGCCTAGAATATAAACATAAAATGGATTTTCCCTGATAAAGCAACCAAATTTATATAACGTGCAATGTGTAACATTTTCTTAACTATCATAAGTGTGTATTTATCTGACATCACTCTCTATTTCCATTAGCTGTTCCAGACATGTTTGTTTACTTCGGGTGAATGAGATTAGTTATATTATTCGAAATTATCCTAATTGGATAATTCGCGTTTCTGTCAAGATATACTTATTAATAACCAGGGAGGCAAATTTGTTATTGTTTTGTGCAATATATTTTTGGAAAAACAATATTCAAATGTTATATTTATGTATCTGACGTTTCTTCTTAAAATAAAGATTTGACGCAGGAACAAAATGAAAGGGCAAACAAAATTACCCGTTTCATATTATAATTTGATTTAGCTTTATTGTAGTTTGATTACTCGTTTCGTATTTATAGTTTGAATACAGAATTAAATTGCTTGTGCTTTGTATTCTAATATTCTTTATTATGATTTTTTTAGGAAAAAATGTTTTGGAAATTTATAATAATAGAAAATTATTTCTTTGATACTAAATGTGTATATTTAATGAATAATTAGTGAATAATAAAAACGGACGCATCGTGTTAAATATTCTGATTTTATTATCGTATTAAAAATATCGTCTGCATTGCATATGTGGTGCAGACGATATTTTTTTTGTAATTTGTCCCTCACTATATTGTGATAATGTATAACATAAATAATATTTAAGAGATAAGCGGTACAACGACTGAACGAAAATAAATTTTGTTTTTATTAATTATGTAATGAATATAACATATAAAGATAATATTGTAAAATAGCAATTTTGTTTTAAATTATACGACCAACTGATGGAAAAACAAATCAAATGATATTGTTGCTCATATTATTTCATATTTGAGAAATAAGGTTAATTTAATAAATTTATTTCAATAAATAAAACTAAAATTTGTTATGTGTACATCACGTGACCATAAACCCCAATCTCGATACATGACGTCATTTTTCATTAACGCAATTTAACATTTAAAGTCGCGAGGTAATTTGAGTTTATTTATTCATTCTGACTTCATTTCATATATTCGAGCTTTATTGTGATTAGGCCTACTATACCCATTATTTATATTCAGAAATATCACACCACAAACGCCAATCACAACACACGACAAGTCAGGAGGAAACTTGAGTTTATTTATTCATTATAACTTTATTTCACACATTCGGGCTTCATTCTAATTAGGTCTACCGTACCCATTATTATATACTCAGAAATATCACACCACAAACGCCAATCACGACGTTATTTTTAAATATATAAACATTTGCAGTCGCGAGAAAATTTGAGTTTATTTATTCATTCTGACTTCATTTCACACATTCGGGCTTCATTCTATTTAGGCCTACCGTACCCATTATTATATACTCAGAAATATCACACCACAAACGCCAATCACGACGTTATTTTTAAATATATAAACATTTGCACTCGCGAGACAACTTGAGTTTATTTATTCATTCTGACTTCATTTCACACATTCGGGCTTCATTCTAATTAGGCCTACCGTACCCATTATTATATATTCAGAAATATCACACCACAAACGCCAATCACGACGTTATTTTTGAATATTTAAACATTTGCACCCGTGAGACAATTTGAGTTTATTTATTCATTCTGACTTCATTTCGCATATTCGGGCTTCATTCTAATTAGGCCTACCGTACCCATTATTATATACTCAGAAAAATCACACCACAAACGCCAATCACGACGTTATTTTTAAATATATGAACATTTGCACTCGCGAGACAATTTGAGTTTATTTATTCATTCTGACTTAATTTCACACATTCGGGCTTCATTCTAATTAGGCCTACCGTATCTATTATTATATACTCAGAAATATCACACCACAAACGCCAATCACAACGTTATTTTTGAATATTTAAACATTTGCACTCGCGAGACAATTTGAGTTTATTTATTCATTCTGACTTCATTTCACACATTCAGGCTACATTCTAATAAAGTCTCTTATACCCATTACTTTCTATTCAAGAATAACCTCAAAATATATTCTTCAATAATTAAAAATAATTTTTTTTCTAGTAACAAACAAGTGTGTAATGGTGTTAATAAATGCCTAAACTAAGTGATATTTCTTGAAATAGATGAGCAAATTCCATTAAATAAGGTAAAACACCTAACCAGTAATATTTCATATCAAAACACATAAGAGAATTTATTATTTATGTAAGAAATGTCACAGTTACATATTGCAGTATCGTTAAATGTTGTATATTATTGTATTTTGTAATAAATTTAATATTTTTAACGCCATTGAAATATATACACACGTAATGTTTTTTATAGCTATATGTAAATCAGTTATAAAGGAATGTATATTTTTAAATAAAATTAATCTAATGGCTTGTTAACATATACGTAACAGTACGTTAACGTATACGTTAACAGTCTTTTTTCGAATTAATAAAAGGAATGATGATCTGATTCAGCTTCATTTCAGGTTGAGAGGAGCCTAATTAAATTGCGGTCGATATTTCCAATCAAAATATAGATTAAATTCTCATCAAGAGGTCGCATCGGAAGCGAGCGGGGCTGCTGATAAATAATTTCATAATCTGCTCATTAACAGCTGACCTACTCTCTGCCAAGCAATCAGCTACCTACTTTGTACGAGTAAAACGTGGATTGATCGTTGTATGGCATTAGAATTAAGTCTCGTGTAATGTGTATCTGTAATGACATTATAATCTAGATAAATATTAACTTGTGCAAATTTTATCAGAGCGATTGAGTTTTATGGAAATAATAATATTGAAATAGAATAAATATTTAATTTAATTAGAAAACCATGAGATTTTAGGGTAAATTTGAATCTTCTCTTTTATATCTGTTATTCGTATTATTGATATATATATATATATATATATATATATATATATATAAGGACAAAATATGTCTACATAGCAACCCGTGAAGAAGTGCTGGGGTACAAGGACCCGAAGAAAGAAGAAGGACTGAATGTCAGAAGGAACCTGGTCAGATATTGGAAAGAAAAAGGACGCCACGAGTCTTATCAACATCAGTAGGACTCGACAGCAGAAGGCAGCTGCCCAAGCACAGTACGCTGAGGCTGACAGGACGGTTAAAAGGAGCATGAGGAGGGACCGAAGAGCGTGGATAGAAGACCTTGACCAGAGAGCAGAAGACGCAGCTAAATAAGGGGATGCGAAATAACTCTATGGCATCACAAAAACACTAGCAAGGAAAGGCTTCCGAAAGTCAAGACCCATTAGAAACAAGGACGGAACGTAGCTTACTTCGACGGAAGACCAACTCCGCAGATGGGAGGAACACTTCACCGAAGTTCTTAACCGAGGTTTGGATACAACAGTGCACCTAAGTGACGGAGAGGACAGCGACCCAGACATATCTTTGCAGCCACCGTCTCAGGAAGAGATCGTGGAAGCACTAAAGAAGATGAAATCCGGCAAGGCACCAGGCATTGACGGCATCACGCCAGAAATGTTCAAGGCCAACATTGGGACAACAGCCGAACTAAACCACTGCTAGAGAAAATTTGGAGTGAAGTGAAGCTGCCTACTGAGTGGAAAAGGGGAATAATCGTCAAGCTGCCCAAGAAAGGCGACATTACCGACTGTAACAACTGGCGGGGCATTACTCTCCTCTCAGTATCTAGTAAAATTCTCTCCCGCGTCATATTGGAGCGCATCAAGGAAGCTGTGGTGCGGCGACTCAGAAAAGAGCAGGCGGGCTTCCGAAAATACAGAAGCTGCGTGGATCTCATAAACACCTTGAAGATCATCCTAGAACAAAGCTCGGAATGGCAGAACACCCCTTCATTGACTCTGAGAAGGCATTTGACTCGGTCAATAGAATAGTCATGTGGAATACTCTGGCAGAGTATGGCATTCCCATGGAATGCACACGGACTACCAGTGTCAAGTCTTGCACGAGGGAACCCTGACGCAGTCCATCAGCGTCAATTCAGGCGTAAGACAAGGGTAGGATGCACCCTTGTCTTACGCCTGAATTGACCCCCACCCTCGCCCGAATTGACTCCCTTGACCTCCCGAACACTATTCCTGTTTGTCCTTGTCGGAAATGCGGAAAGTTATAAATGACAGAAGACAAGGAATCCAGTGGGGAATGACGGATAGGCTGGAGGACCTCGACTTCGCGGATGACATTTGTCTTCTTGCGGGGCGCTTCGGAGGCATTGACGACAAGCTGAAGAGGGTGCAGGTCGAAGCAGAGAGAGCGGGCCTCAAAATCAACGTCGGCAAGGCGAAACAGATGCGCCTCAATACCACCGTTGATACACCCCTGAAGCTGGGCGACAAGAATGTCGAGAAGGTGGAGAGCTTTCAGTACCTTGGAAGTATGGTGACGAGGGACGGAAGAGGCGAGGAGGACGTGAAGAGCTGGGTGAGAAAGGCAAATAGAGCGTTCGTCCAGCTATACCCGGTGTGGAGAAGTGAATCCATTTCGAAAAGGACGAGGATCAGACTCTTCAACACCAACGTCAAATCCGTCCTGATGTACGGCTGTGAGACGTGGAAGGTCTCCAAAGGTCTCACCCACCGACTACAGGTCTTCGTGAACAGATGCGTTCGCCGGTCACCTCACAGCCGGAGTTGAAGAGGAACGAGAATCTGTGGGCTGAAACGGATCAAAAACCCATCGCAGACCAGATTAGGGAGAGAAAGTGGCGTTGAATCGGCCACACGAGAAGCCATCGAGAAGACAGCCCTCGACTAGAACCCCCAAGGAGCAAGACGACGTGGCCGACCAAGAAAGACCGGGCAGAGAACGGTCCAGGAAGAAGCAAAGACAGCTGGAAAGACCTGGAGAGAGGTTAAGCAACTGGCCGCTGACCGCACCAAATGGAGAAATTTTACGGTAGCCCTATGCTCCGACCGGAGCGACAGGAACTGAAAGAAAAAAAAGGAATATATATTTGTGTGTATATATATATATATATATATATATATATATATATATATATATATATGTATATATATAAATAAGACTAGGGTTACAACATTGTAATGTTAAAGAATATATAATTAAATGAGCAATTTACAGATTCAGTAGTATTAATTAAAAGACCCATTAATTAGAAAGAATAAATGATTATATGATAGTATTATTGAATATTTCAACGCTGAAATAACAGAAAATGAGTTTACGAACAAATTGAAGAATTGTTTAGCCAGGTGGAAATTTAGATTTCGGCCCTACTCAAAAATTGAATTGGGCAATTATAGTCGTAAAGGTAAGCGGGTGTTTATTTGTCTGTGTACATATATATATATATATATATATATATATATATATATATGTGCGTGTGTGTGTGTGTGTGTATATATATATATATATATATATATATATATATATATATATATATATGTATATATATATATATATATGTATATATATATATAATATTTTTGGCATGTACAGATACATATTTTTTGACCAAAAATTTGAAATCTCGTATAGTGGCCCTATGCAGACGGTATACATGACTTAAATATATTTTAAACTGTAAGAAAAGACAGCGAAGGTTACTTTAAAAGATAAAGGATGTAAAAAAGGCAAGGCGAAATAATAGAAAATTTATAAAAACAGAATTAATAATTTTCATTCCAGGAGCAAACAGTTAATCTTCTTTACGGAATCATAAATTATCTATTTATTTTAATCCGTAAGCTTTAAATCCCTATCTTTCATTCTTTTTCTTTTATTTTCTTTGTCTCCTTTGTCTTGTTGCCTTCTTTTCGTTTCGGTTGTATTTACTTGCGGCTTAAAATGACCTATTTTCATTAAATCTCAAATCGGATAAAAAGAAAAATACATAGAGTTGGAAAAATATATATTATAAAGAAATGTTCTTTGCTTTGCAAGTTAATTTATATTAAAGTACAATATAATTATTCTACCTACCTTTGTTAGTATTAAAACTAACATTTTGAGCTCCTCAAATATTTTATTTTAATATTAAATGAAATGCCATGTTGTGTAAATAAACTTGTTCCAAGTTATTTTTTCGTTAAAATTATATTTGTCGTTAAACAATAATCACGAGTATATCCTCACAAAACGATATTATAGTAATTAAATTTCAATAATCCTTATCCTGTTAGCCACTATAAAAATTGATGGTCTTTAAATAAAATAATTTTATTAAAACAGTTTTCTAAAGTTTCGTTTGACATTTATATAAAGTTGTTTCTTATCTTAACCTAATTATCTAATAATTTTCAGTTATACATTTTGTTACTAGAATTAATTGGCTCTTAATAGGACCTTGCAAGTATACTCTGATATGAATATGAAACTCTGATTAATGTAAATAAAAAAAGATTAGTGTAAATAAATTCATTTTTAAAGATTAGTATATTTCTAAAACAGTTTTATTAAGAGTTGTCCTGTCAAAACTCTTTAGTTTATTCCCAAAATAATGTTCACATTTTAAATATATACCGAATGCATCTTTTGATGGAAAAATGAGAAAATTCTTACTGTGTTTGGCGAAATTTGTGAACTTATAAATTTTTCGTTAGTTCATGGTTGCATAACTTAAGAATATACATATATATATATATATATATATATATATATATATATATATATATATATATATATGTATATATATATATACAATTTAATTTCTTTAACTACATTCAACAAACATTTTAATAAATTGTGATAAGTCCTCAGAAGTGTTAGGTAATCTAACAAAACCGGGGACGCATCTTCAGTACTACCCTAACAATCATTTGGAATATTATCGCTCAATCAAATTTCTTTTAAAATTTTATCATATAATAATTAAGGGGTGTAAACTCGTTTTTCAGTGGACGTTAAACCGAAGAGAATAATAATTTTATGAATTTCCCAGCAATTTCTACTTTCGTTTAATAGTAACTCTACACGAGAAAGTAATACCTCAGATGCAGGTATAATTGCACGCGTAGATCGTATGGAGCTAAAAATATTTTGGAATGGCCTTATTTATAGACTAAATTGAAAACTTCTATTTTTTATCATAAAAAGATAGAAATTACAAGTGGTCTCTTGAATGTTTTCTATAATTTTTTTACACTTGTTATATTTATTAAAACTCAGCTAAATCTATGTATCTCTTAAAATACGGTATACTTTATTTAGCTGGGTTTATGATGATGGTGCCATACTCAAATTTTAAATTTCTTATCTATTTATATACCTGATTGATTTTATTCAAAACTTCTTTACTAGTTACGTGCAAAGGTCTTTTAACAGCTAAAGAAAAGAAAGTTCCTGGAATTAAAAGCATTAAATATGTCATTGACAAGGATAATAAAGAGCATACAGTGGCTTCCGAATTCTCATACTAAGATGAGTTTAAAGAATTATGGCAGTGCTGAATAGCTCTTGTAACAGACCGAGTCACTGCGTTACTAGTATCACTTTAATTTTTTGTTTGAAATATATTTTGTGTTGAATATATTTGGCGTTAATTTTGTAGAAATTCATTATTCACAATTAAATGAAACTATGTGATGTAGTATTATTTCTACTTTCTTTAAGTTTTTTACCACGACCTAGGTTCTAGAAGCTAGAAGCGGTCGATGGAGGAAAAAACATTTCAAATATGAATGCTGATTTTTATAGGGTTTATAGGTAGATGAAATGAATCGTGACTCGTTTTCTCACGTAAGAGTCAGGGATCATTTTATCAAACCCGAGACTAATAGTAAACAAAATAAATATTTAATGATCTAAAAAAATCACCTTCAACATCAGTTCCCGTCAGAGTTAAACATCCGACTATGCCTGTTACAAAATCTAAAGGAAGCAAGTTAGGATATATATTTTTAATTGTTGTATGAAAATCGATGTAATTTTTTAAATATTTTCTTCAACATGAGTATATAAATTATTTCACGCGGAGACTGAATTGCACTGATTTCAAGAACACTACGAATTAGAGAGGCGAACACCTTTACAATAGAGTAATTTTTAATGAGATTTTAGATATGTCGTATAACAAAGGTTTTGATGATATGACTATGAAATGTCATATGACCATTTATAATCCAACCTAGATTCCGTATGTATAACACCCTTCAGGGCCTTATTCAATTTAACGCATAATTTTGCACCAAGGTTACACTAAGGAGTGAATACGTATACCATAGCGCATTTGTTCATGTCACAATTTAGCTTATTGCTCACATTTCAATGAAATACTGAGTCGATACCACTTTAAAACAGCTCACAATCAAATTTATTTTCTAACCCTGAGACTAAAGTACAATAAAATTGAAATAATCAGTAAACAATTAAATGAAACTACGTGATGTAGCATTATTTCTACTTTCTTTAATTTCTTTACCACGACCTATGTTTCGTTATATTACAACATCTTCAGGTGGGCTATTAAAAAATGTTTTTGCTAATAGCCCACCTGAAGATGTTGTAATACAACGAAACCTAGGTCGTGGTAAAGAAATTAAAGAAAATAGAAATAATGCTACATCCACTAGTTTCATTTAATTGTGAACAATGAATTTCTACAAAATTAACGCCAAATATATTCAATATCGTCAGTAAACTAATGGCAATGACCTATGGTGATAACTGAGGATAAATCATAATCGTAATGAGAAACAAAACCAGACCTAAAATACTACCTTAACTAACTCTAGATTGATCAATTGTTGTTTTCGAACACGAAAGTAATTGGCGAAAAAGTTTACTAGTGTGAAGCAGCTCGATCGAATGCTTTCTTAGAATCAAAACAAGCCACATCTATCTAACATCCACCATTTAACTCCCTGGCCACATAATCCACACTTTGGACTAAAATGGTATTGGCAGTTCGTAAGCTGGTCTTGGACTTGGAAATATATACATCAATGTAAAAAGTTTTTAAATACTCAATAAATGTAGAGAACATTAAAGAACAACAGGTTTCTGTTATGTTTTACGTAACACCTCGAACTGGATTAGAAAACATGTATGGAACCAAAATGTTCGTAACAAATGGGTAAAAAATAATATACACCGTATATATTATATGCAACGTTTATATTTTTCACACAGGTAATTCTGTGCATATAATTGAATATATTCGAACGAGGTTTTAATAAAATTACAACTTGAACAATATTTTTTTAGAAACTATTGATAACATTCATTTACGTGATAATTTCTTCTCAGTTTAATATACAAAATCACTTGTACAAATGACAAAATGTCTTCATAAATACATTTCCACATATTTTTTTGTAACATTACAATACACATAACTCCTGAAAAATTTAGCGCAATATATTTTTAAATTAATTTTACGATCGCCAACACAAATCATATTTTTTAATTTGTCACCGACCGTACCCAGTGTGCACGTTATATGACCGAAGGTCACATAACGTGCACACTGGGGACAGTTTGGTTTATTTATTGAGTAAAGTGGAACTTGCGACCATACATTTTGCAATCGCCGTCGACCCGCCGCGACCCAACGGAGTAATGTGCTACTGGCACTTGTTTACCAGTTGAACATTTTAATAAATCTATCCGTGCCACTAAATTTTTACAACAATTATAAATTTTAAAAATGTTTGCTATATTTTATTAGAATTGCGACATTGTGATTATATCGTCAAATAATATGCTCAGCAATTCTTAATGGAAGTGGGAGACTATTTCATTGTTGTAGATGAAAGTCTGCTAACATTACTGAATTAACGTAAATGCATCAGAGAATAAACTTATACTTAAAAAATCTACGACCGTATTTACACGTTTTGTTGAAAAATAAACTGTGATATTAAGTTTTATAACCTCTTTTGCAAAAAAAACGGGTACTTATAGGAATAAACCATTTCAGAGTTATTTTATTTTTATTTGATGCATTTTATACGGCGATATGATGAGAATATTGTTATTTTTTATTAAAATATCGTTTTTACGTACTTCAGTCATTAAAAATGCGAATAAATAAAAAAAAGCAATGTAAAATCCACAGAGGAGCGTTTTCATACTGGTACATTAAAAATTATTAAAGTTTATATTTGAATATTTTTAATTAATTTAACATAAAATTTGAATATTTAGTAACAAGTATGGCCTCCTCTTAAAATCAATGCGCTTAATCTGCTAAGCATGCTTTCAACGACATTTTTTATCATTTCCTGAGGAATACGTTCCCATTCAGCGATAATCGAATTTTTAAGGGCCTGAATGTTTTCTGGAGCTGGTTTTACAACTCTCACGCGTCGTTTAAGATTATCCCATATGTGTTCTATCGGATTGAGGTCGGAACTTCTAGCTGGCCAGTCTAACCGACGAATTCCGGCCTCCTGCATATACGCATCAACGTCTCTAGAGCGGTGGGCGCGACCGTTGTCGTCCATAAAAATGTACTCGCCTCCAACAGCTGTTAATGTGGGTTGGGCATGAGGAATATGTACCTCTGTTATGTACCTTTGCGCATTAAGTGTGCCATTTTCAATAAAAACTAACTCGGTACGGTCATCTGAGTTAATACCAGCCCAAAACATTACGGATCCTCCACCGTAAGGGTGATTTCCTCAAAGCACACTTCTGCGAAGCGTTCTCCAGGTCTTCGTAAGACTCGCTGACATTGATCCTCGTCACTAATCGATATACGAGCTTCATCGGAGAATTAAATACTATTTCAGTCTTGTTGAGTCCATGATGAAAAATTTTGAGCGAATCTCAATCTGGCAACTCGATGCTCACAGGGCAATGTAGAGCCCCGAGCTGGGCGATCGCTACGTATATTGACGGCCTGAAATCTTCTTCTGACTATCCATAAGCTCACTCGTGTACCTCTTATGTCCTCAAGGTTCTGTTTGAGATCCACGTACATAACTTGACGATTTGGTAGCGTTTGACTGACTATGAAACGGTCGTCCCGTGGCTCAGTGCACAGTTTTCTTCCAGAACTGGGCCTTCTACTGACGGAGCCCATTTCTTGATATCTTTGCCAGGTCCTTTGGTCGGTGGAACGGCACATATTATACAACTGAGACACATAACATTGGCTACAGCCTTCTTCAAGCAGCGCAATAATTTTACTACCTGTTATCGTTTTTTCAGCCATACTGAGAAGATGAAAACAGAAGTGAACTAATGCAGCAAACTGTCGAAATTTAATTAAAATTTATTCGGTAAAATAAAAAACGTAACAAATAAAAAAGAACTTAATAAAAGTTGGATTTCATTTACCGCCATAAAATACGTTTTTGTCAGTGAAAGATAATTTTCATTCAAAAAGAATAAATTTCAAATTTAGTACGTTCGTTTTTATGTATCAGAATACACTATGCCTACCAGTAACAATCACAATTAATACAACCTCTTAATAAATAATATTTTGTTAATAATATGACAAAATCCAAACCACCCGTTTTTTATGCAAAAGAGTGTATTAAGTTTTTTAAATATTTTTGTTGCTCTGTATCATGTTATTATTGACAAGCGCGCCAGCCTTTTATTTTGCCGAAATAAGTATTTACAACTCGTGTAATATTGAATACATTTAGCGTTAATTTTGGAGAAATGCAATATTCACAATTAAATAAAACTACGTGATGCAGTATTATTTTTTTGCTAATATCCCACCTAAAGATATTGTAATACAACGAAACCTAGGTCGTGGTAAAGAAATTAAAGAAAGTAGAAATAATACTACATCACGTAGTTTCATTTAATTGTGAGCTCGTGTAATTTTAATGAAATTTTAATATGGCTTTAAGAAAAGAATAACTTTTACATAGCTGTTTGGAAGGATAGTGTCATGCTCTAAAATTGATGTAATTTTAATTTTTTTAGTACATTTATGATCATCTTAATTTCTTTGTGAAAAATGACATGAGTCTCCATCCATAGGCCTATGTACGTATGTATGTATGATAACACGCTACGAGTCTTAATTCTTGACCAATTTTAGTGATTGTTTTTTCCATCGATTTTTTTAACTATCAGGATAAAAGTGTATTGCTTTTCGCAATAATTTGTCAAAAAGTGTCATTTTTATAAACAAGTTTCTGCAAAAACTTTTTCGTGCTCCGCGATTATTCCCGGTTTCACTTTTATGCAAATCTTCTTGGCTCTTTCCTCTACCCCCTGTTGCTATTATTATTTTCTCTTATTTTCAGAAATTGTTTACTTAACTAAAAACACGAGGTATGTGCTTCGTTTTTCTAACGATCTATTCATAGCTATTTCCTTATTAAAACTGTTTATCATGTTACTTGAATATTTTTAATTGACTTAATGCTTTCCTTTCCAATTTTCACTTTTTGGTAACAAGAAAATGACTAGAGCGTCATAAACATTGCAAACGGCTATCCTATACAGAGTTTAAATAAAAACTAAAATAATGCAATATTTGAATTTTAATGAAGAAACATTTTTCGTCTAATGAATTATATACAATTACATTTTACATTCATCAATTATTGATGTAGTTATGCTATAACTTAGTTGGCCTCTGCCGTCATTACTTCTTATAAAGTTATTACTTTCTTATAAGTTTCTTGAGGTACAAATACTTTATACAATACTGCGTCCCATAGTGTATAGGGATTTCGATTAGAATAAATTTAAAGTTAACGATCATTCCTTAATATCTTCATAAAATTCCATAAACTTTGTTATCTAATTTCTTTTTCTTCATTGTTCTTCTTCACACCATCTGCGGTATACGATTACTTCACGGTAAAGTTATAATTGTTACTAAAATCAGAATGAATATATAAAACTTCATTCATTCAGTGATAAAATTGAAACTTCTAAAACATTTTTAAAACAACTGTGTTAAAACTAAATAAGAGAACAGTTCAAACAAACGGTTTGGCGGAAACTCAGTCAAACAAAGCTTCCATTAAAATGACGTACACTGTTAAAATTTGACAGTTTAAAATTAAATCAATCAACTTCGTATAATGTAGCAAATATTGGAGGACAATTTTGCATAACTCAGACTTTTTCGAGATATATTGAAAAAATAAATTCTGGAATCTAAGACGTCAAACTACGTAACCATAACAACAGCGTTAACATATCAGTCAACTTTCGCTACCGCACACCAATAACTATAGGGGGAAACTATAGGCTGCCAGTAACTATAAGGGGAAGCCCCGAGACATTTACGGAATAACAATAACAACAAAGAAACGTGTGTTTGTTTAATTTTTGTATTTATGTTAAAATTACTCTCATTTATGTACTTATTCAACACAGATATGTAATTTGTCTCAAATATAACTTTAGATGTAGTACTTACTAAGTGACAACTTATATAGTTACAATAACATTTGAAGAAAGGTCCCCTAATATCGGACAGTCGATTTTTTATTTATTATTTGAACCTTAAATTATTTTAACAAGAAATCCGTAAGAATATAATTTCAGTAGAACTGATCAACCATTAATAAAAGAAATTAAACTTGATCTGAATCAACTTTGGTCATAACTAGGAAATTTTTCTAAGAAATTTCAAAAATTTTAATTGTGTACTCGGCAAAAATCACAGACATCGCTCCCTGAGCCTTCTTTAGCGTAAGAATCCACTGATTGCGAGCTTGGCAACGTATTCAATCTTCGTCATTGTTTTTTTGGCAAATTAAACAAGTTGTTACATTTTCCGTTAATGATTTTAATGACGGAATGGCTGTTGTCGTTAATGTAGCGGTCGTTTTTTTGTCTCTTTTATTTTTCTCGAGTCGTTGGTTTTCTTGCCTTTAAAATATTGCATTTTGTCATGACAGATTTTGGTTTTGACGCTTTATTTTCAGCAAATGCATTTTTAAAGGGGAAAATGTCAAAATATTGCTTTTCTCAGCTTTTAGTCGCCGACTTACGGTTTGCTTAGCATTTGAGATTGGTAACAGCTGATGTATTACCGTAATAATGGATTTGCTTGCGATGAGATACAAATTTTGAGGCACAACGTCTCAAAATTGTTCTTTTCATCAACGTTGAAAGACTATTGAGGCAAATCCTGAGGTGTCTCCATATTGGTGTTATTGCAAAAATTCACTTAAACATCAGACTGCGTCGGTACCTCGGTCACTTCTGATTACAGAAAATCCAAGTCTGTGTAAACATTTTGATTCAAAGGGAGAATTCCAGTGCATTTAAATCCAGACTTTGCTATATCCAAACGTGCAACACAATTGAAAGCTCGTGTCATCATTGCAGCTATTTCATATTCTGTTATTCTTGTATCGGAGTTAGCCCTCATCCTTGATAAACAGGCCTCAAAATATGCATTTTTGAATGGTTTCATAAAAAAAAGTAATGTCCATCCAGGATCAAAAGCACTAGTTTCCATTTAGTAGGCTTTGAAAAGACTATAAAGTATTGAAGCTACTTTAAGAATATTTCGCTTTCATCCATCCGTTCGGCTGTGCTACGGGTACACTTTCAGATGATGCACCAATTATTAACCTATCATTAACTCGTTGCCTTGGAAAAATAAATAGTATAGGAATAAAATATCCAGTAGAATTCATACAGAGAGTAACTATGTCGTTTTTCCTCTCTTTGCAGACGTCAACTTGCCAAATTGACGATTATATTTCAGTGTCATTACTTTAGCTTACTTTTGTTAGTGTTGACCCTTGTCTTATCGCAGTTATAGACGTTCAAAGAGCCAAAATTGTATTTTTCACAAATATATTCCAAATTAAAGAAACAGTCAATTTGTGGTCTATTAAAACCAAGTACTCTCATCAAACTGATATGAACTGATCTCACCTTTTTAAGCTGAGTCCAGGATGGCATTTCATAGTCATAGTAAAAATGCTACCAGCAAATGTCTTTGCTCTGTTGAATTGATGGTTCAGTTTTATTTGCCCAGCGAGATCGAATGCCAATTTTACAAATTATTTTCTAGTTAAAGGCATGCACCTATTTAACATATCCACCACGTGTGCAATTAAAGCTTCCTCGTAAAGTTTAAGTCAGATTAGCTTTTTTTGAATGGTATTTTTATATCTTCTCCTCGTTTTAAGGTTTTAAATGTCGTCGAACAAGGTACTTTTTAGCACATTATAGACTTCAGATAATTTTCTTTTAGAAAAAAATGTCGACATCATCTTATCGATGGTTTTATTTAAATTTTTGCATTTGGAAGTATTCTTGCAGCTTGGTTTAGATTTATCCATGTTGAATTTAAAAAAACAAAATACAAAATTAATTACTACCACAAGATAAACTTAATTCTAAAACTGTTCACCATTAGGGAACTTTTAGAATGTCCGATCTTGGGACCCTTTAGGAACATAGAAAAAAATCCTTATTCACATTGTGTGCAAATAATTAAATTCTTGTGATTTATGGCAGATTAGTTATATACCAATAATAATTAACAATAAACACTATCAAGAGTTACTTTTATTACTAAAAATTATAGCGAACAAAATTTTTACTAACCTCTAAATTTGCATCAATCTCTACGATGAACGAAGTGGTATTGACTCGCGAGCGTCACTCCCAGCACTTCACTTCGGAGGAAGTTTCTAACCGCGACACAAGTAACAAAAGGGCGCGTTTTCTTACACCAATTCAATTCTTGTCCGTCTTTAGGAGCTGCCCTGGCTTATGGGACTTCGCACTATTCCATTTCAAAAGAGAATATTTATAAATAAACTGATTTGATAGTTTAGGGAATATAAACCTTTTTTCTTATATTCATGTTCGTAATTTAAGAATTTTTTGTTTAGTATTTCTGAATGAAAAATATATATCTTTTTTTACACTATACACACCTAACTTATATTATATATGATATATTTCATATTTAAGAGAACTTTAAGTAAAAAAGATGAAATTTTTAAAATAACTTATATTGTCACCTTTGAAAAAAAAAATATAATAATACCTAAATATCTCCTCGCATACTTTCTCCAGGATTGAGACTGGCAGTTTTAAAAGACTCGTTTGTTTTAAAAAGCTGTTGGTAGACAAATATTTACTAGCAAAACATCTTGGGCACCTTAAGGCTATCTTTCATCCACTTTAACCAATCTTTCTAGTAGATACTCTATCATACTAACAAGCGATAGATTATTTTCTATTATAATAGTCATAATTCTTGAGTAATCATTAAAATATTTTTTTCAAAACATAATATGCATTAATATAGCACACAAAGTACGCATTAGTTAGACTCAAAATGCATTAATATTTGACAAAAAAAATCATGCAATGCAATAATCACATCACACTAAATGAATATTCCAGTGGTAATCAGTGTTATTATTCTTCGACTCGATGTATCAGACGTTTTCTTTTCTGAAGGCGTCTTCAAACTAGTTGACAATCTTTCCATAAAGGCCTGCCGTAATGAATATGTGAATGCGTCATGCCATATAGTACTCCTTATGTGATGTTCACTGACCCTAGTGCCATCTAAGTAATAAAATGTTCTCTTTGCTTCTTCCAGTTCTAAAATTGTCCTTCTTTTCTGTACTTCCAACAGTTCCTTATCTGTCTATATAATGTTTTAAGAATGTGAACCTTTTTGCCCGGTAACATATTTTTTATAAATATGCTTTTCCTTGAGTATTCTCTGTTCTGTGCATTTATATACATTTGTCAACGTGTTTCGCCTATAATGATAAAGCGTTCTGTTTAAAGCTCATTTTCATTAAAAACGTAAGTACTTCTCTTGGTCCAAATATGAGTCGCCTTTTTTATAAGCAAAAAAACGAACTTAAATCATAATGCATATAGTTATGGTACAACATCGAATAAATACTACAAAATACATATTAATACAATAAACTTACTATAAGACAAAACAATTAAATAATTTTAGGGAACAAATAGTCATCATTCGAAACAATTTTCCCGCATAATGTGTAAGGGTAAATCGGCATCTTTATTTAACAAAACGATGATTTTATGACATTCTAACGAAAGTACTGTGTCAAGATAATATTATTGACTAAGTCTCAAGTAATTAAAATTGTGCAGGTAGTATAAAAATTATGTAGGTATGTCAATTTTAGACAAATATTTAGTCATTTGACACAGATTTTGTGATGAGGTAAATGTTACATTTTCCACAGCTATTGATATCCTTATATTAAGGAATAATGCTTCAATTATTTTATTAGTTTTCCACTTAGTACGCTATACCTCCTATAATGCGTATTTTTGCAAGATCATTAAAACGCGTCATAATGAATCACTGCGAACGCACTATATTTATTACATAAATATATATATATATATATATATATATATATATATATATATATACAATCGCGGCTGCGTTTCGGCTCCGGCCACCTCTCGGTATCCTGGGTAATCAGCGTACAATTCCTCTTATAAAAGGAATTGTCCATACGAGTGAGTTTTCGTGAGATTAAACGTAAAGGTTTGCCAACCTTACCACCGTATGTTTAACTTAACGTCTCGGCCAAACTCAAAATTTAATAAATAATTTAATATTAGATAAATAATTAATAAATGTTGAAAGATCTGGCAAGGAATTGAATCTTTAGCCTTCTAGGTAGGCGCTAGAGTCTGAGCCACTGCGCTACGGGTTGTTACATATAATGGGAAATGCGTATAAATAATGCCGTATATAAACATTAATATTTTTTAAATGTTTTTTTTTCAAATGAATATGTCTAATATTAAAAATAGTTATCAAAAATATAAATCGAAATAAGTATAAAAGCTCAGCTAGTATAAAAAAACACTACCTTATTTGAATATAAAATAACATATCACAATGCTTGTTTCATTACCTACAAGCCAAATATAACATATTTGTATATATCGCAATCAAATCTGTAAAAATAGCATTGTAAGCTGACTCATTGTAGCTCTCTCACTTTAACACTTCATAAAGTTAATGAATAGCATATATGGTCGAAATTTCGAGGATATTCACGAAATGTTTCAAACGTCTGAGTTTTGGCTAAGCAACATAAAGGATTGTCCATGTTTACCCTCTAAATTTTGCAATTCATATTAGTAAAATATTGGTGTAATCGTGGTACTTAACACATTACTTATGGCAAAAGTTTATTAAGAGTATGCTTTGATTATGTTATATAGTTTATTAGCATTGTGGGTATAATAAAATTTGTAAATAGTCGTTAAATTTAAAGAAGATTTATTTGTGCCAACCATATTTTAACTGTCAAATTGGTTTGTTTACATATTCTTTTAAATGGAATGGGGTATAGAAGTGTATGGAAAAATACTAAATTTTTTAAATTTACCTCTTTAAATAAAATTTAATTTTTTTAATATGAGTCAAAATAATAAATACTGTATAAGGACCAATAAAACAGCCTAAAATTTGTTTGTTTCCAATATAATAGCTTTTTTTTAGTTTCTTAGAATATAGGTTTAAACTTTTCGGCGGAATAAGTCAATGGCGGAACGGATTATCTCATAAACTTGACGTTACTTGAAAATTTTACGTTTCGTTCATTCCACTGAGTACTATAAACAATTCCATAGCTAATCGAATACTTCCTTCAGATTTTATTTCATCGAAAGCTCACATATGTACAGAGGAACGTACGTACATCATACGTACAGAATATCATGTCATTCATAATTATCCAACAATATTCTCTTTGAAATCATGCTTATCCTCTTATTCCAAGAGCCAAGGCAATATTTTCGTCATGTTGATAAAAGTACGCAGCACCAAATATTTTCATGATAATAATAATGGTAAGCTTATTTTACCGCTATTACAATTTTTTTTCAATCTGATGCTTTTATCAAATCTCGAGTTTTTGAAAAGAAATTCTTACTTTGATTACTAGTCACTGTAAAATTTACACCCATGGTCAAGATTGGCAGTCAGATTTATTGACAGTTAAAAACGTATTTTTCTTTCTCATTAACTGTAAATCGAGTTGGAACAAAAGTGTACTTTACCGACCGTGCCCTATTGCACAGTCCAATCCGTAAAATATTCAGACAACATAGTCTTTAACTGTCAGAAAAATCGACTGAGAGTCCTGACCGTGTGTGTTGCATGTAGGCGTTAGACTTTTACAAGCCGAGCGGTAGGAGATGATCTGGTAGTTAAGGAACGTATATCTTAGCTCACTAAACACTAAACGGGCTCGGAATTAAATTTTGATTCTTCAATTAAGCGAGGGTTTTCGACAAATTGCTTGTCATAATTTTTAGTAACAAAACGGTATT
This sequence comes from Druceiella hillmani, assembly GCA_039881145.1. Taxonomy (NCBI): domain Eukaryota; kingdom Metazoa; phylum Arthropoda; class Insecta; order Lepidoptera; family Hepialidae; genus Druceiella; species Druceiella hillmani. The sequence goes on along the minus strand of JAYKKI010000002.1, from coordinate 35,528,993 downwards.
TACCAAAGATTATTATGTTAAAGTTATTAGAGAAATACGTGTTTTATTTATGGGCCTATCAGAAATAATTTCATAATAACATTTCCATGGAATTCACAATTTAGTTTATTAAACTGAATTTTACCTGTTTGAAAATGAAATGGTATTCTGTACTTAAAGTTTTAGCTGAGTTTTAACTTGTGTAATGTTCATTATTGATGTATGCGTTAGTATCAGATGATAACTAAATTAATGGAATTAATTTTTAGATAGGTAAAAAATACCCGTGTAATCTATATATTTTAATATTGTGCCATATTTTCTTACTATAATTTTAATACGCCGAACTAAATGCCTACAGCATTTTTAAAAAGTACAAAATATTTTAAATAATACATTTAGATTATCGACTAAAATCACTTTATCGATTAGTTATTATTAACAAAAGTGTAGTTGTTAATTATGTTTTCACATTTTAACGTAAATACAACCTAAGCAAGCTATAAAATTCTCTAATTATAGTTATGCATTTTTTTGAGAATAATTACTAATTTATGTACTTTTTTGTGTGACCGAATTAAAAAAAAAAAGAAAATCGTTGATATTACGTTTCACATTCCATCAAAATATCATTTAATTTGACTGAAATATAAACGCTATATCGTAAATAGGAGTCAATGGGTCTCCAATACAGCATGTGGGAGGCCCGATTTCTTGGAAGAATAGAGATTGAAAATCTAGGAAAAACGCAACATACCTACTACAACTTGTTTCTATTTAAATATATTTTCCAGTTCATCTTAAACTTAAGAGCCTCTTTAAAAATGTTAACCATCTTAAGGATTATTTGGGTTAACTTAAAGAAGTGAATAAAGATAAATTATTTTTTTTTAACTCTATAAAATTTCCGATAATATAAGTTACGTTATATTAGCAATAGATAATATAAGTTACGTTATATTAGTAAACCAATAAGACACAAACATGAGAAAAGCTAACGCCTAAAGTACTAACACTGAATACATAGCTATGGAGCATTATAATAAAGCATTATATATAAGACATTGTTTTTGTGTCAGTTTTGCTCACATAATAGAAATTTCTTAAATAATTTACGGCTTCGGTGATCGTTGCTGTACGTCCAATGCCAAAGAGCCGATGATATTGAAAGACTCGTATAACGTGGAGAGACAAAACTGAATGTGGGGGTAGATGAGGATGCCTGTCGTTGTGTCCTGTGTTGCATTGTAATCTTGGAAAAGATAATGGTATCATGTTATATTAAAAGGTAAAGGAATTCATAATATTGCTATCAAAGGTAGCTTCTGGAGGATTTAGTTACAATATTTTTTTCTGCTATTTTGTTTTAAGACTATCGGGTATTTTACTTATTTTACGTGTCAAATAATAAATAATAATATTGAACCTTAAAATAATGTATATACTCAATAAAAATATTACTTACACACTTATTAAAAATTTTAAGTTAAATTATTGCTTTTTTATTAGCCTTTGGTGAGTGGATAAATCAAATTTATGAATTGAACTTAAATGCAACAGCATTTTACTTGCATCCATTTGCAAATAATTTCACATAATGCTATCATCTTTTATACAGATATATAATAGTATATCTAGCATATATGACTGAGGCATACTTTGTAAAATTTTACTGCGTTTATTAACAGGAGTAACTAACAAAGGTATAATAAGGAACGAGGGAATAAGACCCTTTTAGCTTAGAGTCTAAGTAATTAAATCTTGATAAACACAAAAGTTGAAAGGTTTAAACAATTAAGTGTCAACTTAAAATGAATATTTGTAAAACTGTTCCATACACTTTGTAAACTGTTCCATAAGACTATTTTCACTTACAGCTTATGTCATTAAAACTTGGCAAACACACCAGTTGAAAGGTTAAAAGAATTATGTGTCAACTTATAAAATTAATATTCGTAAAACTGTTCCATACATTTTGACATATTCAAACATTTAACTGAGTGCTATACATAGTATTTTCATTAAACTATTTAAAAATCATACAATCTCGCCATGCTGTTTTTTACCGTGAAGATATGTTGCGTATTATATTTTTCTCAATTGAAAAGTTCTAATTTTGACTTTAACCATTTAGTAACTTTAGTATGTTTTTATAAACATATTCCGAAAAATATTTAGATTTACTTTAAACAGAACTCTAAGAAATAATAGAAATGGTTGTTGGTGTGAAAACGATGATTATATTTTATATAGTTTAAAATAAAACTGTCAGGTTTGAGTAAAACTCGCACTGCGAGGGTTTCGTTCCGTCCTTAATTACATGTGAAAATTTAAATATTTAAGGATGCATAGAATTTTTATTAAACTAATTAAACATTATTTCTCACAACGTCAATATATTACTATTAATACATTACATTAATAAAAATAATATATATTATAATACATTAGTAAAGCATTATTTTTCACAATGTCAATAATAATCTTTCTCATTAATGGATTTATGAACTAAAATTACATTTAAATCAATGGATTTAACATGGTCATTGGATTAAAAAATGGATCAAGCAAAGAAGGTAGATCAACACAACATATGTATTGGGATGAGCATACTTTCGAGACAAGGTATTACGATGGGTTCAAAAACGGAATAACAATTACCAATATGAAAATCATATCATATGTTTAGTACTATGCCTGTATGATAAAGTATTAAAAGTATCCATAATAAAAACATGTATATATTCCAAAATATTGAAATAATCAGAGGATTAATATGATGTGAGATTATCTGTTTAAAAAGTCAGCCCCATATGGATTATACTTACTTGAATATTATTAAAAAAATATGAAATTAATTTAAAAATAAAGTATTGAAATTCACAATTTTTGAGTTATTTGATGCGAGGCAAGTAATTACCTACGGAGAGATTTTATGAGAGAATACTGAACCTCTTTCAAAATTTATACAAATCTATTAATCCCTTATTGATAATGTGATCTTGACAGAAATCAATTTATTCGTTATTAAACACTCAAAAAGTCAATTTATCCGTCATTAAACACAATCAATAACGGATAAATTGATACAAATCTATTTATACGTTATAGATTATTATTATCCATTATTGATTTTTCTATATAAGGGCGTCGTTTCAAATATTGCACATTATAGCACCTTTTTTACTTTTATTTCCTTTTGGAAAATATTATCATTTAAGTTTCTCTTCTCTTTCATTAAAATTCTACAAAAACCTGTCAAGTACGAGTCGAATTCGCATTACGTTAAGCGTAGGGTATTTTTATTAAACTGTTACAAATATAATATTTTCATAACATAAATATGTTTCCTATTATATCTTTCACGACCCTAAAATCGTGGTGCATATTTAAAACAACATAACGTCTAGAATCAACGCTCTTATTATCCCTAACAATCTGCGTGTAGGCTACTAAACACTGTTCTTTTTTATATTTTTAAGTTTAGTAGTCTAGTAGAAAAGGAGAGGGGTGCAACAGTTTTTTCTCGTTTGCCTTTTTAGCACGTCTTTGCCTTTTTTAGCATATTTTTGAAGATATTGTACAAAAAAATTATGAAAAAATTAACTTAGTTTTATTTAGCCTCCCGCGATACCCAATTTTGTGGATTTTTTCTCAAAAACCGCTGAGGAAGAAACTTGAAATTTGGCATAATAATAAAGCTTATTAATCTGCATATATACAATATGTAATATTAAAAAATATTTATATGGATATTTTAGAGAAAACAATTAAATTAAGTTGAAACTCGAAAAAACGAAATAAATTCTATATATGTATACCACAAAAGTCTACATATGTGGGTGTCGCTTAAAAGGGCTAGTTATAAGTAGTTAAAAAAAGTTATATCTTCAGATATATGTTGAAAAATAGGTATATTTTTCACAATGTCATATATCTTTCATATTCGTTAAATTATAGGAAATATTTCAAAAACTATAAAATCTAAGATAATCGCTGTAATTTTTACTTACTTTTTAGATCAAATGTTATGGTCGTGTTGTGTTAGATTGATATACGAGGTATACGGTCTTTGAGAACGCGAGGCATATCGAGGGACTCTGGTTCGATTCCCAGCTGCTCGTCGAGGGGAGATGAACTGGTGTTCTGGTTGGATGCAAGAAATTGCTCTCATAGCAACAAGTCCGCTATAAGTATCAACTGTGTACATTAAAGCATATAAATATTGCAAATGGATAAATAAATAAAATACCTTCGTTATTTTACGACTATGTCTAAAAATATGTCACTAAAAATTCTAAAAAATACCCTTTTAAATTAAATCTACACGACGTAATACATTACGATACATTTTTCCAGTAATAAATTTCCTCCCTATAACACTAAAATATTAATATTGTGTAAGTAAATGTAAATGGTGTGTTAGCCATTATAAAACATGGGGGTTGACATGGTCTATCACTGCGCCGAATTTCAAATTTCTTCGTAAATGGTTCAGTTTACCCCGTAAAAGTATCTAGTGAAAAAACTTGTAATTTCTCATATTGTTCTTGTATAACTTGTGCTCATATAAAGCTTAACTAAATGCCTTAATAACAAACTAAGACACAAAAGAGATTTTGCAAGTTAAAATAATCATTAATTAAATAGATAAACTAATTAGCTACATTTACAGTAATGAAAGAAAAAGCTCTTTTTTTCATATTTTTAGGTTTAGTAGGCTTGAGAATAGGTGGAGGGAGGTGTATATTTTTACCCTTTTTTCAGCATACATCTGAAGATATAATATTTTTGATCTACTTATAATTAGCTATTTTAAGCGATACCCACCTATGTGAACTTTTGTGGTATACACGTGTAGACTTTGTTTCGTTTTATCGAGTTATTTATCGACGTTTATTCGACTTAATGTAATCGTTTTCTCTAAAATTTCCATATAAATATTTTTTGATATTTCCTAATATTTTGAACTCCTTATAACTAGTTATTTTAAGCGATACCACCCTATGCGGAGTTTTGTGGTATACACGTATAGAATTTGTTTCATTTTATCGAGTTTCGACTTAATGTAATCGTTTTCTCTAAAATTTCCATATAAATATTTTTTGATATTTCCTAATATTTTTGAACTCCTTATAACTAGCCACTTTAAGCGATACCACCCTATGCGGAGTTTTGTGGTATACACGTATAGAATTTGTTTCATTTTATCGAGTTTCGACTTAATGTAATCGTTTTCTCTAAAATTTCCATATAAATATTTTTTTATATTTCCTAATATTTTTGAACTCCTTATAACTAGCCATTTTAAGCGATACCACCCTATGCGGAGTTTTGTGGTATACACGTATAGAATTTGTTTCGTTTTATCGAGTTTCGACTTAATTTGATCGTTTTCCCTAAAATTTCCATATAAATATTTTTTGATATTTCCTAATATTTTTGAACTCCTTATAACTAGCCATTTAAAGCGATACCATCCTATGCGGAGTTTTGTGGCCTACACGTTTCGAATTTGTTTCGTTTTATCGAGTTTCGACTTAAAGTAATCGTTTTCTCTAAAATTTCCATATAAATATTTTTTGATATTTCCCAATATTTTTGAACTCCTTATAACTAGCCACTTTAAGCGATACCACCCTATGCGGAGTTTTGTGGTATACACGTATAGAATTTGTTTTATTTTATCGAGTTTCGACTTAATGTAATCGTTTTCTCTAAAATTTCCATATAAATATTTTTTGATATTTCCTAATATTTTTGAACTCCTTATAACTAGCCACTTTAAGCGATACCACCCTATGCGGAGTTTTGTGACATACACGTATAGAATTTGTTTCGTTTTATTGAGTTTCGACTTAATGTAACCGTTTTCTCTAAAATTTTCATATAAATATTTTTTGATATTTCCTGTCGTATATATGCAGATTAATAATTTTTTTATACCAAATTTCAAGTTTCTTGGTCAAGGGGTTTCTGAGAAAAATTCCACAAAGTTGAATATCGCGTGAAATCGATAAATAGAACGAACTTATTTTTTTTCATAATTTTTTGCATAATGTCTTCAAAAATATGCTAAAAAAGGCAAACGAGATAAAAATGTCGTACCCCTCTCCTTATTCTACTAGACTGTAGTCTAGTAGTAACCTAAAAGAATAGAAAAGAACAGAGTGTTTAGAAGCCTACAAGAAGATTGTTGGGGATAATAAGAGCGATGATTCTAGACGTTATGTTGTTTTAAATATGCACCACGATTTTACGGCCGTGAAAGATATAATAGGAAATATATTTATGTTATGAAAACTTTATATTTGTTATAGTCTGATAAAAATAACCTATACCCTCAAATATTTATGAACGCTTAAACTAGTGTGAATTCGACTCCTAATTAACAGGTTTTTTATAAAATTTTAATGCAAGAGGAGAGAACCTTAAATAAAACTATTTCCCGGAAATGAATAAAAGTAAAAGAAGTTGCTAAAATATGCAATATTTAAAACGACGCCCTTACATAGAAAAATCAATAATGTATAAATATAACCTATAGCATATAAATAGATTTGTATCAATTTATCCGTTATTAAATGTGTTTAATGACGGATAAATTTATTTTTTGAGTCAAGTACTCATGCAAGTACTCATAACGAATAAATTGATTTCTGTCAAGAATAAATTATTAGTAAAGGATTAATAGATTTGTATAAATTTTGAAAGAGTTTCAGTATTCTCTCATAAAATCTCTCCGTAGGCAATTGCTTGCCACACATCAAATAACTCAAAAATTGTAAACTGAATTTCGATACTTCATTTTTAAATTAACTTGATATTTTTTTTATTAATATTCAAGTAAATATAATCTATATGGGGCTGACTTTTTAAACAAATAATCAGATAATCTCATACCATATTAATTCTATGGTTATTTCATCATTACTTTGAAATATATACATGCTTTTATTATGGATACTTTTAATACTTTATTATACAAGCATGTTACTAAAAATATGATGCGTTTAATTTATCCCAGATGCATACGAGTTTCAACAATATATTCAGTCGGAAAATACTTATACTGTTAGTGTCAACCGCAAAGCTGAACTGCTCTGGGGAGATATGCTTACTTCTTTCTTTTTTAAAATATTTATTGGAAATGTTATTAGGATAGATATAAGCTTTCTTTAATATATAAATAAATACAAATTCCATTCCCCATTCACAGCTTTATTTTATCTCTACTCCCATTGATATTCTGAAAGTGAATCTCAATGCTCAATGTGCTTATAAAATGGAGCCAGTTAATTAAAACAAGTTACAAGATATCGTTTTATATAGAATTTTTATTTTGTTAATGAAATGTAATTTTTGCCATAAAAAGATTTATATTTCTCGGCGAAATCCATTATTATTTTTAATACAATTAGCTTTCCAACGTAATTAACTTCCATCGTAAAAGCTACCGATGCCCGCGTCAATTGCCACTTATAGAAAATTACGTAGGTCGCTACGTCATTAACGAGATCCGTTATAAGATGCTTAATTTAAGTTTTATTCAATTATTTTGCACTTCGTTCCGCGTATTACAGGTGTTGCGAACTGCCTATCGGTCCAGTAGTTCAGTGGGAAGTGAAGAGATTACTAATCTTCGTCGAGGTTTTCACCTGGCGTGGAAATGCGGATTACGAAGACTTAATCGACATTTTAGTCAAGTCAATGGACAATTTAATAGTGGAAATTAAACTTATATCGTAGAAGTTTGTCATTAGGGCATGGAATTTGCATTCAGTTTAATATTCTCTTTGTGAAACAATATTGAATAATGCATGAAAATGTTTTTTTATAATGTTTATTTGATTAGTTTCTCTTGCAATTATGACTTGAAATTTAATGTTTTCAATATTTATTTTTATACACCACATTATTATCCTTTTTCATCTCTTGGATGCTGTAATGATTTTATATTATATTCTCGTATTAATTATATACCAATTTTCAGTTTTGTGTCCCTCAAATTGAATATAAAAAACGGCCGATTGTGAGTCGTACTCGCGCGCGAAAGATTTCGTAGCACCAAACAATATTAGATTTTGAAATTTGTATTTCTTAAAGACGCTGTAAAAAATAAAGTTATTGTTGCGGTCGGTACCGAAAATATCCCATATTTGAAATATTACATAAAACATCTTATTCAAATAAATTTTCGTTTAAATTTTATACCTTAATTTACTTTCCAGTATTTCACACACTTTAGTTGAAAATTTAGAGGGGGGATGCACTTTTTAAGATTTTAAAAGCACATATCTCACCAACCATTGACTTAAATAAAAAGATTATTTTGGAACCTCTATTTAAAATATAAGACCTATCTAACATACCCCACAAGCCCATGTGCACTGAATATTTTTTTTTCCTCACTCAGATGTAATACCCCTAATGTTATTTTTTAAAATTGTTTTCATATTTCCACTATTTTATTGTATAGCGGTTCATAGAAGTCACCTACCATCCAATTTGCATGTGTCATAGTGCCAACATTCTCCGAGTAAGATGGTTGTGACATGCCGTAGACAGACGGACAGGACGAATTTCATTTTAAAAACGGAACCCTTATAGGATAACTTTGTTATCCGTCCATCCATACTTCCGATCGACCTATAATCTTGAAAATCGACAAAATGGGAGATTTTATAGCAAAAGAAGGGAAAAAAATTGAAAAATGAAATGTGTTTAATTTTATGTGTTTTATTATAAGTATACATTTTCTTAAGTTTTTACTCATTCTTTTTGCCACGTAATTTTTTATAACTACGTAATTTTTATAATTTTTAAATTTTTATAATGTTATTTTTATAATGTAATAAAACCATGTAATTTTTTATAACTAATTTGTTATAGATATATGCCACGAAATTAACTAAATTTTTAAATTTTGAAATCAATGTGATACGTAATAAAAACGCGTTATTAGGCAACAATACTCTTGCGATGTACGGATAATAAAATCCTGATGAATAATAAATCAACTTAAATTATCATTAAATATTATAGTTTTTAACTTTATCCTATTTAGTACTACACTATAGCAAATATGAGGTTTATTTCATATCGACTTCTTGTCGTTACGCTAGATGAAAGCCTGACTACCCTCCATGCCCTTTTCTATGAAAACTGAATTAATACAGATAAAGTGGTATCAATGTAGCGTTTCAATTTTTCAGATATTATAGCCTTATACATAGTTACGGGGTAGAAAAATATCAAGAATCTCCCGGGTCTTAGCTTCCTAGAACTTAGTCACCCACAAATCATATGCCACATTCATATATGGTACATTGTGTCACATTCAAAGCGTAAAATAGCGAAAAGTTGTGCCACACCTAATTTATGTGTTTACCTAGTGAAAAAAATTAATGTCTGAGCCACGAAAACATAGTGAGTTTTTATACACGTTATGTAGTATAAATTAGGACGTTCGATAATTTCGCTTGCTGCTATAGTAAAAACTTACGTAAGCTGTAAAATATTTGTTTTTAACAAAATTTGTGTTTACTAGTTATTGGTTGTGATTTCGCCCACGCGTATATTTTTTGGTTTTACAGTGATTTTTTTTCAGTACTCCGGTTGTCATCTTAAAAACCCTTGATCGAAAAAAAATAACGGTTAATTTAGGAACGCGCTATCCGAGTTTGGTGAGAAGATGAGGAGCAAAGGCGGAGGGTATATGTTAATTCAAACCCCAGTCCGCGTAGATACGTTACTGTACTTTATTGGATAAAATATTTTACTTTTAATTTCCTTACTCTACTAAATATAAATACTATATTCGATAACAATAATAGACTCCATAATAGTATGAAACTTAAGGTAATCTTACTTAACCTAACCATAATTAACCAGCCTTACCCATTCCACACATCAACCTACCTAACCCAACCTAAAGAAAAAACTGACACCACCTAGTCTGTAGACATCTTTTAAAATACTTTCTCTCATAACGTTTACAAATTAAACGACGGTAATCCGTTTAAATATCTTTAGACTCTCCATAAAGTCAGCAGTAACCATCCCAGAGCAGTGACTATAAACACAGCATTGATTATGACTATAGATATCCCATAGCAGTAACTATAACATTATAAATAAAAGTGGAAAACTTACAAAGAAAGAGCATGCCCATAAATATAATCTGGATCGAAGTTCATGTTAAAATGAATGTGAATGGGAATAAAAGGGCAGACGAGTTAGTAAAGAAAGCAGCGGACCTAAAAAACATGCTCTCAACAAATGTTAACCACAGTTATCCTATGCAAAGCGCTAACTCTTCCAGAAAACATTAGATACCTGATAACTCTTATACGAATTAACAACAGGAAAAAATACTAAACTTTTCACTGTGGATTTACACCATAGCCTTAAAATATTAAACTCAATAAAAATGGACAACGTGGAAGTACAAATTTTGTCAGGACACGATCGCTTCGAGAAAATCACCAATGATTTCAACCAAAAAGTAGAAATAAATATGAGAGTGATGAAATCTCACAAAAAAATGTGGTACAGGTCTTATATCATATTCTACGCGTCTTGAAGAGTACTTTGTGCATATGTAATTAGTGAATAAAGTACTCTACAAGACACATAGAGTACGAAATTAGACTGGGTGGAAATATGGTGAAAAAAATGATAAAAATTAATCGAAAATGAAAATCACAGATATTTATTTCAAGAATTTGCAAAAATTATTGTGAAGAATGATCAACACACAAAACGTCAGGAAATAAAATTGGAACATTAAATAAAAACAAAGCAATTGTGCCGGAAGTACCGTTTTATTCTAGACAGATTTAAAACACCAGGAGTTCCTCTCTGGAATATGCATATATTAACTTTACATTTTATTTGCGAATAATGTGCTTATATTATCGTAATGAAAAAGTTAGAATATTTTAAATAAAATTGTTATTCTAGAAGACAAACAGGTAGCGTTATTTGTAAATACAGAGAAAAAGATAAATAAATACAAAGAAGAATACTAGTTTTAATTTTTAATAATATCAAATACAAAACAAAATAAATAGCATTTATAAATTAAAAAACCTAACCTAACTTTACTCAGCATAAACCGTTGGGATGGTGGAAAAACGTTCGATCGTCTCCCTATCCCTCCTCCATTAATTCAAGTAGCACCTTTCTAAATCAAACCCAAATAATTCGTATTTTAACTTGAATAAAGTTTCCATCTCAAACCTTCTCATGATCTGGATGGAAGTATGGCTATATGCTAAATTCCTTTACTAGTCTTTGAAAATTATTTTTATTAATTTTATACCGCATTCGGTTTTACTGCCCGAATGCTAATAATGGAACATAAAGTTACTTGGAAAACATTTAGATAAAACAAATACTTCAGGGTTTAACTTATATTTTAAAAATAATGTTATTGATGCATAAATAAAAATCGATTTAGTAATTTTTATGTGATACTCAAACAAACCAATAGACATGTAAATAAAAACGAACAAGAAAAGTCTTCTAGGAAACAGTAAAAAGGGGAAAAAAGATAATCCGAATTGTAATTTAACAAAACGCATTTTATTATATTGTCCATCTGTGTGTTTAATTGTTTGAGTACTGGCAAAACGTATATACTAATTGAAATAGAACTTTCATTTGAAGAATTCTAATATAATTTCCGTTTTAATTAGTCCTAGATTTGCCTGATACTCGAACAATTAGACACGGAGATGGAAACTTTAATAAGATGCGTTTGGTTCATAGAAATTTAAAAAGAATATTTCATTATTATTTTCAAAATTATGTTCTGTTGGGTTATAAGTAAAAAGTTTAAGCTACTTCGTAGACGTGCTCATATGTTAGTTTTATAAGTAAATTGATTAGGCTAAAAGCAATTGTTCATCTATTGCAGAACAAATTATATCACCGGTCTAAAAAATTCACATTTTTTATTACACAAAAACTTATAACAAATTTTGAATATACTATGGCTACCCAACAAGAATATATTAATGAAAAAAGGCAAGTCAGGTGTAACATCAATAAATATATTTTCATGAAGGTATAAAATTACTTACACTTAGAAAATTATAATTATTTAATGTACAATAAATATTTCTATTATAAATAAAAACAGTTTTTTTTGGTATATGCCTGTTAAGGCTTCAGCAATAATCAACTAACATTCCTGAATTCAATTTCCCTTGATAACACTTTACTATTTAGGAAATGCCCTGATGAACTCTTTACAAATTTTGTAAGCGTGGTAACTGCATTTCATTTTTTCTAGAAGGTATTTTATATATTCTTAGGTCTCTTTCATATTGGATTTCTGAGCTACAGGTACTAAAGGATGTTTATTTCGGTTATATAGCAATATCGCTTTCATAATAATTTTTAAAGAATTGATAAACAACCGCTAGTGATTGGAATCTCATTAAAAATTTAACAGATTCATTACTGCAGGAACGTCATTACAGTACACCAAATCATTGGCCTTGGAAAAATAAGGTCCCAATTTGTCTTTGTGACGTATAAAATAATTTTTTTTTGTATTAAAAGAATGAATTCAGTTACTTCTAATTTAAATTTCTACATATATGCCTAATAAATTATTAAAGATTTTCAAATCATTCTTGCTGGAACTCACCATTATCAGTAATTTGCACAAAAATAATGCAATTTATTAACGTAGATAAATCTAGGAAAATTAAAATATAGCCTATTTTCTTACTAAGAATAGGGTTGATCGATATCTGAATTTTATATCGATGCCGTGAAATATCATCCTCATACCGTTATAAGCGATCAAAGGTAATAACCGTGTTCTTACATAATGAATAAAGATAGAAATATCTACCAGTCGATAGGTTATTGCGACATAAATTAAATCTACTTGTTTAAAATACTTGTCCTTAATAAATAAAAAGTATTAGTAGGTAGGGTATGGAAACCGGCAGTTAGTGCGGAATATAAAATAAATTAATTTATGTAAACAAATTAATTTGAACAATAGAGTAATGACATCAATAATATTGAAGAAGCATAGAAGTAACATCAAAATGTTGAACCGAATAAATAACTCAATTAATTTGTAACGCTTAATCTAGTTTAATTAATTCAAATAAAACAACAGTATTTATCGGTCGATTTTCGAACATAATGAACGATTGCATATAGTATCAGCGCACTACATTAATATGAAAATGGACAAGTCACCTCTACGAATAAATCGGTATCAGGGCACAACTTAATATAAAACTTGAAAGTACAACTCGTACTTTGAAATCTCCGTAGACATTTAGGAACTTATGTACATTTAAGGGGTATAGTATTCTATTGAACTATTTACAAATATTAATTTTTCTCTACGTAAGTTTATCTCTTATTCCTTCACAGACATAATGACATGCGATGTATATTTTAAAAATTATAAGAACTATGATAATTATATAGTTTTCCCCTAAATTTCTGATCAGATTTTATTAACTGTTTTTTCATGATTATTGGCTCAATGGTTTGGGAAATAAGGGAGGTGGTTGAATACTCTATTTCTCTCGCATATATTTTGTAATGTATAAAATATGCAATTTAAATTTATAAAAAAATATTTTTGCATTTTTCGTAATAAACCCTTTCGAATGATATTACACATTACACATAAAATTTTAAAAAAATTAAGTCCTTTATTCAACCCCACTTTTTATCTTCTATGAATGTTTAAAAAAGGTGGTTATCGCAAAATATTTGACTTAATAAGATCTATTACTTTTTTAAATTTCAAGTATCTATGTCGCATGATTTCTTGATGATGATGTGCAAATCCGCTGTGAATATAGAGAAAATTAAATAAATTGCGTACTATGTGATCTATAGGCGCATTTAAAAAAAAATGTAATTCCACATAAAATTAAACACATTTCATTTTTCAATTTTTTTCCATTCTTTTGCTATGGCAATATTCGGCTTTTAAAAAGGTTGTTTGAAAATTTCCGGGTTTAAAACAAAGTGTGCGTAGAACGTGCGCCCCGAAGGATTTGTGCATTCGTTTATAAATATAGGAAAAGAAGAAAATTTAAGAAGTGAAAAAATTTACTTGTCACCTAATAATTCCACATAAAATTATAAATTAATTATTCTCGAACTAATTTCTTTACAAAATATATACTTGACATGTATTTTTAACGCATTTAGTTAAAAATTTGACTGTTTGATATTTTTCACCAAACTGGGGGATATTTTTCACCAAACTGGGGACTTGACACCTCTGGCCATTCACGTAAAAAAGGTTTTGAAAAATAGGCAGCCTGACGAAAAACAGTTTATTCCTTTTTTTCCCGGCATATACACTAAGTCCAATAATACTTAAGTGTCGTTATATCACATTTTTAGAACTATGAGGGAAATACTTTGAAATAAAGATTTAGAGCGGGTGATAAACTCAATATTTATCGCAACCTTTTATCTCCAAGACATTTATACGCTTGAGAAATGAATGACAATTGCATTCGCCTATATCTAGCGAATGGGAAAAGAAGGAATTCTAGACAACGGATATAAACGGAATGCGAATTGGCGCACTGTCAAATCCATCCAAATCGAATCCACAAACGAATATATAAAATTCCGAATATTCCGCTAAAATAAACTGTTAAACTTCGGTTTATTTGATTCTATTTCTAGTTTAATTTTAATTATTGATTTTTACGTTTAGCTAAATCGAGAAACTTTATTAAAAATTACATGCTTGAAAACTGTAATAAACCACTTCGTTGTCAAATGCGACTGTTTTTCCTTTTTTTTCCTTTCATTTAATATTTTACCTTCTGCTATAAACTTAGGCGTATATGTCGTTAAATGTTCTGCTCTTCTTGAAGTATTCAACAAAAATTGCACATCTAGTGTTACAGATATCAGTTTTCATTTTCTTTCCAACTTATGCAACTTCGATTACTTTATGTTGAGCTGATTCAACTTTAAAAGTATATTGTTTGGATTATACCTTTGTCACAAGTATGTGTTGGCACGTGCATGACTTACATCGGTAGTTATAAACCAACGCAAGTATTTATCGAGATCAAGTCTGTAATCTTTTTTTTGAATTATCATCACTTTATTTCAATATAAGTTTAAATTATATATCCACAGCTATGATGAGCGTATTCTCTTTTTGCTCTACTAACGCTAATTCATTAATTTTATTTTTTTAACGGTTCTTGGAATCGTCGCTTTTTGGGTTGCTATTGCTATTGAAAATGGTGATTCTCTTAACGTTCAGTCAACTTATTGTATGTTATATGATAACCAAACTTTATTTTTTTGATTTCCAACTTTTTCATTGTTATATGATAATCAAACTTTATTAAGATATTATTTTAAAAGATTTCACAACATAGAATATTTAATCCAATATTATCCATATATTTAATACTTAAAATCTATATCTGAACAAACTATGACTGGGTAGTTTAACACACGCCTTTCTCGGAAGAACGTGTCGTTATGTCTCCCATTATGCGCGGCACGCTAGTTTTTTCGGCACATTTTTGTATGGGTTTTTTATATAAATATTATTAAAATATATTTTCCCTACGAAAATCATAATTATTGGAATAATGTGAAATTAAAACGTTAAGAAATCTTATTTTTTTCCAATTTTCAATTTCTTTCACGATGTGATATATCATCCATGTGATATATCATCTTTCTAAGTGGCGAAATAATAAAACGTTGAATAAACGAAGTGCACAAACCTATACTGTTTGTGCACTTCGTATTTGCTTATTTAGTGTATGCACTTTTATACTTGTTTGTGCAGTTTTGAGAAATACTTATATACTTTGCTGATAAGTTAGGGACTTAAGATATATATTTTTTTCACGCTTATTTCTGTGATAACTAAGTCGATATCTTCCACATTTATATAGTATTCATATACTGTGTCCGTAGTATGTCGGTCAATTGCAAGTCATTCGCGTTTTTCTATTCAGATTTACAATCGTACAAGAAGTAACGCGAACTTCCGAGTTGGATACATGACATCATAGAATATTTTTTATCATTGTGTTTTCATTTTGATCATTCCAAGTCTAAAATTCGAGGTGAAATTTAACTTTGTGGTTACAAAAAATCATTCTAACATCTAACGCAAGTACCTATTTTTAGCGTTCCGTACCAAAATTCGACAGTCTAAATTGAATAAATGTGGTAGTCTAAATTGTTTGGTATTAGTAATAATTGTTTTCCATACTTGTTACATTTAGATAGCGCTAATAAACATAAAAAATATTTTAAATCAGTTACGGGTTACATAAATTAAATGGAGTACTTAAAAGCTTCAAAAATTGAATTTTAAAGTTATTATTTTTGCTTAGTCGTATTTACTATTTTTTCCTTTATTACAAAATATTATATTTTAAAAACCTACAATGAATAATTGGTGTATAACTATTACTCGTTTAAATATAAATAAAAAAATAAATTTTATTATTTAGGATTGGAGTAAATTTCCTGAAATTTTTTAAATATGATTTAATTAAATCTATCTTATTTTGTAATCTTGCATGTGTTATAGTTAGGTAAAGCTTAAGCAACTACCTACACTTCAGCTACTATTTGATGTCTCTTTTGTATTACCCCTTATAGATAGCCTATAACACTCTGAATCGCATAACAAATCGTTAAAATACTTACGTAATTCGATTGAAATCTGGCTAGTAATACGTGAAATTAACATCTATGTAAAATACATCTTCCTTTTCTAGTTTTTCATTTAGTAAGATATCCACCTAACTCTAATGATAATAACGTATATATATATATATATATATATATATATATATATATATATATATATATATATACATATATATATGTATATATATACATACGTATATATTTCTACAGGTTTAGTATCATAATTTGAAACAACAACATTCACATTCTTTTATTTCAAATTATGAAGGAATGATACATATATACATAAAGTAAAAAAAATTAAAGTCTTATTATGTACATTCAATTTTAAAAACGAATATGCTTTAAACATTAGAAATATACACTTGAAGGATTTAATTCATTGGCAATGTTATAAAATTTTTCCAGGTTTTAAAGTTCAGTCAGAGGTAACATTTTTTTTTATAATGTAGAATGTCACTAGAAAAGCTTCTGGATTAAACTAACAATTTTTTAGAAACTGGTCATTGTTCAAAATTAAAAATTGTATCGTGAAGGTAATAGGTTTATGTCCTTTTATCGTTAATTTACAATAGATTTATTTCTAAAAATAATTTTTAATTTTGCAATAGGATAATTTCTTTTTTGATTGAATAACTTAAAATTAAATTTAAAAATTATATCCTTTTATTTCTAACCATGGATCGCCTTTGCAAGCATGTAATGGAAAGTGAACAAATTTAATTTTATAGACAAAAAATGCTAAATACAAATATGAAAAATTTTGGGTTTCTTTAGTGGAAATAATGCCAGCTGGAAGCATCAGTCAAAACGTTAATTTTGTTAGCCTTTTGAATACCAATATTGCACATATTGTAAAGGAAAACAATGAATCCACGAGGGATAAATATGTTTCATTTACCTTATTAAAAATTCACTTTTGAATTGGCACTTTGATATGCGTAAAAATTTTGCAAAAAATAAACCGCCACCTAGTGGTTGAAAGTTAATAATTTTTTTAATAACATTTTAAATTTTTTTTGTAATTAAATAACAAAGCGCTTTCTTCTAAGTCAAACTGAATTTAGCGGTTAATTTTTTTGTTCAACATTATCATAAGATGGTATAAATACCTGTGCTACACGCCATACAAATTAATATAAATTTTTTCTTCGATAAAATTAAAATTATGTACGTAATTAGATAGGTTATTTAATAGATATACAAAAACAGAATAAAATGTCAACGAAATATACGTTGTATGGAAATAATATAAGTATCGTCGGTGTTTGGGTTAAAATACATTATAGAGCATTTTTTCTCAAAAACAATGAATAAAAGCTTTTTAGAAAAAAGGTGTGGTATTTTGGAAGTTATTTTGATGTTTGTATTATTTGTGTACTTTTTCGTAAGTTGAATTTATGGGGATTTTTTTCATATTTTGAACGGTGGTTCAAGTTTCGTGGTCCATATTTTCATTTGAAATCTAGGTGATCAATTTTGTACTTTCAATATGTAATTTTCCAGTGCAAATTGTAAAATTGGGTTTATATAGGAGGTTTAATAAGCAGAATGAAATAAACTAATACATACAAAGTAATAACTGGCAACGTTTAAATAAACCGTAGCTTTTTCGAAAATTCAGACCCATTGAATTTTTTTCTTTTCTGATGCTCTTTGTGTTTGCAGTAAAATTATAATAGTGAATAATTTTTCGGCTTCGCCTTTTCAGCACAATTATTTTCTGGAAAAGTATATTAATCAAATTTCCTTGTTGCAACTAAGAGAGTTACGGAAATAGAAAAATAAAACTAGTTTCCTTAATAATTAATAAAAGTTAAAGTATATCACCGTGTATTTAAATAATTTAATAACTTCATAAATTTTTCTCTTTAATTACGATTCATTTTTCTTATTAACCCAAAGTAAATGTTCCTAACAATCATGTCACGAAAATTGCAAATACCTAAAACAAATTTTGTGTAAAATGTCGTGATCGTGGCGAAACGTTAATTTCAGTTAGATCGATCTTTGCTTCGCATAGTGATTATTCATGGCTGTGCAGCACATTCAGTTGATTGCCTCTCTGAGTGGGTCAGCGATTAACGAGCAGATTTATCAAATTATTCATCATAAACCTCGTTTTAACCTCGCGTCCGCATTATCCCTGTTTGCAATAAAAATGTAATCTGTGATTTGATCAGAAAGTTTGGCGGCTATTACCGCTATCAAATTAGGTCACCTCTGTGGAATAACAGATAAAGTCAAGATTCAGTACCTCGCGTTGACACGAAAATTGGAAACCCGTTACCATACTTACTTAATATTCTAGTGGCAATGCTAACTCACTGAGTTAAACAAATTCAAATGAAAATAACGTTTCATTTAATATTTATGTTCGTAAATAGATATCAAACGAAAGAAATGAATGACTTTTTTTTATTTTAAGTTTTATTATAATTGCTTTAGTGAAATCATATTATTCTCTCTTCAAATATATTTATGAAAAAAAATTACGGCTTATTATATATATATATATATATATATATATATATATATATATATATATATATATATATATATATATATATATACATATATATATATGAAGAAAAATCTTCCATAAGAAGGTTATAATGAATATTATTTTCAAAATAACGTAGAATATATTAATTTTTGTGTAAATTTATTTTCCATGTAATTATTATTTCTCGCAAGTCTTCCGAAAATTTAAAATTTTTTTGTATTCGTAAAAATAAAATGTTTAAACAAATCAATAATTTTTTTGTATCTGATATGGTAAAAATAATATTTTTATCAACAAATACTTTTGCACTTCCGCATCTAAAAAGAACAAAAGTGAAACCTTTATAAGATACAAATCTGTCTATCAAAACCATTTAAAAATTATTTGATACAGAAACCTGAAGTTTGGTATAGTGATAAAACATATTAACCGGAATATATCTTAATAGGTAATACTTCAAACTTTTTAAACACAAGTTTAAAGCTGGCAAATGAATTAATAGATTTTTCTTAAACTCACGTATGGTGGTATTTATTAAAAGATTTGATGGTGGGGAGTATTTAAGAAAATCGGTTATGGAATCACCTCTGCGTCCATCTATCCATCCTTCTATCGTAGGTTTCTCAGACTGTAGACAATTGAATTTTATCATATTTATAGACAGTATTAGCACAATTAAAGAAGTTGTATTTTGATTTGGAAGGTTGACTAAGGGAGGTAAAATGGAAATTTAGAGCAAAAATTCCTGACCACCGCGTGAAACATCAAATTAAATCGTGTTAAAATGTAAATCTATACACATAATAAAATCGTAAACGAGCTGTGTCTGCACATTAAATATTTTTTGAAAAAAAAACAATTTACACACGTTGTAATTACGTTACCGAGTCCAAAAAAATAGTTTTTGGAATTTTTGTCTATTTGTCTGTGCGTTAGTGCACGCTAATCTCAGAAAAAAATTAATCGATTTGAATGCGGTTTTCACTAATATATTACAACAAGCTTCCCGTCACATTGAGTGTTTATTTCATTCAAATCATTTCATAAACAAAAAAGTTATGTTAATTAAAATAATGCGCGCTATTCTGGAAATGTGCTTCGGTCGATTTAGCTGAAACTTTTGATAATTGTAGTTATGATTGAAGGTTTATATGAACACAATGTTAGAAAATAATACCTGTTTTAGAAATTTACGCATATCTAATTTAAGTGAACTCTTATCAATATGGTCAACCATCGGATCGGCTGACTGATTCTTCGTGCGTTAGTCGGGCGCGGCTGACCTATATAAAGGGCACCGCGAGCCACAATGCGCCCTATACCATTGGATTATGAACTTAGATTATTATAATTAGATAAAAACTTTACATATAACTTTCATTGCTTTTACTGTGCTTGACTAAAATGTTGTGTTTATTACTTCATTATTACATAAGAGTTTAGATATTAAGTTGGTAGGAGTTTTTATTTATATTGTGTGTTTGTAATTATATTATATATTTTATATTTTATTATACGCATAAATTATAATGTATTTGTAAAAACAATATATCTTTCTATTTTGTTATAATTTGAGAACATGTAGGTGGACGAATACATGACCACTTTTTACTACAAGAAAATCTGATAAAACCGAAACTGAAGTCCACGCTAACGAAGTTGGGGACCAGCTCGATCCCTTTTCTTGTTACGTACGAAATACAGTTATGTAAAAATATTGTCATCCGCTGTCGTGAAGAATAATAAAATAATGCGGTTCCTTAGAGCCACTACTGGTGTTGAAACTATTATTGAATAGATATTAACAATTTAAAAATGATATTAACTAACAAACCTTCGAAAAATATTGCAAGATTATAATATTGAAAGCAAAAGCAACTGTTTTTAGTTTCTTAAACAAACAAAATTTCGGATTAATAGAGACATTTTGCATGATATACGGGTACACTTTGAACTGTATACAATATGTTCAAAATCAACTGATGATGTGAAAGACAAATTGTATAAGTACGACTTGCACATTTCCAGTTTTTAGGGTTCCCTAGCCAAATAGCAAAAACGGAACCCTTGTAATTTTGTCATCTCCGTCTATTTGTCTATCTGTTTGTTCGTCTGTTTGTCCGTATGTCACAACCATTTACTCGCAAACTTTTAGCATTATATTCTCGTAGAAGAAATTTGGATGGTAGGTATTTTTATGAACCGCTTTACAATGGCACTCTATAGTGCACAAAGGCGTACGAAGTTCAAACTTTTATATATACTTGGTTGGTGCTTCGGTTGGTTGAAATAGACATGAATGATCCTATAGCAATAAGCCCGCCTTACGTATATTATACTCTAAAGATAATTAAAAAATAAATGAAATTGAATTGAATCTTTTTCTAGCTAGATTTTATTTTTATACAAACACAAGTAACAATTCCTTCAGCGATCTGTAAGCACGGCATCGCCATTGATAGTAGCTCCCCATAATATAAAATAGAGCGGAGTTTATTTTCGAAATGGCGTTTTCCTTACAGAAGATAAAGATTCATTATATCCATAAAATTATATTGCTTTGTTTTCCAAAGAATTTTTCCGTCGTGTCATGTGAAATTTTCCCCAATATATTTTGTATTTATACTATTGCATCAGACGAAAAACAACTCGAACTTCCGTATAAAATCCATAGCAATGGAGAACGTTTTCAAAATGAATTTTCTTTTTATTTGTACTTATCTCTTAACACATATTTTAATAGAAAATATTATTTTATTTCTCTTTTAGTTTTTGGAAAAAAGACAAAATATATATAAAAATAATACATCTTATGGTAACATTATTAGTGAATATAATATATATCATATGTAAAATTATTTTACACCTACGTAGTCTAGACGGATTTGGTGTTATGTATTATATTCTTGATGCCTTTAATTTGTGACTGGCTGGAAACTTATTGTTCTTGCTCTTAAACTTAGATTTCCGTCCGATTTCCGTCCGCTTTGCTTATTGTTCTTGCTCTTAAACTTAGATTTCCGTATATAATAGTACCAAATTTAATCATATTATTATGACAGCACTGTGTGTCTGTCAGTATATTAGAAGAGTCTAGCTCATGATTGGAATAAAGTGCAGATTTAATTTTGATGACTTTTTATGACTTTCAGTTTCCACATAAATGAAACATAGTTTTCACTTTTTGTAATCACAATAAAATTATATTTTTATTTAATCGTATTGATTTAATTTCTTTCTTGAAAAGTTAACCAGAATTCACGAGCATTTGCAAGCAAAAGCGTCAAATTAGTAATTTTTAAGTTGTTAATATCTTTTCCATAATACACATGAATACATAAACAAAAAACAGCCAAGACAAGGGGTTTCCATTCATGACAAGCACTTTCGGAAATATATATCGAAACAATTATGAATTATTTAAACTTGAATTTATTCGTGGTTTTTCCATATTACTATTTATAAGGATATTTGATGTATTTGCTATATAGATAAACTAAGATAAAGAACTTCTAATACTTCGAAATGTACACAGCCTATGGAGGAAATAATAGCTATCCAAATCAATAGATCCCCATTCACGATAAGTACTTTGAGCATTATATGCCTGAACAATAATAAATAGTTTAAGTTTGAATGTATTCATGATAATTCCATTTACCATTTATAAGAGAACAAAAGTTAGTGGCAAACTACGTATATATAAGTTAGTCGATCTAGTTGTATATATTATCTACATGGATGATGTAAGAGAAACGCCTAAAAGACTAGTGGTTTGCTTCGATTAAAACAGCTGTGGATTATTCAAAGTTGGAATGTATTTCATTGGGCTAGTAAAGATAGTTTTTATCCTGTATCTGAGATGGCTGCAAATTGTCCACTTCATAAAGAGGCATCTGTTGTTAGTACAACCGAGAAAGACTCAGCGAAGACGCTGATGACCAACTACCAAATGAGCCGCTACGTCATGAGAACATTGCTACTAGTGGAGAACACATTTTTGAAGTCCTGTCAAAATCGAATGAGAGAAAGAGTGTTAAACGTAAATGTATAATTTGCTCTCAAATTCACAAGCAGCAACAGAAAGCAAGCTATTATTGCAAGACATGTGGTCCACGGTGTGTCTTATGCTCTCCACAGATAGGAAGAAATTACTTCACCTACTGTATCGTGCATGGAATCTCAGCGTAACCCTGCATTTTTTGTACACTAAAAATAAACGCAACTCTCATAACTTTCCTATCTTATTTAGTTTCCTCATAAATTTGAAACGCACTCTAGTCTTTTTTTTATACCCATAATAGAAATTTTATCTACCCTTGCCTAATTTCACCATGCATGGAAATCTAGTACTGCCAGAAGGCTCTATTATTTATCTACAAACTTTTGGGGTGCATTAGATGTCAGCTTAATCCACTCGAAATAAATGGCTGATATCTTAACTGATCGCTACAATCACGCAATTTTGTAAAGCTAAACAACCCAAATATCATTGTTACGACATTGTTAAAGACTAGCTTAAAAGTCAACTCAATGAAATATGCTATATAAATTTAAAAGCACAAATGCAGTTATTTTATTGTCATCTGTAGTTGAGAAAGCTGCTGAAAATTTAATTATGGTACCTATGGTTCTACAAAGCTTTAAAACCAAATTGAAACCAAATTAAGTATTTAAGTAAATAATAAAATTTATGTAAATAGTGAACGAGTAGGTACGCGATAAACATATCTAGTAAAATTTTATTCAAACAGTAGTAGTTCAAAAACCTTTTGATATTCATTGACGATGTGTTAAGCAGAAAACAACGATGTATAGATTCTTGTGGTGGAAGTTTAATTTCTTAGGCAGTTTCAATTTATTCGCGAGAATGTATTCAACCTCATATTCGCAAGTAATTATGTAAGATGTATTTGCGATTAAAGCATGAAAATGAGAAAAGCTATTTTCTAAAAAAAATGTATTCTTTTTAGGTAATAATTCTAATATATAATTATATTTAATTTTATAATTAAATGTAACTTTATATATTAATTCTAATATAGGGTCAACTTTTTATAACTTCATTTATAGTATATAAATAGTCAAAAGTAAAAGATAAATGAATAAGGCTATTATTTTTACGTAATTTTAACAATCCTGTCAGTAGAGGGACTGCAAGATTAAAGCAAATTTTTAACATTTTATAACCAGAATTTATATTAATAATTCCCATATTGGTGATACTCTTAATATTTATAATAGCAAACTGAGTAATATGCGATCAGTTTCCAACTGATCGCATCATTGTGTTTACATCTTTTGTCCTTATTGGTTATCGTTGGAACAGTGTTAACAAAATGTAAAAATTATTTTTTTCAAGAAATACAAGGCCATTTATATATCATATTTATATATATTATATTATATTATTATTATATTATTATATATTATATTAGGTATAATTTTAAACATAATTTACCAGACCCGAATTTTAACCTATGTTGTGGTGCTGTATAGTGCGCGGCGCGGGTCATGCGGTGATAGTTTGTATTAAAATATCGTGCAATAATTAACTCTTGAATTTGGACTTATTAATGTTATTTGTATTCTACTACTTTTAAAAATTATTAATATTTGCTGACGATTATGTCCGCTGCCTCTGCTTCCATAAATGAGAGCATAATTACATATTAATTATATTTTAACCCAGGTTATATGTTACCTTTTTACAAAAACTTGTTCTGCTGTTTAGGGGCGAAAAAAAGACATGCAAAAAGCTAATGGATAATGTATTAATTTTAATATATTATTAAAGATATTATCTAATTTAGTTACCGTACTTATTTATTGCAAATTACAAATATGTCCAGGGTTCCATATAATAGAAGCTTTTATAATTAATTTTTTTTATTTATATAAAAAAAGTATTATTTTCAAATATTGAATATATTAGATTTCTTTGCTAATATCCTACCTGAAGATGTTGTAATACAACGAAACCTAGGTCGTGATAAAGAAATTAAAGAAAGTAGAAATAATACTACATCACGTAGTTTCATTTAATTGTGTATTATTTTCAGTTAGTCACCTTACTGAAATTAGGATTATAATATGAAAGTTAATAAAATAAAACTATTTCTGCTTTTTACCAGAATGATGCCTAATCTCCTAAACTTTCTAAAGCTCTAAGAAGGTGAACAAAGAACCAAACTTTTCTTGCCCTTGTTTTACGAAATTTTGCCTTGTAAAAGCTGTTTAACATATTGACAAACTGATCCACTTCTTTTTTCCTGAAGGATACTCAAGTCTTCAATAGCCTTTTCTGCAATTATGAAAATTTTTATTTATTCATAAGATGAAAAAATGGGTAGATATAATTAAACAAATCATCTAATAAAATGTGTGACCCAAACAAAACAGTTGTTAAGACCGAGTGTTTATTGTCAGAAATGTTTTCATATAGAAACATAGAAGGGCGAGATAATATTTTTATGCATAATTTTTACTTAAATATAATAGCATATCATCATAATACACGTCATTTAAAGATATAAGAATGATACACATATATTAGCAGTAAAGGCTCATAAATCGAATAAGAAGCAGAAAACATTTAAACTTTCCATCTTATTTCCGCATATATTTGAAATATTATACTGTCTGCTATTGTCTGTATAGCTGGAGTTGTAAAGTTGTATTTTATAACTGTAATGAGTATAAACCGTCCATAAATATTAAAAGAAGTAAGTTTCTTATTTAAAATACAAAATCAAACGACTTAATTTTAAGGCAGGGAATAAAGTATAAATAGGTAGGATTAAGAAGCAAAGTAAATCAGTGAGTCTAATTTTATTATCATAATTTGAATGTTTTCAGGATTATATTTATAACTAATTCAAAACATTTTTCCTCATTTCACTCTTCTTTTAAGTATGGTGTAAAGTCGTCAATAAACCCTTACATATACATTTATAATGGATGTCAATATAATATTTTTATTCAACCCTCTCAGAAGCGTCTTTCAGAAAAATTCAAAAAATGTTTTGTATATACTAGCCAGTTTTTACTTGTTGCCTTTACTGAAAAATCTAGGACAAATAATGACTAACCAATAAACGATTCCAACAAACACTTACACTTTACTAAGAAGAAAAAAATAGAATTATATAGTCATACACTCAATCGGCTTTCTCATCCGTATTTAATATATATTCTTCGAATTATGCAATTTTAAAAATTTATATTTCAATGGTAATTAGCCCAATCTATGTGTTATATAATAAGTGTTACTTGGGCACAGACAATCGCCGGTCTCAATTTAATGAAATAAACTTATGTTCAATTATTGAATTCCCATCAGGCAAGCTGTATAAATGTATAAAATATATTTGCCGGTTGATGTACCTGAATTGGATTTTAGATTTAATTGTTTGTCCCTCTCACACAACCGGACCGGTTTACCAATAATATGCCACTTGAGTCTCTGATGAAAATATATGCAAATGGCAAATGAAAACTTTACTAAAAATGTCCTGAAAACCTTATGTTAAGAGACTAAAAAATAAAATCTGTAAACTGTTGTTACTGACGTATAAATATACAAAAAAGGAAGAAATTGTTAAAAAAAGAATTAATTTCTATAACTAATTTATTGATTTTGTTTTCAATAATAATTTGATCCATCGCATTTTAAATTTAGTGAAAATAAAAAGCAAATAAGTACATTTTCCGGACTCTCCTCCTTAGAATTAATTTTAATTGGATTGGGCACGTACAAACTAAAGCTAGCCAGATTATATTACGGATACTACTTAAGCACTAAAGGCACATATGAGATGCATTCATTTATTTCTCTGCATCGACATGATTAACTAATAATGAGAGTAATTTTATTATGAAATTGATTATCGAAATTCATAAGGGATATAAATACATAAAATCAGCCAAATGTCTTCACATGTTTCTTGTAATCATCAATCAATCAAAAGTGAAGCTCTAAAATCAACTTCGGTCACATTAACCGAAAAATATTTTTCCTGTATCTATTTTTTAATTTCACACGTAGCTTGTTAGATTGGAATATAATAATTCAACCATATAAATGAATTATTGGCAAGGGACCATATGTGTCTGTGCCCATGCAAAATTTATTAAACGTTGGCGAGGTTGGGCTAGCCGCCAAGGGAATATAAATTCTGCTGCACGATCTTGAAATACTTATCTAGGGTTATTAACTATGTGTAGGCGGTTTTTTAATAAATTATATTTCTATAAAACAAGTCTGCTTGACCATGGAAATATTCCAAAATTTTGAGCAATAGTTAAAAACTAAACAATACATTAAATATATATCATGTATATTGCTATGTAACTCCCCAAGCTTTTACACTCAACTATTATACTCGATAATAAACATAGCTTACTCGAAATTTCATACTGAGCAGACAGAGAAATAGTTCCGATAATTTTTTTTGTTAATGGAGATAATTTGTTTAATTTTAGTTTTTAACTATCAATTTATTTTTAATTTTTTTATTCTTTAATGTTTTTAGTCTAAAACAATTTGTTTACTATGTAAAATTGTTATATCGTTATCGCTTCTTAATATGTATGACATGAATTTTCAATAATTCGGACGAGTGAAATTTTATTTAAAAAATTTCCTTCATTTTTTGTCTTTTTTATTTAGTTTAAGACTGAAAAACATTCTTTCTCAATAAAATAAAATTATTATATTATCACCCGAACTACATATATACATATAATTGCCAAGTTTTACGATGACACAACAAGTAGAAGTGCATGAAATTTAGTTTCGTAGTGTCCATTACATAATTTGTTACAGGTTGACCTAATAAAGGCGTGTCACAATTTTTTTTTTAATATTATAATGTTAATCACATATCAAAATATGTTATTATGAAACTTCTAGAGCGTTTATTTGAATATAATTTTCATTTAAGGCTTTAGATAACTAACTTTTTTTAAGGCTTTCTCGTTTTAGAATACTAATTTAGATATCGTTTTTCATATTGGTATTATTAAATATTATTTTCATAACAACATGCAGTTATTAATTTTCAATAAATAGTTGTATCAAATTACATATTGATTAAATTAAAAAAAGGTTGTAATAACAATTTCAGAAAACTTACCTTTCTTCGTGATTTATGAATATAAGTATCGATTCATAAAACAAACGTTTCTGATATAAATAGAAAATATAGCGGCCTAGAAGATTACTTTTTTGTTTTAATATTTGATCACTAGTTTATGAAATAATGTTGTACTACATAACTCCATTGAAAATGTTATCGAATATTTTTTTATTGTAAATTAAATTTATCTATAATTTTTGAGCATATCCTTTTTTAAAATTCCCAAAATATTTTATGGAAAACAATTATGTTACAGGATTCTTTTTATTATTTAATTTTTATGAACAAAATTGCATAACTTATATATATATATATATATATATATATATATATATATATAAATATATATATATATATATATATATGTTATGAGTTTCACTTAGTTAAAAAAAAATTACAAGAAACCAAAACGCTCTCTGCAACAAAGTGTTGTAAAAATAAAATAAAAAATGTGAAATTCAGTTTTTTTTAAAATGTTTTTTTGTTTGCTTTTTCTCATTGTTAAGTTTTTAACGTTTTTCCGTTCAGTCATGCTGTCAAGTGTACCAAACGTAAAAGTGTAATTAATAGCATAGCTTATTTCAATATATTCAGTAGAATTTTTTTATATTTCCCGGACATTTCGTGTATTAAGTACATAAAGATTTTAAATAGCCGTGACACGAGGCCGCTTACATATATATGCGCTTACATATAACTACATATATCCTCTGATGCATATATACGTGTGCATGCATAACTGTATATGACAAAAACATTTACAATTTTAGTTGTTTACTGAAATCAGAAATTTATATTTTGAGTTTCTTCTGGTCACGTTAAACAGAAATACACATATTACCAAAGTTTTCTGTTATGATAAAATACTGTTTTGCACAAAATTTTACCCGAAATACTACGGTGAGTCACCATCTATTTGACTACTGTACTCGAACCTGTCAATATTATTGTCCTTTTGTTTTACGCCAGACTTTCAGCGACGATCACCGAGGTGGAAAATTGTGTACCTAGCTCTTGTTGCGTGAGGCTAACATAAAAACAATGATTTAATTATAACGCTTCGTAGCTTTGTATTCGCTATTGGTATCTTCGAAGTTAGCCTTTGTTTACGTCCCTATCTTACGAGTATACATAATATAAAAGAATTCATATTATTGAAAACATAACAAATAGACTTACAGAAAGGAAAATATATTATTTATTTTTATACAATTACTTCGTCTGTTGACTTCACAAAATACTCAAGTGAGCTGATTTTTATTCAGGAAAAATTGAAGATTAATAACATTCTTCATTATTTACCGAAAGCTTGATAAACAAATTGGTTTGTATGTATAATGTAACATTAAAATCAGTAGCGGCGTTAAAGTAGGACGCAGATGGGCACCGACCAGAGCGTCAGATATTAAGGAGCGTCAAAGACGCCCCTTAATTTCTATTTGCTCATCCAAATAGCATATTGTAACTTGTTGCAATATCGGAAGGGGCAGCTATTAGGCGGCTGACTTAATTACATAATATCAGTTTAATAACCGATATCTTGTACATGTTCGTAAAATATATTTGCTGGTATCCAAATGGTAGATTGTAACTTGTTGCAATCTCGGTAGAGGCAGCGGTTAGGCGGTTGACTTAATTACAAAATATCGATTTAATAACCGATATTTTGTATAATAAGTTACTATATGCTATTTGGATGAGCGGATAGAAATAAATTTAATAAAAAAATGATATGAAATTAAATTTAACATCATTTTTTTTAAAACGAAATGCTATTTCAATTGCCATACTACCTTTCCTATTTTGAGTTATCTTGCATCGAACGAAGAAAAATACTTATTGTTTTCAGCTCATGTTCATCGATGAAAAATTCTAACCAATCACTTTTGGTAATATTAAATAAAAAACGGTGGTAAAGCAGTCTGTCATATAAAATTTTGCTATTTACGATGCTTTAATTACTTGGGCCATTGAAATTTTCCAAAATATTTTATGGAAAAAAATTATGTTACAAGATTCTTTTTATTATTTAATTTTTATGAACAAAATTGCATAACACAATTTTTTTCCATAAATCCTTGTAAATAATAACATAAGTATTTCTGGTATTTATATAGACAACTAAGAAAATTGAGGTTCAAGTCTCTATGATCCCACACTCTAGCCGAACAGTTGAAAAATTTCAGCCTCGTAGTTTCTCTCATTACTCGGTATGAGATACTTCTTCAGATGAACATAGTTAATAAATCACTGCAATCGATAGCGTAAATCTTTGTAAATATTTAGAAACATTGAAAAATTCTGCATTTTCTTGGAATAGTATAGAAAGATGGGTTTTTGAAAGTGCCATTTTAACAGTGAAGGATATATCTGAAGAGTATAACATTAAATCTGTATTTAAAGCTATATTAAAAATTCGACGTATTAAATGCCAAGGAGGTGAAACTGCCTGTGGTGAGCCTATAACTTCTCCAGAAAATAAATTTTAATTTTCAACTGTCTTTTGGACACTACCTTAGTTTCACTCAATAAAAGATTTTAACAATTAAATTGTTACTCTGAATCTTAGTGTTTTCTGTACAGTAAAAATTTTCCAGAAAAATCAGGCCTTCTCAAACTCTGTGGTATTGTCTAAATAAAAATAACTGTGGGATCGATATCAAATATAGATGATCGTTTGTTGTGTGATAAGTCATAATTCTGAAATATTTGTTGACTGATCACGATTATGTTACTTCTGTACATATTTTAAATTTCATTAAATTACGCAATATTCAAGAACTTTACCCAAATGTATGAACTGCATTGGGAATATTAATCACCATAACAGTTACTAATGCTGAAAGCGGAAACTGTTAAAAAAATATCTACGTTCGATAATATCAATCTAGAATGACAAATTTGGTAACTTTGTCTACCGAAACTAAAGTTGCGGAAAACATAAACTTTGATGTCTTCATAAGAGAGTTTGCTGATGTAAAGGCTAGAAAAGTAAAATCTTATTAGATTTAAAAAAAAAGGTTATTAAATAATTCTTTTCTTTCTTTTTTCTTCTCTTTTCTTTTTTTCTCATGAGTTATTTGGAAAGCAGAGAGAGGCACTGTAGAAATTTTGCTCGGGGCGCCTATAGTACTGAAACTGGCACTGATTAAAATATTCCTAATTATCTCTTATCAGTAAATGATAAATTGATTACACGAGAACTTACACTGATAGTTTTTAAAACACTAGAAATGAAAACGATAAGTTTGTGAATTATTTATAATTTTTCAAGATATGTGTCGTTTTTTTCGATGGAACCACTGGGATGGTAGTTGGCCCACTCATTTTTGGATGTCCCTTCGTCGACCTTTTCGAAGGCAGTCAGCGCACCTTTGCTTCCGGGAATCAATTTCTTTGCATTTTATCTGTTATTCTTCGAAAAAAATAGAAATCACAGGTTGGGAGATCGGGCTGCATGATGGATTATCTATAATTACTACATCCGACATACTCTAATACTCGGTCGTTCGTCTGACTGTATCTACAAAAGTGTCGTAGTGATGAAGTATGATCCCATTGCGAGGCCTCTACTCTGACCTTTTTCCAAAACCACAGCAAATAATTTTTGATGTGGCAGTTTGTGTTTATTGTTATTCTGTTTTTAAGAAAAATCGTTGGATAATGACTTGAAGAGGAGAACCTTTTCCTGCGCTTCGTCCTTTTTTATACTTTTTAGGCAATTCTTCAGAAGAAAATACCCACTACACTGACAATTTTTTTATTATGTTTATATTTTCTAGTTTTAGGTTCGCAAATAGATATACTAATTTCGTTAACCCAAAATTAATGCACCGGTATTTAAGAGCTTTGATCAAATAATAATACAATCACTAGTAAAAATCTTCCTGACATTCTTAGCTTTCCTTGTGAAATATTATATAAAAACGAAAAATTGTTTAATTTATGCCAAATTATTCAAACCAATGCTTCTTGAGATTTAAATTTGTTTATCGACTTTGTTTTATTTTTACTCCAAATATATGTAAGACAAATAGCGATAGACATGTTTTATCCTTCCTCTATCTTTAATCTTCTTATACAATGACATGTATCCCCTAAATTGTAACTCACTGAAAATATCTAAACTGTGTTTTGGAATTTAAAATAACCTTGTAACTCTCGGTTAACAAGAACATGTTGAAATGTATTAAAACAAACCATATTACCAATACGGCTTTTGCATGTTGATAGAATTCAATTGGTAATATTTAAAAAAAGCTAGGAGGAAATATTGTTTTCGCAAATTTTTACGAAGATTTTTTTTTTAAATTCTCTCTTAAATTGGCACAACAATGTTCTTAAAAACGAGAACGTGACTGACGATTGAAGTGCTTTGTCCTATTTTATCCATTTAATATTTTCTTGCTGATTCTAGAACTTCCTTAAACTCTTTTTACGTCGAACTCCTGTTCACTTTTTTATCATTGTAGTTCAGAAATATATTTTCTACTTCACTATTCTTCTCACCTCCATAATCTCATTCAAAGTTATTTTCCTGCAACGTCCATTATTTAAAATATGAAAGTTCTGTAAACAAATTTAACGATTGTCCACAAGGAAAATGTACAACTAACCCAAAAAAGCAACACGAATATTGTGCTCGGTGTTACAAACTAATTGTCAATGCGATCTTCTGCACATGAATATGGCACGAGTGTAAACGCTGCACGAAAATATAACTTGCAGCGCATTGTTAAGCCATTGAAAGATACATAGCGTTATTAGTTTCAGAGTGAGAAACAAACTTATTTCTGTCGGTTTGGGAGATCTATGCGAGAATATGGTTATGAGGTATTAACAAGTATATTACCTTATTTTAAAATATAAACATAAACTAAATCAAACTTATCTCTTGATCTAAATATATTTTTCGAAGGAAAACAAGTTTCTAGACCATAATATTTTCACAATTTTCGATACGAAAATAATTATATTTCTTCCGTACGTCAAATAAGGTAATTATAAATTTTTAAATCTTCTACCAGCCTATACATAAAGATAAATGTCTCTTAAATTAAAATTGAATCGAAACATTTCACTAACAAAAACCTTAATACGGTGTATTAAGTCCAGTATTTCAAATTGAGTGGAGTTCTGATAACAAAATTGTTTCAAACACAAGGATGAATTAAATAAACCAATTCTCTAGATAATTTATTAGAATGTAGTTTGGCGAACACCGATTTATTATTTAAGTTTGTGACCAGCTTTTCCCGACGCCACAATTTCATTAAAGAACCGTAATTTAATTCGAAGGACACCCGCCGCAAGTTCTATCCATAAATGTTAAAATGAGTTTAGAATGCAAATATTTTATTATTTTTCCTAGTTATCACATAATGATAGTATGTATTTGCATCAAAAGTATGAGTCTATTTTACAATGTTTACATCTTTGTTAATGGATCTTGCAGTAAATGGACTTTTACATAATCGACTCAACCAGCCCCGACGCGGAACCTCACAGCCCGAATTCTTAATCAGCTTTCAACAAAATCTGAAAGCCCGTGAGAAAATAGAATGATAAATTTTCTTTATCGTGCACTCTTTTCATTTTCTTAGTCATGCACTTTCCTCAGCACAAATTTTTACGGTAGTTTTACAGACTTTAAGATTCTTTAAATTTTATACACTTTAATTGCACGAATTTATAGTTCACTAATAAAATTTAAAATTCACCGTTTACATCATTATTTATTTATTTCTGTACTTCAATGTATACAAATGATACGCATGGTGGACTTATTGCTGCGAAGCAATCTGTTACAGCCAACAGAAATTTTTATTATTTATTGAAATTAGAAACTGTCATGGCGAGGATATAATTTTTGTAATCTGAACAAATTGAAACCTTTGTCCTTTTCTTGGAAAAAATAGAACAACATCACATTCGGAAGTTTTTGTAACGCTAAAAATATGAGCTTGCTAGCAGTATTATCATTTTAATATTTGTTATTTTGTTTAAAACATTCGTTGTTACTTTGACACAACTTCTTCATTTAAATTGAAGAATTGTTTCAAAAATACATATTCAAGTTAATTACTTCCATTAACTTCATGAGTTAAAGACTCTTCTAATTCACAAGTTAAAGATGAAGTTAAAGATGAAGTAAAAGATGCTTCCATTAACTTCATGAATTGATAAAGTTTTGTAATTACATTCAAAGTTTTAGTACATTTACAATTTTGTCATAGAGTAACCGTATAGTCTGTTATAAATTTACCGGGAGAAGAATATTATAAAAAGATGCGCTTATATTTCATTAAAACACTAGTAGAATATTGGATTTAATTTCAATTTTGTCATCAATGATTTACCCAAAATATTCATAAAGTAGTAATTTCACAACCTGTCTGTGAAATTAATATTTTGCAAAAAAAGAAAAAAAAATTACGAAAATAATGACTCAAATTTTCGGAAACAAACATGGAATACATAGTGTGTAAAATAATTTTGTTTAAATTTTTGTTTAAATTAAAATAACATTTTATCTAGAATTAAAATTTAACAAAGTTAAAAATTAAGGTGTTTCCGGTTCAAAATTAAGACGTCCATTTTGCATAAAATTTAGAATTTTAACTTATTGGGGTAAAAACATAAACATTAAATGATATTTAAAACACCGAAACTAAAATTTAAAAACGTATGGAGATCAATTGTATCGTGTGTTGTATTCACATTAAAGATCTTTAGAAATGTTATTATTATTCTCGCAAATTTTAATGATGGAATAATTCAACATTAAACAATTAGTTTTTCCAAGAAAGTATATCCAGAAACAGGAAGCTCCTGAAATAAAGCAACATTATATACCCTATTAATAATTTCAATGATGCATTAATTTTATTGTTTCTTAACTTTTATTGTATGCATATTTTGTGAATTAACCAAATGTAAATAAAAAAAAATAAAGGATAATGTTAAGAAATTGTTTATTTGTTATATTTTATTTAAACGACCAAAGAAAAGATGCATTATTTTATAACTTTTCCCAGTGTGACTAAATTTCAATTATATTATATATTGGTCACCATTTATATGAAAGATAATTGTTCTGTTCTTTTCCTAAAATTGTTTAATTTCATTGGCTGATCTAATCAGATTATTACAGTTTTTTTTCAAACAATTTAATATTGGAATTATTTACAAAAAAGCACTTCTAATGCTTTTAGTTTCTTAATAAGGCCAAATTTACATTTAATGTAGGTTTTCTAAAATTAAAAATGGGAGTTTTGTTAAATATTTAGTTATATAAATATTATGCTTGTCGTAAGTGATTTCTTTCGAAGCAATAAATCCACCGTAAGTGTCAATTGTGTACATTAAAGTATATTTAAGAGTAAATAAAAAACAAAACAAAAAGAATAAAAATTAGACATTTTCCCACATATTCGTACGAAAAAGTATTAGGTTCTGAGAGTTACAAAAAAATGCACCTTTTTTGAAAAGTTGGACAGTTTTATTTATGAAAATTATATATTATATCGCATAAAAATTACATATGACGAAACTAATGATACACATAGTAATATATTAATATAAACTAGCGTGACCCGTGCGAAGTCTTCGCATTATTTATTCCATTATGAAGCTCAGATGACAGATCAAACAAATATTTTACTAAAATTGACATATAGAGGCGCAAGTATCAAAAGCATTGAGCTAAAGCGCCACTTTAATTATACGTGAGTGGATTTGAAATTAAACAAAAATTTTACCGACCGTCAATCATATTGACGTTGAGCCGTTAGATGGTAGCATTGCTGTTTTGTGTATATAATTTTAATAATTAATTAATTTGCAAAAACAATAATAATAAATTTTTTAGTTGTGGATGCCGGTAGAGCAAGCAATTATCTATAAAATGATATATAATTTATGTGGATTAGTTATGATGTTTTTTCTAAAAAGGGAGTGTAACATCTTAACCTTAGCGTATTAATATATATGATGATGATGATGATGATGATGATGATGATGATGATATTTAGACAATAAGATATGTTGGAACAATATTCTTATAAGCATTTTAGCCGTGTCTAAATTTTTATCTCGCCGCGCAAGAAATAGAGACGTCGTTAAACATGATAAAATTAAAAACTTTTGTTTACGTGCATGTCAACGCCAATTATTTCTGTTTTTAAGAAATATGTAAAATAAGATTTTTAACCGTTTGTTAGCAAAACACCAAAATAGCATGAGTGAATTAAAGCCGTCCATATCATTAATTGGATATATCTAATCTTATTAATATTTCTGGCTAAGTAATTTCCAATGTCAATGATTAACACTTTGTTGAATTCAAATGCCAATATGAAACTATTATAGATTAGAAGAATGTACAATAAATGTTATTTATTGAAAATTCATTTTCTCCAAAAGGATAGTCGCAATATACGCCATGAAATGTATTCACGATATATTCACTTTTATACGTATTGTTTGGTACGTATATGTTAAGTAGATATGACTGAAATTAGTAACGTAAAAAGCAATAGATATTTAAGCAAAATCAAGTAATATAATAGCGTAATATTATAATATAACGTCATTGAAGTAACACGTAAATTATTTAAATTCCAACACTTGCCGCCAAACGACGCGATAGACGTGAGCGGTGACGCAATCATTATTGCGTAAACATTCCATTAGATCGCGCCATCTGGCCGACCGCTCCAAACTGTTTGTGAATGTTGAAAACGGAATACATTGAGTACAGTTTCTTTCGAAGTACGTCGTCGTCATAGCGAGTAGTTGTTTTTATGCGTACTGATGTTGTTTGTTAACTTAATAAAGTTTTTATAGTAGAACTTATTGAGAAATGTAAACAGTCACAAAGAATATGACGATTAAAAAAAATAAATGAGGCATTAGAAAAATGTTTATCGTTATGTACGAGTAAAGATTTAAACGCCAACATTAATCTAGTGAAAAAGAAACTTGCTTCTTCGGGAAGTTGTTTTAAGAAAGAATAAAAAAATTATGTTTTTAACGGCATGTTCGAGCTAATGTTAGATTTCTTAACCATTAAAATATTATACATATATATATATATAAATATACATACATATATATATATATATATATATATATATATATATATATATATATATACTTTTTTTTTTTTTTTTGTTTTTTCACACTTCTAGAATGAGAATGAAATCATATTGGATTCTACAAACTACGTTCCTTCAAAAAAAAATTCTTTTCGCACACGATCACTTACAAAGGCTACCATAACCAACTGAGGCAATTATGTGTGTCTGTACACCATTAGGCTATACAAAATCGTTTCTTTGTTCTGTGGATAACATCGCAGGTCTAATAAAGCCCAGTGAATTGAGTTTGATTTTTATTAGATGGTCTAAATTTTTAAATTTTAATTTTTATTGTAAGCATTTTTGGAAATTGGCCAACTGTAAATTATATATTAGCAATATTTTATTTAAGCGACCGAAGAAAAGGTTATTGCATTATTTTATTTCGTTTCTCATATGACTAAATTTAAATTTATGAAATATTGGTCCCAATTAAGTTTCTAAATGAGAGGTAAATATTGTATTATTCGTCCAAAAAATTTTAAGTTTGATTGTTTATATTTGAATTTTTTTAATTGTTTTGGCGGGGAGGGCCTTTCCTCCTCCCTATTCTTCTCCTTAAATTTTGGTGAATTTTCTGGCTTTTGTTATTTTCCAAAAAATTTTAATTTTCTATTATCCAAAAAATTTTAATTTTCTGTTTATTCTTTTTATTTGAAGGCTTTAGTTTTACGTCTTTTAGAAAGTTCGTCTTAAATGTTGATGATTTTAAAAGAGATCTTTTTTTGTTATTCTGTTCCGCTGTGTCGTTCACTATTATAATTTTGTTTTATTTAAGAATGGCGTTCTTATCTTCATTTCTTATTTTACTTTATTTCATCACCTTTTTATCTTTTCGCTCAGTCAATACTTTTTCTGGGTAATTTCTTTCCATAAAGTATTGCGTTCCATTCAATGAGTTCTTCTTTCTATAAATTAGTGTTTTCTTGCTTAGAATATTGAGAGTTCAACCTATTGGTCTTGCCTTTTTTTGTGTTACTTGTAAAGTTTTGTTTAATCAAGCATAGCAGATTTTAATGCTGGATAAACTTTTGTGGAACTTGATATAAACACAATGGTGCGAATTAAAATATGAGATGCTTTTCAACTCAAGAAATAATATATGAATATAAATTAATATTTTGCTCAATGATAATAACGGAATGTTACATAATTTTAGAATCTAAACTTATATATTAATTCTAGTGAAGAATAATGGTATAAATGTACAATTTGAGGCTTAGGCCGGGCCTAAATGGCTGTGGTTGGGCTTACGACATTAGAGTCGTACGTTGTGCTGTCGCGAAGGTTTGAATTTCACGACCCCACTCAGGCCGACAACAGCGTGAAGCGGGGTTTTTCCAAACCGGGTAAAATTATTAGGTCAAACCTGTAGTGCTGAAACTTGTTTTATTCACTTTAATAAACTATTTAAACAATGGAAATTCCTTTTCAAAACATTTGTTTCAGTGAACAAGTTCTTGGTTTGAACAAAATATGGTATTAAACTGGAACAATTGACAGAAAAAACAGAAACATGTAAACTTACTCCTGGTTTAATACATTCTTGTTTTTAAAACATTGTGTCTCAAAATTATCTGGACGCATTCGTCTATATGTTTCATAAAAATAATTACACCCATTTTTTTAAATAGAAAGTCGTAACATTAACTATTGATTTCAGCTTTTCGTATACAAATAAATACCACCGGCAATTTTTGATAAAAGCAGTCTTTTTTCTTCCAAGAGTTGTATATAAACAATAAGAAACAAAGCTAATGAAAATAACTTAAAGTAAGACTTGGTGCGAAACTAAGATTTGAAGAGAGACAAACTAAATTTACCAAAAGTTTTTAGTTGCATTTTTTTACTCTTTCTTTATTAACAAAGCAAAAAAAATATTGTTAAAATATTATTAAACCTGAATTTAAAAGGGCGTCTCGATGTTTATAATTTGATCGCGAAAACCAATTTTTAAAATTAGCCAGTCTAAATACTACCCAACACAAATTATTTAAATGCTTGCACAAATTGTTCTAAATTTCATTCAGATATTCAGCCATTTCCAAAAGAATAGCTGAAGTTAGACCTGTATTGGATCATAAATATTTTACTTTATCATAATTGGTGGAAAAATGCTAATAAACATAACAAAATAAATTCATCATTTTTCAAGTCATGTCACAATTAAAAAATGTTTGTTTACTTAATAAGAATTCTTAATTTTTTAACATTGAACTTTCCCACAAATATACCACTTGTATCTAGAAGCATTTAATTTTCCAAAGGCATCTCAAACTTGATTAACTATTTATTTTTCAACGAATAAACTTCTATATTCAGTGAGTCAATATTTTAATACGTGAATATTTATGAGCAATGTCACTTTAAGTTAGAGCGAAAATAATTCCTAACAACCAACTGTCCTTATATATTTAAGGTAATATTTGCTCCAGTCAAATGAGTAGGTCAGATAGATTCTGACAGTGCACTCAATGAGTATAAAGGTTTCAGATAGATGGTTTCAGTTAAAATGAGTTACTAAATATTTTGCATGTAATAAATTTAGCCAGGTTGGGCGTCTATGTCAAAATAATTATCGTAAACTAACTTTCATTATTTTTGGCTTATAACTGACATTCGGATCAAAAACTAAATTGACGTACTCAGTATAAAAGCGTTCAATCGTAAAATCTACCGAAGTTTTCAGATCCTGGAGACGTTCTAATCTTCCTTTAACGCAATCTATACTTTGTTTCATCTTACTGGTTCAAAGAGTTCTGTAGCCCGAGCTTTAATAAGAAAGCAAGTTTTCTCATTTGTTTCGTTGACGATTTAAATAAAACTTATGAATGGTTCATTTTTTTTCCTTTTCCATATATGAGGGTACAATTTTCATTCTTGTAACACCTGGACCCACGGTTATATGGGCTTTAGACCAATTACTTTGCATCGTTTCGTTTTAATTTGACGTCGCCGTGTTGCGGTGGTTTTTCCTTACAAGGTACATTATGGCTTTGAGAGACACATTATGAACTGAAAATGGCGAGGACTTGGTTTTGATTCCCGCCGCTCATCGAGCGGGGATGGACCGGTGTTCTGGTTTATTGCCGGGTATTGGTCTCGTAATAACGTCATAAGTACGTATCAATCGTGTATATTAAAATACGCAAAAAATAAATAATTAAATTGTATTTTTTACTGGTTTGTGAAAAATACATAAACATTTGTGAGTACTGAAAATATATTTGAATATTTATGGAACACTAGACGCTTTATGAGACTTTGATTCCCATATCCTCAAAGCAAAAACATGTCAGTAATCGTATTGATAATGCATAAATGTTCAATAAATATGCATATATTTCTGTGATAATTACAAGCTACGACTAATAGTATCTTAGTATTATTTAAAAGTGAATTTTAAACAACTTGTCAAAATAAATAACACGATAGTTGCAATTTCGGCATTCAATTACTGTTTATTGATTCCATTTCTATGAATCTGTCGATTCAATTTCAATAGTGAATTGTCAGTGTTTTATATTACGATTAAGTGTATACGAAATAAACATAGTCTTCAATGGTCACGCAGAATAACCGAGCTTCCATAAAATGTTTTGTTTATATTTCACAGGAGGTTATTTATCCACGGAAATCACGCGTGACATATATTTAAGCATTCTTTTTAAGCCATTGGTTTTAAATCATTTATAACTTTTTGTAATAAATTTTCAATAAGAACTGTGCTCTAAATTAAAATTCGATTAGTTTAAAATTTTAAAGAGTAAATGAAAAATTAATCGCGAACTCAAAAAAAATGGTTTTGATAGTGTAAATAATTTTTTGAGATACAACTTTTCTACCGTAAGTTCTTTTAGAATTATAAATTTATATCAATATTTTTTCGACCATTCTAAATCATTGATAGATTTACAAATAGTTTCATTAAGTTAATTTTTAATAATTCTGAACGTGTCCTTACAGTCGTTTCCATTGTTTTAATTTTCCGAAATATTTGTCTATAAATTGGCATGTGAAGATAGAATAATCTTATGTTCACGAAATTTTAGAACTTTTTTTAATATTTGTTTCATATTTAAGTTGTTTTTCAATTTCTTTTTTTTTCAAATAAAATAAATTTTGTTTAATCCAATATTTTCGAGTACTGTTATCATTTCTTAAAGTACTGTTATCATTTTTATAGTACTGCTATAATTTTTTTTCTTAGTAAATAATAAAACACATTTCTGTCTGTTTTGTATAATCAGACTAACTTTTATTTCAGATTAGAAGATTACAAATTTGAAGAATGGAATACAAGAGAATACAAAGTTGTTATCATAGATGTTAAGAAAAATATCGCATGGTTAATAGAGACGAGTGTTTTTTTTCAATATAGTGATATAATTACGGTATATAAAAAAATAGGGCCCTTTTAGGTTTTGGTGAAGAAACAATGATTCTATGAATGATTTATATTGTTATATCGATCCATTCATGAATAACGGTTTTTTTTAATTGTCACTTTGCTACAATCGTATCAAAATATTGTAAGCGATTGAAGTTATATATAATACAATCACATATGATTTAAAGTATTTGTAATTATTAATGTTATTTTAATTAAAAATATTGCATACTTCGGTTAATTGATCAATAAATATCTTAGCTGGAAATTTCAAATAAATAGTGATTGTCTTCGTATCTTCAGCAAAATAATTGGTTAAATTTAATAACTAAAGCCCATTTTTGTTATACGCTCTTATTGCTTTTTTTCATTATAGAGATATGGGACTTTAAAAATTAGAACGTATTCAAAGTTTATTCCTCCGTTAGCTTTTTGGCCACACAAAATCAAATACATTTTTAAACACAAAATGCATTATAAATGAATTGATGAAAGTGATACATGCTTGGTGCATATACTTATGCTTCCACAACAATTTAGTCCATTCAAATTTTCCAGCCTATTTCATAAACAGATTGAATTACTTATTTGCTAGTAGTTTTGAGCTACGCTCTGAAAATCTACTCAACATATTTTATCCAATTTCAGTATGTATTTCTCCAGCCAAGTTGCAAAATTTTGGAACTAGTTGTTTACTAACACTAGGAAATTGCTTTCTATTAATGTTTTCAACGGTAGTTTAAACAAAACTTCTCATATCATTGCCCTATTTGTGAATTTATGGTTTTGTGCACAACTTTTTAATTACAATTTTTTTAATTTTTTCACACTGTTTTTGTAACTTTATCAATAATGTATTAAAATAAATCTAAACATAATTAAATTTTTAAATTTGATCATTGGGATTAACATAAAAAGCTTGCTCATATAAGAACGTGCCTGTTATAAACACAAGTAATTTCACGCATCAAGCTGAGTCTATTTGAAGACTTTTGTAAAAATTTATTGTAAAAATGTAAAAATTTTGTTAGAATTCACATTCAAAAAATCACTTTGACAGTATTTTTTTGCAGAAATGGTTGAGAATGTTCCAATAGTTCCTTAACATTTTCTACTTATTTTAATGAATAGAATCTCCTGTGTGACTATTAGATACGTTACTTTTAATACCCTGTATATATTTCAATATGGATATTGAAGTCTGAAATAAGTAACATTTCAATGAGGTCTTAATAAATGAACGCCAATAATTCCAATAGCGAATTACTTCTCTGTGCTGCAGCCGGCCGGTTGCGGTTGCAAAATTTACAGTCACAATTATTACTTCTCTCGTTGGATAAATTAAATCATTCCCGAAGCAAATGTTACACGACGTTCAGCAGATCGTTTTGGACCATAATCTATGGACTTTCTGTCGACAAAAAGTGTAACTCTTTGTTAATTTTGTAATAGTCAAATTCTTTTTTATTATTTGTTACTATTGTTATTTATTTATATTTATTCAGATTTTGTCTGTGCTTAATGTTTTAGTATTATTTGAATATATTAATGTAGAAAACAAAATAAATATGACAGCTGTAGTCAAGGCTGTTTAGTGCGCCTGGTTTCACAATTTATAATATACGAGATTTTATGTTAATTTTAGTACTGAAAGCGAATACAGATGGATGTGAACAGCTTATATTTTAGTAATTCAGTTTCAAAGTATAGTGAAGGACGGCTGTTATTGTTTGTTTAGGTATTTCATCATTGATACATCAATATTAATCGATATGAGTGGTCTATTTGACGAATGATTAAATTAATTAATATCACTAAAACGACAGAATATTCAGTTTTTCACTAACTTCATAGAAATTATAAAAAAAATAAAATCTCCGAAGTCAGAAAAGTCATATGAAAAATCTGTAGATTATCAGCTCTTGCAAAGATTCGGCGTTATGATGGTTGGAAAAATAGAGAAATTGATTGTTCAGGTCAAAGAAGACAATATAATTAGATGTTACGTGAGGAACAACGAAATATTTCAGATTCTACATAACACTCAACAGTTGGACATGGTGGAAGAAACCGGATGGAGAAAGAGTTAAATTTGCCCTATAAAAATATTACGAGAGAAATGAATGTCACTTATTTAAAATTAGGTAACAACTGCGATAAAAACGCAACATTCCAAAAAATTATTAGTTTTCAAGAATAAGAATTACTTTATTAGCAGCGAATTGAATACGAGATGTCAAGTTAATTGACATACAGTCACAAGGACATGTATAAATTTCAGTATAAATTCATACTAATATACCAAGATCACCTCAAAAAATTTGTACAGCTCCATTTGCTCAAAAATAAAACAGCTGAAGAAGTAATATATGTGGTACTTGACATTTTTACAATATTCGGTGCACCAAGTATTCTTCAAAGCGATAATGGTAGGGAGTTTGTTATAAAATTATTTAGGAAACTTGTAACGTGTGGCCCGAATTGAAAATTGTACATGGTAAACTGAGGCACCCTCGAAGCCCAGGATCAATAGAAAGATCAATTCAAGATATAGAGAATATCCTAAGTAGGTGGTTGGAGGATGAAAGTACTAATAAATGGTCGGAAGATTTACGTTTTGAGCAATTAATTAAAAATAGAGTCAGAGCCATGTTTGGGACAAAGTTGAAAGTAGAAATTAAAAGTTTTTCTGTGCTATATGGGGCTCTGCTTGGTAATAATTCAGAAGAAGACTTATAAAAAGTATTATCTATTGAAGACACTATCACCATAAAGAACCAAGTGGAGACCACCGATAATGATCAAGTGGGATCCACCGAAAATTATCAAGTAGAGTCCATAGAAACAGACCATATGGAGTCAACCGACAATAAAATAAATTTGTTTTTAGCTGACTCAAGCCAAGTTTTG
The DNA here is from genome assembly GCA_039881145.1 of Druceiella hillmani. Classification (NCBI taxonomy): domain Eukaryota; kingdom Metazoa; phylum Arthropoda; class Insecta; order Lepidoptera; family Hepialidae; genus Druceiella; species Druceiella hillmani. The sequence goes on along the minus strand of JAYKKI010000002.1, from coordinate 35,484,221 downwards.
CTACCTATTAACTTATATGTGGAGTGTGAAGAAACTACATATTCGAATTAAATACCCACAAATGAAATAGGTTCATCAAAACAAAACGTGGAGCATAAGAAAGAAAACGTTCTGCTAGTTAAGTAATTGGTTTAAAGTAATTTGTAGAAGCAGCTAAAATTGGTGAAATTGTAAAGGTCCATGTTCCAGATGTTGATCGAGCTCGTAGCGACGGAAGAATTATACTTGCTATCGTGATTGAAGTAACGGCCTCTAACCTTTATAAATTTGGAACAAAACAAAGGTTAACTTTTATAAATTGGAAACAAAACAACTTTATTTTTTGGGGCAAAACAACTTTACACAAACAAAAAATTTAGAGTGTGCAATGAAAGATTTTTTTCGTTTGTAGATATTCTAGAGACAGATATTTTACTGAGAGAATGTGTGAGTATATCATCTAAATAGGCAAGGTTAGGGTCGACGTGGTTGTAAAGGTCTAATAAATGTTGTCGCAAAGAAAAAAAACTGTGAAAGTCAAAATGCTATCAAAGCGGCAATTGTTATAATAAATAAATATGTTACTAATTATGCTCATTTCCGTTTCATAATTTGAGTATCCGTGAAACGAAGATCTAGCATATTGTGTTATTTGTCTTATATTTTTAATTTGATTTTATTAAGTTTTAACTGCTAAGAACTAGTGGATTCTGACTTCAGAACCACGTTCTAATAAGTACAAATTATGAATTTGATTATTCCAATTGTTTAAAGTTTAGTTAATTTTGAGTTTCATAACCATAGGTCAGAGCATCTTTAAAACGATATTTTTAATTTTGGTTTAATGTCGGAAATAAAAATTATAGTAATAAAATACGTCTTTTTATTACTCTGCCCAATAGGTGATAAACATTATGCATAATTTCCATGCAATTTAATTATTTAAATAGTTATTATCGCACTGAACTCTCATATTAGTAATTTTTCTAAATTCCAGAGCATTATTTATAATGTCCAATTAATCACTTAGTCAATAAAATACACACACACACACAGAGATTCTAAAACATTTAAATATTAATATCTTTAAATATTTTACTATATTCATTATTTATCATAAAGAAACAGAGTTAAATACATGTATATATGCAGCACAACAAATAAGTTAGTTATGGTTAGTTTGAATAGCACAATAATTTCTGCATAAATTATCATTCAAAAAGAACGTTGCAGGCAATATTGTTCCTAATAAAATATTCTTGTACTTTGAACTAATGTAGACGTATGGATGTACAAAAATTACTAACAAAATAGTACGGATAAAAGGTCTTGAAGTGGAAACACGAAAGCTTTGTCGATTATAGGTTTGGAATCTATTGACTATCATACTCTAGCTGAATATATTAGACTCAAGTCTTTGTTCCTCTGTAGAAATACATTGAATATCCACTGACGTAAGCTGATCAATATGTGTAAATTTCTGTGAGTTGTAGAAAATGCCGTTCGAATTTTCGGCCTAAGCGCTTCTTATTTTTGGACGCATGTACCTAGACCAATAGAAATGGATTCTAAAAGGACAAGAATAAAAAGAGGGGAATGAATGTTGAAATAGAATAAATGCTATAACTTGAATATTTTGGCGTGGGCGTAGATCAAGAAATTAACTAAAACCTAGTCAAAAACATTAATTATTATTTATCAAATCATACCAAATAAAAAATAAATTGAAAAAACTAAGAAAATAATAATTTTTACCAGGCTAGCCTATTTAATTTTAAAATTGTTCCTCGATTTTACAGAGTCCTTGTATCTCACTCCTATCTATCTATTAGGCATAAAATATAATTTTACTTTAATCTTTATACTTGTCCATTTTCTGTGAAATATGTTCAATAACAAGAGAGAGAGAGAGAGTTTATGAATCTAATGTAAACGTAGTTTTAGTGCACATATTGGAACAAGCTCATAATTAGAAAATTTTCTATCTCAGGTTCCTGTAGCAAATTCGCTATTCAACTAACGCATGTTTCTCAATATGTATAACGGCAGTTTAAATTTTCTTATAAATATCAATAAAATATCTCCTTGCCCTGTACAATACAAGCATGTACAGTTCAACTACTAATTCTTGTCACATTTCTAAAGTTGTGCTCACATATTATTCAGATTGACCTAAACCACGAAGTAATTGACACTAAAACTATAAAACGTTTTGTATTTGTTCAATAATAACAACATTTCTTTTAATTAGATACAAGTTTTATTTTCCAGTTACATTTACAGGTATCAAAATAATATATTTTTTTATTTTTTAAAATTACATTTTCTTAATACGACAAAAACTTTAAAATGTTCTTTCTATTATAGATCTTTTTTATGCTTCTAAGTCGAATATATCAGTCTTCCATGTATGCATGGAAATATTACGTTGTAAACAGGTTTTCAAATCTGCATTATGTTACATTCAGTATATTTTATTGGCGCTACAGAACATTTACTACAAAATTTGACATGTCTGCGATGATTTGTTTCAACTTAAAACTATAATTAAAAGGAAGAATCAACCAAATGTGATCGCGCTTAGCTGCATATAATACGTATTCGAAAATTGCCTATAAATTTACAATAAGCAATACAAACGTTTACTCACGATGCCACATACCGAAATAATATTACGTTATCAAACGTTTATGAAACGGTATATTAAGCATGAACTCATAAAGCGCTAATAGCTTGCTCCTCGTAAACCACAATATTATTTACTCACTTGAAGTTGTGGTCCATACTTCCGCTTAATGGAGTTTCAGAGCTTCTAATATACTCAGCTGGTTCAATATACTCCATATATTGTAATCTCCAACAGTAATTCATTAAGTTAAGAAAATTTAGCATGTCTTACTTATTTAAATATATTATAAGTTTAAAGGAAACATGATGAATATGTTTTGAAGTTCCTAATATACAAAAACTCAAAGTGCGTATGAAATTTCAATTGCGACGTTCTAAGATCATTTTTTCGAATTCGTAGATACCTTATTGACATATTTTTAGTTTTTGACATGCATCAATTACTGATTTTTCTAATAGTAGGATTTTATTTTTATCAGGATAACTTAACAAAACGATATATAATTTATTTATAAATCGTGAACAAGATTTTTCATGAAGAAGAATTTATAAAATTATGAATATTAAATATGCATTTCAAGTTTTTTTCGGAAAATATTAACATAAAATTATTCGGCGTATTCGTCTTTTTCACTGCCATTTTAGAATTGCTCTATATATTTTGATATATGCGTATAGAAATATACAAAACACGATGCAAAACTTGGCCCCAATGTTTACTTAATTAATTTCGTTTTACTTTCTTGCCAAAAATATTTAAAAAGAATTCTGAAGAAAGATACTGGAAAAGAACTCTAAGTCGGACATAATCCTACGTGCCGAAAATAGTTCTGTATAAAACATGTGTGACGGAAACCTTACATTTGGAATATTTACACAAAAAAACTATTATAAATAATTCTACTTTGTGTTAAATATTTTTCGTGTTTATACTCAAAATTTACTATTACTCAAAATATATTGTACTGTAAGATTTTTCATGTATTATTTTTTTAATTCACCTTCCATTTTTATGTACGTGTGTCGGAACTTCCCCTTCTCAGATAAAACAAACGGAAGCTAGTTCATGTTTCAAAAAGACTGTTCAGTTTTTTAAGTTTCACAAGTCGCCTTGGATGAGGTTATTAGAAAACAAAACAAAAACATCGTTTACAGTACAACACGTATTCTTGGCTTGCTTTTTACCTCAAACAGAATTCAAGGACAAAAACAATCTAAGTTTTCTTGGCGAGTTTCCATACTTAAGGAGAATTACAATAGTGGCCAAATCTAAATTCATAGATTTCGAAGTACGTATGAAAAATTTTTCTAGGAGGAATTCTTGCTCGACTCAAAGCAACCATAACTAACTAAATCAAGCCTATAGCCCTCAAAAAATAAATAAATACCAACCTTATTTTCAAAACCAGACTATCTTACAACACATTGTCAAATTCATGGTCAAATACGTTTGAGCCAATCACGTCGCTCTAAAGTCAATCCATCCACACATTGAGCCAAAGCGTGGCGGCCTAGCGTGTCTTGTTTTTTTATTGTGGAAGTTTGAGGATATCTAGTAAAAAACCTTTTAATTCTAAGAAAAATGAAAAAAAAGTGTAGAGGAAGTACCTAGCCATCAAGCCAAGAAAAGGAAATCTGCCGAAGGACTAAATAATCGTGGAGAAAAAAAGAAGAAGTAAGTAATTTTTCGATCATTTTGGTCGTTTACAAAGGTTAGGGTTGTGCAAGTTAGGGTTGTGCAGTAGTTAAGTAAACGTTACCATTTCATTATTCTTACTAAATAACTGTGTCTATGACATTGGATTGTAGAAGATTGGATAAGCTGATTTATTATGAAAATAAAATGATAAATTTATATTATGAAGTATTTATTACAATTTTTATTACACTACTACCTAAAAAATTGTTTCAGGCTTCATTTATGCTTATATGTATGAATATTTTTAGCTGGTACCTTAATTGGCCAGATTATAGTCAACGGGTGTGAGTTTCACTAAGCTGGTTTTTTTTACAAACATTTCTTGCTTTTTTTTCTTTTTCAGATATTCGTGTACAAATTTACCAACAAGAACAAAAATTACCCTGCAGACAATACAAAATTACCCTGCAGACATAAAAGCGATGTTTTGGGACCTTTTATGGACATAAAAGATTAGTAAATGGAAGAGGCAATGCCAAATTACCGAGCATTGTTCACAGTATGAGAGGTTGTAATGAGAAGATGATACCAATATGTCGCAATTATTTTTGAATGCTCTATCAATCAAAAAGGGTTGAGTAAGAGGAGTGTTAAAAAGAAACAAAGATACAGGTTTGATGGCTGTCAAAGGACGTGCTGGAGACAGACAGTTAGCCAAAATTGTTGAATTGAGAGAAGCTATTGTTTCATTTATAAAGAAATTCATATTTTATTAAATTATATTGAAGCGCACTGCTATCGATCTAAAATTCGGCGTATCTATCTGCTATCAGAATGAAGATTGTATCAATATTCAAAATGTTCCTTGAACAAAATCCACAGTTATCTCATTGCAAAGAGTCATATTTTAGAAGAATATTTAATACTAAATTTAACATAAGTTTTAATGATCCAAGAAATGACATGTGTTTCAGATGTATATAATTGAAGGAAAAATTAAAATTGAGAAGGACAATCCAACAAAAACTCAAATTCAAATCAAACTAAAAATTCACGAAATAAGAACCAAATCATTTTTAAACTTCCTAGCAGACACTAATACCAAAGAGAAAATATTATCTTTGATTGTGGTAAAAACCAATTTTACCAAAAGTTGCCGACTAAAATACTCATTATTCCCGCCATATATAACTATACAATAGTTGTTGGTCATTCCTATGCATTTCTGACAAAAGAAAATATAGTTTCGTACGTATGGAGCGAAGGTGTTCACGCAAAGTGGTCAAATTAATTATCTAGTATAATTCCGTGATTATTGTAATCACAGAATAATACTACTTACAAAACAATATAGATTTTACTTGTAAAGAAGTACTCCGACCAATGGCTGTTGGATGCTCTGCGCAAAATAAGAACTCCACCACAATAGCAATAATTACCAAACGGTGCACCGAGGTCCCCAAAAAGGTAGAACTCATCTTTCCGGTAACGGGACATACATTTACAACCTCCTACAGAGTATTTTTGTTGCCGCAAAAGAAATCAAGAAGAGATATAACACCGCACAATCGGATGAGAATGTAGATATAGCAAAAAACATACAACTGTTTTTCATCTTAAGGAAAATGAAGTATGTGACTAGAAGACAGCCACCCAACAGGTTCATAAAACGACCCAGGCTATTGAATTCAAAATAATGTTTTGCAAGAGGTTCATATTTATAAGAGTTAAAGGAGAACCCCGAAGAGTTGTAGTAAGAAGTGAACCATTTTGTCATAAAGATACCAGTGGTCGTCGCTCCATCACTGAACCAAGCAAGTATATCAACATGTCTCCTAAAATAGTAAAAGAAAAATGTGATGACGTAAATAAGTTACTAACGAAACATTTTGGAAAAGACTGAATGCAAAGAGAGGAAAAGACTCAACTATTACAAAACTGTTTTAGACCGTAACAAAAATAATGCTGATGCAGAGATTGATGATTTGGAGGATACAAAAATTAAAGGCAATGTGTGAAGAACATGTTGAAGAACCTTGTGTTAGCAATATGTTTTTAGATAGTTTTTTTATTAGATACTAAGGGTATGTAATTGCGAAGATAAAACTTTTATTTTAAATTTCATGTCCATTGTTTATTTTTATCAAAAACTCTACCTTTACCTTTAATTACAGTCACAATTAAATGAAACTACGTGATGTAGTATTATTTCTACTTTCTTTAATTTCTTTACCACGACCTAGGTTTCGTTGTATTACAACATTTTCAGGGGGGATATTAGCAAAGATAATCTTTAATAATCTTTCCTAATCTAATAATATTTGCTAATATCCCACCTGAAGATGTCGTAATACTACGAAACCTAGGTCGTGGTAAAGAAATTAAAGAAAGTGGAAATAATACTACATAACGTAGTTTCATTTAATTTTAATAATGAATTTCTACAAAATTAACGTCAAATATATTCAATATTTAATTACAGTATTTAAAGCCAGTGACAACCCTAATTGAAACGTAATTTGTATTGTTCAAAAGTAGTCAAATCCTGGCAGCTACTTAACAAAATTAGTTAAATCTAGTTCGCTATCAATCAAATAATGGTCAAATCCACACATTGGAAACAAAACTCGTCAAATCCAACTTTTAATTGCGTTTTAATCCCATGTTATCTATAAAAGGTTCATAACGGAGTACAGCATGACGGTAAACTAAAATCGTCTGTTCTGAATATGGCTTATATATAAAGTGGACTTGACCATTATTGAAAATTACCCTCTGATTTTGTTTGTTCTTTACTTGCCGAAACTCTGTTTTACTTGTCGAAACTAAATAAACGGACGATCAAATGTAGTGTCATTTACGTACCCTACCAGATAAGAAGAAGTTTCTATGACATTCCAGAAATCATACTCTCAAATAACCGATAATTCTTGTTTTATATATTTATTCTATAGTTATATTGTGTATTTGTGAATCGTGTTACGCAATATCTCATTGTTCTTGAGATATTTGATATGAATAAATATCTGATATAAAAATGAATATTTGAAAAACAAACTTTTTGATATGAAAAAAAAACGTCGTCAGTATTTCCAGCTTGTACATTGAGATGAATAATATAAAAAACAAGATCTACGAACATAGTTTTTTACTGAAACATCACTTTTGATTTATTGTTGTACATGGGCTCAAGGAATGCGCACTGAAACACGTTACCATTTCACGTATTCAACACATCACATCGGTTAATCAATCACAGCGGTTTATTTTCAAAAAGAACGTCCACCGCTCTGACGTAAATACACACGTTTGCGCTCGCCACAGCGCAAACAGGAATCTGACAATTCAACATTCGCGTTATGTTCGAATCCTAAATAAATTCCAGCGTGATCGAGTTGTTAATATTTCTATTAAATTTTTGTAATATTAATGTTACTTTTACTATTAAACACATTACTCAGTATGTCTTTTAATAATACTTCGGTTGATAAATAAGTAATCAACTCTTAAATTTATAATATTTTATATTTAGCTATTTTTATTATTTATTGTTTAAACACACAAGAAATGTCACAGCTGAATTATATTAATAGCATTTTTGAAGTAGACATTGTAACAAACGGGTTCGAAAATTGCAATAATGCATCGTTATTTATCAGTAAAAATATATGTAATTTCAAGATACTATCTTATTTTATTTAGAGGTTGAAAACCTCTGATAAATAGATATATAGAGGACAGACAATGTTGCTATAACACAATGCTATTGTTTTTAATGCAAACAATGAAATGTAACTTAGCAGTGAATTTTCAAAAGAACCATTTTGAACTAATTTACTAGGCTATTCGGGCGCTAATAGGTTTTTTGGTAACAAACAATTTACAATGTTGTAGATCTTATTTTAGAATTGTAATCACGGAATTTTCAAAATAGTGGTCATCTTGCTAGAATTGAAAGCAGAAAACACTAGTTTTAACGATAACAACGTCATGGAAATTTCTAATTATTCTGTTTTATGTAAAACGAATCGAAGAAGTTGTAACCGTCGGTTTGAAGTATTTGTGAATAATATTATAAAGGTCGCTTGAATTTTGGCTGCAGGTGATCCCAACAGTCGACCGAACGATTTAGGAATTACTAGTTTGATTCTCTTTACTACTATAAACGACTATGACAGGACATTGTGTTGGGGTATAACTGGAAAAGGTGGCACCATGGATGCTGCAGCCGAAAACCCTAATTTTCAGAGAACAATTTAGAAAATATAAATTGAATTAAGTAATTATATATATATATATATATATATATATACATATATATATATATATATATATATATATACATATATATATATATATATATATATATATATATATATATATATATATATATATGTATACATATATGCATATGTATCTCATATAATTCCTTATTAAAAGGTCTTTAATAATACTTTCATATTGGTGATCCCCCTTCATAATATTCAATAAATAAAACTTTAGACGTTCCCTAAATTATTAAACGTTTCAGTGAGAACAGTTTTTCGAGTTATGAGTAAAAGTTAAATTTTAAATTTTCATAAAAGAAAATTGTTACTAATGTCATTTTTTTCAGTCGTATATTGTAGATTTAGAGTGATGACTTATACATATTTCTATAAAATTCCAATGACTCGATATCTGTTAATTCAATATAAACAGGAAAATTTTATTCAAGAATTAAAACATAATGTTTCATGACAAATTAAAAAGTCTACTTAGGTGCTAATATCCTATAGACAGTGTGATGTAGATGCTGTTGTTGAATGGAGTAAAATGAGTGAATTGGTGCTAACCAAGACAAATTACACGTGATATTGGCACTACTCGTAGCTAGTTGCGTTGTAGGATTAGAATAATATTTTTAGGTTTATAATTAAATCTATAGTTTACCTTACCCCAAACTAGCGTCTTATACGTATGAATTTAATAACATGAAAAAGTTCACAAATTATTTCAAGACACGCAGAAGACAATATTGTTACTTCCCTATTTCTTTAATTCCTAATAATGTAAATTTCTATTCCCGAATCTTAGTTAGATTAAATATTACTCATATTGATTTTAAAGTTGTTGCGTAGAAAAATTGTCTATCCCGTATTAATATATTAGTTATTCTATTTTGTTCCAAATAATTATATAGGAGTTCACGAGCGCAAATTTTTCGCCACACCTCCATTCGAAACGTTCGATACTCGTATTATGGCTAATAACTGTGCCATGGTAGGAACATCGGAGTGTTTTCCCGAAAACCAACCTGAATTTAAAAAAATAAGGTAAATGATATTTCGTTCAATTCTTATTGTACCAAGTTGTTGTCATTCCGTTAGATATCTTTTTAATATCTAATTGATGTTTGTTTTCTTTATCATCACGAATTGGGAAACTATAAAATATCAATAACTGTATTGTAAATAAATAAAAAATAAATAAGTTTTGTGACAACGGGAAAGTCATTATTTTAATATACACTTTGGGAACAGCGTCTCTTTAGTGGTATTTTTAAGACAATTGTGCTGTCAAAAGTGAGTTATCGCTCCCATTCAATTAAAACTAGATCTTGTGGGATGTTTTATGACATGGTTGTTAAACTGCCGCTTAATGATTTTGGAATTAAATTTAATTCCATTTATTTTAATTTAGTGCCTGAAAACTTAATTTTACAAAATACTCCTTTTATTTTGATCAATATAAATAAGATATTCATAATATTCATTTTACATTAGACACAAACTTTTGAGAATGGTTACCGATTTATTCGACCTACCTTCAAATTTTGGAAGGTATCATCAAAAGATAATTATGAAATTTTTTTATATATGACTTTATTAATATTGTAAATAAAAATTTTACCCCAATGAATATTTTTTTTAAAATACGATGTGGAATACATATACCTATTATGTTTCACATTGTGTTAATAGAACAGTGGAAGTAATACTTCGCGGTAGTTTTATTTTGTTTTATTAAACCTAATGAAAAACATAATATTAATGAACACGGTTCCTTATTGAGATCTTGTAACTCAAAAGAGAACAAAAACGAAAACTTTATAAAATCACCTCTGTATCTTACTAAAGACGAAATTATAAATGAAAACAACGCGACTGGATGTTTACTTAAAGGCTACTGCTAAATTTTACGAATATTTTATAACTTTCCAAATGTTCACGACATTTTTATACCCATTAATTACTATATAAATTAGGCAATATATCAACTTCGTGAAAAATAATATTTGTATTATTAGTTCGACAGAGACATTATATTCTCCTAGTTATTAGGTTTATTTACATATCTAATGTTATAGTACTAAATGTGGAAACATTTCGTTCAGATTACGAACTTCAATATTTAAACTAGCAACTATTTTACTCAGAACATCAAGAACTAACGATTTGCAATAAAATCAAAATAGGAACATAGGGTTTGTGGCGTTTAATAAGTCTAACTATATTTACATATATCAACCGAAGTGCAAGCAGGTGTACACACATGTAAATAGATACGGATATATAAATTAATTTCTTCTTTTCGCTTTGCTATAATATGTGCAGCAAGTTTCTATACATTTGTAGATATTGTATATTTGCCTACTAGTATACCATCTGCTTAATATCTTTTTTAAATATCTACATATACGTAATTACCTGCTTACCAATAAATTACTTGCTACATGTTTTTGTATATAGCTGTATGTACTTATTTACCTAAGCACCTATATACTAATATTTAATCAATTCATACATTTGTTTATACATTTGTAAACATACTTCTACCTACCGACTAATATCCTACCTGCTATGTATACACTCACGTAATATTAACTTTTTAATTTTCTTGCTTACTTCAACATAACTAAAATAAGTCCAAACTCGATGAGTTTACTCCTCATCAGTCAAAAGTTTCTGTCAACATCTTCAGGTTCTTTCATGGTATCCTGATTTTAAAAAAGAGCACCTTCATGCTGCTGTTAGTTAAATTAAATTATCATTAGACCTACGTCATCTGAACTCTATCTATCCGTGCGGTTCATTGAATTTTGTTATGAATCATCAAACTCCATGGTAAAACTTTAACCAATATTTTTATGATACTACACTAGGGTCATATAAATAAAGAAATATTCACCTAAATTGATTTCTTGGTACCGGGGATATGAGTTAACCTACGCAAGCAACGCCGTAGTACTGCAGAGTCGTTCGTCAGAGCTAATTTAAAAAGAGCAGATCCTTAAGTCTCACGATTTAAACAGGCAGTATTACCGAAGGATAAGTATATCAAAGTTGTAACCTGGAGTTCAATAACAGAGTCTTTGCTTGAGATACACTATACTAACTGAAAAACAGCGGATCCCTAATTTTTATTATTTGAGCTCAATCCTGATTCAGTGGAGGTACTGCCTCCACTGCATCAAGATTGAGGAGTTGGGAGTCGGAAACCACTTGAGGCTCAAAATACTCATTCAAAAACCGCAAATCCTTGAGTACCATAGTTTATGCTGTACCAGTATAAACTATGGTACTTGAGGATTTGCGGTATGCCTGCGGTGGTGAGACTGGGGAGTTGTAATCCGACTTCTAATGGCAAAGTTTTGGCCTGAGACCCATAATGCTAATAAGAAAATAGTAAATCCTCAAGCCTCACAATTTAATTACGCAGAGCTGCTCAGTTGTGAAACTGAGACAATGACAAAGTCTTCCCTTGACACTAAAGATACTAATTTTAAAGCAGTTGAACCTCAGGTCTCTTCGAAGTTTAAGTAAGCCAAATCCCCACAATATTACGACCGAGTAATTGGAATTTAGAGTTAAATGTTCGAGCCATTCCTTGAGAAGTACACCATCAATTTAAAAAAGGAAGTCCTTAAGTCCAAGCAGGCAGTAATTCTACGGCATCAATATTCATGAGTTGGTACCTGGAGTTTAATGGCAGAGTTTCAACTTGAAACCGACAATACTAATTTTGAAAAAGTAGGTCCCTAAGGCGCACAACTCGAACTAGCGTACCAACGTAGCATCAGGACTGTAAAGTTGTAATTCAGATTTTATTGAGAGGTTTACTGCTAGCGGCACAGAATGCAAATTTTAATACAGTAGATTCGTAATTATTATAATTTAAGTAGTTAATACACCCATAGTCTTAAGAATAAGGAGTTTAAGCCCGAAGTTTAACAGCGAATTATTGCTTAAGATCCATAATGTCAGTTTAAAGACTATATATCCCAAGTCTCAGAATTTAATCATGCCACAGAACGAGGATACAGAACCATAGAACACAGAACATATACAGACCACAGAACGAGGATACAGAAGGTCGAAAACTGAATTTAATAATCTAAGTCTCTGCTTGGAACCTATAATATTAATTTCAAAACAGAAAATCTTCAAGTCTTAGACTTTAAGCAGCAATATTCCCACGGCATAGGGACTAGGGAGTTAGAACCCGAAGTCTAATAGCAAAATCTCTGCATTAAATCCTCAGTACTAATTTAACAACACCAGGTTCTCAAGTCCCACGGTTTATGCGAGCAATAGCTCCACAGTGTAAAGACTGAGGACTTGGAACCGGAAGTTTAATGGCTTGAGGTCAAAAATAATAACTTAAAAACAGCAGATCCTCAAGTAATACGAATTAATCAGACGATACCATTATAGCGTTAAAACTGAGGAGTTGAAACCCGGAGTTCGATGGCAAACTCTCTGCTTGAGATCCACAATGATTTGTCAGGAATTCGATGGACGATATTCCAAGAATCCTCCTCCAGCACCCCATGCATGAGCATTTGTTTTCTTATTCTCGATTTCTCGCAAAGTCCAGATCTGTGAAGCGTACAAAAATATGGGGAGAACAAGATCTCATACGAGCGTGGTCTTAGAGATCCCTTCATATTTTCTGCAATCTATCCGTTGCGGATTTGGCACTATTCGCGATTAATGCTCCAAGGTATATATACACACACACACGCACATATATATATATATATATATATATATATATTTATATATATATATATATGTATGTATGTATATATGTATGACTGGACAATTTCACAGTTCGTAATCCGTGTCACTTCCCGCACGTTGTTGTTTTTGCGGTCATTAATCAGCATTTTGGCCTTGTTTCAATTGATTTTTAATCCAAACTGTAGCAAACTACAGTCAGTACACGCTCCATGTTAAGAAGGAGTTACTTCATATTATCATAATTGTTTATCCAGTTTTCGAGAGTGATGCGCATATTAACTTCGTGTAGAGGTTAAATAAGAGTGGCGGTATTGTGCAGTTTTTGCGAACGCCTGCCCTTGGATTGAAGTTTCTAGACTCAAGAAGAAACGTATGATGTCTAGAAACTAGAACTAGAAGTTTCTAGTTTCTAGACATCATACGTTCTTACTGGTGCTATTCCTTTTTCATAAAGATGGTTCAGAAGGTGTATAAGATCTTACGTTGTGCTCCTTTGTACCAAAATATTCCACATAACTGGCCATTTCATATAGTCGAATGCTTTGGAGAAGTCACCAAAGGAAATGTAGATTGGTTTGTTGAACTCACTGGCTTTTTCTATGATGTGCCAATCAATGAGGATCTGCTTACGTGTACTCTTTTCTTTTTTTAAATTCAGCCTGCTCCGGCGTAATATCTTTGAATAATTAGGCCTTTTGCCTCTAGTTTAGAATATGGAGTAAGGCTTTGCTAGAATGCGATATCGAAGCAATAAGACGATAGTTGCTCCATTTCTTTGTTGAGTTTGTCTTGTGTAATGGAGTAAAGACTGTATGTATGAGTCTAGCTGATTGACCGCACTCTTCGTTGCCATATTTTGTTACAGATTGTGTGAAGAATATTAGTACTATATTTCATCAAGACTCTGATGGTTTCTATTGGAATTGCGTCCCTGTTTTTTCCGCTCTTAAGGTACCTGATCAGATTTTTACCCGATCAGTTGATGTGGCTCAAACTCAGATGTCAAATTTCCGGGTTTGTCTCTTCAGGTTCCTTGTTTGGAAATTTTGGGATTCAGGGTGTTGAAATAGTGACTCACAGGAACTCCTACATGTTTCCGATATTTGATCAAGCTCCATTACTAAGTTATAATTACTGTCCTCAATATACCAAAATTTGGATGGCAGTGTTCTTTTGATTATTTGAATCTTATCGTAAAGATCTCTAAACTAGTATTTACCTCTAAACTCGTATTTATCTTTAAACTCGCATTATCAAAATGATTGAATCACACGCGATTCGATCTCTTTGGAGATTTTTCGAAGATAGACTTTATGTTCTAACAAGATACTTGCCTGTATTTGTGCAGAAATTATATTCAAATCTCTAACATACATGTCTTTTCCTTTTATGTTATGCCGTTTATCAACTAGAGAAAGTGTAGCATCCGTAATCCAGTGTGGTTTTTGGTGCTTAGCCGTTCGTGGTTTTGACTCTTCGACAGCTCTTGTGATGAGGTGTTTTGTTTTTTCCCAAAGTTTATTTGGGATTTCTTAATTGGGATTTATATTAGTCCACAGTTTTTTGCCCAGTTCTATTGTAGATCTATCCTAAAGTCTGAGCTGTCTTTTATATCAACCTTTCTTTGCTTCCGCGGTCTTTTCACTGTTGCTAACGTTAGTTTCAGCTCGGCGAAAAATTGGTGGTCTTATCCATAGTCGGCTTGGGGCAGGGTGTGGGAAGATATAGTCGATTTGGTTACTATATTTCACATCAAGTGAAATGCAGGTATACAGCCTTTGTGGATGACGTTAAAATAACATTTTCTTTATAACCAAATTGTTTTTGGTTGCAGACTGAATAAGACATTCACGCTTTCATATAGTATTCCAAGTCTAAAGTTTCCCGTGCAACTGATCAGCGGTTGAGAATTTGCATCAAGTTTTACTTTGAGGGCAGTGCTTGTGTGGGCCAAAATCTGTATGAGATTTATATTCACCGGTGATGTTTTAAGTTTGAGAATGATCATGCGCTTGCTTATCGGTTCATAACCCAGCATACTACCATGTCAGAGTCTTATGATGCATTCTGGTAATGATCAGTGGAACTCCTTATCGTATGATACTAAATCAAAGGGAATTCAAGGTATTTACTAGTGATAATTTTTACTTTGTAAAATAACTGCACCATTTACCATGTCAATGTGTGGTGATGAGTTCTGAAGATGAATAATGTCACTTCTTAATGAATAGTAGTAAATTTATCGTGGTTCAATATATAAGTTACTGGCTAGTTTTAGTTATTACTTTGCAAATTGTGATATTGGATTTTGGATATGGAGAAAGGAACACCTCAAGTGGTAGTTTTAAATTTGAAAAATCTGATATTGGATTTCTCATATAGAGAATCGAACCCTCAACGGCTAAGAGATAACCATTGGCGGCTACTACAATCGTTTTATTTCTGTGTATTATTGATGCCAAGGTATTGTTGGTAAAAAGTTTAGACAAAGAGGAATTATCTGTATACTAGCTTTTGTCTTACCTTTGGATTTTTGATAAATGTCCAATATTCTAAGAAAAAAAATATAACGATAATATTAACATATTAATAACTACACATTCTGAAATAAAATATCTTTTAAAAAACGGACATCAAAAAGGTAGGTACTAAAAAGTAAACAAATAATTAATTCAAAATAGGTATCTACTTATTTGCAATAAATAACTAAGTTACTTATTTTTGAACTTAGCGCCAGCACCATCGATCAAATAAAACAAATGCAAATTTTTATATTTTAAATACGCCCTCTAATCTATTTAGAATTGTAATTACATTAGAAGTTAAAGTTTTAAATTTATATTATGAAATAAATTAAATTAAAAATTTATTTAAGTTGTTGACGCCAAAAAATCAGTGCCAGCACTGTCGGTCGACAGTACTGGCGCCGACTTCAAATATAAGTCACTTAGTTATTTATTACAAATAAGTAGGTACCTATTTTGACTTATTTATTTTTAGTACCTAATTTTTTTAAGTCGATTTCTTAAAAGATATTTTATTTTTATAACTAAATATTCGCTAAAAATTATAGAATTAGGCAAGGTATCTTGGTTTACGCAAGGTATTTGTTTTTAGTGCAGGAATACGATAGATAACCGTAGGTATCTACTTATTAAAATGAGTTTAAGACGTTCTGGTATAGCGTATAATGTACTCTAAAATTATTCAAACAACATTCAAATTGCTGATAAATAATATCACTAAACAAATTAGTAAAGGTTTTAATCATCAAACCATTAATAGTAACTGAAATTATAGACTAAAATCGCAAACTTCTCGGCGGCGTTTCGGGGCACATCCGAGCATTATCTCGGCGCTCGCGCTAATGAGCGCGGCTGCTGCTCACTTTGATACATCGGCCCTACGCGTCACCCCTCTGCATAGCCAGTGCTACCCACTACAAACATACGCATAATGGCTGGCATGGCAACAAGCATCATACGAGCGCGGTCGCGTCCCGTTCTTTGATTTTTTTATTATGCATTAGAAATAGGTAGTATGTATATGTATGTCAATTTAACGAATAATTGAATTTTTGTTTAACTCCGAATTATGTAAGTAACAAAAAATTGTATACGTGTATAACTTTTGACTTTTATTATAACTTTTAATCGCATATCTAATTATGTAGGATTACAAGGTTCAGTTTATATATCTGACAACGGAACAGAAATTGCGGTATGTTTTATTTTCTTTGATTGTTTTCCCTTGCTTAATAGGCTAAACAGTAATAGTGTTCAAAATTTGAAGCTTCTGTGTCTGCTAGAAACCCCTTAGAAATTTGATGATCTGTGAGTGTGTCAATGACCAAATTAAGGAATTTTGATTTTTAATAGTTCAGAAACTAGAGGCTCAAATTGAATGTGATTTGAAAATGTATCTAGTTATATTATGCTCTCTTGGTCACTAATGCATATCATTTTAGACATCTAGCTTTATCTACAATGAAGTTACAGGGGAGTCAAAAATGATCTGAGTGGCTTCCAGAAAATGATGGTACAACTGTATCTTTCTTTGATTGATTTGGCGGGGGCACTGCCGTGCCCCCAGATCGCGCTCTGTCTTGTTTTATTTATCGTTGTGTCTATATCATTCAAAAAATGTTAACAATTCTATAGTGTATATTTAATTTCCATGGTCAGATCCTACCAAATTTGGACGGGACCGTACTGGGAGTATACCATTTCCAGAAAAAAAATCTTTAAATTTGGTTGACAAATACCGGAGATATGCAGTAATACACACAAAAAAATACAAACAAATTGTGAACCTCATACTTTTCTGAAGTCAGTTGAAAATTTTACTCATGGAACTCCATAAGAACGTAAAAAAACAACGGCTATGCAATACTGGGCAAAGAACTGTACAAATATATGAATATTTGTAATTACTGGTTACATCTTAATAAAACTGAAATTTACTAATAGCCATGGTGAGGGGTTCCGGGTTTGAGCAATGTCCAAAAATGTAAAAATTGCTTATTTTATATACTTTTATAATGTATATTCATATTTTATATTATATATATTCATATTTAGTATTTATTATTATGTTGGATTTGGGACAAAAATCAAAATTTCAACTTGTATCTTCTATTTTTTCATTGCAGTTTACAAATTGTAAATATAATACAAGGAACGAACGCACATACTATGTAGCAAAGAACCGTCCTCTGATAAAGGAACCTAAAGCTGCTTCTTTAATAAAATGTATTTTTTTTGTCGAAATCACAACTCTAAAAGTGATTTTTTTTCCTTCAGACTTTTCAAAAGTTCCTTTACGTTTTCTACACAATTTGTTACGCAAAATCAATCAATATTGGCGTAAAAATAATTGACACCTTTTTATATCACAACTTGTATATATGTTCAGCCGTATTTATTTTCACGCAGACGGTTCCCCTCATGATTCCGAATGTAAAAAGTATTCTAATAAGAAAAAATCCAATTCTTTATGATATAATCGTCAACGAAATTTTGAAATTAAAATTGGATTTTAAAATTTCTAATTTAAAAAAAAATAGATTTTTATTATAAAATTTCTTCTATACATTTACTATACCAAAACTTACTTCTCATCGGAAAATAATACTTTTGAAACTATTAGAAAACACTTTTTCGAATATTAATAATAAGTTCAGTGGACAATTTTCAGTGTTCCCGTGAGGTCTACTTCATAATGTTCATTATATATGGAACATGCCACATTATACTGATTAGGGAAAAGTAAAAAAATTAGTTAAACGTTTATTGTTATTTACCCTTTCTTTATCTTTAACATTAAGAACAACAGGCCGAATCACCCCTATCAAAATAAAGAAACAATAAATCTTTAAATTTTATATGCTTTTAGTGATGTATGTGACAACACAATATTCATCAAAGTCATCACCGTATGACAACAGCAGTGCTTTTGCGCAAGAAATATGTCGCACCATTAAACACACAGATGGTATATTATAAGTAAAAGTTACTTTTAAGTAAAAGGACAGTCGCTTGAAGTGTCTCTTGGCGCGTTAATCGATATTCTTTAGAGTTGTAGATGACAATAAATACATTATCTCGATTTCGAGTTAATTTTACGTAAAAATGACAAGCTATAGAACAAATGTATTTTGAAAATACCATCATATAAGCAGTGATATTAAATATATGGTGTTAGATACTTTATTAATAGAAACTCGCCGCGGTTTTCTACTAGCTTGATCTAAAACTATGGTTTAATATTTGCAGTGTCGCAGTATGCTATCGTCGTCTTTGTATGCTATCGTCAGTTCCGTAACGTAATCATGAACATTTTATACACGTAGCGAAATCATAAACTTTATTCTGAATTTGATTTTGCTACTTTGATAATTATTTATTTATTTACAATAAGCAGAGCAAAATAAAAATATTTTTATGGTAGGAATTATTTTTGTTTTGACTCTGATAATTCATAAAACTTTTTTTCAGAACTACAGTCAAATCGAGTTAAATTTAAATTTAATTTAATCTAATTTATGTAACCAAATAATTTAAGAAAATATGTTTTATAACGTACGTTTAATTGACATATCTTTAATATACAGGAGTCAGGCAATCTACAAGTTAACCACATGTCAGTTAATGTACCGACAGAAGTTTATTGAATAATATACGAATTATTTCACGCAAAACTTTATCCGAATCACATTTCAGATCCTGAGTGAATTTGAAGGTACGAAACAGATCACAGAGCGATGCTTTTTGATCTATTTTATTACCCTCAATAAAAGAAGACATTCATATTTGAATATTAATAACAGCAATTCCATCCTTGGGCAATTTGGTATTAAAATTAGATCTCAAATTTTATTATCTAAATTATTTCTGGCTTTTTGACGATATAGCGAATTGAGATCCAGAGAACCTCGAAAGAATGGTGTTAGTTATTAGTTGATAACATTTTTGATAATTAGATCAGGATCAAGTTGCCATTGTTTTCTGAGAAGCTAAAGTAAAAAGAGTTTTCTTATAATTGAAGTTCCCATTTCAAAAAGCGAATCATCTTTTAAGTTAAAGAAAAGTCGCAAAGCAAGTGTCAGATTAAAATGAAAGGATTCCATAAAAAATTGGAAATATAAGAAGGTCCGGTTTTATATATAGGTGTTGGTTCATTGGTACAGAAAGTTTTTTCCCGATTATTGTGCAAAATGTAAGACGTAAATAATGTAAATAATTTTTTTATTTATGACGGAAAAGTGATTTGTTTTTAAAAAAAATATTATTTTTCATTTTCAAGCTTTTCTCTCAAGTCTCAAGTTTTACTTCTAATTAACAGGCGTTCGAAGTCATATATATTTTTTTAACTTTTTGGAATTGTGTGCAATTACTTCTTTTCCGAATCTTTAATATAATATTATATTTAAGCAGCTTGAACTTGTATAGTAAAGCAACAATATTTTCTTTCACCGCGGAATTCTACTGCCGTGGAGTCAATATAAGAACTATCCAAACAATTTTTTTTCCAAACTATCATATATTCAAAGAAATTAAATATTCTTCGAAGAAGATATAAAACAAAATTTTTAAACTTTATATGAGTTCATTAACCAGTTTACTTTTTTTTTGAGTTTGATTTATTTTTCAACAAAAATCTTCCTCTGCAGAATATTTCTCAATAGTCCAACAGACAAAAGATGAGAGAAATAACTTTGTTATTATACCAATTATTTAAATGCACAAAAGAAAGGCATTTTTGCAGGGACAATTGTGCTTTCAAATTTTAGACGTACGTTTTACTATTACTATACGTTTACTTTTGCGCTTAAGTTTTATTTCTACTTTTTCTATAACTTTAAGTTTATGGCAACATCTACTTATAAATATCAAGTTTAATAACAATTTAGGAAAGCCAGTATATTATATTCCCATAGTGTCGTCAGATATTGGTACAATAGCAGACAAGGGTAGAAGGTAAACAGAGGTATCTGTTGAAGTCATCAGTATTATTAAAAGGCTGTCCGGAGTAATATTAAAGCATTGTTTCTATGTCAGGCTGCTTAATAGAAACGGAGTACTGGGAATTATTTTCCGCTCGGGTGATCGTTGCTGAAAGCCAATGGTCAAACAAAGGTGGTATTGAATGGCTCACGTGTCACGGTGGAGAGACAATGTCAATTACGAGGACAGATGAGGGACGCTTTATACGTATATTTTTTTGTAGATTACTTGTATAGAAAGCATATTAAAAGGGTTTTCTTAGTACTCGTGTCGTCCTAATTAACGTTATATTGGATACTTTTGTATACGAGCGTTATTTATTAAATAAATATGCTTGAAATTAGCTCTTATTAAAGAAATTTTTGCGTCCTTGTAACCAAATAAGATTTACCTTATTTTTACATTCTTGTGACGTACGAGATTTATTTACTTTTACGAATTCTCAAATTCATCATATATTTTGTGAATTATTTGACAAGAAAATATGATTAAAGGTAGCTCATATTAAACAAATATTATGCGTCAATAAAACATATTAAGATTTACTTCCGTTTCAATATTTTTGGTGGGAGATATTTTTTAGTTTTTTATTTAAAATTTAAACTAACTCACAGATTAATGGCATATTTTTGTATACTAGTATAAATATTGTGTGCTAATAAAATAAATGTATGCATTTGCCTATGCCTCAATGGCTTTTACGCAAGTAGTCCTATAATTCTAAGTTTTTCAAGAGCTGAAGTTGAAATCCGTTTTATAGAAAATTATCTAATCTATTATTGTTAGTTAAATAAAATTACGCAGTCACATAATAGTCAAAAACGGTCTTTAACAGAAAAAAAAGATAATAATAATATATAATTTTATAGTTTATTTTTAACTTATGTCACTCGCGCATAAATATAGTGTTTTAATTCTATATATGTAAATAAGTTTAAGGAGCATCCAAGAAAATTGATGTCCAATAGGTTTTTTTATCTGATCCGCTTTTTGAAGAGTGATCCGTTTTTTTAAACTTTACTACGCATATTTTTATATTCGTACCTAATAATTTGTAAATAATGATTAGAAGTGGTATATTTTACATTTTTGGAAGTCGCTATAGAATCCAGAAGATATGAATACTAGAATATAATGAGAAAATCTTCAGTAAATAGAGTATGACATTAATGAACCATTAAAAATGGTGCCTAATGCAGCTATAACCCTGCAATACGTTCAACGTAATCATAATATTATTAGTTTGTAATTGTTGAGTCGTTGTTAAGATATGGAAATTAAAATTATGTTAATAATCATGTCTAAAGTGGACCAAATTTTGGACAGTATTTGTCACAGGATAAATTTATCTTCCACCGTTGTCACTTGTAAATAGTACAAGTGATATATTGTTGTTAATTTAAATATACCACTAAACATAACTGCCGAAGTCCCTTTTGAATTGAAATAAGTTTCGGAATATATAATCAGATTTAACTTAGTTGTAAATAGAGGTATAACATAAAGAACGCGCGTCGTTGAATAAATAATATTCTTCAATATTTGGCGTATCGTTGCTAACTAGGTGATAAATTTCACTTTTACTAAAAACAAACTGGAAATAAATCATCCAGAGAGGTACTTCTGAGGGTTTACTGTTCAAGGGCGTCGCTGTTGTATGTAAAAAGTAATAAACAAATCACACAAATTTTGAAAAGAGAACTGCTTAAAAATTTTGTTAGAATTGATAGTACGAGATGATAATAATTCATTTTATATAAAATTATTCTTAAGTTATTTTAAAAATATATTTAGCTATTCAATAAAAAAGTAGAAGAAACTTAAACTATTAGTCATATCGTTCCCAAACAGTTGATATACTGAGCATATAAATAAAAGGTGAAAGACGAATCCTTAGCAAACAGAAATTAATTTTGACTTTTGATATCATAAATATTAAGAGTTATTTAAAAGCGATTTAAATGAAATAATTTAAATTAAGTAACTATACTGATGGCTTTTCCATTCACATAGTAAATGAAAAAGCCAGTAAATGGCAATTTTTATGTTTGTACATCTCGCAAAGTAACAATATTAAAACATACGGGAGAATAGTTAAATTGGTAAATAAAGAAATTGTTTTGCAAAATGTTAAATGAAATAAATTTCTAATAATTATTGGCCGTAATATTATCGCGTATCGTATGGCCGTATTATTATATACTATAAAAATAAAACCAATACAACTGCAAGTAGGGATATATGTACTAAAATATTTATAAAGAAATGTAAAAACATCGTATATATATAACGGAATAAAATATGTTACGAGAATTCGATGCTTGTAAGTTGTTTCATTATTTTGCATGGAAAAAAGTTGCGAAATAGGAAATATTGCTTACTAATTATGGTACCTAGCGTTATATGTTATAGAATATTAATGTATTATTGGTTTTCCTTATGCAAACAAGCGTCGCGAAATATGAAACATTGCTTATTAATTATGGTACCTAGCGTTATACGTTCTAGAATATTAATGTATTATTGGTGTTCCTTATGCAAATAAGCACCTAAAGATAACTGATACGAACGTATACTACAGGGATATTAATAAACTAATAATATATTCCGAATCTGACAGATTTCATAAATTAACTTTTTACTCCTAATTACTTACAAGATAGATACTTACAACCGCGAGATGCTACTTTATTGTAATATTTTCACTTCACATACGCATTTTATATACACATATATGTACAATCTATATATATATGTATTTATTCTAACTTGCAATTCTTAACTGATGTGAGAATTGAAATTATTTAGATAGACATATTTTCTCCGATTTTTACTTATTTGCGCATATTTTAGTTAAGTTTGTTAAGATTTCATCACCTACAGAACTTCCTTAAATTTAATTTCTAAAGATCGTACACTTTTAGAAATTAAATTCTTTGGAAATATTTAGAAGCCTTTAGGATAATTATATATCTATTAGCTTAAAAGACATAACAATAAATAAACAACTTTGGGTGAAATTACATTTTTTGCTCTAGAATGTAAATATAACTAATTATTAACACTCCGTATTACTTGATATTTATATACAACAGCAAGAATAAGTTCTTAACATATACGATTCATTAGCTGTACTTCTTTGATATGGTTAGCAAACCATAAAATGAGACAATAATTATATCTTAAAAGATATATAAAATTAAATATGTTGTTTCTTTACAATATAACGTGCAAGCGTA
Source organism: Druceiella hillmani (assembly GCA_039881145.1). Classification (NCBI taxonomy): domain Eukaryota; kingdom Metazoa; phylum Arthropoda; class Insecta; order Lepidoptera; family Hepialidae; genus Druceiella; species Druceiella hillmani. The sequence goes on along the minus strand of JAYKKI010000002.1, from coordinate 35,460,226 downwards.
CCTACACATCACCTTCAAGCAAACTAGTATATTTACTACCGTCACCTTCGGGATAGTCCTTATTTTCATCGCCACTTCTAACTACGACATCACTTTGTTTTATCTTCTTAGCTTTTGGATTAGAGTCATGATCTTTGGTTTCGTTGTCTTCTTCCAACAATACTATATCTCTAAATCGTGCTTATGTTAATCTATCGCCGTATTGAATAAGCAATAAATCCTATGTCAAGTACCATGCTGAGTCTTGTTGGTTCCTCGGATCGGCTACCCTAACATTTTTCAAGAATTCATTGAGGTAGACCAGGTCACATTTATTAATGTGCATAAGATGATAAATATAAACTAATTTCTCCTAAATTATTGGATTTGGCTTGTGTTTGCAGAGGAAATGGCCAACCTCTGAGAATTCTTCCAATATTATATAACCTGAGAAAAGATAGGAGATAAATTTATTTATTTCTAATAAATTAGAGAAAATTTAAAAAAAGTGTTAGGTCCCATATTTATATTAATATATAAAATGGTAAAATTTGGTTGTACATATGTTTCTTCGCACTAATTTCTGGAACCAGACATTAAAAGTCCTTTGTTTCAGAAAGCCCATAATTTTAAGGAGATTATAGGTTAAATGTAATTACGTTTATATTTATAGCGGCAGAGTCGTAATATAAAATGTAACAGAAGTGGAGGAAATAATACTAAATTTCTTATTTATTGACTGCTCATCCTGAGTATTCCTGCCGATGGGCCCCCGACGCTGACGACCGATATTGATCGAGTGTTGGAGGGAGGGGGAGAAAGCTGTATGATTAATTGAATATATTCTACGTAGATGAAACCGCGATGCATATCTATTATTTTATATTTCTTAATATTACCAAGTCGATAATCGAGAATTGTAATCATAATTATAATCCAATATAATTGAAAATCCTAACCGAGTTCACAAAAAAATGTTACATTAATATTAATGACAAAAATTTATATTTATCAGAATTTTTATGAATATATTATGTTTTTGGTATGGCTAGTTTCCCTTTTTTATTTTCACACAAACATAAAAACAGTAAACTAGCTATATCAAATCACACAGTTCATTTTTCTGAACATTCTTTTGTAACAAAACAAAATTCCGAAATAAATTTCTATTATCTTGGTAGGAGCAAACATAAAAAAAATAGCAGAAATATCCGCAGAAAAAATATTTGAGTAAATAAATATATAAATATACATATATATATATATATATATATGTGTGTGTGTGTGTGTGTGTGTGTGTGTGTGTATGTAAATATATATATATATATAATATATATATATATATATATTACGTTAAGATGTCATTATATATTTAAGAAAATGTCTCCAAATAGTTTTTGTAGCAACTCTTAATAATCGTTTAAAATAAGATCGACTTACTACGAAGATATATTACGAACTTGTTTCGTCAAATTCCCTCTTCAGTGGCTACTGTTTGCTGATGACCTCTCACTACATAACTCTCATTCCTAACTTGTTATTCATTGCTTTGCCTATGTTTTGGGATTGTAGTAGTTTGTATAAAAATATATATTTTGGATAACTTATTATGTAGAATGTAAATTTATGCAGTTGATATGTACAATGTAAATCAATATACAAAGAGTAAGTCTCGATAAACTACACGGTTTCTGACTACCGCTGATTAGACGTTCAGTGAAAACTTTACTGAGTGAGCGCCACAAACAATTTGAGCGTTAATGCTCAAACTTGACGCATATCTCCAATGGAATTTCCCAATTTATATTTAGACCTCTCCACAATTTTACTAATCCATTGTATTTTGAAAATAAATAAAGCTAACTCTTGTGAGGTCAATATATACCATAAAAACTGTAAATTCTCTATGTTGAAAATATTTTAAAAAAGTGATTGAACAAGTGTTTTTTTAAATTTTTGCCTGTAAATCTATATGTTGATTTGAGCAGATATCACGCAAAATCGACTAGACAGATTTTAATGAAATTTGGTAAGGCAATAGGATATACCCAGTTGCAACATATAAGAGAACAATCATTTAAAAAAAATGGTTTTCCTAATGACACACGAATAAATGACACTCGCAGACCCAGGTAGCTTATAATATTTGTTGAATGTTTAAACCACAGATGGCACTGATAATTATTCATCATGACTTATTTCAATATAAATGAATATTCCAAAAATATTATCGTATATACTATTGCGAGTACATAGTATATAGAATCATGTTATTTGGAACAGAAAGATTATAATTGTTTTTAAGTGAATCCATATATACACATACATGTATGTGTATGTATGTGTGTATGCATGTAACAATTCAATTTCAAGATCAACCAGAAATGGTGTATGCTTAGCGAACAAAAATAATGTCTTGACCAACCCATAATATCTACGCACTAAAGGGAATCCAATAAAGTTCAGATTTGATAGTTGCCATTTTACCCCGCTCCTTACAGAAATAGACCTAAAATATTTGATACCTACTGCGTCCTCGGTTTCATCTGAGAAAGTGGCATCTGCTGTCAATCTCACAGTACCCAATAACAGAATTTGTCTTACACCAGAGCACATTAAGCTAAGAGATTTCATTTTGTCTCTGTCAGAAAAATATTCGTTTGCCTGGATGATTGTTTGATTAATATTAATTATTACCTAACATAAGTATTTGAATAAAAATATTATTTACCTAGACTAAGTACGTATTTGATTAACAAACAAGAAAATTATTCTTGTCCATGTTTTTCATTTCAGATTTTATATTACTTGATTTGTTAGAAGAAACGTTCATTGATTGGTATTTATTTAGTAATCTGAGATTGTATTGAGCTAAACTAGACAAAATACACTATATTTTTTTAGAACGCTAATATTATCTTTAAAGTTGTCCCGATATATCGATTATCAAGAGATACGATTTTTTTTATTGTATTGCCACATAATAATGAAATTCCTACATTATATTATATTATTTATAAAATTTAAAACACATAAACCTAACACACTTCCAAATCATAAGGGTTTATGATTTGGAAGTGTGTTAGTTATGTTTTTTATATTTGCCTACAGAATCCCAATAATAGTTTAGACAAAATCGATTTTATCCCGATATTTTTATATTTGCGATTGAGTTTGTTTTATTTGTTCTTTTTTTCAAACCTCAATTATTCAATCTTCATGACTTTTTGTATTCATTTCAATGAACCTAGGATAGGGTATTCATCCCAAAATTGATTTGTTTTTTTTTTTAAATTAAAAAAATAGTCACTCTAAGGTTAAAAGCGTAAAAAGAATATTTGTAAGTAATAACACTTCATTGTAACGTGTCAGTCTGTGGCTATCTACTTCAGGATACAGGCTTATGCTTTTCAAACCATCTTTTTAAAAACATTTTTTTAAATTTTGCGCGAAAGAAGGCGCAGGTCAAAGCTAGTTTGTATTGAATTCAAGTCACAAAGAAGTTCATGTGCAATCAATAAAATAAGAAATCATTTGATTTCATTACAATTTTACCTAAATAGGTTCTCAGTTCAAAATATTCAGTAATGTCAATAAACTTCAGGACTTGTTAATTGTCATCTTTTGCCTACTAATAATAGTCAAATTGTGCTTACTTATCTCAGACCTTCGGTAACATTAATCTGCTCCGACATATTTCATTTGTTTTAATAAATCTTGAACATGAATGTAATTTATAGAATGAAGACTTTTTAATCACGTTACATTATAAAGCATAAACATTAGAAATAATTGCGAAGTTTGCTGTAATTGCTAATACTCCTAATTTAAGTTGATCGGAAATCATAAAAAAATAATAGCCAGGAAGTCATATTACAATAGATAAAGCAAAAAAACGTTGAAAAGTGAAATATTTTTTGTTCGAAAATAAAAACTTCAAACAACTTTTATGTATTTCGTGACTAAATTAGTTTTGATTAAAATTGTTACAGACAAAATGTTAACTGGTACATAATATGTTAACTGATTTCGGTTAATATCTCCCTCTATCCACCTAAAATTTGTAATTTTAACCGGGATTTTGGCTTCGAGTGCCAAACTTGGAGTTATGTTTAATTATTGTCATATATGAAGTATTCTATATATTTTATCGATTAAGAAATAATTGCGATGAATTAAAAAAATCTTACTATAATTGTAAGATTTTTATCAAAGTGAATGTGATGAACATTTTTTTTTATTTTTAAGATCTTTATTTGGGACTTCAATGTAAAAATCCTTAGTTTAAAATGTTCGGTCTTTGATTTTTATTTTATGTGTTTCACTAAAGGTTAAAAAATATATTAGTACTAAAAAAAAACAAGTATAGTTTCATTTTTTCTAGATTATTATGAGACGTTTTCTATTATTTCATAAATCAAATTATTCTCTAAGGTTCAAATTTTATTTTCATTTTGACGCTAAGTCTATTTTTAAAAGAACTTTCTTGAGACTTTTCTCATATTTGCAAACAGTCGTAATATAAAATCTGCATGGTTTTCTTACAGATGGCACAATTCTATAGTTATTTGAATTTTTCAAATAATGCCCGTGATTTATTCGATCTACTCTCATTTAAAACAGTTTCCTTTCAAATTTCCATACACTATCTCCAAGAAATTTTCTGACGTCACGTAACCGAGGCTATAAATTATAACTAGTCTATAAGAAGAATGAAAAGTCGAGCATATTATGTGAAAATTTTGTTACATCACATTGTACATGATTTTCTTTTTTTTTTCTTTCAGTAGCCCTGGCATAAAGGTAATTGTTCAAAATTTCAATGTTTCAAAGCTTCAAACTTTCTGAAAAAATATGTTCCTTTTGCATATTTCATACTACATATGAAGTAACTAAATTTACGCTTTTAATTCTCCGAAGCTCTTTATTAATTTTGGCTTACATTATAATATAATTCAGACAGTTCTTTTTAGCTTTGTTTACTTAGTTCATAACTTTTAATTCGTTCCTATTTTTTTCTACATTTTGTCCATTCTTCGATTTATTCCTAGTGATTTTCTATCAGGTATTTTATTCCTTCTAGATGTGATAATCTTTTCACAACCTGTGTCTTTGTAAATACCATTAAAACGGATAATAAAATGACTGAAGACAGTAACACTTTTATTATCTTCAGTCACTTGAATTTTCTAACTTTGTTTGTAATTTTCACTACTTCCTAAAGTTTTCACGGAACATGTTTTTAATTATTTGATCTTTTTTTTCGGCGGAAAACTAAAATAAAGCTTTGAGGCAAAACCTATAAATTTATCCACCTTTAAATTTTAGTTTTTGCGTACTCTTATTGACAAGTATGACTCTAATAATTGATTTAGCCTGTTTTGTGTTTCTCATAAATCCACGTGTCTAGAATCTCTGTCTTTCCAAATCACCCTACTTTCCTATTTTGTTCTTTAAAAACCTTATTTCAAACTTACATTTGCTTAAAGCTGTGAAAAATCGTGTACTTGAAGCTGTGAAAAATCGTGTACTCGAATTATAACTAGTTTTATTAACATTAACTGAATAAAACTGCAATAATAAGTAGCTTGTGTAATTCAACATGTATGATACTCAGAAAAATATAAAAAAGTTTCTTTAAGCTCTCCAGTATATTTATTGACAGACCAATAAACTTGTGAGCGACATTAACGGTTTGACATTAAATATATTGGACAGTTTCAGGAAAGTTTCATATATTTTCCTTGTGCTACGCGGGTGAAGCCGAGAGCAAAAACGCGTTTTAAAATTAATAAAATTGTGAAAGAAAGAAATTATTTTACAAAATTTTTGTTTAGCCAAGTGTATTTTTTTAATTCAAAAGTTGTCTTGTGATAAAAAATTTACGGTTAAATTTAAAACTAAGAAAAAGGTGATGGATTTAGTGTTGTAGATATTTTCTTTTCCCAGGTTTCTTTATGTATTTTTATCACCCATAAATACTGAATATTGAATATATTTGGGGTTAATTTTGTAGAAATTCATTATTGACAATTAAATGAAACTACGTTATGTAGTATAATTTCTACTTTCCTTAAGTTCTTTACCACGACCTAGGTTTCCTTTTATTACAACATCTTCAGGTGGACTATTAGCAAAGATACACAAAAACTATAAAATTAACGCCAAATATGTTCAATTTTTTGTTTTTAATAATATTTTTTTACCTCTATGTGGATAGTTTTGTGTTTTTTATCTCCAAGTTTGCCCATTACTTGTATTAGGTACTTCTTTAAACGCTACTGTCATTCTCAAACATAACATCTATAGAATACAGCTATGAGTTTAAAAGAATACCATTTCTATGCTTATAACTGGTGTCAAGACTTTATTACAGTAACTTTTAAGCTACTAAAATATTTTATAGGTTTCTCTTCGAAAATTTTTCTTCAATTAGTTGCTCAAAGTCAACAATGTTAATAAAAATATATCAGATAGATGAAAGTAGATACTCATACATTTAAGAACCCTTTTAGTGAAGAGCCAGTTCGTAAATGTGAGAAAGAGATACTGTGCGGAGAAGTGGGTGATTTTATTACGACGGAAATACATCTTATTGGGGCGATGAAAATTTTCTTTTTCCTTGTAAGCCTATGAAAAGAAAGCAATGAAAGCAACCAAAGTGAGAAAATCTTCGCGACTTGAAAATGATGCGAATGAACCTTCACTCTGATCATGAGTAGAATTGACTTCGTTTTATAAGTTCGCTTTGCGACGTAATGTAATATATGAGCAGCGCATCACGATTATATGTCGGAAAGCGATGAGAGTGTGTTTGTTTACAAAAATTATAAAAGGGGGTTAAATTGATAAATTTCGGGACATTCCTGTGAAAATATTCCTTTTTAACTTGAATAATTTCATATTCTTTAAACGTAAAATGTTTTTCAGTGTTATGGAGAAAATTTTCGAATATGCCTAACATATTTTTTTAATTTACTCAATAATTACGTCAATGGCACTCGATTTTTAATTAATAATATAACATGTCTTTAGAGTACTCTATGGCTTTGTACTGTTTTTTCTATGAAAGTTGTAAATTTATTTCGCTTAGTGAAAAGACAATATTTTGGCTCTTAAATAACTATATCGTTTAATTATATTATAATTTGGTGCATCTCGTATTTTACTCTAATTAACTGAAGTGAGCAATAAATTGTTGCAGCGTTTTTGTTAATTTTTTTCCTCCTTAGTGAACAAAACTATGACCTGGTATTCTTACCAGATAATGGTAGTGACTGAAAATAATAGACGAGAAATAATTTAATTGACATAACTTATGTCGCAGGGAAGTTGATAATAAAACTTGTAAGTATGAAAATAAAACGATTATCGTGCTAAAATGAATTCAATATTAAAAGCCACAATGTAAAGAAAGATGTATGAGACCAAATGCAAGCCCATAAAATGCAAGCAAGGATGTCCCTATAAAATACCCTTTTTAAATTAAATTTTAGCGAATCTTGTGCCAAGTAAGATGGCAAGTGAGACCCAAATAAGATCAGAAGACAATGTTGCCCTTTTGGCTACAACGGATTTTAATTTTTTGCTTCTTTAAGGAAACTTTCTCCTAAGAAATTATTTTTGCTACACAAATGAAGGAATTATGCGACCTATATAAATGAGAAGATTATTGTATCTGCAGACATTACGAATTAAAATCAAATAATCAAGAAATACCTTATTATATAGCACAACTCCAATGTCCATAAGGAAAATTCTATAAGTTTGATTTTAGCGTGTATTAATTCACACCGTGTATTCTGAATTCCCAAATAACATACAAAATAGTTCCCATTTTATAACTCGATAACGATGAACCAATAAATGTGAATGGATTAAAAAAAGATAGGGCAGATATAACTTACAGCTTTGTTTGAGACGTAGGCTTCATTACTGTAGTAGACGCAGGCAGTCATGAGAAGAAGATTGTCATACAGAAGTTCTAACGAACCAAACTAAAGTACGTTTATACTGACTGCTTTTAGTTAAAATATTCCTTTATTGAATATATTTGGCGTTAATTTTGAAGAAATGCATTAATCACAGTTAGTTCTGTCAAAAGTTTAGGAGAATTTAATATTAGATTATCGTTAAAACTGTACCATCCTATTTCTTTCACAACCCTTGTGCAGTTCATTGTTGAGGAATTCGGTGGTATACTATTTTTAAAAAATTCTATACTGGGGCCATGGAATTAAAAAAGGAATCATTCAAATTGGTTCATCAATGTCCGAGAGATGAGTTAATACACACGAAGCAGGCAGTACCAGTACAGCATGAGGCTGATGAAGCGGAATCCGGGCATTAATGAGGGTCTCTGTTTAAAACTCACGACAATAATTTAAAAACTGGTCCACAAGTCTTATGAATTAAGCAGGTACCCCCAGAGTATGAGGACTGAGGAGTTAGAACCCAGAGTTCAGTGACAGAGTCTCTGCCTTAGACCCTAAATACTAATTAAAAAACAGCGGATCACGATTTAAGCAGGCAACATATTCCAAGCCTCAACGCCGAGGAGTTGAAACCCGGATTTAAATGCCGGGGTCTCTGCTTGATATCTACGATAGTAATTTAAAAACATCAAATCCTCAAGTGTACGGTATAGGCGGGCTATACACCCGCAGCATCAGGACTGAGGATTTAAACCCGGAGTTCAATGGAATAGTCTCTGCTTGAGACGCATAATATTAATTTAAAGACAGCACATTCTCAAGTCTCAGTGTTTAAATAGGAAGTACTACTGAAGCAACCGTATTAAAGAGTTGGAACCCAGAGTTTAATGAAAGTGACTTCTGCTTAAAATCCAAAGAACCTAATTTAAAAATAGCAGATCGCCAAGTCTCATGACTTAGGTGGGCAGTACACTTGAAGCATCAGGACTCAAGAGTTGGAACCTGAAATTTAGGAGTGCAACATTAGGACAGGGGTTGAAATCTAGAGTTCATTGACAGTTTTTGCTTAAGATATACAATACAAATTTAAAAACAGAAGATCCTGAAGTCTCAAAGTTAATGCATTCAGTACCCCTGCATCATAAAGACTGAGAAGTTGGAACCCAAAGTTTAATAACAGGTTCTCTACTTGAGACTGACGGTTCTATTATAAAAACAGCAAATAAGAAAGAAAAATATATGAAATCAAATGAAAAAAGAAAAATACATCAAATTTGGTAGTGGAAATTGAAAAAAAAACTTAGAATTTTTTAATAGTAAATGGCATAGGTGATGTGATTGAATTTGTATACTTTTTTATATACTACACATTTAGTGTACTTCTTAATGACGTTTTCTGGTTTCTTCAATGAAATCTTACCTTTTGATTATGACATTTTCTCAGGAGTGAATTTTCAATTTGATTTAAATAACTGACTGTGATATTAAAGATCAATTTAATATTTAACACCAACTTATAAAACAGGGAACAAAGTAAAATCAAAATTCAATTCGAATGAACTCAAAACAATGTTAACTTCAGAAAATTCCTAACACTTATTTAATATATTTATACTTATCTCTACATTTAAGTCATTGAAATATACAAATATATAATTTATGTTAATTATGTATTTTTCTGCAAAATAAAGTCGGCGTTTCTCGCTGAGTTCTCTTGTAGTGATAAATTGCTCTCTGTCTTGAAAGCTTTTGCCAAGATCTGTCAAAGAATTGTAAATGTATTCTGACTACTTAACTGATGGGAGATTAGTACATTATTTTAGACCAGAGAAATAAATTGTCTCCAGCTTATTGAAATTAGTGTCGAATACATTAAACGGAAAGAGAAAAATAATGAGTTGATATTTTTTTATAAATCCTTTCTTAAGAATTATACTTAGTTTATTCAAAATAAATGAGTTACATTTATCGTATAGCAGTAAATATTTTCTTTTTCTAAACGTATTAATTTGGTTTATTTTTTATTTCTGTCTGACCAAAATTTATTACAGTCTATCATAAACCAAATGGTTTATTAGTGTTCTGTAAAAAAAACCAGCAACTTTCATGTTTTCATTATATCCGTCCGTCCTTTCGTGCTTCTGTTACATCATTATACTTTTTAATGTTTTGTATGGCAATATGAATTAGTCGACAGTAGAATAAAAAAAAATATTGTAATTGCTATTAAGTGATGTCATGTAAAATATCAATTGTCATATAAAATGCCTTGCCGGAAGAATTCGCTGAATATTTGATATATTTTTCAAACGAGGAATGTATAACTTATTGTAAAACATGATTATTATTTACCGTTTAGTTTTCATAAAAATCGCTCTCAAAATTATACAATTAACATAACAAAAAAACTTTCATCACACTTTTAAATTATATTTAAAAAACCCGTCGAGCGTTTTGTCGAAAAAACGAAGCCAAGGTAAAATTATTTCATATTAACATTTTGAAGAAAAAAAAAAATTTAACGTTTAGTTTTGGTAAAAATCGCTCACAAAAATTATATAATCAACATTACAGGTACACAAAAAAGTAATAATTTCACCTCACTTTTTATTTTATATAAAAAGTACGTCCAGCGGTTTGTCTGAGAAACTAAGTAAGTATATAATGATATAACATTAACACTTTTAAAAAAAATATTTACCAATCTTTTTGGTAAAAATTGCTATCAAAAATTGTATAATTAACATAGGAGGTAAAGTAGACACATCAATTAATTAAAAAAAAGAATTAATTACGTTTTTTACCCACTGTTCAAATGGTATAATATTAACAGTTTGAAATAAAAATTTAAAGAAAACATTATAATAATTTTTTAATCTTACTGTCACACTACAATTATTATTCATTAATAAGACCCGTTTGCAAAATATTACGCTTAATAATAATATGTAAATATGTTCAGCTCTCCTCCCTAATTTTTTGACCACAGTTTTAATACTTCATTAAAATAAAAATTCAGTTTATATTCCAGTTAACTTACATTAAAAGTTTCAAGTGATGCTGTCAACCTAGTGCAGAATAGCAAAGGAATCCGACTTTATTACAAGGCTATTTTTTATTTGGATTATTTGTTTATATTTTGATACAATAAAATCTGTCTCGAAAAATAAACTTTTTTCAGCTTGAAATTTTATTTTAAAAATACCTAAAATTGTTTATATTGTATGATTAAAATATTCAAAACTGATATCATCTTTTAGCGAAAAAAAAAATTCAAATAAATCTGTGTAGGTTTAAGATTACTTTCAATTAATATGCATAAATTTGTTACGATATAAGTAAAAGCTATAAACAAACAAATGAAGAAAAATCATTATTTTCTGTTTTTAAAAAAAATTTACTGGAAGCTTTAATTTTCAGAAAACACGCTTGATTTTCATTTTATTTTCAAAAATTTTACCGTAATTTACCTAGAGTGCGAACAATATTATGCGTAAAACTATATTTTAATCGAATAAGTATAATAAAATAAGTATTTATAAACATGTATCATTTATTTATTTGATTTATTAACGACAAACTAACGGACCTAGATTGGAAAATATTTATTTATACATATAATAGAATTAACCTGTCTGCGCATTTGAGATATTTACGAAAAAAATATTTGATGTTGATTTTGGAATTTTTGTCTGTCTATTTATATGTTTGTTTAACATGGAGCACATAAATACTCCCAACATAATTTAGATGGAGTTTTTTTATTTAATTGGAATTAGTTTAACTTAGTTTTAATTTATATAAAAACACAAAGAAGAAATTTAATACATTTTTTTTTCTAACTAAATATCCAAAATTGAAGCAATATAAACCTAAACATAAACTTAACAATTGCTGTGTTGTACCCATTTTTTTAAGATTCCATGGCTTAAAAGGAAAGCGGAATCCTTACAAGATCACTCACGTATCCATCTCTCTATCTGTGATAGCCGTTTTTCTCAAAAGTTATTTGAAAAGCAGAAACTCAACATTTTTCATGGTAACAAAGCATGTTAACCTGCACAAATTTTTACATAAAAAATCACGCTGAAATATTTACATAAAAAATTAAGGGCAGTGGTACCTTTTAGGTATTCTTAGAGTATATTTTATAAGGGCTTGTAATGATTTTTTTCAAAATTTTGTTTAGGATTATTTAGAGAAACACAGAAAAAAATGCAAGAAATTTCCCTTTCTCCCGTTATCTCTGTTACTAAAGACCCTAAAATTGTGAAGAAAAGCAGGGTTATAGAACAATTATGACATATATTTTTCTCTATAACATATAAGTACTATTTAAGAACAAGTCAAGAAGGAGATTTTCAAAGCAAAGTACAAGGTCATGCTAATCGAAGGCTGAGAAAATAGAGCTAAGATAAACTGGGCTACGAGAGTACTTCAATATATTATAGATAAGATAGAGAATGGTCAGATTGCAAGTGGAGTGAATATCTCCCTAGTTAAGATATCTATAATAAAAATAGGGTAAAAACTTGTGTTGGAAAATGTCGCAAACTTACAAAGTTTGAAGTTTTAATTTATTTGATCCCCTCTAAAATCCAGATAATATAACTCTCCGCAGTCGAGCGAAGGTAGCAAGGATGTTTGATACAGGTGAATTTTAGTTTTTGTTGAAACAAAATCGTGCGGTATTCTCCTCAAAACATTACGGCCAACGTCATTTATTAACTAGTGTAACTAGACTTATATAATTTGCTAGACTAAAATCGGCGTAGAAATGTTTTAAATGGTTTATGGTTTTAGTTTAATTTACCGTAGAAATATTTTATAGTACTCTAAAACGAACAACCCCTACATATAAATAGCGCTAATTTGTCATGTGGAACAAAAATTAAAAATAAAAATAAAATTAAGCCTTGCACAACAGATACTCTGTTTTAACAAATGTAATCACATAAAATACTCCAAAAACCGAAAAGGACTTCAGTTCTTCAAAATAATTAAGATTCATTTCGTAATAATAAAATATTACAAAAAGTTTTGTTTGACTCGTTCTTTCTAACCGAAATCTTTTATAAAGAAAATATCAATTACGTGCGTTCATATATTATCGAGAATTTTTCGGTTTAAGCGTAATTATTTCGGGTTTTAGGTAGAAAATATTCGTTGCTATCGTCTAACCTTGTCTAACGGGTGATTCTCATATAGTATTTGAAAACAGTGTTTCCAACAGTTAGGAAAACGACACAAAGAAAAATTTTATTATGTTTGAAATAAAAAAAATATCAAATACGTGCGTTCATATATTATCGAGAAAAAAAACCATGTAATATTTTATTTTAATTGTACATTTTCCGGTAAGTGATGGTTTATGAATAATTTTTTCTTTAGCTGTAATATTTTGCTTCTATTCACGTTGAAAGTCATAAGGGAAGTCCGTTCTTGAAATGTGAATAAGTTTATTACTCACCTCGTTTTTAATTTTTCGGTTTAAGCATAATTATTTCGGGTTTTAGGAAGAAAATATTCGTTGCTATCGTCGAACCTTGTCTAACGGGTGATTCTCATATAGTATTTGAAAACAGTGTTTACAACAGTTAGGAAAACGACACATAAAGAAAAATTTTATTATGTTTGAAATATTTTGCTGGTTTAGACAAAACATTTAGACTGTATTTTTCAAAATGGACTAATGGGATAACAAGATTTAGTTATTATGCAAAATGTATACGTAATTCACATCTGATGTTACATATTTATGTAAATTTTTGAGTTCAGACTTAATTTCAATAACTAACAGACACGTTTTATGACCCAACTGATCGATTAAAGCGAAATGTTTATTGAAGGTTTTGATCGCGGTTGTTTTATAACACCCTACTTTAGACGACTACCTTTTTCTATAGAGGTTGATATAAACTGTTAAAGTTTCAGGTAGTTGTAAAACTTATTACCGTGAATTAAAAAAAAATTATTATACTTCTACTTTGCGAAATGGAAGAAAGACTGCGAACTGTTTGGTTTTAGTGTTAATGGCTTATAACTGTGAATTTAAGATGTTATTTTCTATCAGCCTGTTCTTTGGACGGATAAAAAAGCTACATATTATTTTAAAGTTATAAAGTAATATTTGGATAAATCCAGAAAAAAAATATTATTAACGAAATTTACATTTAATAAAAATTGTCAGCATTGTTATACAAAAAATAATTCTTTTTACCCTAATTAAAATCAGTAGTTTACTGATTTTAATTTATGATACATATTTCTAATTATAATTAAGTTCTGTACATTTCAATTCTTGGTAGTATAAACATACAACTAGAGTCGATATGAGAAATAATTAGAGATTTCATTTTCAATTCCTTGACAGTACGAATAAGAGCCCTACTAGTTATTTCAATAATTTTATCATACAAATTATTTATTCTACAAATATTACCAAAAATAGGCTTTCTTAAATATACAACATTTAACAAACCTTGGACAGACAAACACTCTTTTGCATTTAAAAAATATTTTATGGCAGTGAACAATATTTTATTTGATAATTAATTTATTGAAGATAAAATTATTATTCATTTTTGTTCAGTATTCAGTATTTCTTTGTTTACAATTTATTGCACAAACCTGTTATCAAATCTAATATCAGAGTCTTTTACCAATACTAACTTCAAGTTCCAGTAATAATTTATGACTTATAGACCTAGTTTTAGTGATGAATTTTTTTTCACTACACGTTAAATTTATCAAATACTTAATATTTTTGGACTACAAAAAAGTTGTAATGGTAAAATATTTTCTTAATTGAAATCCGTTTCACAATAATGAAATATATTGTGAAAATGAAGACAAATGTTTCTAAAAAAAAATTTAAATACACATACGCGTCGTAACCTTTATTTTTGCAATACGAATATAAATGTATCTTATGCTGGTTGTGGTTTCCAAGAGGAGTATCTTATTAAGCCTCCCTTATTACGACGCTACTTGAGTTAAGGTTCTAGCCAGGGCCAGTCCTTGAAACGTCAATAACTTTGTTCAAATCCTCACTAATCCAAATAACTCAAGTTTGAAATAAAATCTTTACAACTTGCCTTGATTAAGTGGATTACTTTCGTAAAATATTCCATTGAAATGCTTTTAAAATATGCTTAACAAGTCTGTGTTCGCTCACTTATATTTAAATAAACGGATTTTTTTATTAAAGGAATCTCCCAGTATACATTTAATTTTTATTTACTTTACAGAACAACAATTAAGAAAAGGAAACAAAAAGACTTTCACGATTTTTATTTTTATTTTTATAGTTTTTACGTGCTTACGATACTCGACTTATCTGTTATATTAGTAATTATGCAAATAACAATTTATTTAAAATACCTCGGAAGCATTAACTTTAGTATTATTCAATAGTTACTACTATTATTATAAAAATAATTTTTTGTTTTATTGATATTAAATTACACTCTATCAACTATCCCTTTTCTCCCAAATATTTTGCATGAATTCGAAAAGGGGTGAAAACATTTTACAAAACTATGAACGCCATTAATTTTCCAACTATATGTTCTTCATTAATAATTTGATAGTGTGAAGTAAACGGTCATGAGCTCATTGAACGAACCACAATCGACTTATTATTGAAATAATTATTATTGCTACGTGAATATAATTGAAAAATTATTTCATATTATGGCTGAAAATAGTCTCATTATTAATGACAGAATTCGAC
Source organism: Druceiella hillmani (assembly GCA_039881145.1). NCBI lineage: Eukaryota > Metazoa > Arthropoda > Insecta > Lepidoptera > Hepialidae > Druceiella > Druceiella hillmani. The sequence goes on along the minus strand of JAYKKI010000002.1, from coordinate 35,444,578 downwards.
TGAAAATAGAAAAATCTGTTACTAAATGAAATATACATAAAAGGGTGAAAAATATTGTTTTTTCAATTATCATGATAGAATATTTACAAAAAGTCGCCTTATGGATTCATTTGATAACTGAAGTAAATATTTTTAATCTAATTCTGTATACAGAAGTGTAATATAGTATCATCGGTGTTGCATACCACTGACATTGAAATTGTGAAATTTTTGATGTTTGTTACCTAATAACTCTGAAATTGAGCAATGAATCGTTATCAAATTTTGTGCGTGTATATTGCAACACCAAACGTATTATCCGCGTCTTCTTAATCGATGAATATCAATACTATAATTAAAATTCAATGGGTACGAAGCTATGGAGATTTTTCAATCAACCCTAAGCTGTACGACAGATTTATTATAATAAATGGGCATTGATATAGTTCATAATTCGAGTTATTGATCGCTTTCAACGCGAAAAGTAACATTATTTCTGTAAGACTACATTATGTTTTTTGAAATGTTAGTAGTGCAATGTGGCAATAGATGGCGCAATGTGTTAAGGATATAATATTATCGATAGTGTCACTGACATCATTGGACCAATGCCACCGTTTTCTTTGAAAATCCAGGCAAACTATGCCGAGAGCAAAAAACTGGTAATCTATATTTTTGTGCTACATTCGGTCATGGAAACTCTTAAATATAAAGCTAGATCAAAATTTTTTTTTTGTTATTTTGTATAAATTGTACACATATTTTGAGTTACGTCACATAAAAACAACTCCAAATTATAATAAAAAATATTTTTTTTGTTATTAAGTGAGTTCATACAGCAGTTTTTTCTAGCATGTTTTATTACTTCAACTTTAAAGTACACATATTTGGCCGATTTATTGCTATATGAGCAATCACTTTCAGTAAATCATAATGGTTAAATACGAGATTTTTTTAATATAGAAGACTGCAAAAGAAACTCATAATTGAGAGTACTTATTTTGATATGGTATAGTAATTTTGATATGGTATAGTGGAAACAAGGAAAGGGGAATAAAACAGAATCATGGAAGTATAAACTAAATTATTATGAGGTGAAAGTCTTTTTCAGACGACCTTTTAAAAAAATTTACAGAGGGCGAGTTTCTAGTATTCTGATTCAGTTTATCCCAAAGTTTTACAGTTTGGAGAGTGAAGAATTTTTATAAAAGGTGGTTGTATATTTGAGAAAAAGGGCTGATTCATGTGCATAGTCGTATACCGTATACAGAAGAGTAAATAAATCTGCTTCTAACATATGTTATGTAAGTAGGACTGTTGAAAATGTTGTGAAGAAGTTCAATTATATGTGTGTGTATATATATATTTGTGCATAATATATATAAATATATATATATATATATATATATATATATATATATATGTAATATATATTACACACTTTCGTCCATTTCAGTTGCGCTCTTTTTTTTTTTTGCAAACAAAAAGTGTAATGTTCAAAGGAGAGTATATCCAAATTTAAAAGACATTCTAATTTTCTAAGATGATTTTTAGTAAGATATGGAAAGCATACATCGCTATAGTCGAACAATGGCAGTAAGAGCATCTGACAGTGGTGAACTTCAGTTTGAACAGCTAGAAAATTTTGAAGAGGCTTGAGGCATTATTATCTGAAGATACACTGATTAATATAATTTATTTGGAGTCGTTAATAGCTGGCTCAAATAGAATCGGTGTATCTGATGTTAGAAAGCAGTCTTTGGTTACTAACTGTTACAGTTTCGGACTTAAATGGATAACTAACAGACCCATTGAAGCGAGGTCTTCATGGAGGATTTTGATGGCGGTTGTTATAGAGTATTCGACTTTACCCTAATACAAGTTACTACTTTATGGGTATTCTTTCGAATAGTTGATTTTGCATTCTTTAGATTCATGACCGTGGATATCTATTGGATTTTGCTTATATGATTATATGGTACGATAATTATCGAGATTTGTACATAATTATAAAAACAAAGCAGTTTTATTTACAAATTATTGTATATTACTTCCATATTGAATAAAATATTACAAAGAGTTTCTTTTTTATACGAACTATCTCGTGTAATATAATTTACAAAAAAAATTGTGATGTAAAATTGATATGCCATAAATTTAATTAAAATTAAGGAAAAGAAAAAAAAATAAGTTAAAAAAATAATGTCGGATAGTGTACTTAACAATACAATTGGTAATTTTAAAACATTTTAATGTCCTCTTTCATTTGGAAATTCAGGAGTAATCAGCAATTTTGTTCTAAAATTTAATTTGCTTATCTATCGTGTATTTAGTATGAGTCCTATTAAGATAATATCATTGACTATAGTTGTAATATATTATATTATTTATTTAAATTTAAAGAAAATATTATGTCGTGCTTCAATACATCATTCTGAATATATTTATTCTATTAACATAATACAAGTTCCTTTCTAAATAGATCCGGACTTTCTAAACTTTGGACTCAGATACAGGTGAGCTTTATGATCAATATTGATTTAATACCACTGAACATAAATGAAATATTAATCACAATTTGCTCTCAACTCCACACGGCCATAATCATATTAATCGCGATACTAATTTGACAAAACTTTATGGCAAATGTTTATGGCTGGATTGTTGGCATGGAGGATCGTTATTAGCCGCCGGCTCTTTAATATCGCACGTCGGATGAGAATTAAGTACAGATGAGAATTAAGTATAGTATAATATTAATGAACTTACTGTATAATAATAGCGCTGAAACACTTTGTAGTTTACTTTCGTTAAGTATTAATTGAATGTTTTTTAAGTTATCGCTGATAGGTGATGATTTTAGAAAGTTTACATAATGAAGGCAAACGTTTTATTACAAAATTTTATATTAATATGTTATCATCACAATTGGGTATTTGAGTGATGTCGATATTTTTTGTAAAAATGTTTTAAAACTGTAGAGTAGGTTTAAACAATCCTGGGGATGAAAAAAATAATGCATATGACAAATGATTAATGGAAACTTCTAAGCGGGGAAAAAAATCATTTTTTTTCATTAAAAAGGCAAAATTATTATGAATTTAGTTTCCACATAAAAAAATGAGAAAATTATAATACGCAATATATAACTTAAACGTAATATTTAACGAGATACTAAACATATTTAATAAACTCCCTTATAATTAATGTTAAGTACGGGAAAGTGACGTCATAATCCAGTTGTGTTTTGTATGAGATGTTTTGGCGCGAATCGTAGTTCGTCAGTCTTTGAGTCATTATAACTTGGTAACAAAAAGTCATAGATATGATATATTTATTTAATATTTTATAATGTTATTACTTATTCTATTTTAGTAATAAAAAAATAGGGTATCATTACGCACACTGATAGCTTTCAAATATATTTTAATGATTAAAAGTCATTGTCGATTAAAAACTTATTTTCTTTTACTTTAGGTGTATCGTTTGGATTTACACAAACCACAACCTGGTCAGATAAATGCTGTCTCTTCTTCAACCATTAATTGCTTTAATCTATATATTGTTAAAATTATTCAACAATTATATTGATAATCCCTCAATATTGAGTTTGTTAAGTTTTTAACTTCATAAGTGTTTTTACATGCCTAAACCCCGCGAATAAAAAATAAAAAGGTATAAATATTACTTTAGAAATGCGAATAAAATAACGAACATTTACTATAGTTTTTTGTACGCGCGATATACATAAAAAATATTTTTAGGTAAAATAAGAAGCACCTTTATGTATATAGTAGAAGCACCTTTATGTGTACAGATACATTCACACATATGACAAATCCTCAATGTTAAAGATGATGCACTGTTTAGTGGACTAAATAAATTAGGAAAACGATATTAAACCATTTTTTATGAAATTTCTTTTTCACTTAATCAAATATAAAACAAAAATTATGTATGACAACTTTTGTTTTGGTCTATCAAAATTTGTTCCAGCATTGCTGATATATTTTTGTCATTTTACGGCAATTCATTTATATCACCACTGTACAAGGCTATTGAATTAGAATCGATAAATTCTTCAAAAATTGTTACCATCATCTCATGAATATTAAAACGTTTTCATGTGAATAAACAGGCCTAGTTTCCAAAAAGGTTACAAATTAACCGGGGGAAAAATTAGTGAGTACAACGAATGTCGCTCATTTTCGTACTATAGTAATAAGGAAAAGTAATTGAAGAGGCTCGGTTATATGATTGCAATCTTCCCCATAATCTTTAAAAATCGTTAATATTACTATGGGTACCTGATCACATTCTACTGTAATGGATAACAGCGATATAAGTTCACTAGACCGTCATCGTGAGCTTTTCCTGGTCAATCTCCTGCTTTGGGCAATGTTTTAGAACACCTTGATCCAACTATCGTAACGAACTTTTAGGATTATTAGGTAGGATCAATGTTCCGTCGCAGTAAAAACTTTTTTAGAATCGTTTTGTTTTTTGTTTCAGTTTAATAGATGTACTACAGAAAGCGCTTTTTGGTCTTCTTTATTTTAGTAAGTTGACTCAAATAATCCAACGTTTTTAGAACTGTCGTCAAATACACCTGCTAGTTTAATCATAGTTTTAAATATAAATTCATAGTTGTTTTAAGGTTATCATTATTCGACCGGTGTCTAGTACTCTAATTCTTTAGAAGTTTATAACTTAGAAAAAATAGATCTGTTATATATATATATTTGGTATACTCTGGAGTTTTATTAGAACAATTTAAGAACAAAAAAAGTATACCCCAGTTACTATGGAAACAAAAGTTCTTGAAAAACTAAATGAAATCAAAGTCAGAAGCAATCACATTATGTACCAATCACATTATGTTACAATCTTATTATTTAAGCAAATGAACAATGTTAATAACAATGTTAAATAATGTTAAAATTAAACTAATTACATATGAATGGATGACGTCCTCGAAGTTAGTTCAGAACCTTCAACCATCTAGGTCGCGTCTTGCATATAACTCAATAAGGCATTAAACAAGTTTAATAGTAACAACAAAAAATATTTTAATTTTATAACGATGAAGTATTTTAGAACGTAGGTATTCCCTAAAATTGTATATTGAGAGTAACTTTTACCTAGATAAATATAGTTCTCTTGCAGAAGTACGCAATAAGAAATATAAAAATAAAGCTTCTTTCGATCTTTTTTTAAGGTCGAATTGTTTGTCTAGATAAATTAGATTTTAAACATCAATTCCCTTGAAATAATTAAATAAATAAGTAACTCGATCCAAATGAAATTATCAGAAAAATACAAGAATTTGATTGGAATTAATTCACTCGACCAGAAGATATGCAAATGAAATATCTTCAGAAATGTATTTATGTTGAATTAATAAAATAACAACAAATAAGTGCTTAATTACCCGACTGTGTAAGGTACATCAAAACAGACATTAGCGAAATGAGGGTGACCAGGGATATGAAGTTTGGAATGTTGCTGGAGGAGAACGCGCTTTAGTAAGCAATCCGAAAGGGAACAGATGGTGTACGAGGGTATATGACGTTGTTAGTCGTCCTTCACAGGTAAAATTTTGAAATGTGTGTATCCGTTATAAATTTACTTCATTTCCTCAATTTATTCAAAATTTTAATCAGTGGTAATTATTCATAGTTTCATTACTATAAACCTATAAAAGGTTTAATATTAGGCTGTATAAATATGGCTATTATGTACATTTTTGTTTATACGTCCAATCAAAAAAATATACGTAAAAATGTATATTAAAAGTATTTACGTATAAAAAGTAATAGGACACAAATTCAGGGAAACATAAGAAAAGTAATAGGACAAGGAGTAATAGGTAATGTGTAGTGTACATATGTACATCGTACATTTTATAACTTGGAATGAAATTTTCCACCCTGATATACATTGACAAAATAGATCTTAACAGTGCTGATGTGTAGAGTGAGAAAAATCGGTCATCTTCCTCGCTTAATTTTTTCAGTACTGTACGTATTCGTGCTTTTCTGTTTCTCCACAAATTTAATCGGTTGTAAATATTTAAAGTTTCATTAGTGTGACAGATTTAGTATCAAAGTGAATAGCGTATTTTTTATCAGTATCTTCAATGCACATACTATTGAAGGTATTTATAAAATATATATATATATATATATATATATATATATATATATATATATATATATATATATTGATTATACAGTTAATTTAGTAATAATTTTTAAGGTCCACGCGCGATGTTACAGAAGCTATTTTAAATTAATTCATAATTTTAACTGCAGAATATCCAATTTGACGGTAGATATAATAATTATGACGTAATTTTTGTAAATCAAGTCACTTGAGAAGTTTTTGTCGCGAACTGTTTTAGATCAGAATTATTGTATCATATTAATATTTTGTATGACTACATACTACCCAAGAATTTTAACTCTGTATTTAACGTTTAAAAACGTTATAACTCTATTCATTTTACCACCAACCTTCAACAAAATTCATCTCGAAATAAACAGAAACAAGTAAAACCATAATCATCAAAAATTTAATTATTGATGTAGTTTTAATTTCACGAGTACTGTTTTATCTGATTACTACTTGTTTTGACTCGCTGCAAAATTAGTAACTTTTTTGACGTAACTATTTTTAGCCGCGCGGTATATCTTATCTAAAATGAATAGTTATTTTATTTATTGTCTATATAGTATATTTACTACAAAATTTCAATGCGTATTAGTATAAAAATCAATTAAATTCGTTTATAGGTATTTAAATACACAAAAAATATTAAGTTATTTTTAGCCACAATTAAATGAAACTAAGATAAATCTATCTTTGCTAATAGCCCACCTGAAGATATTGTAATACAACGAAACCTAGGTTGTGGTAAAGAACTTAGAGAAAGTAGAAATAATACTACATCACGTAGTTTCATTTAATTGTGGATAATTAATTTCTACAAAATTAACGCCAAATGTATTCATTATTTATGGCCAATAACTTTGAAACTAATCAATTTTACGTTTAAAAACCTTAATTATATAAATATTGTATATTTAATGTTTTTATAGATTTATAAAAAATATCTTCAGAGGTACATGCATACATGCCTCTAATTACTGAATCATTTACTAAGTGTAATTAATGTAAAAGTTCTCTAGTTCCTTGAAAAATACTTTTCTGTAATTAATATTGGTGCTTATAGGGAAACCGCCAAATTCAAAATAAATCTGTCTATCTGTACTGTACTAACGTAGTGGATTTTTAACTTTGAATATATTCTAATTTAACATAAAACGCCAAACGTATTTGGTGGTACCTAAATATTAGTCGGCCTATAACAATTTTCTCATCATGAATTGAACTCTCAATATTTTTGGTAAAAAATACTTTGAAAATAACTAAAGTGCTATTTCTCTCTCTATAGTACTATATAGTAAAATAAAAATAAATTTATAATGGCTAATAATGTATAAAGTCGAAAAAGTATACTATTAATGTTAAATAAATTATAAAATAATGGTAGGCGTAATTTAAATTTCTAATTTTTAATATTAAGGTAACTACATCTACACGTTTACGTTTAGTTTTACTCCATTCTATCTCATATATCCTCTTCACCGATTCTGTTTATTAGTATTTTCAGACATATTTGGGAATGAATCCATTGATTATGGTTATTATACCCGTTTTCGGATTACCTTCCATACTTAATTCATTATATTCATTGAATTCTGTATCATATTGTTATTGCTGCGACTAGGTTGCATACGAATGAAAGAGAAACGAAAAAAAAACATAAGTATGTTCCATTTTTTTAAATTTTATTTTAAATTTTTCAAAAATTAAACGCTGCTATGACGATCACTCAAAGAATAACGAAGATGCCTCTAGTATTATATATATAGACCATTGAAAATACCACATTCAATATACCGGAAACAATTATTTACAATCCAAAAACCAGATATTGTAAAATCGATTAAGACAATAAATTAAATTTTCTCATCTAACTTGCATAAATTAAACAGAAATCCCTTTGCCACCGAAACACTTTGTGCCTACGGAAGTAATTTCAATAAAGTAAAGGCAACATCGATCCAAGCGACAAGAAACTCGTTAAAAAGTCTCTCATTGAAGTGCCTTTTATAAAGCTAAAAGGGAATGCTTTTAAATATAATTTAGTTACGCAAAGAAAAAGTTCAGGGTAGTACATTTTAAAAGTAAACAAATACCGTGGAAATAAAGAAAACGTTCGATGAGAAAAAAATATTTAAAATTTGAAATAACATTGACAAAGAATTTTTACTTATATTGTCTTTATTATCTGCAAATATAAATGTAATTAAAATTTTTCTGCAGGGCACTGTTTTGAAAAAGGAAGAAATCATGGTGAATTTAATTATAAATATATGAAGTCCAATCGATTGTTTTTAAAATAAATCGCAAATCTATTTCTTATCAAGAAATCACTTTTTCTTGATAAAAAAGAAATTTGCGAAAAAAACTTCATGAAACTTAATCCTCTATTTCTGCAAAATAATGTAACACCGTCTCTAGCAGAAATTTGGTTGGTTCTTGTAATAAAATTGAAATATGATTTTATTATTTAAATCAATTATTGCTAAGTTTTAGTATTAGTCTCACGTTATTTCAAAGTTAACAGCTAATGTAATTGATTGGCTGTTAATTTTATTTTACTATATTATGGAAGAATCTAGTTTGGACTGCGTACCTCTACACCAAACGAATAAAAAATTATGTTAATTGATCACAGGATTTTAGTTAAAGAATGGATTAAAATATTGATTCAAATACCGTTATTAGGAAATGTTTATGAAAATGATGTGACGTTGTATGAAAACATCGTAGGTATCGTGGATGTATATGTTAAGAAAAATTTTCTTTTTCCGAAATTTCATACACGGTTTAACTTTTTGACCCACCTCCAATTATATACTTACATGGTGAAAAACAATATTAATATTTGTTAACAATTTAGAAAAATGACTATGTACTTTTAAACGTTTATACTTGTCATAGAAAATTATACATGTTTAGCTTTCATAGCGTGAATACCACCCGTATTTGAAAGGTTTTATTTTATGTTCAAGACTATTTTTTTCTTTTTATTCTAATGTTTTTAATTTATATGCAGCAATTTTTAATTCATGTTAAATTTCTTTTCCCATCACTCTCATTCGCGTTCTGCTTTTTTCTAGGTCGATGTTTTGCATAAGACAACTGTCAAAATAATCTATTCGCTTACTTCTAAATTTATATAAATATATATATATATATTTATACACACATATATATATATATATATATATATATATATATATATATATATATATATATATATATATACTTGCGTCAGTTGTGCTATAATTTCCATATGGACAAATAGAGCTATTATCTTTTCCGCTCCCCAATGGCTTCACCTCCACTTTTAGCTAGTCATGCCGTACCCATATGTTTCATTATCAATGCCGTCGCCATGTGCAGGCAAGATAGTATCTCATGGAAGAACACCATCTATAACCAGTAGCTCAAACTTTAATATTAGTATCATTAGTCCGCGCTCCAATTCCTTATTATATTAACTATTGTATCAAAGATAGTTTTATAGATGTGACCTAAAAATCAAATAAATCAAAAGCATAGTTTGAGGTTTTAGAAATACAATAGTTAAGTAATTCGTAAGTCGTGCAAGTCTAATGTAAGTTTAGTTCGTGTCTAGATATTAACCGATAAACGTATAATATTAGACTTGGGGCAAAAAAATCCGTTTAATAATTATTATTTTGATTTTGGGAAACTTTAGGAAATATTAACTTTTCTTGTCAAAAAAAATTGCAAAATCCATGAAAATCTAAATTTTTATAAATAATTCCAATATTAAAATGAGTTTTTAAAATAAAGGTCTTCATGGGCCTCATTGAAGTATAATAGTGTAATAAGGCCCGTTATAAAGAATAACTTTCTATCTATTACTAATGATATCCTATCCTCAGCTGATAAAGGGGAGGCTACTGCTGTCGTTCTTTTGGATTATTCACGTGCTTTTGATTGCCTAAGTTTGCCAATTTTAATGGATAAGTTACAATATTACGGCTTATTGGAGTGCGCGTGTGAATGAAAATGAAAAAAATATTTTCAGCGACGGTGTCAGTATATCAAAGCATTCAATGATAATCAAACTCTTATCTCGAAAGTTCATGCCATTTCTAGAGGTGTACCGCAAGGATCAATCCTACGGCCGCTACTTCCTAGGGCCGCTACTTACTACGGCGTGTACAGGGTGACCTGTACACGTCACATATTTCGAGCAATTTAGAGCACGTAAAAACTCATTTTTACGCTGATGATACGCAGCTGTAGAAATCCTTTCATGTGGGAGATGAAGACAGAGTGAACGAAAAGGTTAATGAAGGTCTCATGAAAATCTGGAATTGGTCGTGTAAACATGCCTTATTGTTAAACTCTTCCAAATCCTGTTTTGTAATTACGGGAAGTAGGGCACAGGTAGCAAGATCAGGAAGATTGAAGCTTGCCATAAACGGATAGTCCATTCCTATGGTGATTACTAGGCATTATAATGGACTCACAGCTAAGATTTCCTGAACACGTAACCGCAAAAATTAAAGGTTGCTTTATGCGTCTCAAAACACTATAAAGATACAATCTTTATCTCTTTGTTCCCGTGAGGAAAATTCTAGTTGAGAGCCTCATTCTTCCTATACTAAATCTAGTATAGGAAGAATGAGGCTATGGTGATTTACTTACAAAACACCCGTGTTTACTTTCAAGAACAGCCAATTGAATCCAAAGAATTCAAAATGCATGCGCGCGTTTTCGTTTCGGCATCCCGCGGCGATCTCGTGTATCACCGTATTTAAATGAGCATGGAATGCTCCGAATGCACAATTGTTGCAGTTATCACACTCTCTATTTTTTGCGTAGACTTTTCATAACAAAGGAACCGAAATATCTTTACGATATATTAAACTGGTCCGGCAGTGCTCATTGCCAAGTGATGCACGTCAGAGACCGACTTATCTTAGTCCCGGAACATCGCACAACTGGTTATCGGGGTAGTTTCAAGTTTGCTGCAACTAAAATTTGAAATGCCCTCCCTCCCTCCCCTGAACACCGCTGGATCCATGACTACTTTTAAAATGTCAATCCGTAAGTGGCTTTTGACCTAGCAAATGCAAACGGAATCAATGGAAAATATCGGCTCTTCGAAATCATTCGATTTAAATTATATTTTTTGTTGGTATCTCCTTTTCTTTGTGCTATGTTTCCTCTATGGCTAATAATGTGCATGTACTTATATGTCTGTATATAATACCTGTATTAAAAATAAATATGAATATTATTATCTATTGTGTACGTGTACGTGTATGTATGTGTGGTTGCGTATAAACTGTATATGTGTATGTGTGTTTGTAGTATATATTTGTATATGTATCTGCGTGAGTATATCAACAGGCGCTAGCTGTAAGCCGGCCATGTCGGTGTTGCTTATAGCACAACTGTACAAGCCGAGCTAGTAACCTTTTTGTGGATAAAATATTGAAAAATTTAAGGTTAAATAGTGTAACTTAATTTTTAATTTTAATTTTGCCATTAGCTCAAAGAAAATTTCTGTACATGGTTTTTACTTTACCACCACAAATAAGTGATATTTTTATTATTGTTATTTTAGAAATAAAATAATAAAATACTTATTCCTGCGTGGAAACTAAATTGAGATATATATTTCAAATAAATTAAATAATTTTGGAAAAAACAATATTATATTTATTTCTATGTAGAAACTAAATTGAAATCAATATTAAATAAAAATTAAATTCAGTCTTGTGGGAAATGAAATAAAATAATGCAATATTTTCTTGCCCAGTTAAATGAGATATTTCAGTTAAGCATTTTTTCCATGCTTCCTTTTATCTGCGCCCATTTACAAATTCATCGATGTACAACATTTTAATACAATAAAAACCAAAATTCTTTAAAATGTGAGGCATCTAATTAGGCCACCCTCAAATTCAATGGGCGTTATTATCCCCAAAAGCGTCATTATTCACAATATTAATTTTTCAAAACAACGCTTCACGCTAAAGTGAAAAAAAAAATTTATTTATTAGTAGTTTGTCACAAATGTTACATAAAAAAATATTTAAGATATTATGAGTTTCGATTAAAAAATGTTTTTTTCCACTGCTTATTGGAAAAAAACCTATAATCTATACGCCTACGGTACATACGGCATCTCCATACCTCATTTCATTTTGATAATTAATTGTTTGGGAAATGTTACATTTCTGTCTGTATTTTGGCGCAATTGGTAAATAAAATTCTCTAATTATTTTTCCCTATTATAATTAATTCATTTTTATTTTTCTCACGTGATACATAATTACTGTGGCATACCATCATCCTTTATTTAGTTTTAACTAGATGGTAAACCTTTGTTACATATATAATACATACAATTTTATATCTTATTAAAAAAACTAAGTTTTCTCTATTAAATGGAAATTGCATTTTATTGTAGTGAAAAATTGTTTATGTGCACCATGCGCTTTTTCTGAGCAGTGAACGATACTAAGCTGTCATGCTCGGGTTGGTGACGCTGAATCGGATATACTCGGCTCACTTCGGCATCGGGCAAGCGAGTTCACTGCCTAGCACGGAGTGCTTTCTTTCAAGAATTACGCTATATTCCTTATTCAAATTTAATTTGTGTATAATTTAAATTAATACGCGTATGTTTTTGTTTATAAGCAGGGTGATATTTCAAGTGTATACAGTTAGTGTTTGATATTTTAATTGAGAGTAGTTTAATATAATACGCTAGTACTTGTTTAAATTTTAGCTTTCACTTCTATTGTGTGGTCATAAGCAAAGACTAGTATTTTTGTGTCTTTTATAATAATTTTTTGTAAACGGAAATGCCAAATGAAAAGAATTTTTGAATAATAAAAATGCAAAATATTTGCAATTTTATAATATTTCTTTAATGATCGTTTTCCTTAATCTTTAATGCAGCCAATCAAAAATTCACCAAAATTCAACTTTTCGTCTTTCCAACTGCTAATTTACCGACAGCAACACCAAACAGCGAGGATTATTAAAAACTTACAACAGTGGGAAGTAATCCTTGCGGGAAGCGGGAAGTAATCCATCCATTACTATATGAATGGATTATATAATACTTAGTGCATATCGTTCATAAAATCTTTGCGACAAGTAAATATATAATGATTTGAAATAGCTAAATACGTGAGCTTACTTATCAGTATTTTTTTGTTATGCGTCCTTGCCGCTTGAAATTTTTATCATAAAAGTATATAGACATTTTTTTTATTTGGTTGTAAATACAGATATATAATTTTTTTAGAGGTTAGATTTGTTTTTGATTCAGTATTTTATTATAAAAAGCTTACCTGTCGAATTCAGATGATTAACCCGAAATAAGGGCTTTAAATGTTGTTAAAGATAATGTTACTAGCAAATTGTAGAAGGAACGTTTTACAAGTAAATAAATCTTTTATCCACAGAAACGCAATTATGTCTTTATTTCAACAAGTTCGAAACAGAATCCAATAAAAACATTATAAAACAACATTTTCTGCATATATTTTGAGAGAATAATGGATAAGTTAAGATTTGATTTTGCTGTGAAGACAGCATCCGAGGGAAAAACCAACATTTTATGCATAACCTCAAATGCCACAACTAGTGGTCAGATCTATGGAATACCACCGGAATATCAACACAAAGCAATTATGAGTACTACAAACTATGCCAAAATAAAAAAAACATTGCAAAGAAGACACCAAACAAGGAAAATTTGGATAACTTTGACAGATGAGATATCGGAAGCATATGTGGATGAGGCTCAAAACTTGCAGTTTAATGATGTTTATCTAGAAGAAATAATAGAAACTGAATGTGATCCAGAGTCTAAATCTAGTGGCTCAAACAACTCTTTGGAAAAACTGTTAGATAAATTACTCGAAGAAAAAGAACAAAAATCAGAAACTCAAAATCTAGGCAAGATAGCGAAGAATTTTATGATAGAAAAGTTCACAAGTAAAACCACTAATGCCCACCAGTGGATTAATAATTTTAATAAAGAATGTGAACGTTTCAAAGTCAACGAAGACAAAAAGAAAATAGAGATTTTGAAAAATTTTATGGAGTCGTCAAGTGTACATTGGTACGACTGTATGCTAATAAAATACACAGTAGAATCAGAGTGGAACAATTGGGAGAAATGCTTTTGTGAGACATTTGCAAATAAAGGTTGGTCATCCATGAGATATGCTCTAGGTTTTAAATACCAAGCAGGTCCGTTACTCGAGTACGCTCTAAAGAAAGAGAAATTACTATATATGTACTGGGACTCTTATTGATCTCATAGCATTCGGCTTGCCTAATTTTGTTGCCGATAAAATCGACAGAAAAACTTTGCAACAAACAGAAGATTTGTATAATGAAATGGGAAAACTAGAATACCTCGTTGGGAAAACTAAGTATGAAAAAAAAGGATTTACAAATTTTGACCTTAAACAAAAAAAAATTGAAGAAAGAAAACCATGCCAAATTTGTGCCAATGAAAAAAAAGGGAAACGCTATTACCCAGAGGAGAATTGCTGGTTTAAAGACAGAACTCAGAAATCAATAGTGAGAACAGTAAATAACTCCGAAATAGAAACAGAACTGAATAACAAAGGTTCAAAAAACTAGAGGTGCCACCATTAATAAAAATAAATTTACTATTGAATGACACTGTGAAAGTAACTGGAATTTATGATTCAGGTAAATTTAAAGACTATTAATGGTGAGAAAAAAACAAAAGGTATGGTTACATTAAAAATTAAAATATATAATGTAGAACAAAACATATATATTTTTGTCATAGACAAAGAAAATTTTAAATATGATTTCCTAATTGGTTTAGATTGTATAAGAAAATTCAAGCTTATTCAAAATAAAGACTTAAAAATAACACAAAAAGGTCAGAAAGAAGAGCTTAATATAAAAAATTATACAAATGTCAACATTCCTGATGTACTAGGAGACAAAACTGAACCAAGATTAGGAAGCCCTAGAATGGAGAAGGTGAAACACGAAATAAACTTCAATGAACATATTAAAACTGATAAATTTGAAAAGATCGTTAATCATCTAGATAAACAACAACAATTAGAGATTGACGAGCTCATAGACAAATTTAAGACTGTCTTTGCTAAGGATAAATATGACGTCGGCACTGTACGAGATTATGAAGCTCATATTGACCTGATGGTGGATAAATACTGCTGCAAACGTCCATACAGATGTATAGCTGAAGATAGAAGAGAGATGGAAAAACAAATATCAAAATTATTAGAGAAAAATTTGATTGAGGAATCATATAGCCCGTTTGCTGCCCCAGTAACTCTGGGTTATAAAAAGGAAGATGAACGAAAAACAAGACTTTGTATAGATTTCAGGGAATTGAACAAGATAATCGTCCCACAATCACAGTCATTTCCATTGATTGAAGATCTAATGACAAAAACAGTAAACTGTAAGTATTTCTCAACGTTTGATATTAATTCAGCGTTTTGGTCAATTCCATTGAAAGTACAGGATAGGTACAAAACGGCCTTTGTTACTCAGGAAGGTCATTTTCAATGGACTTGCTTACCATTTGGACTAAAAACGGCTCCAGCCATTTTTCAAAGGATAATGACTACAATCATAAGAAAGAATAAGCTCTCTGATTTTGCAGTAAGTTTCATAGATGATATACTCATTTATTCAAAAACCTTTGAAGAACATATATCACATATATCACGGTTACTGGAGGCAATACAAACGGAAGGGTTTAGACTAAAACTTACCAAGTGCATATTTGCGAGTAGTTATGCCAAGTATTTAGGCCACATAATAGAAAACAACTCAGTGAGGCCTCGAAAAGATTATTTGGTAGCAGTAAAAGACTTTCCAATACCAGAAACAAGGAAAAATGTAGGACAATTCCTAGGAAAAGTAAATTTTCATCACAAGTTTGTGCCACACAGTGCTATCATCTTGGACCCGTTACACAATTTGTTAAAGAAAGATGTGAAATTCGTGTGGACTGAAGAATGTCAAAAATAATTTGATAAAATGAAAACACTACTGTGCTCTGTACCAATTCTGAAAATCTATGACCCAGAATGACCAATAAACATTTATACAGACGCAAGTGCAAAAGGAACAGGCGCAGTGTTAAAACAATCTGATAAAAATGGAGAGAATAAACCAGTTACTTATTTTTCAAAAAAATTAACAGATACACAAAAAAAGAAGAAGGCAGTATACCTAGAATGTTTAGCAATAAAAGGAGCTATAAAATACTGGCAGCATTTGCTTATGGGAAAGGAGTTTACGGTGTATTCTGATCATAAACCACTAGAAAACTTGAATATTAAAGCAAGAACTAATGAGGAGCTCGGAGACCTAACATATTATTTATCCCAATACAATTTCAAAATTAAATATAATCCTGGAAAAACAAATATAGAGGCAGATTGTTTGAGCAGAAATCCAGTCCTAGATCCAAGTGAAAATAATGATGATGATGCTTTGAAAGTGGTAAATTTAATAACTATAGAAGAAATAAAAATAGATCAAAATTCAAATCAAGAAATACAAAAAAAGAGATGAAATATACTACAAGAAAAATAAAGGAAGAAACAAAATTATACTATCAGAAGGATTAAGCAAAACATTGATAAAAAAGTACACATTACTAGGAACAACACACATGCACCTAGGAACAACACAAATGATAAATAAATTAACACGCGAAGAATATCATAGAAAAATTAAACAGACTTGCGAAGAATGTGAAATATGCATTAAAAATAAAACAAGGAGAAAGCCGAAATATGGATTATTGTCACATTTAGGACCAGCAAGACACCCATTTGAAATTGTATCAATTGATACAATTGGTGGTTTTGGGGGATCTCGGTCAACAAAAAAGTACCTGCATCTTTTAGTTGATCATTTCACCAGGTATGCTTATATCTTGACGTCAAAAAACCAAAGCTCTAACGATTTTATTAAACTTATTCAACAAGTGACACAAATAAAATTTGTTTCATGTTACAAAACTTACTCCATTGTCGATTGAGAAAAGAGCAATTACGTGCAATCACACTTGTAATTGTTCTTCTCTCGGAGGGGAGATGTAAAGAAAACCTATAGGTATCCTTTCATTTAAACTTTGCCGCGTTATCTATGATAAGTTCCATAGAGGTCGCTGTTAGCTTTCGTATTAAACGTCAAAAGATTTTGAGAGGTTAGATTTGTTTTTGATTCATATTTTATTGTAAAAAGCTTACCTGTCGAATTCAGATGATAAACCCGAAATAAGGGCTTTAAATGTTGTTTCTTTTATCCACAGGTGAGTAAATGTTTAGTTTATAAGATAATGTTACTAGCAAATTGTAGAAGGAACGTTTTACAAGAAAATAAATTTTTTATCCACAGAAACGCAATTACGTCTTTATTTCAACAAGTTCGAAACAGAATCCAATAAAAACATTATATATGTATATATATATATATATGTGTGTGTGTGTGTGTGTGTGTGTGTGTGTGTGTGTGTGTGTACATTTTGTAAAGTTCTTATAATTATGATTATTATATATTATCTTACAAAAAGTACAATAACAAATTTCATGTTTTGTAAAAAGATTTTAAATGTAGAGTTATACATATCCCGGTACCGTACACTATAGGTGTCACTTCGAAGGACGATGCGTAAAAATAAACCATATATGTACCGATTATTCATATTGAAATAATTATTTTAGAGTAATAAATATTGCATAGTAAAATGTATAGTAAAATAATTTTTATTTCTCAATTTTTTAACTGACGAATAAAGTAACGTTACAGATTTTAGAGTTAAACGGCATTATTTTATATTTCACTAGTAAGCAGCTATTTTACATTTTAATAAGAATAACAAACTATCGAACTCCCAATAATAACACCAACGCAACTGATGCACAAACTTCATTAAATTAGTTTTATCACTTAGAACTCATAAATTGTCAAAAGTATTCCAAGAGAAAAAGATTTGAGCAGCAGTAAAAGCGAGTTCAACAGACGGACTCGCCGAAATAACGCAGACTATTACACGACGAAATGAAGTGATATAAAAAAGTTATAAATTTAAATTGCATTCTCCAGATTGGAGTTGATTCTTTTTTCTGGAGTTTTATATTACAGGTCCTTAGAATATTAACCATGCTTTATTTTTTAATGTTGCAAAATTCACAGTAGATATTTTTATAATTTTACTACATGAGATGAACTTAAAATATTACTTTGAACAATGTGAGTTTACTTATATTTACTTCTCTTACTGAACCACCCGTTCTATATTTTATTGAAAAACGGCGCAGCTTCCTTCATTTTACCGAAAATATTTTTTTACTTCCAAGAAAATATTCATTTTAGTTTCGTTTTTGTAGATAATTTCATTAACAAGCTATTCTCATATTTTTTGAAGAGGTTTCAAGAAAATGCTTTTTACATGAAAGGAATACATGTAATAATTTCTATGGAAAAAAACATTTAGTTAAAATAGGAACAATTTTCGTTATGTGCTCTACAAACAGGAAAGAGTACTCTTACATACATATTATTATGCAAAGCATTGATCGAAGCATAATTTCTTTCATCTCAGTGCGTCATAGAATAGTAGCTTTTGTACATTTTTTACTAACACAATATAAATAAGTTTTCTATGAGAATTACGAATACTACTCAATTCGTATTTTCCAATGCCCACATAAAAAGTGGAAAATAAACAAAATCGCTCCATCGGCGAATAATAAAGTTTTATTTCAGATCCATTGATCGTATCACATCGATTAGATTGATAGTAATATATAAAGATAATTCAATATAGTTATTATTCGTATTAATCTTCATGCTGTCAATCTCTTATTTAATTGCGGTCACGTAAATTGCAAACCGCTATTATGGATTTTTTTCTATAACCACATATTTAACTTTTATTCATTTTGGTTTAGAAACCATAAAGAAACCATAAACTCTCCTTTAATCTATAGAAAAAAACCATAAACTCTCCCTTAATCTATAATTTAAGATAACTAAAGAGTAAAATAAAACCGATCGGTATTATGCTGGTTATTTTTTAGTTTTGATTCGCTATTCGTACAATCAGACTATGAAATAAACTCACATATAAATAATATTCTCACTATTTAAATATTAATAAAAATCGCATCATCTTTCGTAACAAGACTATCAATTTTTTTTCACATTTTGCTCCTTCCTATACTCTTATCTCTTAATTATTACCTTAATAAAATATCTGTACTTTATTTTTTAATTAATATTTTTATCTGTATATACAACAAGTAAAGAGTTCATCAAACTGAAGCATAAAATTATTAAGATTTACATAGAAATACGCTACAAATATCTTCAATCGGATGCAATAAATTACCCGTATGAATAATAGACATACATTTTATAAACTGTGTAACTTATAAATAAATTGGCTGTAACAAAAATTGTCTATTATAAATACATCTGATTTTATTATTATTATTATTAACTTTTATGTATAGTACATATGGCGGACTTATTGCTACATGAGCAATCTCTTCCAGTCATCCATAACAATTTGTATTGAAATTTAGTTGGTAGACTGTAAGAGATTTTACAATGAAAATTCTTAATAGCACATTAGACAAAAAAAATACAAAAGTAAATTAAAAAAGAAAATAAAATATTGACATGATTTAGGATGGGAAAGACAGGAAAGGGCGAGGACACAAAGGAAAAGGTTTCAGGAGATGCAGGACTTTTTCACTCGATCTTTGAAAATATTTATAGACGTGATTTTCCTAATGTCAGGATCCAGGTGATTCCAAATTTTTGGTGCTTGGACAGTGAAGGATATTGCGTAAGTGGTAGAGATATGTTTAGGCGTAAGCAGGGTGTGTGAACTTTCAGACCGCAGCCCAAGGCTGTGAGCAGACAAATCTTTAAATTTGCCACTAAGATAATTTGGGCTATGAGGATTTTTTAATATGTTAAAAAGAAGTGTAAGTATTTGAAGTTGGCGTCGATCACGGATCTTCAGCCATTTGAGAAGTGACCTGTATTCAGAAATGTGATCATATTTTCTGAGGCCGAAGACATACCGAATGCATAAATTTTGAAGACCTTCCAACTTGCACAAATATTCTTCATTAAGATCAGGATAGCACACGTCTCCATAATCGATTAATGGTAATAAAAGTGTTTGACAAAGGTAGATTTTCGTTTTAGTCGGTAGAAAATTTTGAAGACGTTTCAAAGAGTGTATCCTGTGCATGATTTTGCACCTTTAACCAAACAGAAATGTACAAGAAGTATAAGATAATTCTCAAGACTTTTTGTAAAGAAAACTCTGTCAAATTTATGATTCTCGCAGAAAAATTACTTTCTACTGAAACTGACAACGAGCATTTTCAGCTTGTTGCACAGAATCACTGCATGAGTAATAGACAAGTTCTTTGTTACACCTGTGTATATATATATATATATATATATATATATATATATATATATATATATATATATATATATATATATATAATAATTACTAATACAGTTTTACTCCCCACTAAACTATTTACAAATTATGTTTTCGTTTTATGCAAGCACACAGATAGTAAAGTTCTAATGGCGAAGTTTCTAGTCGATAATAAAGCTCTAATAAGGAAATAACATTATTGATGTGTCACACGGTAATACATTGGTCGCTTTTGTTTAAAGTACCTGAACAAAACTAAATAAATGGTAACATTTTATAAGAATATCATAACATAATAAATTCAAAATTAGCGATAGTAACTTAATATTAATTTAATAAAACTGAGTGGATTATTGCAAGAAATGTGAAAGTGAGCCCTTCGTAGGCCCGAAACCTTTAATTTGCTCCTGATTGCCTTTCCTTGTCTATTCTAAGTCCGATCCATTAAGATTAATCGAATTTGATTAAATATTTGAAATGCAACTACGGCAATATTTATTTTGATCCAGCTTAACTATTTTGAAGATATATAATTAATATGTTATTATGTTTTTAAGACATTACACAATTTCCCTACCTTTTGTAAGTTAATAAAAGAGGAGTTTATTAAATTAAACTCTTATTTTACGCTCAACTTGTTAGTATTATATATAATTTTTTAATTTTCCTACCTTTTATAGTTCGATAAAGACAGCTAGTTTTATAGTTTCAGTAAAAACATGGTAAACAAACTTTTAAACAGTTTCTGTTAATTTTCTTTTTACGAATAAACATGAAGAAAAAAATAAAAATTTATAATTTTGAAGGAATTTCAAAAGATCCTAAATGGACAAAACTACACTAGAGTACCATAAAGTAGAGTTCATTATATTATAATATTCCTATAATTAAGCAGTTTTTTTCTCTTTTTCCCAAGTATAATGGAAATCTTCGAATTTACTCACATTAATATCAGAACTCTACCTATTTTTGAAGAAAGTGGACGTAGCCAAGAACATAATCAGTCAGATCAATAAGGTTATAGTTTGAGCATAAAAGGAGAATAAAAAATTAACCGACTTTTTGCAGCCAGCCTAAATTAATTATTGATTTCAACTCACACTTTCCACCTAGTGGAGTTATCTCTATAAATTTGTTGAGATATGGCCGTGAAATATTTTAAGGATGCTATAATTAGAAATTTATTTAAGAAAAAAACTTGTATCGACAATTTAAAATTAAATTAGCCTACTTATATTTATCAAAAAATTCTTGGTCACGAACACATTTCTTTTCTAATAACATCTATCTTTATTGCTATACTACGTAAGATACAAGCGAGGTTGTAATATGAAAAGAACTAACAAGCTTGGATTTTCTATAAAGGCGAAGATCTTTTCATCCATATACATTTTGCGTCCCTGAGACACGAAAGTTATATGATTAATACTCACTACTTATATAATTTATTACTACGTGTGTATATACACTTATAAATATAATATTATAAATTTGATTATTTAAAACAAGGCCAAGTTTAATCCTATAAATTTGCGGTATGTCCCGGCTACAAAAATAACCTACCAAAGCCAAGTCATCATGAAACTATCATAGTGCCGCAATGATAGTTTCATCACAAGTTCGAATTAGCTCTAAAGAATTGTATACGTGTAAACTTTCGTAAAATTAAAATATCTTTAATAAAATTTGTCGATATTGATACGTTCGGTTCAGCGAAAAGAACACAGGTTCAAACCGAAAAAAGGCAATGTTTCAATCCGAAATTAAATAACAGTTTAAATTAGTCAATATACTTAAATAACAGTACATTTTCAAAATGAAAAAGTAAGTTCAAAGATATAAACCTAATGATATAGATTTCCTTAATTAATGCTCAATTTTGAGGGATTAAATTATTCGTATGTTCAAAGTTAGTAAGACTTATGAAAGATCTTTAATTCGCGTAGGTTTGGATTACAATCCAACGCCCGTATAAAATATTCCTCATTCATTATCGACCCTTCTCGCATTAGATTCTTTGACTTTGGTAATACATTGGATCATGTTATTGGGGTATTCAAATATAAACATACATTCGATGTCAGAATGTGAATATTTCAAGCTCTTATTTTGCTCTGCGTTGTGTTGTATTACAACATCTTTGTTAATAGCCCACCTGAAGATGTTGCAATAAAACTAAACCTAGGTCTAAGTGATGAACTTAAAGAAAGTAGAAAGAATACTATATCACGTAGTTTCATTTATTTTTTTAAATATTAGATATATTATATAATAAAAAACTATTTTAATTCGCGACAAATATTTACTGTATGTCATAGCTGAAGCAAATATTTTTAGTGATAATTTGACTTAGACTCTTATTTTCAATTATTTAAATATTCTATAGAGAATTTAAAATGTAGTTTAAGAGTATTAATACTTAATTAGTTTTAGTACGAAAGTCCGTTACTCAATACCACTAATATTATGAATCCATTGAATTAACCACATGTTTACTCAATACCACTAATATTATGAATCCATTTAATTAACCACGATTTGGTTTGGTAAATGCGTAGAATTTTGAAAATTTAACGTTTATGTAATTTTAATTTAGGTGTTTAGTCAGTAACGATATTTCAAAGCTTGTCTTAGCTGTATAGTCTAACGATATACATCTGCTATACCAGATACAATGTTAAAATATATAAAACAAATCAATATATAGAGAGAATAACCACAGATGTAGATACGATGCTGATAATGTTTGAGTATTGGAGAGAGAGTTTGCGGTGCAAAAGTTTACCCTTATTTACACGACTATAAGGGTAACATTTTAGTATTTTAATTATTTTTACTTAATGGAAATTATTAAGCAAAAAAATTGTAGATACAATATAAAGAAATTTATTAAATACTAAAGTTATTTTTTTTGTAAAAATAATATAAAAATGTGTATCATAAGCAGATTTACACAACACGAATGATCATAGAGGCTCTATCCAGGGGTTGTTAAATTAATTGAGAAAGACAAGAAGGGCAATTACAATCATTAAATTTTCTTATATCTCATATTGTTCTGGAGAAACCCTATTTTAACGTTTATACAAGGGTTGGCACTATTAAAGGTCACCGCGCACCGGGCGTTTTACTAAATATTTAAAGCAATTCCTTGTTGGATTTGGAATGTTGAGCGATGCAAGTATTATTTCAAAGAAAGTAGAATAGATATTTTGGTAATTCTGTTTCTTTCTTAAATGATATTTTTTCACGAAGGCTTCATGAAAAGATATTGATATACAATCATGAGACATTTGATTATAATTATGATAGAAAAATATTTAAAATAAAAATGTTAAAAAAATACCGAAATACAGAACTAAATAAAACGTGTTTATTCATCTTATACTTTCGAGAAGAACCCATTTTTTTGTTATACCTATAAACCAATTTCATGTATCGGACGACCTGTCCCTGTACAAATGTTTGTTCCCAAATTTCTAAAAGAACTTCACTAAAAGTAATTTGATGGTAATTATTCATTATGACAAATCATTGTGAAAATTTTGAAAGCAAACAGTAATAATTATAAAGCCTTATTATAAAGTGATAAGTTGATTAATCGATATTATAAGTGTACTTGATATTAATGAGAATATTATGGAAAAATAAACACATTTTCATACAATTATCTCTTATCTTTTAAACATATTTTGATAATTTATGGAATCGAGCAACGGCACCTTGCCAAAAATATATCGAATATTTCATTTCAATTAGTATTTTTTTTAAAACCTAAGGAAAGAGTCTAAAGTGTGAAAGAAACAAAATTTAATTAACCACATCAATTGACTTAAGAATCAAACTCCTTTGCATGAAAGTTTGGAAATTCTTTTCTCGTCCCTAATAAATTCTTCCGTTTACCAAACTGGCTAATGGTAACTTCGTTCAACTTAACTTGAATTCCTTTCCTCTTCGATAATTTGTGTAGCAAACATTTTAATTAGATTTGCTAACATCCGGACCAAAATT
Organism: Druceiella hillmani; assembly: GCA_039881145.1. Lineage (NCBI taxonomy): Eukaryota > Metazoa > Arthropoda > Insecta > Lepidoptera > Hepialidae > Druceiella > Druceiella hillmani. The sequence goes on along the minus strand of JAYKKI010000002.1, from coordinate 35,419,944 downwards.
GGTAGATATTTCCGAGTAACATTTTTGTTTCTTTCCTTGCTTTAATCCATTTATACTTGTAATGCTTAATTTCTTGATTATTTGTATCATGTAGATAGTTGTGTAGTTTGGAAAATTTGGAAAGGGATATTTTGATTGTTCAAATGAATTTATGATGGAAAACCGTGGATGTCTTATAATAAAGTCATGATTTAATTATTGTAAGTAGCTCGGGAGTCTCATCGAAGAAAAAAGAACTCTAAATGATTTCGTTTCACATATAGAAAATGTCTAAGCGATCGATTTACCTTGTGTAGCAATAATTAAAACTGAGAGGAAAGTGAAATTTAAAATATATTAATCTAATGTCAGATATTGAAGGTAAAAAAACTGATGCACGAATCAGGGTTTTGAGTAAGTTACTGCTTTATATATATTCTCTGACTATTCTGACTCAAGAAGGTTATGTATTACACCCAAAGAAACCTTATCCAAGAAAGGTTATTTTTATGGATATACAAAAAACTTCCGATACGACGATTTCAATTGTTATGCAAATATTATTTATTTTCTTACTTCAGTCTCAAGTTAATATTAATAATTCTTTTAGTTTTAATACTGGCTGTTAATACTTAATGTTCTCAGGGTGTATTTTTTTTAAGCATGACACACCGAGTTAATTTCTGTTAATTTTGATTACGCTCCATCCTCTCTGATTTATATCATTTTGTAAATAGTTATTTATTATCCTAAATGGTATTATTTTTTATTGCAGAAAACTTGGACTGTAAGTTTTGTGGAAACGTAAGTGTTTGTTATAAACATTTCCAAGATTGATATTTATAATAAACGACTTATTTTGTGACTAACTTAAACACAAAATTATGGGCAAAATTTATTACTATTTAATTTTGCTTTTTCCTTGATTGTTACTTTCTTTTAATCGACAAAATATTTGCCCGACAAAATATTTTTTTCATTTGTCATTCTAATATGTTGACGTTACTTTTGTACATAGCAAAAATCATCCGACGACTATCTGAAAATATAGAGAAAACCTGTCGACTATCAAATATTATAGAAGAATTTAAACTACTTACGATTATACGATCGAGCTGAAATTTATACACCAATGACAATGCAATGACCGACGAAAAAACCTGATAAGAATGAAACATTATGGTATTAATGAGATGGTTTAATGATGGAGACCGAAAGTAGCTACAAGATTTCTGTTCTAACAATCGTATTTCTACCAACTTGGGGCTTTAAGCTTTCACTTTTTAATTTTCAACACGTATGAACAGAAAGAATTCGCAAGACTTGAAAACTTAAAAGTGAAAAATAAAATAAAACATTTTCTTAAATTTATTGTGTGTAAATTTTTTTTTACTATATTTTTTTAAAAATATTACTCTTGTCTTACTGAAAATAATAAATGTGTAAATTTTCTTTGTACTTTTCATCACGTTAATTCTTTAAATAATAACGCAGATAAAAAAAATAACAGAGAATACGAAACTATTACAAATTGAAGTGTCCTTGATATTCGCTCTTAATAATGGTGTCTTTAAATCAATTGTATCTAAGAAGTTATAAAAAAAAATTATACTGGGTCTAAAGGAGGGCATATAATTTAAAGCTCTGCATAAATTAAATTAATTAGAGTTCCATTAGATAACTTATAAATACTTTTAAGCACTCAATGTAACACAAATGGAATTATTACAAGTATTTTGTGATTTAATGTGTAAAAATTCTAAAATAGTAATACTGAACTAAATTTTAAATTCTTCGGCCATCACTTTCAAAACATTCTGCATTTCTGTTTCTCATTATATTTTTAAGATATATTGTATTCGAGTGATTTCACTAAATAACGCGAAAACGATAGAGTGAAGCAGACTTTTTCAAAATTGGCGATGGTTCTTAATGAACATACTTTTCAATCTCCTTATTTAAGATCATAGAAATTTATGCTTCCACCGCCGTGAATACACTTATGTTGAGAAACAATACATCACAAGACACAACACGCTCTTTTCTAATAAAAATGTTTTTTTGCATTTTGTGACAGTCAAATTTTGATTAAATTAATATACTGAATATAATATAGCTGATATAATTATTTCTTTCTCAGGATTACCTTTTCTGCCCATAATCCTTTTCATTCCTCTTTATTTTTCTTTATTACACTTGTTTTAAGGATATATACGTCAAACAATTTTATTACGACTGTTCAAACTTTTGATCAAACGTTCAAAGATTTGACAACAAAATCCGTGATAGACGGATCGAAGGAAAGGCAAAAGGATGTACAAATATTTTTCGTAGAATTTGCGTAGCTTTAATATTATAGTCCTTACTATAGTTACATTACAATTTATAAGAATACCGGTTAATGAAAATTATTTATTTGTCTTCCATGGAACTAAAGATGTCATTAATTTTCTTCAAGAATTTTTAACCTTCCTCTACTTATTTTCATTCATTATCATAAATAAAAAATATAGACCATTCGCCTAGTGATATATATATTAAAAAAAAGAAACGCAGTTCGATTCCATATAAGACAGAAGTATATCTCTTCTATTCTGTATTTATTTCTTGCGATTATTAAAACAATTAATATAAAATTCTTATATAAAATTCTTTATTTAACTTCTAAATATCTACTGAAAATTTTACTAGTTATCCTAGTTAAAACCTCCGCCAACGATGCGTTTCATAACATTAATTCTCATCACTTTTTCAACAACAATATTTCAATTAATTTTTGTGTTTAATGTGCACATCAGAATGTTTTCATTATTATAGTTGACAATAAAAATTGTCTTCTATATCAAAGAAACACCGAACATAATACTCGGCATTATTTTAACGTGATTGTAACTTCTGGTCGAGCGCGCAGATCGTGGGTCTGGAAAATTGTAATTAAAATGATTACTACAAAAATAATCGAGGTGGAATGGAATTTAAGTTAAGTCGGACAAAGCTGTAATTAGTCAGTTCGTTGAACGGAAGAATTTATTCTGGTGAATCAAAAGGACGTCAAACTTAGTTTGATTTGTAAATCTTCAGGAGTGGTTGGTATTTTAATATTAAAATATTTTTAAGATGAATTGGTTAATAAGGTTTATTTAATGTTGATCCATTATATTAAAAAAATCGTGTGGAACTCTAGGACTGCCGCGGTAAAGCTATTGCATAGCATTTTTTATCAACTTATGCAATTATAATATTTCCTTCATTAATAAATGCACTTTGTTTATTCTTATTTAAAACACTTTATACACAAATTTTACGCGTACAGCTATTCACTGTCGTACATAGATGATAGATACCTATACACTTATATACTTTCTCACAAACAGCTGCTTACGTATTCGTCCGATTTCGGAGCAACTCGTGTCGATCCGTGCGAGCTTCGTACAGTCTACACGCATACGTCTAGTCGCACGCACACAAACACCGTGCCAAAGTTTGCCGAACTGAAACGACGTTAGACGACGCACGGCTTTCAACGCCGCACCCCTGTGTCGGTCGGAGTGGGGGGTGTTAGATTTATTTTCGTTACGGAATTTCTTGATTCGGTCGCCGCGCTCAAAGCCCGAGATAAAAGCTAGGCAATATCTTAAAAATATCTTCATTGGTTAGATAGAATTATTTAAAATGTTGCAAAGCGAGATATGTCGAAAATATTACTTATTTTTACATAAAAATAAAAAGTAAATTACCATTTATAACATAGAAATTTAATGATATCTCTTTTATTTTTAGGCGATGCCAAAATTAAGTTGATAGTTAAATAAAATAGGTTTACTATGTCAATATAAAATCAATAATTCTCACATTATTTCCGTTTAAATAGTTTTACGTTAAATTAGCTTTTCTCTTTTGAAAAATTTTCAATTGTCTTTAGATTTCCATGTGAAATGTTTTATTTTTTGGCTATTTTCTTTATGTATCTACTTTAGAATTAATATAGTATGTGTTTCTTTAATATATTTTTCATATTTATGTCTTATCGACTGGGATATTAAAAAGTACTTGGCAAAATTTCATAGAATTCTGTTAGGAAATTATATCAATTGATGAATAGGGATAACATCCGTATCAGGGATACATGACTAATATACTTGAGAATGAAGATTCATCAGTTGTTTAAGGTTCTATTATTGTCAATGAAGACTCATAATCAGTCAACTTTTCTAGAAATAAGTTCTTTCTGTTGATTTGAATCAATTAGCTGACCTCTTGTATCCAATCGGCAAAAAAGAAGTAATCAGAAGAGGAAGGCGAGTTTTAAATAAATATTATGGTCATAGGAGTACAATATAAAGTTTTGTTTGAAACATTATTAAACAAATCTTAGGTGAGAAAGTAGAAGGTGACCTTTATTAGTATGCAAACAGGAAAAAATAAATTCAGTAAACAATAAGGAACTGATACCAAGTAAAGCGTTATCGAAACTCAAACCTCGGCTTTTGTGAACAGAGATGGCGTAAGTTAAACACATAGAAAATTTCTCAGGGTAAACTTATACTTAATTTAGTATTTAAAATTTTGTTTCATCCTTTCTTATTCATGTTTGTACATAGAAGATATTTACGGAAAAAAATATTTACGAGAATACAACAAAAATACAAAAATATTGTTTTTGCTTTGTTTCTCCGTTTGTCTGTGAGCCTGTTTATTTGATTATGCAAGAACAGCTGAAAGGATATCATATATGTTTTATTGCAGTATATGTATTATCGATGAACTAAAAGAATATATGACAAATTGATGTTTCAAATAAAAAGTGCATTTACTTGAAAAAGTTTACTTTTGTAATTATTGCAATAGATGGCGTTACGTGTATTAATCTTTCTGTTAATATTTTCTAAAGTTTCACTCGTGAACGAAGTAGCAGATACAGCTAGTTATTATTAAATTTATTTGAAATATCTTTTCTTCTGTCAATATCCAAATAAATATTTTCGAAATGTTGCAAGACTAAGTACTATAATCAGCTCAATTTGTCTTTCCGCTAAAACATAAAACATAGATCTGCCATCAGGTTGCATAGGAATAACCTTATGTGGTATAACTGCGCCATCCGCTGATATGTGTACAATTTCCATTATAGTGAAAAATAAAACTAAGTAGAGACGAAAACAAAGTCATTTATTCAAAATGTTGACATACCAAAATGAAAAATTGCAAAATCCAGTTAGTATTTTAATTAGTCTCAATGGAAATAGTGAAATGTTTGAATTCGATTAAAACTGACCTCTCTGTAGCTCATTAAATATTTGATTACGTTACGTGTATTAATCTTTCTGTTAATATATTAACAGAAAGCTTACGACCTTCTTTATTTTAGATGTATTATATTTCATTTATTTATTTTATCATTAGAACTATAAATTTTAAGCACAACTAATAAAATATAAATCAAAGTAAATTTTCGATGGACTGAAACGCAGTAAATTGTTCGAGAAAAAATTTATTAATCAATTATTAGAAGTTACATACGGGTTTTGATTACTTGTTAGCGAGTGTGAACCAGCTAGTAAGTAGCACTTTTGTGTATTTGTTTGGTGTGTATCTGTTTGGAACTTTTTAAGTTACTGTAATGAAATTTAATATTTTGAATGAGGATTAGTAGAGTAATATGTAGATAGTTTCTCAAATATTTTATGAGCTACCGAGAGGTCAGTCATGGCACGAAAGATTTCATGTAAATAGTGCCCGTGCGCTTAGATATGGTATTGTTTCCATCTACGAAGTTAAAACGACAAACCCATAACTTAATTTATATTTCACTCAGTTATTATTGTTTTTAAGCTTAAATTAATTTAAATGAAACTACGTGATGTAGTATTATTTCTACTTTCTTTAAGTTCCTTACCACGACCTAGCTTTCGTTGTATTACAACATCTTCAAGTGGGCTATTAGCAAAGATGAATGAAGTTCTACAAAATTAACGCCAAATATATTCAATATTGTTTTTAAGTTTAACAAGTTTTGTAAAGAAGACTAAAATTATGAGGATTTTGATATAATTTTGATTAAAAAATGTTGGTAATGTTTTTCTTTGTTTAAATTAAAAAATCAACAATGCTTACTTGGCGAAACGCAAAGCTGAAATAAGCCTTTTAAAATAGTTACATTTTATTTTATAAGACGTTATTAACTCGTGTCTTAATAAAGTAATGTGGAAATACGGTGGGAATTGTCTCGTTATATCGTAGTTAGTAAGTTAAGACTACAACGACCATTAAAGTCGAATAGTTTTTTGCTTAAATAATTATAATGTTAAAGCAACAGACCAAAATTTTAATAATTACAGATAGTATATCAAAATATTACTTTTTATGAATAGTGGATATTTCATTTTTCTCATGTGAATTCCATGAGAATATATCCCATAAAATGTTACTTGGTAGACGAACACGTTTGCGGCTTAGTTTTTTCTATGTTATTTTTAGATTTAGTTTTTATTCTAAATTCAGTCGACATCTAGTTACTCGACTACATAATGTTTATTTTTAGGAAAAGGACCGGCAAAAGTTGTTTGTCCACACTTAGTAATAGTCATAGTTTTATTTGATATTGGTACATAAAGTACACCCAATCGTATCAATTTGTACAAAATAAATCCAAAATATATTCAAAGGTAAAATAAACAATATCATAAATAATATTTATTACACCACCTACGTAACGGGAATAAGCCAGAAGAATTAAATAAAAATTAGATTCAAAACATTTTGAACAAGAATTCAATTAATACAACAAATTAACATAAATACAAAGCAATTAAAATGTATCATCTCAGATATCGACAAGAATGTCGTCAACTTATATTACTAGTCAAACTGAAAAAATAATGGTATTAATAATAACATTTTGAATATTAAATGTCAACTAATAATATTGTATTATTATGAAATAATAATAAGGAAATAACATTTTGAATATTAAATGTCAACTAATAATATTGTATTATTATTTCATAATAATAAGGAAATAACATTTTGAATATCAAATGTCAACTGATAATATTGTATTATTATGAAATAATAATAAGGAAATAACATTTTGAATATTAAATATCAACAATAATATTGTATTATTATGAAATAATAATAAGGAAATAACATTTTGAATATTAAATGTCAACTAATAATATTGTATTATTATGAAATAATAATAAGGAAATAACATTTTGAATATTAAATGTCATCTAATAATATTGTATTATTATGAAATAATAATAAGGAAATAACATTTTATATATTAAATGTCAACTAATAATATTGTATTATTATGAAATAATAATAAGGAAATAACATTTTAAATATTAAATGTCAACTAACAATATTGTATTATTATGAAATAATAATAAGGAAATAACATTTTAAATATTAAATGTCAACTAACAATATTGTATTATTATGAAATAATAATAAGGAAATAACATTTTGAATATTAAATGTCAACTAATAATATTGTATTAATATGAAATAATAATAAGGAAATAACATTTTAAATATTAAATGTTAACTAACAATATTGTATTATTATGAAATAATAATAAGGAAATGACATTTTAAATATCAAATGTCAATTAATAATATTGTATTATTATGAAATAATAATAAGGAAATAACATTTTAAATATCAAATGTCAACTAATAATATTGTATTATTATGAAATAATAATATGGAAAATAACATTTTGAATATTAAATGTCAAAAAACAAAAGAAAATTGTTATAATATAATAATAATACAAAAATGTCAAATTTACAAAAATTGTGAAAATACTAATAATATTAATGGAATTAACAAAAATAGAAATTGTAAAATAATAATTCATTAGCAAATGCTTCGTTTACTGTATTTTAAGCTTTTTCCATTCGCATGTCCTTCACTCTGCTCTGGAAATAAATGCCTTGCAAAACTTTAACAGTTGCAGGTAATTTCTGAAATAAAATTGGCACAACTGCATACAACACTTTTTGGCAACCTATCTAGGTCTGCGCTTAACGCTTCTAATGTTATTTTTCTAATTATTACTATATTCCCATAATTTAAAGGAAAGTTATTACTATTTTTTTTGGTATAAATTATATTTTCATATATGTAAGCACTGGGCTTAGTCATGATACTCGTGGTTCGAAATGTCTCTTTACACGAGTGTCTAGACCTTAGACCTAAAAATATCTGATTGTTCATTTTGATAAAATAAATATTCTGCTTGAGTTAAATTATAATGAAAATAGTAAAGTATAATGCAAATTTATAATGGAAATAAACGCTGTAAAAATATCACTTACAATAAATTATTGTTATTAAAAAACTGTTTGAAGATATTTATTCTTAAATTGCAATACAAGAAGAGTAATCATTAAACAATATAAATATCAAACTAAAAGCCCATTTACAAAAAAACACAGAAGAACTCCCAATTCCTCTTCATAGGAAATAGATAATCTGCTAATTTTATTTATAGTCTTTGTAATCATTTACTCACACCAAATTATAATTTAAACATTCCACTCCACATATTATAATTTAAATATTCCAATAGTTATTTATAAATGTTAAGAAAATTTATTGTAAATGTAGTATTAACTTCATTTTTGTTGATGGTAATAATATAAACTAAGTTTTAGAAAGCTAAAATGAATTGCTGCTTTTAATATACAAAATCCCAAAGTCTTTACATACATAAATCTCAATTGAGACGTTCTGAGATCATTTTGCCGAATTTGTAATAACCTTAGTGATTTATTTTTAGTTTTTACGTGCATCGTTCACAATTTCTTTGCACTGATATTATTTTATTTTTAACTGGGTTATTCGCAAAAAAAATATTTAATTTCTTGACAAAAATTGAATTAGAATTATCGTAAAGATAATTTATAAAATTACAAACATTATTAATTTATTCAGGAAGATTTTGCCATATTAAATATGTTAACATATAAACATTAAAGACAGTTTAAAAAATTTGCCAACATTTTAGAAACTGTCTGTACGCATTTTGGTAATTTTATCTAAAAATAATATGGTACGTGCACGCTACGCGATGCAAAATCTAACCGCTATATATTTATTAAACGAATTCCCTTTTAGTTTATCGGCAACGAAATTTAAAAGCGACTTTGAAAAAGGAAGCTCGAAAAGGACGCTAAGTCGGAGATAAATCTACTTACCGAAAATTATTTGCATAAAATATTTACGACGGTAAACTTGCATTTCAAGTATTTACACAATACACATAAAAGAAAGTCAACATTCGTCGAAAACTGTTATAAATAAAACTTCAGGTGAGGGGTAATTTAGCTATGAAAAAGATTTCTTTCCTGCCGGTTACGAAAGAAAGATCCTTTACAGTAAACAAAACTAACAAAGGATAATTTATTTATTAATAATTTATTACAATTTCCTTTTGGTTTACTGACATTACAATAAAACGTATTAGTATAGTAGTGTATACAGCATATAAAATGTATTGTAAAAAAATCTGAAATGAAAATATAAAATTTATTGTAAAAAAATATGATTTAATTGTAAAAAAATCTTATTTTTGTAAAGACATTTTATAGATTAAATTAATAACAAAAATAACATTTATGACATAACATTTAATTAGAAGTACTACATTTTAATGTGAGCAAATGTGTTGCAATAACGTAATCATACTTATTTGTACTTTTGATGCAAAATTATGAATTAATACGAAAGGGTATTATCAGTTTGGGAACTCCGTGTTATTAGTAGTAAATAATTTAAATACTCATATTGGAGAAAATAAAAAAAAAATATGTTTAAACATGAAACAATAGACAGAAAGGCGATTACTTATATTATTTTTTACGGTCGGTTAAGAGGACAAAGTCCTAGTTTATTTCGATTCCATAGAGTGCGCACAAATATCTTGCAGGGTGCACCTGTGTTTCGTGCATTTACACTGCTCCACGCAGTATTGCGAGAAGCACCCAACCTTGTCACTTTTTTATTTTGAAGTTGCTTTGTAGTTTACGATCCATGGTTTTATATTTAATTTTATTTCCTTAAACATTTATTGCAGATTGTTATTGACATCGTACTTGAAACTATTACACTTTTAGTGTTTACCTTTCGGGTTAACATATAATTTAGACATGGGTTTTTGAACAAATCAATCAAATATCATTACGATACAAATTAATTGCCACCAAACGTACAATATACTGTAAGCTTTAATTTTTGTCGAATTGGAGCACTAACTCATTCTATGGACAAAATTGATTTTAACAAATATGTTAATTAAGAGCAGAAATCGTAATATTATTGCCCGTAGATATTGACGTCCGTACAATTATTTAAACATTTAAGGGTTCATTTGTAATGTTTTGTCACAGAAAATATTGTGAATTTAGAAGAATACCATAATTTTGCTTCTCATTTGTTTTTAATAATTTACATTAACTCTTTTAGTTACTCCTACCCCTTTTTGTGTAATAAATTAGAGATAATATAATATCAGATATCGGCTACGTTTTATGCAATCGACTAGCTAAACTGATGCTATGGCAATTTGATGTTTCAATACTGTCATGTTAAAATGTACTTAAAAAGAAATGTTATCTACCACTGCAGGGACACGTGCATTTATAACTTCGATATTGTTTTGTGTAACATAATGCAAGAACTACTTTAACGAAATGGTTTGTTACGAAGTCTTGGTTGGAAAAGTACTGACTGCTAACAAAGCGTTAAGTTAAAGAATTCCAGAAATGGCATCGCAAATGCGTGTGCAAAACATATCGTTGCCAGTGTCACTTTCGTTGGTGCTGAGAAAATATGGTATATTAAATTTAATAATTGAACACATACACCCTACAGTTCTACGATAAAATCAATGCGGCTCTGACTGAATTTCGCCGATCCGTATGTTACGAGTTAAAATGGGCTGACGGAGAAAAGGATAGAACAAACGACTAAAGACGCACTAACAGAGATTTGTTCGATATGTGAAAAGTTGATCAAAGACCTTGCCGACGAAAATCGTCAGTTGTCGGCCACCGACCAACAAAAATCGTTTCTTCTGCGTTGCGCATAAATCGAGTCGTTCGCTAAGTGCATGTTATATGGTTGCTGAGTACAAGTTTTGTTGACAACTCAAAAATAAAATTTTGGTCTTTGATTGCAAGGATAAAATAAAATTTTGGTCTTTGATTGCAAGGATAAAATAAAATTTTGGTCTTTGATTGCAAGGATAAATAAAATTTTGGTCTTTGATTGCAAGGATAAAATAAAATTTTGGTCTTTGATTGCAAGGATAAAATAAAATTTTGGTCTTTGATTGCAAGGATAAAATAAAATTGCAATTTACTTCAAACCAAGTCTGAAACGTTTGCATTAGTATTCTAGAAAGATAATTTTCACTTCATTTTCATTTGCGAATCGTTTCGACTGGCAGACCATAATAGACGCACATAAGAATAATATAGCTAAATTTATGAAATATATAATATTATATTTTAGGATAATTTAATGCAAAAATAATTAATATATATTATGCTGCTGTGATTACTGAAGTTATAAATGCCGAAACGTACGGTGTATCTTTTATGAGACTGAAAACAAAAGAGAATATGAAATATAAGATACCGTTAGAACCGGATTTAGCGGCAGTACATATCAAAGATATTAAAATGATTCAACCCCCACCGCAAGTAAATGAAACAAAAACCCGCAACTCTACGTTCTAGTTATCATAAATTAAATTTTTGTTAATATTATGACCTTTCAGAAGTTAATTGTTATTGTTTCTTTATTTTTTAAGTTTATTATAATTTAATACGACTGTTGAATATATTTGGGGTTTAATTTTGTAGAAATTCATTATTGACAATTAAATGAAACTACGTGATGTAGTATTATTTCTACTTTCTTTAATTTCTTTACCACGACCTGGGTTTCGTTGTATTACAACATCTTCAGGTGGGATATTAGCAAAGAACTTTGGTAATATCCCACCTGAAGATGTTGTAATACAACGACACCTAGGTCGTGGTAAAGAAATTAAAGAAAGTAGAAATAATACTACATCACGTAATTTCATTTAATTGTGATTAATACGACTGCTTGAAAGATGTAAGAAACAGTCTGTGGTCATTATAAAGACTTTAATAAATAATATTTATAAATTAATAGGCATTTATAATTAAATTCATGGTATAAAGTAAGTAATCGTGTTATGTCTCATTGTAGAAAATAGCTAGTCGCACTATGTACATACCTGTGTACACAATGGGACAAATCCCATTTTTGAAAAAAAGCTAATTTATAGGAAATGTATTTTAAGTATCGAAAAAGTAATAATGCCTGTCTATAGCCAAATAAATTGTCTATCTTTATTTAAAAAATCCTACTTTTGTAAATAGTGCAGATATGATACTTTAAAATTTGGGTGTCTCATTGTTGGACCAGTCACCTTTTATATTTTTTCATTTTTACACAATTCATAATTTTTTATCATTTTTCCTTGATATAGTTTTAAACCCTTACATTGATCGCTATAATCTCCAATTCAGTAAATAATACCAAACAATAATTATAACATCGGCCACATCTAATATCAAAAATATCGCTAAATTTAAATTATCCACCCTAATGTTAGTAAAAACAAAAAGATTAAAGATTTATTGCCATTGACCGGAGCCGCCGTCTTGAATCTCAGAAACATCGTGAAATCGGAATACAACATTCTAAAATCAGTTGAAATCGCATATAATAGCGATTTATTACATATTATATACGCCGTCATCTTCAATCTCAAAAATGTTGTGAAATTCGGATGAACATGCGATCATTTTTAAAATAATACCGCTATAATTAGTGCAGCTGGCCAGAAGTTCAATATATTTTTGATCACATTTTATATATAATTTCTCAATTCCTATAAAACAATTACGATACGATACGAATTACGAAATTTCTTCATGCACGATTCTGTCTTATACGTTTCTCTATTTTTATTTTTTTTATTAAGTGTACTGTAATTGGCATCTAATAATACGAAACGCCACTGATGCCTTCATCACGAAAGCCGTTACCTATTCTACAAATATGGTGTTCATTATTATTAGGAAGATCCGATATTATCTTGCATTTAAAAAAAATCAGGAAGGTCGAATTCAGTACTTTGCTATAATGAATTGGAAATTTTCTTACCTGTTTTTATTATCTACGGAATTGAATAAATATATGTTGTGTATAAATATAATTATTAATGAAAATACATTTAATCAAAATAAATTTATAATCATGCGTAGAAACAGTTATTATTCTCCTACTAAAGACTTGACACAAATCAGTCAATAAAATTTACACCTATCACTGTGTTAAAAATATCACTGTGCATGATTAAATATTACGAAATGTCAATAGCAACGAGTGTGAAAAAATATATTATTCTTACCTCAAAGCCCATAGGCAACTGACTAAGAAATGAATCGTGAGAACGTATCCCAAAAAATACGTGAGCCACGGAATCACCCGATCCCATATATTGTTATATAGAAAATTCGCACAGCGAATGAATAAATTTTTCAGAAACATTAAATCAGTATTGAAAATAATCAATACAGTATACAACATTTTAGTTTTTTTATATTTGTTACTATCTTAAAAACTTTGAAAATATCCAGACATTTTCAAAATAATAAGCTCGGAACAGCCTTGGTTTGATTGACGCCAAAGCATCATTGAGCTTTTACTGTGATAATTAGGGATGAAATTCTTGATCGAATATTTTGAGCGAAGGATTTGTTTACATTGTACTATACATACTTTTCTATGTTAACATATTTTTTTCTGTTTTTAAAAGGTTGTAATTTGCATTTAGGAAGGTTAACGACAAGAGCCAAAATTCATACCACCATCCTAATAACTGGGTTAATAATATATCAATAATATTAAATAATTAAACTGCAATTCATTTTATTATACTGCAGGGTAAAAGAGTTCATTATTCGTTTAACTTTATCGTAATTAAATTAAAATTCAGTGCATTAGGGGTAAAATTATAATATGAAAATAATAATATTATGTTCACAAAGAATCGCAATATGCTTTAATACAGAAAAAAAGTTAAGAAGGAAGAAACGAGGGATTAAAATAGAAGAACAAAAACTATGAATCACGTATTGATGAAGATTGTTAGTTATTCTTTAGGGCACATACAAAACAAATTATTGTAGAGAATCATATTATTTTTAAAATTATTTATATCTTGGAAAGACCATGCCCCAATCACAAATTCATCCAATTACACAAAGCGCTTGGCGTGGGGAAGAATATAAGATGAAATGTTTATAAAATAATAACAAAAAAGACAGAAACTCAGAGGGATGTGAATAAATATCATTTAGTGATATTGTAAATATCATTTAGTAATAACATAAATTCTCTATTTTTACAGCGGTCAATGGAGCAGAATATGTAGGTTGGGTATATCCATTAAATTATGTTCATTAATGTAGGCACAGGTGAAAGCTGTTACTTTTGTAAGCTGCAGTTAGGTGGACGCTGTGGGATATCTGTGCACGCTGTAGGCATGTGAAATCAACTATCAGAACCTTCTCCCCTGTAGCAGCTATGATCATAAAACACTTATATACTAAAGACCACAGGAGTTTTGATATAAAAAATGCATAATCAAAAGTAATGGCCATCAGAGTCGAATGAAATTATGTCCGTTTGTGCCATTATAAAATCTGAGATGAATAAATGAGGATAACACCAATGCATTTTATGACACAATAACCTATTGAATTTTTTAAATATTCCACTATGGGGAGATAAGTAGCTTCATCCAAAAATACTACGGACTAAAGAGTTAAATAAAATAATGATAGATCCGATATCACGAAAATCGTGGGAATACAATATGAAAAAGTTAGTACCTTGTAAGCTTTGTGATAGCTTTCAGCAATATGACTGTAAAACGTGAAATAATTACCCATATGTACACCTAGATCCCGCACATATGGAACCCTTTCTAATTTAGTTCCGTCCAGCTCATAACTATGCACAAGAGGGACCATAAGCGGGAGTATGCCATCATCGCATAATCGCTTACATTAAAATGTAGCTTGTTGCTCAGACTCCATTCGAATATTGAGTAGATATGTTAGAATAGAAATCTAAAAGGAGTTTTAAATTCTCGAGGAACAGAAGGCAAAGGGCAGTTTTGACAACTGAGGGCTAATCGTTTATCATAATGAGGAAAATTATTATGATGTGAATATATATATATATATATATATATATATATATATATATATATATATAAACATACACACACATGCATGTATAGCAATGTCTGCCTGTCTGTTTGCATATAACGTGATAGCTTCATTTATCCTACTAGATTGATTTTAATGCACTTTTCGCAATCACATATTCTATTATTTGTTGTGTGTAAAACATTATCGTCGGGAGATACTTTTTATACTTATGAGGTGTTTTCTAGAATGCGGATTAGTTGTAGGTTATGAATACCGAAGACAAAACAAGAACGCAGAGATAGCATTTCTATATTTGAAGTTTAACATTACAATTCTCTTCACAAGATGGCCGCGGGCAAAAGCTGAAGCCTAAGTAAATTCATTAAATTCGAACTATTGTTTCCTAATTTTATTAATATCGAATAAAACAGTTGTGACATACCAAATAACATAATGAAATGCCTTACTCTTACATAATATCTCATATATAAATACTCAATGTAAATAAGATATATTTTATTAACCTAAAGGCTGGGAATTAATTTTCCTTATTTTAATGGAAAACTAATTTCAATTTGATTTCCTACCTTACTCCGAATCACCGATTAGCCACCCTAGATTAAATTTGAACGTTATTCATTAACGTTTTAAAGCATATACGACAAGAATTCAAAATTAATTCACTATTGAGTTTATAATTTCGTATTAATTTGACTCTAGCCTACCATTTTAGTTCGTCTGTATAAAAGAAACACAAAACTTGAAATTTATTCCGAAATCTAAATTTGACCGTTGGAATAGAGTGAAATAATTTACCCGTTCTCAAATACGTTATGCATGTCTTCATTGAGAAAAAATATTAAACAACCTGTTAAGTACGAGCAAAACTAGTACTACGACTGTACACGCTTAGGCACCTAAAATATTTAAGGATAAATACTGTTTCTATTGGATCACTTAAAATTATAAACATGATTTTTCACTTTCACATGTGTTAAAATATAATTAATTTCCAAATCATTCTTTAGTCTAATTACTAATTACTTTAGTATATTACATTTATCATCCATCAAAGTGAAGAACTTTTAGAATTAAAATTTTGCTTTTGGCATTTAGTTTTAACCGACAACAGCAATGTTGAAAAGAAAGGGTTATTTTTTAGTATATATACGGGTAAAATGAAAAACATTTCCACACAACAATGTATTTTCTTCAAACCAAGTTACAGCTTTCTAAATACTGCCATTTTTGAGATAAACCTGAAAACAAAATGAAACAAAAAATAATGAATTTAAAGGTCAACAAAATCTTTTTTTTCAGGTATTTTTTTTAAAATAAATTTGACTGCATTTAAATTTTTTTTAACGATATACCTGCTTTAACAAAGCAAACAAATAGCATTTCGTTTTGTCTGGAGAGGCGTCCTTGAATAATATTTTAAGCAGTTTTGAATACTATTTCAACTAGAACTTATATACTATGTGTGAAATTTAAGACGATGTCTTATTTCGTTTAAACGTTGAAAATCTCTGATAGATGGATAGGCGGAAGGAAGGATAGATGATCTTGTTTCATCAATAGGATTTCATTCGAAGACATCGGATACGGAACGCAATAAACTTGAGCGATGTCAAACTCTTTTATCTTAAATAAAGAAAACCATTTCTTGTTCGGTGGAAACAAACAATTCTGAATGAAGAAATTATCTGTTTTACCGTGTCTCCGTTTATATTTCGCACCTTTTATCAACTATAAAACGTGGCGTCAACGGTGGCGTTTACTTGAAATGTTAAACATTTCAAGTAAACGCCACCGTTGATAAACTTAAATTTAGAAATTTTAATGATAGAAATTGAAACGATTTTCCGAGCAAGCGATAATACTGTTTATATTTTCAAATAGTTCAATAGAAGCACTGTGTATGCTTAAATGCTTTCATGCTCCTAACATGTAATATGTTCGGAACCCTCCTATAGTGAATTTTATTCGGACTTTTAACTAGTTTGTTTAATAATAATTTTCATCAAAGTAATTACAAAAACGTATAGAATGATGCCCATCTTTTACAAATATCCTACGTATGAAATGCAATTAAATCGTAAGAGGCACAGCAGAAGCTGCTTCGCACCTATCTGTATTATAATACCTACACGTAGTGCATATGGATATATATATATATATATATATATATATATATATATATATATACATTTGTACAATTATCTTCGATTTTCAACTGGTAGGTAATCAAATGAACAATGTGAAGAGAACTGGTGATATTAATGTTAAAGTTTGAATAATTTTAAAAATAATTTTCAAAACTAATCTTTACGCATTTATCTAAGATAGTTTTTTTCATTATTACATGTTTAAAAAATAGCCGGATAGAGACGAGATTTTCTCCATTCAGTACCCTCTATCATTACTAATTCAAATAGTAGATAATACTGGTATTATATAATATATAATGTACATTTTACATTACTCAATATTTTTTAAAGCACCAAATTCGAAAAAGATAAGACTATTTGTGGAAATGGTTCACAAAAAAAATTGCTGTGCTTAAGAAGGCAATTTAAAAAGAAAAACTTTGGTAACCAATATATACTTTGTATATTAGAAATTTTAAATATGAAAATAAAAAGAAAGATAACATATGCGTTTATATTAAATTACATTCCAATAAAATTTTATTCAAAAACTGAATATAATTAAAGAAAATTATGCATCCCATATGCACTCCGTGTTCAACAGTGAATTCGCTCGGCCGATGCTGACGGTAGCCAAGTTTCCCCGAACAATGCAGTACCCATTCAGTTGATTACTTACACTATTCTTTAAAATTTGGAACTGCCCGACCCATGCTGAAGGGAACCGAGTTTACCCGATTCAGCGTCACCGACCCGAACCTGACGACTCAGTTTCGTTCACTACTAAGAAAAATATGTGGGTGCACTTAAGAAGTTTTTAGTACAAAAATAGATTAAAAGCAAGGGATTTTTATTTATTTAAGATTATATTAAGGACTCAAGACTCATAATTTATTTTAAAGCAATCGCTTTCGTTTTATGGTAAGTTTTAATTGCCTTCGTATTTCCTGACAAAGAAGTTACAATTCTTAGACTATTTTAAATATTTCTTCGCCGCGAATATTTTCTTTATTGATGAGGAATTTGTATACTTTTACGATATTTTAGCCCTGAAATTTTTCTTCGCGTAACTAAATTATATTTAAAAGCATTCGGTATTAGCTTTGTGAAACGTCTTTTCAAGGGGAGACTTTTTAACGAGTTTCTTGTCGCTTGGATCAATACTGCGTTCACTTTATTGAAATTACTTCCCCAGTCACAAAGTGTTTCGGTGGCCTTTTATGAATTTTACTAAGATGATAAAATTTTATTCATTATCTAAATTATATTTTTATTACATTATTCTTTAATAGTGAATATTTGTTTTGAAGCTATTAATATGACATATAATATGAGATATTCACTGGTCTACGTACGCATTAGTAGACATTTCAATAATGTGTGATAATAATGTTAATCTTCAATTATTGAAAAAAATGAAAAAAAATGAAAGAAAATTTAAACAATCTTTTATCTTTTTTTTCTTTATTCCTCTTCTATTAATATGAAATTCAAGAATAAAAAGAATCTAATGAATATAAAAATAAATTATGGAAATTAACCATAAAACGAGTATGTTAAGCAAAACAAATTGAGTTCATTGAAGTACGTGTTTAAAAAACTAATATATAAAATTAGTGAAGAGGTCAAGTTTCTAAAAAATAATATATAAAAATAGTTGAGGGTCAAGTTTCTAAAAAATTTAGTGACTTTGACGAGATCAAAGAGACTTCTTAACAGCTAAAACAAATAGTATTTCAGTGAAATTCATACTCATTACATCGAAACTACGTCAAAATTTGTACAAAAATAGAATTATGAAACAAAAAGAATTTTAAAAACGGCTGGGATGAGTTAAATGTTATAAAAGTTTGGTGGTAAAAATTTATGGGACGGAAAGTTAAAATAATTATAAACTTAAAAATATTTTAGATAATTTATAAAAATGCCAGAAATAAACTGTACAACGTTTAAGATAACATTTTTGATATGTTAAAAACATATGAGAAAATTTGTTCAGAAAAACAATGAAGTTATATCGACGAAAATTTTGTACATTACGAGCTGAACGACGACAATGTCTAAATTTCCCCACCAATGTTTTATTAGTTGACAAACATCATCAAAACCAAATTTTCATAATAACCTTTAAATTATTGAGCAATAAAATAAATCAGAATCCGAAAGTTTGCATGATCTTTTATATAAGTCAATCATTTTTATTGCGAGGCGCATACTCGTTAGGCGGCAGTAGGGGCGTTATGTTTTTTATCTATGGTCGATTACGGGAGTGTAAAATTATGCGATAAGGGAAAAACCTTAATTTGGTAAATGAAAATGACTTTAAAATTGAATTGTTAGTTATAAACATTTGATATTTGGACTACATCCATCATATTTCTAAACGATTCCACATTTACTGAAATACAATAAAATGAGTGTTAATAGATTAGGCATTAGCTGAAAATGCGGTTATGTATACAAACATATGCAGACCTTTTACTGAATAATTATTTACTCAGATACTGATCTAAATAATTAAAATCAAAAGAAAAACCCTTTAGATTTCAAGGGAAATGGGAATAACATTTTCATGTGATACCTTTACCAAATTGTTTAATTTTAAATTTATAAGAACTTTGATCAAACATGATTTAAAGCATAATGTGACCTTATAATATTGAAAACATCTTTAAAATTAAGTTATACCCTTATATTTTTTTATTCTATTTTCGCATACTTATCCGCTTTTTATGCAAATATATAACTTTATATTTTGAATTCGACTGAAGGGTTGTTCTGACTAGCACAAAACAGGGAATGTTTCAATGTATTAGTATATAGTGCTAAACAATTAGCAATTGAAAAGTGAACATGTGGCAGTTTTATCGCGAACTATCTCGAGTGTCGAGTGAAATTGATTAGATTAACTCATTATATATTTTTTCGGTCTCTTTCTTTGTAGATATATTCATAAGATCTCTTTGTTTTGTGAGTGCCAAGTAGTTTTTAAAGATTATCACTTTTTTCCTGTGTTTATGGCACTTAAATATATTGCCAGCACATATATCAAAAAGTCTGTAACAATTTTGTAATTACTTTATAATTGAGTCGTTGGTTCGTACCAAGGACTACGTCCATCGTCCACATAATTCAAAGTGTCTCCGTCGGCTCCAAACAATAAACGAATCTATGCACTAGTCCGCAGAGTTTCAATTTTGCTGCTAGGAAAATAAATCTTCTGACTGTCCTGGTGCTCCCACCTGTTTTTAAAGTTGTAAAAATACTTAAGTGTTTCATGTGAGTCAATATGAAACAAGAATCACAAAATACTTGGTTGGTTCATTTTCACACTTTGTGGTGTATGATACAAATTTACGCTATTTCTTTTTACCTATTTATAGTAATTTCGGATCAACTCAATTTATTAAATAATGTATGTATGTAAAATTTATTATTAATTTTTAAATAGTCGATTAATAAATTAATTCTTTGTGACTGCTACGAAAGTAACGTGGAGATTTATTTCATCTGACGTATTAAACAAATCAAGCGGAAAGAGGGAACTGGAGGAGCAGAACTCTTTATTGCCTTTGAATTGTAGCTCACCAAGGGAAATTGTAAATCCATTGACAGGTACGCTTGTAAGGATGTATTATAGAAAACGGATATTTTTACCTCAAAAATATAGTGACAAATATTTTTGCTAATTTATTTATACATTATTCCAGTTTATCGGAATACATCAACGTCTAAGGGAATTTTTTAAATAGCTATTTTTGAATTTAGTTCTTATGAATAGTAAATATTAAAAAGTGAGTAAAGAGCAAATATAAAAAGTTTTTTTATGAGAGTTGCAGATTTTAAATCTGGAAATACACTACATTCGTTGCTTGAGTAAACCCCACATTAAGCTAATATGTACAGTAAAGTATATCCATTGGAAGAAAGCGGTAAAACTTTAATATAAAAAATAAATAACAATGACAAATGAAGAATGGCAACTCATTTCACAGCATATAGAGTAAAGGAGTATTTATAATGTGCGACTGGAAATTGGAGCGATAATTGTTTTATTCTTGGATTCTAATTCCGAAATCATGCGTCCGCTATCATTATAGTTAGAATATGTAAGCTAAACTTGAGATTTCAATAAACTTCGTGTGACTCGGATGAGAGCTTGCTCGAAAACACGTGAGAAATATTAAACTGTGTTTCATAGACTTAATATGCGGCATTTTTCCCATGGAAAGTGTATGTGTATGTGAAAAAAGTAATGTTTTAAATAATGGTCATAACCTGAATTTTTCTTAAAATTTAGGGAATAGGGCGTTACAAAGAATTGTTTAATTAATTTCCTTTCAAAATGATTGTATAATTAATTAAATTCCATACGGGTACGGTGTTAACTTAGTATAGCCATGGTCGCATGCAGCTATGTATGTGTATATGTGTATGTATATATATATATACGTATATATATATATATATATATATATATATATATATATATATATATATATGTATATATAAGCTATGTGTGTGTACGTTTGTTATGTAAGTACGTTTAGCCGCTATGTTGTGCCGTTTATGTACTTACTAGTTATTATTACGAGGGCGTTACCTAGGTCAGCACCGTACCAATGTACAATTAAAGAATTAACTTTTTTTGCAGATTTCCCTATATTTAGGAAAGAATTTCGGCTATAATAATTACTGAGAGGAATATTTTACTGTGTCCTATTTTCCAGTTATTTTTTTCTGTAGTCGGGTTTTATCTTTTACCTTTTATTTTTTGTTGTTCTTTACAGAATTATTAGATTATTTAGTTTGTTTATTATTTAGATTATTATTTAGTTTGGGAAAGTGCCAACTTACTTACAAGGAGGTTTAAATGTTTGGAAAGTGCCAACTCACTTATAAAAAGGCGTCGTAAGGTTTTGAATCGAATTAATGAGACATAAACTTGTTTTCTTGCAAACATTTTTGTCGTGGCCTTTTCGACAATGTTAATGGAATCATGTTTCTTATGATTTTGCCAGCTCCCCATATATTAGGTCACCATATTCTATGTTTAAAGTATTATTTTAATTAGACCTGATAAAGGATGATTATCAATTGTCGGATCATCAAAATAATGATTGACGGCATTGAGTAATTCTTCGACCTCGAGCTGGTCCATCAGAGAGGTGATCATGCAACACACTTAATAATACCCATTGTTCTATTGACTAGTCCCTTTTGTATATTAAATTTTTTTCCGAGCATAACTCACAATTCTATCCCAATTGCTAGATTTGATACAATTCGATCGTTCCGACTGGGGTCTCGAGGAATATATCCAGGCTTATTGGTTTAGCCACATGTTTTTGGATCAGTAGAAATATTAACAGCCTTTACATTATAAATTTTGATGTTTTTTCCAATAATTCAGTCGTTTATTTTTCAATGCTATAACATTGATAAGAGTAAAAAATATGTTAATGATCTCAGAGTACTGGATTTCATATAATATTACATAGAACATTTCTAGATCAAGACGAATCTGAGACCGCTTACTTGTTGAGATCACATTAGCAGTTAGTCTGTAAGCTACAAACTTAATCATATTCGTATATACAAACTTTGCCTGTAAAATTCATAACCCTTCCTCTGCCGTAATTGGGTAAAAAAACAGTTTGAAAAAAAAACAATTGAACTATCTAAAGGTATATATGAATATTTGGGGGTTCTTTGGTTTAGCTCTAAATTTTATATGGGACATAATTGTCGCTCGTTTCATTTCCTACGTTTTTAGGTTAATGTACCTGTGAGGTAAAAACGATGAGATTTTAGGGTCTGTATCAATGTCATGGTTATTTGTTTCAGAATCTAGCTACCAACTTGAAATTGGCACAATTGTAGAATTTGATTGCTCGTTTGTGCTTTCCATAAATTGTATTCTACCTTTCCTTATCTATGCTGGACAATAAAGCCTACATTTTGGGAAGAATTTTAAAATTATGACAGTGTTTTTCATAATCATATGGAAGGACTTTATCATAAAGACAAAATATTTTTCAAAGCTTTTCTTTTAATTTTATCTTGGGTAGTTCCAATTTGATGGTGTATTATTCGTTATTCCGAATTTTATGTTTCCGAAGCAAATCTAGAAAATGGTAACTTTATTTCATTTTAAAATATCTTTTCAAAAATAACGTTTACGATGGGATGCGCGAAAAAATTCTTACATGCATCACATAACGCATTAATTTTTTAAATACTTTATTAAATATGAATTGTTGATATATGAAAAATCTAAGTGCAAAATTTTATACACATGGTCTAAAATTGTAAAAACCGTAAATCTGTTTGTTGAATGGTCACAACGAAATTATACGAATTTTTTCTTCTGAAGTCACTACCAGACTCCAAAACGGGTTAAGATAAGGAGAAAGCTCTAATTAAAAATACGTGTCACACAAATAAAGGTTAAGTGTTACATGAGGATAAAAATGTTCTTAATCTAACATGGTAGTTCTAACAATCTAACAAGAAATCCTATCTATTACCTCTGTCCAGGGTGAATTATGATTAACATAACGTGTAATCATCTAAATGAAACGCGCAACCCGATGGATCTTTGCTTTCAGGAATTGTGTATATCACACGACTGTGGAGGAATTGTGTATATCAAAATAAAATTATTTGTTCCTGAAAATAAAAAAAATGGCTTGTCTTCTAAAGTAACTTTTTACTACTTTTTTACTGTTTTTATGTTAAAACATATATTTTAATTCAATTAAAAATTTGAAAGAAACGTTTCAAAAATATAAATATGGATGACGAATTATTTAGAATTCTATTTTTACATTTTGAGTTGATGAATATCAAAAATATGAACCGTTACCTTATGGAGGTTCCGGTATTGCCACGAAATTACTATGTACTGGAACAACTATATATATATATATATATATATATATATATATATATATATATATATATATATATGTATATATATATATATATATATATAATATGGAATTTTATAAAACTTTGAAAACTACTAGAAACAAACTAAACCTATTGAATCACTATTAATGATTACGTTTATCCTTTCGAAATTTCTCCCAATCTTTACACCGCCATACGAAAGACAAATAAGAAGTAAGTAAAATTTATAATATTGTACAGCAGTAGATATTTGTAACTAACGTCATTTATTAAAACTCCTTCATTGGACTAAACTTTAATTTTAAAACATTTTCATTCCAGTTCTCCATGATTCTAGCTTTAAGAATTTTATTAACCTCTGTATAGAACCCAACATCTAACTTTGCAAGATCGGTGTGATAGTTGGAAGTGTTATGAATTTCATTGGCGATCAGTGGTAAAAGCAAAAAATAATCATGAGCTCCGTCAGAAGATCGAGTTTGCTAAGTATATATATTTGCTATGTTTTATATATTTGCTATGTTTTATATGAACGAGATCTTTGTGCAAGATTTATATTTTTTTTATATACTGAGGTTGTCTGAGGTAGGAATAGAATACTTAAGTCAGAATTTCGTTGTTTGATTTTTGTTTACATATATATTACCAGCATTAATTCAAATGCGACCATTTAAATTTTCGAAAAGATTTACTCGCTAGTTTACGAGCTTATATTCTACGTTAATTCATATTGTTTTTGAACAGCGATTGCCATTAGCAATATTTTTGTTTTAATATTGTCTAAAATTATACACAGAAAATATTTTCCTTATATGGGATATAGACATGTTAGACGTGGTAAAGTATCGATCATATTGCTTGGAGATATCGTTTTTAGACTCAGTAAAATCATAGGTTATACGTACAGGATACTTGTAGCAGATGGTTAAATTATGGCAACCTTTAATAAGTTGGTAACAGTTTACATCACTTTTGTTCACATAAACAATTATGCGATGAATAAACAACGATATGATGCGGGTGGTTGCACAAATATACTTTATTCACTTTGAAGTTTGAGTTGTTCCCTATATATACATTGATTCATATGGGGGGTACATTTGGGGATGTATCATAAGTCGTTAATTTTAATATCAGTCGACAGCCACTATCAGAGTTTATAGGCATCATTTTTCGTAGTACAATTGGCAACTAGTTTATACTATTTCTATACTATTTTTAAGGGTTGACTTTTTATACGTTACTATTTCTAAACCATGAACAAATTAATGCCGCGACATTTTTTTAAACACTTTTTTATTCAAATATAAACAAATCTACACTGTCATTACATTTATCCCCTAGATCCACAAAAATGATAGTTTATAATTTTTATCATCTAGTCTATCAATTATCACCACCTTTGTAGTTAATTAAAGAAATAATAAAATTAGATAGTTATCGAATGTAAAATTGTGGGTACTTATTTTAAAGTCTGTTTAATAAAAATGGCTGAAAATTTTCATAGATATCTTAAAAGTACACGAGTACTGCAATCGAATACACCAATTAAACTTTTAAAAATAAGCTGTTTGGAGTATAACTTTTTATGTGAAAGAAAATAACCGAAAGGAAGGATATTATATTAAAACCTACAGCAAATGAAATATAAGGAGGTGTGCAGGTTTTTCTTAACATATGTGCTTATAATTAAATAATTCTAAAAAGCCATTATGAAAGTTGCGATTGCTCCCGATATCATAGTCTGAAGGGCTCATTAAATTTTAATCTCAGTTCAAAATTGTCCCGATATAATAATGTGAAAAGTTATTAAATTTTTAATCTCAGTTCAAAACTGATGCAAGATCATTTGTATTAAAAAAAAAACTTCGTTTCACATTTCTCAAAGTTGCTTTATTACATAAAAATATGGTTATACGTATCACCAATAAATATCATAAAAGCTTTGTATCTGATCGATCATATATTGACATCGTCGCTTCTCGTAAAGCTTCAACTCGTAATAGTCCAATCCATCATTTGCGCAATTTGACCAGCGTCTCACCGCTTTGCAATACTTGGACTACAGTATGTCAAATATTTGTCATACCGAGAAATAAATCACGTATTTCTGTAAAAAGGAAAAAAAATGGCGAACTTTGAATACTTGGAAAACTTTGCATATTTGAAATTCGTACAATCAGTTTCCGGATAATATGAAACAGACTATTTTTTAATTTCAACAAATCTTACAAGTTTAGACTTTGAATATTTCATGGGATAACAGTGGGAGAATTTTACTAATAACCGTTTTGCTTATTATAGCAAAATATTTCTTTGTAAAATCTGACTATTTTGGTAGTATAATCAAATGTGAAAATATAGCGTAAGTATGGTATCAGATATGACAAGTTTACGTCTCTAGCTCTGTATTTAAATTCTATTTCTGAAAGTATAAGTTAATAAATTATATCTTTCAAAGTACTGCTAGTAAAAAGCGGATAAAAATTAAAATGTTTTGAGGTCTACTGTACTATTTCATGGTTAAAATTAAGTGGTTGTTAGACGCTAATTTATATAAAATACTTTGCTACTTTCGTTATAAGTTTCAGTGTTATTTTTGTAGGTTCTTCACAGAAACAAGGAACCTTTTAAACTAAGGCATATCCGTTGATAATTCAGTCAAAGCTTTTACAATATAGACCGGTGTGTAAAACATTTTTTCAGAAATAAACCGTAATTAAGAGGTGGGAGAACATTGTAAATGAAATTATGGTAATGTATAAATAAAATTAAAATACATATAACGTCAGGAAGAAAAACGTTTTGTGACTCCTTTTAGTGGAACCTATGTAATTTTTAGTGGGACCAATGATATCAGTGGACATTTAATGTAATATAGAAGTTTCTTTTTAATTTTTATTTGCAAAATATTAGCCGGCAAAATAAAGGGAAATTTGTCCCCACTCACGTATTTTCACAAGTTTCGAATTTTGGATTTGGAAATTTTAAAACATTCCAAGTAATAACATTAGATTCGAACTTTCAATTAAAACCAGTTATTAATTTGTGTCAATAATTTCAAGTGATCCAGACCACTATGGAACCATTCTTTATGGACGTCTTGATACGATAAATGTACATATTTATTTATGACTAGTTGTACTTTGAGACCCCTTCCGCATTGATTTCGGAAATGTAAGTGGAGTATTTTTAGGCTGTAACTTGTATATTTACAAATAACTAGTTTATTTTAAATCTAATTCGGACCAACTTGCGCAGATCTCTCCGTTCCGTTGTCCGCTTCGTGTAATAGAGATATTTTTTTTAATTTTCTGCGTAATATTTCATCGATAATCCCATACAAAGATTTCTTTCTTTTTAATTGTATTGATTCACTTTTCTCAATTAGCCTACACCTGAAAATTAGTTATCTCTGTACCTATTCTTGATTTTGCGTTTCATTAATAACGAAAAGTACTCATACGAATTTATTAACTTCAGTGGAATTGCGAAACAAATAAATCCCTAACAACTCTAGTTATACTTAAACCTTCACCTAAATTAAGACATCTGATAAATCACAAGCGCTCACGTTCGTGTTTTCGGTAGAACATAAAAGATAAAGACATTATACGTATTTGGTTCGGGCTTGTGTTAATTTAATTACCAAAACACGTTTCCGACAAATCTGTGGAGGCTTGAAATAACAATGGAGTGAGAAGTGCGGGAAGAAGCTCTATTGGTGATGTTGTTGGCGGTTGAGTAAACGAAATAATTCTTAGAAACAATTGGTGCGTGTGTAACCTGAAACATGCTGTCGATAAATATCGATGATATAATTTGATGTGACCGATATAGCAGCATATGCTATTTCTTTTTTGTTCAAATGAAATCTTTTTGGATACTAAATTATTTCACGGTTCAATTATACGTACATGAAATATTTTCTGATAATTGTTTATTTTGTGTAAGCAAGATATATGTTTCATTATTTTAATTGCAAACTTAAAAAGGCATTCTAAAAAATACGCGGAACCTCATATTCGAATACTTTACTTTTTGAAATTACTGAACCACAAATAAAAAAAAAATTATTACAGGAAAACTATTAGGATTATAATAAATCATATAGTTTTTTTATATGTTTCTGTGGCGTGAACGATACTGTCGGCAATATATATGTCATGAAAATTAAAATTTGTAAATAGTTTAATTGAAATGCTATACACCCTTTTAATCTGGAAGTGTACGGAACTCTCGTAGTGTTCTACTAGTTTATGACAAGTTTTGTAGCAAAGTACGCTCTCTAAAGCGTGTATTCCAATTAAAGCTAAAATTAACCTTAACTAACTCTTTTGTCACCTCGCTAAAGATAGTTTAAACAAATTATCTCTGAAAATATAATTATATTACTGTCCAATATTTTAAAGACTGCAATTCGTCTAATTATTATACTTGACTCAAAGTCTTATATGCTTAGGCCTTGAATTACGTTATGAATTCCGCTTCACTGTCCCTATTTTTGAATATATACCACCACTATCTATGAGTATTCTGTTATTCCTACCAAATATCGGAATGTTCTGTTTAAATTTTTGAAAGCCGCCTGAAAAAGTTATTTATCTCTATAACTTAACGCTGCTTCGTCCCACCTTCTCTTATTCTATGTGGTTAATTCATTATTTATTAAGAATATATTAATTTTGCTTTCGCTTTATATAATGCAGCGTTCACGATACCAAATTCTCATATTTACTGTCTGGTTGACTAGAAAAATTGCTTTATAAAATAATATGTTCACGAAACTTCTCTATGTATATACATTTAAGCTAAATATAACTCATAGGCTTGCTCATCATAAAATTTCCAGAATTTCAAGCCTACGAACATGAAATTAGTAAAGTATATTTTTCTTGACCTCTAAATACTCGTTAAAGAAAAAAATTTACAAAATTAATTCCCTTGAGGGGTGAAAATGTGCGTTTGAGTCATCAAAATCTGTGTTTGGATATAAAGAAGCACCTTTTTCAGAGTTTTATGAAAATCACTATCAGTAAATTATTATTACATAAAAAACGATTTATACAAAATGTTGTCATAGTCATTTTGCTTGTAAAGTCATGGTGAGCAGCTGGTAAATGCATATGTTTAAGCCTAAAATAAATAATGTAATAACCGTATAAGTACAACAATGAGGAAAACAGTGTTAACGTTCTTAATATATTCAGTAATGTAACTTCTTAATACAAAATATAATTTTTTTAAACTTTTTAAAAATATTTGTTGCTAAAATATTAAATAATATATAATAATATGCTTAGCAGGTTGATGAATTGATTTCTTATAATGAAACTTCTTTGTGGACGTTAGAATATAAGTTGAAAGAGGTGCGGTAACAAAAATGTGCAAGTGAAGTAAAATTCATATTTTGCATGTTCATAGCTTTGAGTTACGTTCTGAAATCTTTCAAATCTTAAACACTTACCCTATTGTCCTTTCCTGTTCCTATACCTATTCATCTTAATATTAATATTGGAATGAAAAATTAATAAATGTTCTGTCTCTACCTATAATTTTCTACCTTCAATATGATTATATTTTCGTTAACTAATTTTGGTTTTAGAACCAGTTTATTCAGTGCGAAAATTTTAAATCAGAGTGTTAGGTTACTGCTCACTCCAGCGTGTTGTATTTTGGAACGTTGTCTGAAAAATTTCAACTTAACATAACTAATTTCACTTTAACATAACTAAGGACGCAATGATAATTTATTTTCATTCGTAAGCCGTGATCATGTAGATGTAAGCATAAGCGCGGTCGGCTTATATTTGGGATTTGGATACGTTATAAACCGACATATTTTATTTCACCATGACGTTATCGATATTTGTAAGATTGAATTTACCGTACATTAGAGCAGATTTGCCATTTAGAAGTAACTGTGTATAATAACAGTTTTATATAAAATTAAGGATTGTACAAAACTGAATATGAACTAAGTTATTTGGTTTCTACAGAGACAAATTACATACTTTGTTAGTGAAAATATAGAAAAACATCACTCGTTCTAAATTTA
The DNA here is from genome assembly GCA_039881145.1 of Druceiella hillmani. NCBI lineage: Eukaryota > Metazoa > Arthropoda > Insecta > Lepidoptera > Hepialidae > Druceiella > Druceiella hillmani. Next base: position 35,389,563 of record JAYKKI010000002.1, on the reverse strand, counting down.
TCCGTAATAAAATTTATTGTGTTCACAGAGACAAATTACATACTCATGTTAGTAAAAACATAGAAAAACATCGTTCTATGTTTATCCATAATAAAATTTATTCATAATTTGAAAGGAAATTTAGGCAGCCTACTAGGGAAATTGCTGCAGAATAGGCTGATTTCCTGAGAGGAAAGGGTACTCGTGAACAGATCTTTACAGTTCATCAGATCATTGAGAAGGCTCGAGAGTTCAATAAACCAACCGATATCTGTTTTGCTGACTTCTCGATTCAATAAAATGGCCTATGGGGTATACTACTTGATATGGGAACGCCACAACATCTTGTTCATCTTCTGAAACATTATGTTAGTGATACCACTTTGTTCGCTTCCGATACATGTCACATGTCAGAATGACTTCCCAAGATAGAGCGCGTAAACCTCGAGTTTGGTTGAAAGACCAATTACTGTAAAACAAAAATGATGACTGTTGGCCATGGCAACAACTTTTCCGAAGTCACTCAAATAGTGAAGTGCGAAGTAATTCATTCGTATGTATACCTTGGAGCGTTAATCTCTAACAACGGTGGATCTGTGTCTCTATACTTCAAGAACTCGGCAATAAACAACGCCTATCAATTTTAGTTCAGACTCAGATTTTATAATGTTTTTGTTACGCTATGCGTGGAGATAGTAGCTCCATAAAGCGCATTGTTAAACAGGGAATAGTGGAAGGCACTAAATGATGTGGAAGATGGTCGATACGATGGAAAGGCTAGATCAAGTCTGCTGTGGGCGGTGTCCTTTATGAGTGCAACAGGGCGACGACAAATAGAAAGAGATGGAGAGGCATCGTAAGGCGAGTAACAGCGATCGCCCATAACTATACTACGTGCTGACCACGACCGCTCTGTCAAGAGCGAAATGATGCAGAAGAAGAACTAATGCTTGGGCTCGCATTATTTGATTTTCTACATAAAAGTACTAATATCTGTTCACATCACTGATTATCCGCTCGCTTGTTAAATTTTTGCTGCATTCATTATGAAAAGTGTTGATCCATCTCAACCTTCTCTTGTTTGAGTCGCGACTTTGAATTAATATTGTGACTGGACTTTCATTATTTTAATTTGTTTTGTGTTAATAGCATATTAATCATTGTATCTATTCAGTTGTTTTATAAATATAAATATTATTTTATATCTTATTAATTTAACAATTTTAGAGTTTTTGTTTAATTTGGTAGTAGGTAGTAGGTAATAGGGTAATTTAATGTACACAGCTAGTTAATATACACAGCAGCTTAATAAGCTAGTTTTTGGGGAATCAAGAGAATAAAAATATTCAAATTCAATCATTTTTGTCCTATTCCATCCCACTACGAGATTTATTATTTTCTATTTATACTTTTTGAAGGAATCTGAAAATGTAATTTTTTTAATGCTAATTAATTAATACCTGTATATATCGTACATACATTATGCGCACTGAATCAAAAGAAAATGGATTAGAACTGATTAATATGTTTACAGATGGAAGTAATTATTAATTATATACTGAAGTAATAAAAGGAATTTAAATTTTCATTGTGTGATATTAAATTTTTATAGATATTTAATTATTACGATCAGATGATTTTACAGTTAGTTAAAAAATATTGTTTCTAAATGTTTGTACCATAGACTTAATATACATTAATTCTATGGTTTGTACGTATAATTAATTGAAAAAAAATTAACAAAAAGTTTTCCATTGAAAACTATTTTCTATGCATAAAATATAACAGGCATTTTCCGTATACGATATTTACAGGATTGACTTAAAATCAAATTGTTCCTAACCGCCTCCCACAGTTGATGTCCTTGGGCGGGCGGATCGTGCTTAAGTCGGCCGAATAATGACAACTATTGCTACCTTTACACCCGGGTTGTCTTAGAGCCCCTCCAGGGATCCGTAACGTCCCACCTAATACAAAATAAGGGACATTCGAAGGTCCACTAATAGTATTCCAGGTCTATCATCAAACACGTTCACCTAACAGGGTTAAAGAGTGTCGCCAAGCAGACGCGTGTTTCTAGTCTACTTTCACACATGTATACAATACATGCTCTCTAATAAAACTCTATGTCTTGTCGTGCTCACTGAAATTAAACAAAATGTACTCCATGTTCTGCGTCTTGCAACCGCAGGTACAAGCCGGGATATCTTTGAATGCAAATTTATGTAAATTTGCGCGGAAGGCACCATGTCCTGGAAGGAATTGCGACATACAGTGGTTAGGTTTGAGCCAAATCTTCTCGATTCGCTCAGAAATGGTGGAGAAAATGTTTCTATTTATTTCGCACTTTGAAAGAGTCTCTTTCAGAAAACATGCAACTTAGAAAATTGAAATATAGCAGAGCGATACGTCTTTTGAACCTACATATTTTACACTAGTTAAATTTGAAAATATTCATGTAGGAATCAAGGGGAGGGTAATTAAAGAACCTAATTTTTAAATTTGGTCAAAATTTCATACAAAAAATATTTTTTATTAAATAAGTGATTATAGCCAAGCTTTTGTTTATATCAAGAATAAAAAGCTTAGGTAGACCTATAGAAAAATAATTGAGAATGCGGTAGACTTACATCGCCTTGTAGAAAAATAATTAATGAGGGAAACTTGTAGAAAAATAAATGTATATTTTTTAAAGTTCACTATTTTCTAATATTCTTATCTCTTTTCCAAAATCAATATTTAAGGAGAGGTGAAATTTGAAAATACTATGTTATCAGATTGTGATAATATTTTTATCGAAACTATTGATTGAATTTGTTTAAACTTTAATTTTAGTGTCAAATGGCAAAATGAATATCTTAAAAATTCTTTTTATGCATCAAGTTTTATTTTTCTAATTGGTTTTGTTCTTAATATAGATACAAATGTACCTAGTCTGACTGAATATTAAACACTGATGTTATCTGTGTTATATTATTCGCATTATTTTGTATTAATTAGGAAGTAGGTTGAATTGCATTTAGTTAAAAGTAGTCTTAGTATTCGCAGTCTTGCTCATATTTATTCACAAGTTTAGTGGATAGATGGAAGCCTTGTCAGTTATTCTAAATACTGAAAGATTTGAAGAATGTTAGATAATACTTAAGTTCCATTGCACTTTGTATGTCATGTTATTCATTACGATTTTTGGGTTTATGTACTTTGTGCATCATTGCGATTCGGGGGTTCAATATCTAACGAAATCCAAGTTACTTACTGATTGTGGAAAAAGTCTATTCATCAAATTATCGTTTTCCATATTTCAGCGCAAAATATGAAAATAAACATTTTGTCTTTAAAACGATTTTTATTAATCAATGCATTATTTTTAACTCATCAATAATTATTGGACTTCGATAATGTTTTTGCGTTCTTATGCTTAAATCTTTATTTTATACTAATATTTACGTTGACGTGGAAACAGGCAAAACGCAATACGTATATGAAAGCTAAATGAGAAGGAAAATTATTTAAATAGAAATATATCTTTGACAATTATAGATTTTAGGTTAAAGACAATAAGGTTGTTTTTTCCATTTTTTGAGAATATTTAATAATTATATATGAATTCATCGTTAGTGAGACGAACCTATGACCCTTATACTTGACTATTACGAAGAAAATTATCACGGTTAACTTTCGGCTTTACCATTTGGAGTACACATGAATTAAATCCCAACTAGATGGTTGAGTGTATATAAAACCTTGTTTCTGCTATACACACACACACACACACACACACACATATATATATATATATATATATATATATATATATATATATATATATATATATAAGACTTCGTGGTGACGTCTACACCTGAGTCGCTTTTCTACTTTTAAAAGAGGGAAATTTAGGTGTAAGATTGATAAAAGAAATAATTCTCTAATATATTGCATTACTTATGATAAAACTTGGTATTTGTACTAATAATGAGTTACTTAACTAGCTATCATTCCATTAATCACCTTTACTAATAGCCTAATTTTCCATTCCGCGAATTTAAAAATATTGCATTGCTGAATAATTTCGTGATATTTGCGGAAATGTAATTTTTAGCGCTGCATAATAGGAAACCAAACTTTTAAAATTTTCACCTCTATTCTTCATTATACAGTCATTCATAAATAGTGATTTTTTTTGTTATTTACCTACTTATCACTATCGAAACGCATGGGTTTTAAAGGTAATATTTTTGTTCTACGTTCTTACGTCTCTAAAGGAACGATAGTTGCGTGACAACATAAGCTACACTTCAAGGTAGAGAAATGCGGAATGAACTCGACCGTAAGTGAAGCCGCCCTTAAACCGTCTCAAATAGCGGTCATCATAAACTATTTCAAGTAGTCAACCTTAATAAATTAACCTACCGCATTGGCAAGGGACAATCCCTTTTACTACCTCGTCTCTTTAACTCTTATAAGAAAATATCTCCAACAATTTTAATGCTGCGCTGTTTGGATGGTATCAATTATACCTATAATATAATTTCGTAATTATAAAAAAAATTACTGACATTTTTATTGTCAAATACTATTTTAAAGCATTTCATAGAATAATTAAGTGAGAGTGGGGTGGGAAAGACAAAGTTAAGATTACCATTCATAACTTTAATTATATCAAAGTAATGAAAATATTGAGATAGAAAAATAATTTTATTTCCATTCTTGTTTAAATATAAAAAAGTTTACAATGAGATTTTTGAGTTAAGGTTAATTTTGACCCTTTACCCTATGAGCTAAGCAGACGCACTGGATTATGATATTTTTAAATATAGTATAATGATTTGGAGTATTTAAAATAATTTTCGTTATAACTTTGACTCTCCTTTATTTGAATATTTTTATCTCTTAGTTATATACTATATATAAATATATATATATATATATATATATATATATATATATATATATATATATATATATATATATATATTATACCAGACTTATTTCCTGGTAAATTTTTTGGCTAAAAAGTCAATGATACTTTCGGTCAAGTAAAGCATGACGTATTAAAATTTAGTTGTGACAGTTTTAACTATTTTAGGTTATAATATGTTGAATGTATGAAAACAAAACAATGAAATATCTTGTTAATGGGGGTGTAGTCACGAGACAGTTATAAAATATGGAATTATGCCTGGATATAAGAAGAATTCTATAAATATAACATATGTTGTTACGCATTTTCTTGTAGGGGAAGGTGGTACAAAATGATCCCCCTAAGGAAAATAATCTGTAAAACGAGTGTATACAGCTTTTTCTTAAATTTAAAGTACTTAATAGGTAGCTATTCAATCGAACTACAAATTTAATAAGCATTGAATCGCATTAGCCATTAGGAATAATTTTTATCAACGTTTTTGTGAAAGTCTATTAAAGGATCATTTTGTACACCCCTGTGTCCAAAATGATCCCCAGGGTGCGGGTAAAATGATCCCCAAATAATTATACAAAATTCAAGCAAGAAATAAAATATTCAATAGTATTTATAGTGGTTTTATTGTAGATTCACTCTCAAAAATAACTGTTTGATTAATTATATAGTAAATTCTTAATTCTCATAAATCTCTGTAATTGTAATAGCACTTATATTAGTATTATTGATGCTTCTAAACAATTTTTACAATAACACTTATTGTAACTAGTATCATTGGCTTATCAGATATAATTATTTTCAAATAAAATATTTATCAAAAACGCTTTCTTAATATGTAATATCACTGGTTTTACAGCCTTAATAATGTTTCTAAATAAAATCTTAAACAAACAACTCTCTTAAAGAACTACTATCATTGACCTTACAGTATTATTATTATCACAATCAAGCAATGCTCTCTTATTAACTAGGGCGATTGGTTTTACAGTCTTAATTGTTTCAAAAGACATTATTAATCAAATAAAGCTCTCTTCATAGCTAGTATCATTTATTTTGCAGTCTTCGTTGTTTTCAAATAGTTTAAGCTACGCTCTCTTGAGTATATGGTATCTAGTTTTACAGTCTCAATTGTTTCCGAACAGAAGCGAAACGATCATTGGCACAAAAGTCACATGTGAACTCGTCAGCGTCATCAGGATTAACACCAGCGCAAGCGTCGTGGCCCCATCTTAAGCAAACACAACACTTGATCCACCCTTCCCCTTTATTATTATTCAAAAACATCTCATTACAGAACAAACACTCAGCATCATTTTCGTCTTCTGAAGATGATTCACTTACTGCACATTTGCTCCTTTTAGGTTTTGGTCTTTTGCATTTTTCGGCAACGTTTTCTTTTTCCTCTTTTCTCTTTCGTTGTTTTGGAATTTATCTTAGTTAAAGACTTTTTATTGTCATTGCGTCTATTTTTCTTGGATTCTTTCTCAATTTTTTTATTCATTTCTTCTTCTAAAAAATTTTTATAAGGTGTGCTTGTAAGAATCGTTGTTGAAATCCGAGCTTTGATAATTTTTTTACGTTCACCTGTCAATTTAGGCATAGATCGAATCTGACGTGAAGGAATGCTAAAAGATGTGGATGCAATTGGTGATTTAGAGGGATCTACGTCCGAAGTATCACAAGAAGCCAATTGGGCAGTTGTTGGAAGAGATGGCATTACAGTTTTTTCACAATCTGCTTGAGATGATTTTCTCATACCTTCATCGGAAACCTGAATCGTAATAGATGCTACACTTCCGGAAGGAAGCGTTTCCAAATATTCGTTGTTCTCTCCTTGTCCACAGGGTGCACAGATTGGTAAGATAAAAGGTGACACAGTACGAGGGATGGTTGGTTCCTCAACTGGAACACATGTCGATAAATCGGCACGAAGAACAGGAGTCCTGGGAGTACTTGGTCGCTGTACGTTGTCATCGAAAACTTGAATTCTATCAGATGCTGTATTTATTAATGGGCGGGGCTCCAAGATTTCATTTCTTCTTTCTTGATTAGTCGTATTAGCAGCAACGAAATCTACGTCAGTAAAAACATCAGGATTGAGCGGCCATATTCCACATTTTTGAAATCCTTTTATAATATTTAAAGGTACAGCAGCTTTTAAATACGCTTCTCCAAAAATTTTACCTATTTGAAAAACTGTGACTACTCGACCAGCATTATTATTCATCCACTTTTCTAAAGCCCGGTTGTGGTACACACTTAGCGGAAACATTACAGCAACATCAAGTGGTTGAAGTTTGTGCGTGCAGTGTGGGGGTAAGCACAAAATTGTGACGTGATTTTCTTTTGCTTTTATTATGACGCCTAAATTTCTTGTATGAGAAAGATGGCCATCTAGTACCAGAAGAATGGGATCTTCTGCTGATGGTTTAGTATAGGCCAAAAAATGGTCAAACCATAGAGAGAAGACCTCAATATTCATCCAGCCGGACGGATTGCAAGCGTACACGGAGCCTGGTGGAGTCCCATCCATTAATTCTAATTTCATTCGCAAACGGCGAAAAATTAACATTGGTGGTATGAAGTTTCCTCCAGCTAATCCGCAAATAACCGCTGTAGTTGATTCACCTCTCTCAGCAGACGTTATTCTTGCTACTTGCTTGCGCCCTTTTTTGGCAAAAATTTTCGTATTTTTAGTTGGGACGGTGTTTAAACTAGTCTCATCGACATTAAAAATGCGATGAGGAGGAAATTAATGCTTCTCATGAATTTTTTGTAAATTATTGTAAAATTTATCAACAATCGGCTTATTAAAAGCCCGAGCTCGTGCCGCTGACGTTGACTCCGGAGCTCGTAGAGTAATATCGGGATGTCTTTGTCGAAACCCTCTTAGCCAGTCTTTACCAGCTTTACGAGACGTAGTAGAAAACGGATGTTTGATTCGGTTTCTTTCAGCTATCTCAAAAGCAAATTTAAGAACGTCATCAACTGTAAAACCGTACATAGTCTCTTCATTATCTTTAATATGTTGTACAAGTTCCAACTCCTGGTCATCTGTGAATACCTTTTTTATACTCCCCAACATTTTGGTACCTCCCACAGCGTGAATGTTTTTTCCTTTCACTCTTCTTTTGAGTGCCATAAGTGGAACTGAGAATTGTTTGGAGGCGGTTTTATATGGCATACCCTGTTTTACGGCATCTATGGCTTTAATCATAGTGTTTTCATCCCAGTTCTGGCGTGTGGTTTTTCGAATGTAATTTCGTGGCATGACTTCTAAAAGTAAAAAAAACATTAACGACTATCGCACATTTTAAGATGCAAAATAAAGATAAATTTAATAATATTATAAATTTATGGATTATAAAAACTTATTCTAACATTATATTCTGACACAATATGTGGATTATATTCATTCATTTAAGTTATAATTACGCATACAATGCATAATATTTAAAAAATCCAAGAATATATGTATTAAAAGTTAATTGAACATGATTGGAAGTAGATAGGCATGGAGCAAAATGATCCTGGGATCATTTTGCCCACTCCATACAGGGATCATTTTGCCCCAAATGCCTTATTAACGAAAAACATCGGAACATAGGTAACCTATGTTGTTCGATTATTGTAATGAACGACGGTTAATTCTACTGCTAATTGATAACAGAAACTGAGACAAACACACATGTCACATCATATATACGTAGACTAAAGCTACATAAGGTCAAATAATGGCTTACCTTAGATTGAGCACATTAATTTTAAATATTTTGTGGTCAAATCTTTTCTACTGCAAATGACGCCACAACACTGACAGAGAATGTATGGCTTAACCATACGAACACGAAATTCTCTTAAAATATTCTAGATGGCGCTATAAAATCGATATAATAGCCGGGGATCATTTTACCTTGAGGGATCATTTTGTACCACCTTCCCCTACTTTCCTTATAATAGCAAATATCATTAAACATACACAAGTGGAATAATAAATTTAACTCATGTATATTAACTATAAAATAATATGTATCAGTGCTAAATTTTAACTTCTCGACACAAATTAGACAATAAAGTTAGAGATTATTATCTCAATTTTTATGACCGAGTTTGGAAACTAACTGCTTGGAAAAAAGCTCATTCAACAAGACGCATATAGTAATATAAAAGTTGTAATAGGGTCAGTGATTCTAGATAAATCTGATTTAAGTGGTTAGCTCTATTTTTACAGTAGGTTGAGTTACTTACATTTATTTACGTGTACTGCCTTTTATTTACAGTAGATTGAGTTGTTGCCTTCCTCATTTCTTCAGTAAATTTAATTATACTTAATAAAGCATAATAAAAAGTTTTTCTTTCGGGTGACTAGCAAATAATTATTTTGAAAATATAGTTTAAAAATTAATTACCAAACTTCTCGGAAAAATGAATAGAGTTTTCGTAACTCAAAACTAAGTGCACAAGGGATTGTAAATGTTATGTGTTTCCCTTTGCTTGGAGGATTAAAATCAAACAATCTGCCGGTTAATTTCTTAAATGCCTATTTACACCCGCTGCCATTGAATCAAAACGGGCCAAATTATTTTGGTTCCAACCCTCCAAACCTTTGTTTATCTCTAATTTAATGCATTTCTTGTGTGTTAGAAGATATGACAAATAAATAAACACAATATTGAGAAATATTTCATTTGATTTTTAACTATTACTTGTCCTCATCTGGGCTGGAAGGAAAGTGTCTAACTATCTATTGTGGGATTATTGTTTAACTCATCAAAACTAGGACTCACTGATCCATCCGGTAACTTCGTTTGGCTCAAGAAGGAACTTGGCAGAACTTAATTCAACGGGAATTGTTTATTAAGAGCCGTGGGTATGCGGTTAATGGCGGACAGAAATCGGAAAACCGCGGCACCGCTACCGCCTGGGATATTGTAACTTGTCGAGTAATGATGGTTAAATTTTGATTGAAGTTATGAAGTCTTGCTTATGAAGACGTTAAATTTGATTTGAAGTTATGTTGTCTTGTTTATGAAAGGTATATTCGAAGTTATGTAATGATTTTTAATTAAAATTTTATTAATTATTTAAGAAAGATTTATTGCAATTAGTATTGCAATAGTCTCTCTACTCCATAAATTGAATTTGGCCTAATAATATATTAGTATTAAACTGTAGGTCTTAACAAAAATAATACACTATTGTATTCGTGAAGGGTTACTTGGAGTTAGAAAAATTTAAATTCTTTTATGAAATTTAATTGATACTGACATGTCAAATTAACAATTTACGGGTCTGACATCTACTTGCTTGTCTGTGGCCTTTTTCCGAGTACGTTTCCACTGTGATGGCAGGAAATAAAAATATATATTTTTGAAACAAAACATAAGTTCTTGGATACATTATGCCGTCATGGCGAGAATATTATAAATTGTTAAAAACCATTTGACTAAAGTAATCGCATGTTAAAAACGCATTACGCATGTTTAAAACCATTTGACTAAAGTAATCGATTTTTCATGTTTTTATTGGTAGGCAATGATCCAGCATTAATCAATGAAAATAAGATACTATGTGTGTGATTTCTGAAAAAAAATGGGAAAAAGAAGTAAAATTAAAGGGTATTGTATACAAGGAGATCACAAAAGGATTGCCTACCTATTGTATCGGTTGTTCCTAAAGTGTATTCATTAAATAAAGGCCAAAAACTATATTCTGTTTATAATTAATCGGTGAATTTAATAATAAAATAAAAAGTTTCCAAATGAATAAATAAAGCCGCACAGAGTAGTGTCATATAAATATATGTTTTGACAGTTGTGAAATTGTGAATAATGAGTATTGTTTTTGCAATTGTTATGTTCAAATTTTATTTTAATTCGTTCCAATAAATTATTTTCAATATCATCATTAAAACCATAGTCATTTTTATACGATCCCTATACAATGGTGTAGTCTAAATTAGAGATTTAAGAATTAAGATGTCATCAAAAACAAACCGCCAAAAATATTATGTTAGTTTTAAGTATAGTGCGTTTAATAAAATGGGTTATTTTTGTTTAATTTATAAATAACATTTGGTTATTGTTCATATTTTATATGTTTTTACTTCTCGTATTAGTGTTTATTACATTTGTCACAATAATCTTTACAATGATTTACCCTCTGTTGTATAAACGTACCATACTCCATTGAAATTCAAAAGAGAGTCTTTGTAAACATTTAAACTATGGTTAGAACAAATATATATTCGATCAGCTGACAACTATTTGTAAAATTCATTGTATTATACTCAGAGTATTATTAAATTATATACAGAATCAAAACGTTAACTGCAGAAAGTTTAACCGTGATATAAATTAGCTAGGATATATAATTTTAGCCCATCGGCGAGTAAATTTGATGAAGTGTAATTGTAACTTTAATAGAGTTAAACATAGTTTTAAACAATTTAATAATATAACGACGATAATAAGTTGGATATAATTTTTTATTAATTAGTAAAAAATAATAAATTTAGCAGTAGGGTCCCATTGCTCGCCGATTACACCCCAACGCAGTGTCGTGCGCAAATATATTTGTGACGAGTTACTCTCGGAGTATCTGGAAAACTATTTTAAAATATAAATTAAATTTCACACTGTCTTTTATTTAAAATATAAAAAATAATCACAATCGAAAATGGGCAGTGTTGTCAGTATGCGCGTGGGATTCTTTTCTTCCGTAGTTAAACACGTCCGTCCACACCAACGGCCAAATGTCAACTAAATGTCGCGTGCTTCGCTCTGCTCGCTGGATAATTGGTGTTTTATTCTACTCGAATTATATTCTATTCCATGACCAAATAAGCGGTAGTATTTTAACATGACCTGCCGATTATTAGTCAGTTAATGTTGGATATAAGGAAAGGTCATATGATTAGACAGTCATTATATAATTAGACGATAATTATTTTATTAGGTAATTATTACGTGATTAGATAATAACTGTATGATAATATAAACATTTAATAAGTTTGGAATGAAAACAAAGGCATTTTGAGTAGAATTTGTATTGGAACAAAACCCAAAATACTAGTTATTTTGGCTTTATCTATGTGGATTATCGGTTAAGGCGGCAGATTTCCGAGGCTCAGTGAGACTACTGCAGTACCCTTCAATAACTAATGTTGAAGGTTTTGCCGTCTTATCAATAGCATGCCGGATTTGGTCTACATAAATATATTGTTAATAGATTAATAACACATTGGAGTTGATTAACAATTAACATGTTGTGGTACTAAATTTAATTTTGTTAGTGGGTAAGAATATTCTTCAATGGTTATTCCAGAAACAGTTTCGGGTAAAAAAGACTTTGAATAATTCACTGCATCTGCTCAGAGTTTTATGAAAATCTTTCTATATATTTTGACTTAATTGAGTAACAAATAACCAAACACGTTTTTTGTAACCCAACTATTAAACGTGAGCGGAGTCACAAGTGTGTGTATTACTCCGCCGCACGTATGATACGTTTGCAAGAGTTCGGAGAAAATGCGCCAGTTATTATAAAAACAGAATATAATAATAAAAACAATAAATCCAACCATTATTGAATACTTTTTGTAATCTTATTTTAGATCGTTTTTCAGAAACGATTATAAAAAAAATTAATATCTATTGATTTTTAAACGTATGGCCATAGCCTTATGTGGTTATTTTCGGTGACTAGGTCGGGCTAGTAGTTTAATGGGTTAGTATGTTACACATGTACATAGACAATATAACGTTTTACAAGTTGTACTTTATTTCACCTTGCTGGTTCAGAAAGTTACGTAGCAATTGCGTTTAAGAACTATTACGAAGAATAAATCTGTCAAGAAAAATCTTGTATTCTTTGTGAAAATAAATTTTTCGTAAAGAATTCAAAATTTGTTTTTCTTTGGTTAACGATTTGAATAACAACTTCAGTGAGCTTATTTTTTTATTTTCTCTATATTGAAGTGTCATTATTTTATTGTGGAGCCTGGGTCCAACGCTATTTGGAATTTTGCGTATTTGCTTTTGTAAAGATTAATTGGTGGATTGCAGAGTTATAAGGTAACAAAGAAAAGGACAAAGAAATCAACTTATGAAATTGTAGAGAGCAATAATTAGGAGAGGACTAATTAAAAAAAATGTTAAGTGTAATGTTATATACGGCCCGCTTATGATGTATTAAAATTAGCTTATTCTCGGTTCAGAGAACAAGCGCAAAGAAATTTTTTTATAGACAAATATATTACATAAATTTATATGTAGTGTATTTTATAACTTTTATGTACTATGTTTGTCTATAGAAATTCGATTTCGTTTCGATTTTCTAGAAATATTTGTCTTAATTACAAATAAAATACTATATTATTATGCGACAGACATAGTCATAAAATTAGCGAAGTTGTTGAAGTGCTCCCTGAAACCTTTGATTACTATTTAAATTATACTAATTATAAACACCAAATTATTTACCTGTCAGAAACAGATACGGTTATGAAAAGCGGTTATGAAAACTCAACAAATGCGGTTATGCAAAGTCAATAATAAAGCAATTGAGAAAAACCGATGCCCCCAAGTGACATTCGGAACTTGAGACTTTTTTTACGTTTCGCCGACCCTTGAACATTTGAATACCATCCATTAAGGATATATAACTAGAAATATATTAAATAAGCCTTCGAGTGGGGAAATATTTTCTTCGAGGCTTCATCTCGTCTAGTTCAGTCCGTCCGAATAACAAACAATTTAGGTATGAAGATAAAATATTTAACAGTATTATTTTATTCATGACTTATTATGGCTGTAAAGAATTGATTGCTTTTACTTACTTTACATATCATGAGGTATTATAAGTTTGGAAATAGGCAATTATTTATCAATTTAAGACTGTTAGAAAGTAAAATAGAACGCAAAACGTAACAAATCCTTTCGATAACAATTCTATAGAAAATAAACGTGCAAGGAATATTTTTCCGCGAAAGGGTCCAACTGTCTCTCTAAGGGTAGGGATTATTTCAATATAAAACAAGGAAGATTAACTCAAAATACAATCTGCACGACTTTTCCTGTATATCTCATTCGAATTTTCCCAGCCGCAAATGAGAGCAAGTTCGAGCTATGCGTAATGAAAAACCGTTATTGCATTCCTAACGATTTTGTAAATTGTCGCCCTACGTCAGTCGGCGTTAGAACAGTGGATATTTGTAGCGAGCTGTTTGTATGTAGGTGTGAAGCAATAGGTATAACACGAATATTCTAATATTGTTACTGATCTTTGACCTAACGAATTTTCATTTAATTTCTTAGAATGATATTAACATTATCAACGTTTACTGAAAATTGGGTTATTAATATTAAATAATCAGAAGTTTTTTTGATGAGGGATGTTTAAATAAAAAAATTATAAGAGAAGGTCAAATCAGGTTGGATAGGAAAAATCAAAAGGTAATGTTCATTTTATAAAACCTCTAGCTGCATATTTCACTTTTGTATGAGCTAATATGAGATAATGACTGTATAATATTTTAATGGATTGATGGTCTCTTTTTTGCCTGTCTCTTATACATTAATTATTTACGTTTTATTCACTAAGAATTGAATTAATTCTTTTGATCTTTAGTCGAGTACTGAACTGTATGGCTCGATTTTCTAATAAAAAGCCTTGTGATCTTTGAACTGCATTATAGTATCTTACAAGACTGGTTAAAATTTATCCATGAAATTTATGGTTCATTATAAAATTCCACAGCAACAAACTGCCCAGTTACCGTGATCAAATTTGAATGGTGTAGATTTATTCTAATAATAAATCGTGTAAATGTTTGATATAACTTGGGATGATATATAATAAATATATAATAATAAATCTCCCTTTCTGTAAAATTCTGGAACAATCATGGAACCGAGAAATAGTGACAGAAACATTTTATTGATGAAGAGCAAATTCATAGAGTTTTTTTCCTTTCACATGTCTTGGTGTAATCAAGAAAATGACAAATTAAATAGCTAACTAAATATATACAAAATCAGTTAAGACATCAGTAGGTAGGTAGTTAAGAAAACAAGTACTTATTTGTATAAACAAATAAGTAAATAAATGTATATAAAGATCTATGCCAACCAGAATATTAGTAGATAGTGAAACAAATATGTAGAAATATATTCGAAGGCATGAAGTAATTAAAAAATTAGTTGGCCGATAGTTTATGTAGGTTTGAAGCACTGACTACGATGAGAGCGACTACGCCAAAAGAGGGGACGTGATTAAAATATCCGTACGTACGTACGTACCTGTATGTGTACGCAATCATGTATGTAGAAATATATTTAATAACATATTTGGGTTTGACATATGTATGCGGCGTAAAAATGAGACCTTATTGATACTGAATTCATTATAAGTTCACATTCTGGTAACATAGAATATTTTAGTTACTAAAAATGGAAAAAGAAAACTGTTTTTACAAAAAAAATTGTATCGTTTACTGATAATTATCACCGAATAAGAAATGTCGAATAACTTATTTAAGTTTGAATATAATATTTTACCGCAAAGTCCCAACTACGTACTCGTATTTTCATAATTTTATATTTTTCAGTGCGCTTCTTATTAGTTGGTTATTTGAAGTATGTTAATTTTTTTTTGTAAAACGGTATTATTATTTTAACCACAGAATAATCTATTTTGTTACTTTATTATTGCCTGATTTATCTTACTTTATACATAGAGAAAGTTTTGTGTGTTGTGTTGTGTGTGTTGTGTGTGTGTGTTGTTTTATATATAGAGAAAGTTTTGTGTGTTGTTTAGAGCTGGACATAAATTTAGTATTTCGATTAACAGGAAACTTTTACCATCATTTATCATAATGTTCAAATGGACGATGAGTATATTCGTGTAACATGTTTTAGAATATGTGACTAGCAATAATAATTTAATTGAAGAGAGTTGAAGTACATCGGGCGCATTTTTGTGTAATACTTTTAAACCATTTTAGGCACATTAAAATAATGTATGAAATAATTGTAAATAATATAAAAATTGTATACAGAATGTATATTGCTTTATTTTTGTATTGTTTATGAACATTTTCATGTAAGTTCTAAAGGTGTAAAGTGTATTTAAGCCATTTAGTTTCCCTACCGCATCTTTAGAATAACATATTAAAGGTAATTTAATAGATTAATAAGAGCTCGATATTGTTCAGAGAGAAGAAAAATATAAAACTAATTTCTCTCCACCAGTTACTTGATATTAGAATACCGCCTACGATAGAAATAAATCGGAAATATAAAATATTAATTTAAACAAAATGACTGTTTTCTAGTAAATAATGAAAATGACCCATTCTTCAGATTTTAGTTTTGAAGCAGGAACTTAGAAGCTAACAAGTCAATTCAAATGTGATACGAGAAAGGAATAACGTTAAACCTTGCTATTAAGTGTGAAACAATCTCTTGAAGCGTTTCAGATAGTTTTAGTAACAGTTTGAATAGCTTTTAAAAGCCTTTATCGACGTGATCAAATATTTAATCAAAGTTCATTTTTAATATTTGACAACTTTTTTTAATAAATTTAATTCATCTTTTGAGAAAAAGCAGAATTCTTCCTTGTTGTCCACCTCGTGTTTCATTAAGCAGTTTTGGATGAAGAGGAGTGTTTCGGCAAGTTCTTTTTCTAATTTGTTTATTGATGATTAATTACATTTATGGAGTCCGTTACTGCGTGTGACAGAAATCCTTTTATCAGAAATGTAATTATCGTTTTCAAGGTATTACAAAGTTAACAGCGTATGGGTTTTACGACCATTATAGAACCTAAATTTTACAAATGCACTAATAGTAGTCTGAGTAGTCTGTATCTACTCAATAATACGTAATACTAATGACTCAAGTCCATCTTTCATTTGAATTGTTTTTTATTTTTATTAGAAGTGGCACCTCTTGTTAATATCCCGAGATATTTACGTATATTTTTTAGGAATTCTCAATGGTGTTAAAACTAGTTCAGAACATATATATGTTGTCCTTGATAGATAAAGAGGGGAGTATTGTTTCCTTCTTTAAAAAATTAAACTATAAAATTATTCAAAAGGTAACTTTATATTTATATGTACACTTCAAAAAATACCAGTATATGTAAGTACCTCATACTTACATATACTGGTATTTTTACCTCAACCTCAGTTTGTCGCTATGTTCATATGATAAAACGAATATACGAATTTATTCAAATTCAGTCAATAAATTATACGAATTTATTGACCATTCTTTCGTCACGTAGGTAAAATAAGCACAGGTAGTATTTCCAACCACAATTATTAAATAACGCAGAGACATGAAGGCAGATCAACGTTTCGAGGAAGGAAAAAGGTCCCAGACTTCACAGATGAATTTAAATTTGAATACGGTTTACTTCAAATATATATATACGTACGAAATGCATTTAATTTTTTCTTAATAATGGAAGTCTTTTGATGTTAACATTTATCTGTTGACATGATGTATTTCCTCGCTATTATTCGGGTAAAATGTCATCACTCTTTTGAGCGGCTGAGCTGGATTAAGCCAGTCCTTTTGCATTTTTAACAATGAAGTAAACGTTTTAACAAAATATGCCAAGGTATACGTAAATATGTACTGTTATAGTGTAGTATGTAAGCCGTTAAATATGTTCTTACTTAAGTTAAATATTCAATTGCATTTAAGGTACGATATAATAGGAAATTAGTAGTAGAGTAATATAAATTTGAGTAATAATATGTAACACATTAGCCTGTTTATAGTTAGTAAGGGATTTTTTACCTTTTTAGGTGGATTTCACAGAGAAAAATAGGGGGGCGGGCGATCGCCCGCGTTTGCGTGCGTTCATGCGTATGTGTTGGGCAAAAAATCGTGTGTTAGGCATAAATTATTTATAATTAAAAATAACTTTTTCAATAAATTTGTCTAGAAAGTATTTCTAATCACTTACACGAAAAATTATTTAAATACTTTATTTCTTTTGCATATTCTCTCATAGACAATGTTATTTAATTTTAGTAAATATTAATTTCAGAAATGTTACGTTTAATTCCATATTTTAAGTGTTATCATAAACGAAATTTCGTTCAATTATTAATTAATCGTTGCTCTTGTATGACGTAGATTGACCAACAAGCATAAAATCATACCACGATATTAATTACACCAGCAATACTTGAAATGTTTCTGCTTGAGCTCGACTGTATTAATACATTGGTTCTAGTCGGGACTTTTTCCAACTAACCCTCTCGTTGATATTTCATAATTTTCTTAATCTGGTTAATTCACATCTTTAAATTCCTGTACTTAATCATCTGTTTTGTTAATATTTCATTAACATATTTATATCTCATTACATTTTGTCGTACTAGGTGATTTCACCTGAGCAGGTATTTTGATTGCGTTTTGACTTAAATGAAAATTTGTCTGTCATTATGCAATAAATTTAATTAAGACATGTGTTTGTTAATTTTTTGTAATATAATGATCCTACCTTTGATAACAGCCCACCTGAAGAAATTGTAATACAACGAAACCTAGGTCGTGGTAAAGAACTTACAGAAAGTAGAAAAATACTACATCACGTAGTTTCATTTAATTGTAATATAATGATTATAAATGAGCTGTCTATTTATAGATTATACTTTACTGACATTTCACTCGACGTCATTCTTTTAATTCCCTCAGGTCATATAATGTATTGCATTGTTGTCATAAGTATAATAAGCAATTAGTTCATATATATCGCAAATGAGGTAGGTGAGATAATTTACAGTACAGAATTATATGACTTGATAAACTCGTCGCTGTATGACCGACACGTATTTTAGAGTCTCCTGGGTCTGTGCAGTTATAATTCGCAATTAACTATGAATAAATTGTTTTTGACCTCACTAGAGCTATACGTTTGGGAATATGAATGATGAAAGAGGTTAGCCAAAGATCTCGAACATAAGACTGATATTATGTGTATTTTCCATATTGATAGCTTTAGTAATTAGTTTTGGTACATTCAACTATGTAAAGTCTATGAAGTGTAACGATAAGCCTATGAAGTGTAACGATAAGATAAGAAATAAAGCCTATTAATTAAAAACATTACAGAATATATTTGAAATAAATATTTCTATAATAAAATAAGACTAAGATGAAACATACTTCTAGGGTTATGAAAAATAATGCAATTACACTTGAGTCGTTTGGTGAGGCCATAAAAATATTTTTTCAAATTCGAATCGATCAAAATCCGATCGATATTATTTTTCAATTACTCCAAATATAATTTTGATGAAAAGTTTGTGGTTAACATAGTTCAATATTCTGCGCTCCTGAACTGGGACGAAGTACAACCCTAATGATTATAAGTACGGGTTTTTATGAGGATAGATTTTCTTTATGTTTTCTGCAAGGAATTAATATGTATATATATATATATATATATATATATACATATTCTATCTGCTTTGATTTAAATATTCAAATAGTGTATATAAAATGCAATACAATTAAAACTTATTATGTTGTTGATGAAACTTTACCCTTAAATTATTTTTGAGTTATTTTAATACCTTCATTTTAAATCAAAACTTGAAATATAGGAGTAAAATATAATACAAATTAAGGATTACATATTAAAATGATGACTCTATACAAGACGCTACAAGATGTCTTCCTTTTTTGTGTTCCAGTGAAATTATCAGCAACAGCCTAAGTACACAAAATAAATACTTTACCGTAATAATTGATGAATGTTCAACATTTTTTTTAATTTATTTGTATAATAATTATGTTCTAACCATAAAATGGCTGAAGTATTACCGACAAAACTTATTTTCTATATAAAAGAGGTTCTACCAAAACAATAACATAGTTTCATCAATTGTCTCAATAGTTGGAATCATACTCCTAATAACGTGTGAAATAAAAAAGGTATTCAAAAATGTATTCTTCCATTTTAACCTTGTTGACTGTGAAAAAACCAAAACGTGATAAAAAAAATGCTGTTTTAAAAGTTATAAGGACATTTAAAACTTTTCTATCTATTTCCTGTAGAATATCCTTTAAAGTTTCTCAATAGTTTTTCTTTGCAAACAAAAATTGACGTGTTTGTTTATTGTTTTCAATAAAAATGTGAAGAATTTTACGAACTCAACTGAGTATAAAACCAAGATATTGTTTGCTTAATATTAATTTCAAGTATAAAAATTCACACCTTGAATTACAGTTCATTGGTTTAAAAAATGTTGTTATTATGTATGCATATGTACATTCGTATATTCGAAATAATCTTCATTTCAATCTTTAAATACACTATATTTTCCATGGGCTATTTTTAATGTACTTTGAATGGGAGAAGAACATGTTCCTGCTTTGGATAGTGATTTTCGGTGAGACTCCCTTCGTTTCGGTGATGTCTCAGAACCAAAGAGGGTTAGTAACGAGTTGCAAAAAAATGATGAGTGATGTTTAATGGTGAAATAGCTTGAAAATGGGAAAATACAAGGAAACAGTCATTTGAAATCATAGAAATGTCTTGCTTATTGATTTCCCTCATGATTATGGGATAGCTAATTCTAGATATTGTTGCGACCTTTTGGCGAGTGTAAAATTTTCCTAACTTTTTTGAATTTCTTCCATGGCTAACTTCTGGAAATGTTATTTCTATTGGTTTGTGTCTTTATAATATTCTAAGGGAAATGTTTCACCTTTCAATGATAATCAATACAAGGAGCATTTAATTTGTAACTGGCTATAGTAATATTTTATATATGGTAAGAAAATGAAAATATATAGAAATAGATGGAAACACTGATTATACACACAATTAAAAAACGTCGTTGCACATTTGCTATGTCCTCATATGTAGGCTGATAATAAATTATGGATTATTTTAATACTGAATAAGGAAAATTAAAAATACGCTGAAGTTAGTTTATGTACTTTAAGGATTATATTACCATTTTCCTTATATTTTCACGGAAGTTTTCCGGTCCAAATAAGACCGGTTTACATGTGAATTCCTTAAGTCCTTTTTTTGGCAATTTTATATATTTGGAAAAGGTCGACCTCCGTCAATTGGTGCAGATGTTTGAACATTTCTGTGCTTTGCAACAGGTGTCAGAATATAATTTTAAAATATAGATTTATATGCATAAAATTTTACATTCAGGGAATCGTTTAGATGAGGATTATAAAATTTTTGGTGCTCTTTTTCTTTCAAAAACGTGTCGTAAAAAATTAATAATTAATTTCGTTTTTTAAAACTGTTTTATTATTATTATATCTTTTTTCATTTTTTTCCAGAAGAAAAATATTGAGCAAAGTAAGACAATATTCTAAGGAAAATGAAATTTTTAAGTGGTCAATAAAGTTAATTTTTAGTTTTCTCAGGTAAAATTGCCAAAGCAAAACGTTTATGGAATTATTTTGGTGTCTCTCTATCAAAGTCGATTTTCTTGGAAATTATTTGACGGAAAAATTTTTAATTTAGCACAGAAGTATAGTTATTGGCATAATTAGAGATGTAAAGTATAAAAAATACAATTTTGGTTTTTTCCGTTAATTGCAGGGGTAAATTGTAAAATAAAATAAAAATTCAAGGACTATAGGGCGTCAAATGAATATTTATTTAAGGACGTAATCTGGAAAAAATCATGATCATTGAGAATAAGATATGTCCACAATTAAATAAAACTACGTGATGTAGTATTATTTCTACTTTCTTTAAGTTCTATACCACGACTTAGGTTTCGTTGTATTATAACATCTGCAGGTGGGCTATTAGCAAAGATTCTTAGCCCACCTGAAGATGTTATAATACAACGAAACCTAAGTCGTGGTATAGAACTTAATGAAAGTAGAAATAATACTACATCACGTAGTTTCATTTAATTGTGAATAATGCATTTCTACAAAATGAACGCCAAATATATTCTATAATTGGATATGTATTGATCAAAATTATGAGGATTAGAAAATTTTAGCGCGATTAATTGTTACAAATAATTTTATTGTTTATTTGTTTATATTTAGTTTCAGAGAACAAGTTTTTTGACAAAAAATATTTTTCATGATATACTTTTGAACTGTTAAATTTCAAACTGCGTATACACTGTATTGGTGCCGTCGGCAGCGAGTAGCACGACAGACCGGAGAAAATGGGGCGACCGCGGTTTTAATAATTTAAATAAGGGATTGATATCACGGAATACTAATTTTGCAAGTATAGCTTATATTTGATCGATTTTAGGTGATAAAATAGTTTATAATATAGTTCAAATAATAGTGATTAGGTAACCGTCTAAGAAATAACACTGGAAATACATAAGAAATTGCATATTTATATGTTATATTTGATTGTTTTAGCCAGTTCGTCGCAGTATATTAATTTCAGAGTTATTTTGAAAGTATTGAATTAAAAAATTAAATCTCTTAACAGAAACAATCAATAATCTAAATTAATATTTGTTAATTTTATGCATGAAAAAAGTGAACAGTGTGTGTTGATATTGAATATTTTTTATATAATGAATATTTTTAATTTATAAATAAAGAACAAGTCGGGCAGGTTATTTTAGAACAATTGGTGTTGTGATATTCAAGTAGAGAGGACAAATTATTAAGTAATTAAGTAGTTAGCACACACACAAGTTCAATGAAAGAATTTTGTCCAAGCGAGTTAAACAGAAGAGAAAATTAGTAAATTACGACGAATGTGGAAACGATTGTATAAACAATATACGCGTATCTATAACCTAGGAATTTGAAATTGAAAATTGCAATAAAAAGTTAATAATAAAACAATAGTATGAGCAGAGGCTATCAAATCCGTACAAAACAGAGGCCAAATACAGCCGCCTAGCACGAAAATGGTGAGTTTTTGCAGAAAATGGTTCATAAAAATAGTTTAATTATTTGGTAAATCATTGTAAAAGCCAATAAGCTTCTATTCTGGTGGATAAAAAAAGAATCACTAAAATCGGTCAAGAATTGCGATGTCTAGCGTATCGTCATACGTGGATACGTACAAACCAACGACGGTGACACATGCAAAATTATATTTTTAGATCTTTTTATTATATAGAAGGTGACTTGGAAAATTACCCGACTTAAAATTACTTCTATAGTCATAACTCGAGATTGTCTTGCTAATCGATGAGAAATCAAATACCATGAGGTGCACGATATATGGGTATTTGGCAAGGATGTTTTTCACAGAGTTGGATGGATGTAGGGAGATAGATATTTAAGAATGTAGTTACGGAAGTATATTTCCAGTCAATGTTTTTTGTTCGTTTTTCTTATACGATTACTTTAATTATTCGGTTTACGCCTTCATAATGATATCCCATTCCCATGTATAAAGAAGTTTCGCTTTCAATCAGGATTGATTTTTATTTCTTGCACGCCAGAGTGAATCAATTAATATAAAGCTTTATAAATGGAAAATAAATAATTAAATCCGATCATCGATCGACCGCTATGGGTGGACTTATCTTAAATTAAAATATTAACAGTAATTAAGATAATATAAATAAACGCAAACGATTCTTTAAGTATATCCAATATAACGAAAAGAAAACATATCATTAAAATAATATATATTTAATATCAATGTTATATTTACAGGAGACTCTTTTGTATGTATTTCAACTTTGAATTTTAAACCTTTATTCTTCAAAATTTAATATCGACAATATTTACGGGTTAAGAATGTGTGTTTTATGTTTAATTAATTAATTTAAATATATTGAGAAGACCCGTGACCTATTTAAATTCTTATTTTATTTAATTTCTGTCTATTAAATTCTAACGGATAAAGGGCTTGGTAACGTAAAAAATATACCCGTTAAAAATAGACAATGTAGTTAGATAATGGAAAGGCCTACCACGTAAAACATTGTGCTCCGTTGTCATACCAATGTATTCTTGAGGCAAGTAGAGGAAGTATGTACCTTTATTCCAGTTACCGTGTTACAATTTATTTCACAGAGAAAATTACATAGCAAAACTCTCAAGCCCAAAAGTCGCGGAAAATCTTTTCAACAGATGTGAACTACTTGTGCATGACGTTAATTTATTGTGTAAATTAACTTAAATTCTGGCTCTAACTGGGCGTATAGTTAATTTAACGACGAGTACTTCCAAATTTATTTAAGTTAAAACAATTTGTAACAAAATTTAATTTATGCCGACGATATAAACTTTAATTTACTATCATTACAAAGTTACGTTTGGGAACATTCACTCGCTTGAGATAACGAGTGTTATTAGGCATCCTGTTTACTTTGAAGTTATTTAGAAGGACATTTTTCATTAAGAGTCGAGAAAAATCTTCACAATATTAAATGAGTATATATTAGGGTGATTCATAAAATTCAAGTTTTAATTATTTTAACTCAACCTATAATATCATTCTATCTACCAAAATAATAATTTGTTTTAAATTTCGGAATTTTTAATTAATGTTATACGGTCGCTACCGCCTCATAAGATTTTTAAGAATTACCTTAAAAGTTGCACTTATTGCGATGTAGGCTATGGTTTACTTATACAACTTTGATGATGGTATTTAGTTGCTAACGTAAACAGTTCTTTGTTTACTCACTTCGTCGGCACCTCAGTGCTCTCTGTAGATACCCTCAATTTAGTTAATATAATCAATCATTGCTCTTTTATACACTTATCCAATGACGCCATCGTTACGAGTCAAAGTGATTGTGTTTATTGTAAATGTGATTACTTTAGCTTTATTCTCGTATTTGTATTTCTGAAATGACATCGAATATTATGAAAACTCAAAAAGAACTGAAATATGGTTAAATGGACAATCTCGTTCTGAATTGGTGCAAACAAAATTACCGTCAGCGAAAGAAGTGATGTGTTTATTTTTTCATTATAAAAACGTAATAAACAACATAAATAGAGAATCGGCGTCATTAACAGCAAGTAATGTGATGACACTATGGCAAAATCAACTATTCCTACCAAAGAAAAATAACATGTTATCACAAAAATACTTAAATGTTTC
Source organism: Druceiella hillmani (assembly GCA_039881145.1). Classification (NCBI taxonomy): domain Eukaryota; kingdom Metazoa; phylum Arthropoda; class Insecta; order Lepidoptera; family Hepialidae; genus Druceiella; species Druceiella hillmani. The sequence continues at coordinate 35,364,605 of JAYKKI010000002.1, read as the reverse complement.
AAATAATGCAGAATTAAAAAAAAAATAAAGAAAATAAAGCAAAACGCTCAGCAGCAATAAAAGAAAAAGAAAAAAAATTATATGTTTTGTTTGATATTGCTCACTCTTCGCTTAATATAATACCTATTGAAGAAGATAAGCAATTTCTTTTAAAACATAGAGAAATGAGTCGTCCAGGAAGAATTGGCAATATCGATAAAAGCCATGCGAAAAAACTTAAAAAATATTTTCATAAAGAGTTGCAGAAGATGAAAAGGAAAGGAAGCAATGAAGAAATTAACTGAGAAATGTGATTTACTATCTTCTTCAGTTTCTTCTGCAGGGAATGAAAGTGATAGCGATATAAGTAAAAGTTATACTATATCCCCTCAGCCAGGGCCCTCTTCAAGCAATGGTTTACTACACCACAGAAACGAGGCCGAATAAGAATTTTAGATTCGAGTTTAGCTACAACTCTTGATTTCGCGAAGTTAACTGACCGAAAAGCAACTGTTGTTTTGGCTTCTACACTCAAAGTATACTCTGCGCTGTGACGTATCACAATATAACGTTAGCTATTCTTCTATACGTCGCCAAAGAATGGATATTAGAAAACAGATTGCTGAGTCTACTAAAGCTGATTTCCAACCACTAAATATACTGTGCACTGGGATGAAAAGATCCTGGAGGACATAACCGGACATGAAATAGTAGATCGTTTACTAATTTGGTATCTTGAAAAGGAGTAGACCAGCTCTTGGCTGTTCCCAAACTTAGATGGAAAAAAAGAAACAATGGCTTCTGCTATTTTTGAGACTATTTTATCATGGAGTATATATGATAAAATAAAATGTATGTGTTTTGATACAATAGGATCTAATAAAGGGCGAATAAACGGAGCATGTGTTCCTCTAGAAGAGAAAATGCAAAAGGAACTGATTTGATTTGCATGCCGGCATCACATAAATTTTACTCGAAGGTGTTGTTGTAACAACTGTAGAGCCTTCCAGTGGTCTTGAAATTATGATTTTAAAAAAAATTAAAAGCTACTGGCCAAAAATAAACCAAAAAGACTTCAAAACCGCAATGTCCGAACGATCTACATGGAATTGAGTTCAAACTGTCGCGAAAGATATCATCGCTTTTGCTGGGAATCAACTGGATCAATTTCAGTCTCGTGACGATTACAAAGAGCTCCTTCATTTGATAATTATTTTTTTGGGAGGGATTCCAGAAAGCGGTATCTTATTCCAACCCCTGCTGGAATGACAATGTTTTTGTTTAAGCATCAGCTTAAAATCACGATTAAGCAAGCTAAGGGCGTTACAGATATATGTATATTTGTTGTAGTTGTTTATGCAAAATACTGGTTTACAGCGCCAGTGGGTCATATGGCCTCAGTGAATTACTTACAGAAATTAAAAGATTTAGTTGATTTCGAAAAATATAACATAGTTGTCGCCATCATCTAAAGAAATTGTACGACATATGAGAGTCGTTAACGATATAGCTGAGAGGGGTGTTGCATTTATGGAAGAGTACAATAAATTACATACTAATGAGGATGAGCAGAAGCAATACTTAATGTTGTCAGTTAAGAATTGTAGGCAGAAAGGAGCCTTATTACCCAAGTTGTAATAAGGCAAATCTACTATAATTTTTTTTCTTTTTGCTTAATAATTTAGAGGAAGGATAGTTATTGTTATTTTGTTTAATATTTTCCCCAAAACCTATGCGTAATACTCATTTATGGTATTAATAAACTTAAAAATAAATGCTTTTTTTCGAATTTCAAAAGTGGGTAGCGACCCTTAAATATAAATTTTAAAAAAAATAAAAAATCCTAGTATGTTTTCTAGTGGAATAGATAAAATTAAGGGGTTGACAGTGAAGAAAATGTAAATAAAAATGTTTTCGGTCTTTTATGAATCACCATAGTATATATATATATATATATATATATATATATATATACATATATATATATATATATATATATATATGTATACATATATATATATATATATATATATATATATATATAGGCTGTCGAAACCACTGTTCTCCCATAAAACTAATATTCCTACTCAAAAATAAAAAAATATGAATTTGTTGTGTGTTATCAAGCGTCATAGTAGAAATCTGTCGAACAATATTCTATACTTTTCACCCTGTTAGTATGAAGATAACATTCTGCACTTCGCATCTCGCGAGGGATTCGTTTAATTTTGTTTTATTACTATCACCTGTTATCTGAACAACATATTGTAATTCAACAAAGCGCCCATTTAGTAAACTCCTTCTGAATACAGTGACTGTAATGAGTTATGAATGTTACACATTGCATAAAACAATTTGTACTTTTAAACTGTCGAAAATGTCTTAATCTTATTAAGATACGTAGTTACCAGAGTATTGTTAGATATATTTTTAAGTCATTAAAATATGTATATTTTTATGCAAGTTATGTTTCTTTTAAACGTTATTTCCATCAAAATATTAAAGTAATATATTTCTAAAATAGTAAAGTTCTAATATTTATAATACAAGAAGAGCAGTAGTTAACATGTCAGAATGGATTTGGAGCTTTTTAAAAATAAAATACAATAAAGTAGAAATATATTTTGGAACAAAAAATGCAGAAGATAAAAAATTATTGAAAAAAAACATTTGACTTTAGGTATTAAGAAAAAAGAGAATATAAATATCGCAGTAAATTTTCATCCATTCATATATATATATAGGTTACGTTCGACAATTCATTCATTGTCGACGAGTCCCGCTCCTCTAAAAAGTACAATCATCTTCATAAAATGGTTGAATGTTTGTAAATTCATCCATTCATGTATACATTAGGTTACGTTCGACAATTCATTCATTGTTGACGAGTCCCGCTCCTCTAAAAAGTACAATCATCTTTATAAAATGGTTGAATATTTGTAAATTCATCCATTCATGTATACATTAGGTTACGTTCGACAATTCATTCATTGTTGACGAGTCCCGCTCCTCTAAAAAGTACAATCATTTTCATAAAATGGATAAAATTAGATAAATTAATGAATGTTTGTAAATTCATCCATTCATGTATACATTAGGTTACGTTCAACAATTCATTCATTGTTGACGAGTTCTGCTTCTCTAAAAAATACAATTAACTTAATAAAATGGTTGAAAAGTAGATAAATTAATGAATGTTTGTAAATAAAGTATCTCTAACGTCATTTCATCTCGGTGAATAGTTTTTTAAAAATGGTATATTGGATCCTCTCGTTTAGGGAAAAATAAATCGAGATTTGAAAGTCTAACTGAAAGAAATTGTTTTTATTGTAAAGAGAAATTAGGTACTTTTACAGTAATGTGTGATTTAATTTTAACATAGCGAATTAGTAAAAATCCTAAGAAATTTCGTAAAATTAAAATGTTATCACAAAATTGTGTGTTTCACAAAATCACTAACAAACTTTTGAATACTTTGCAATGAGTATACGAAAATAAATACGAGTAAATAAATATGCTCATCTCTAACTCTTCCTTCAATAAGAGTCATGATAATACTTTCCGTTTTTGTCAGAAAGTTTTGCATCTGATCCAGCTGAATAGCATATTTAAATTTCTATTAAAAGTAATCGTCATTCACCCTCCGTATCTTCACTCTGTGCTTTTTGCTCATATTAATAAAATACGCTTTATTTTCATATTGCAAGCCCCTAATTTTATTCCCGATATTTATTTAATCTATTGCCTTTTATTTATTTCTTCATTTATTACAATTTTACATTTATTAGGAGATATATATATATATATATATATATATATATATATATATATATATATATATATATGGTCGACGCGTAAATAGCAAGAAAAACAACATTTTTCGATGAATTTTCATTTATCATGTAGAGACAATTCCCGATTCAAATTAGATTGTAGATTTAGAAAATGTTGCTTAGCCTCATGTGTTTTTTTTACTTTTATCAGGGGTCTCTTAGACCCAATTAGTAATATTTTAGTTCTCCAAATTTCAATATCAATATCAGAATTATCCACTAGCAGAAAAATTGGGAAAATATATTTAATCATGTTATAGCAATATCAACATGAAATCAATTAATTTATTAAATCGAAAGTTCGTGTTTAGGAAACAATATTTATTTTGTTTTTAAGGACATTTGTTTTATTTTTGTGCTTTTCTTTTGTTATTAATTTCCTTTCGCAATATTGATTCCGACTGCGATAAACGAAGTACTAAACATTCAGGAATCTTATTAATTTTAATTTTTTTTACTTACTATTACTGAGCACCGAAAAAAATATTTTATTATCTATGATTACTGGTTTTATTTGGAAATAGTAACATTATTTAGTATTGTATATTTTTGCATGAATTTTTGTTTTGAATTTATGTTATTTTATAGACTTATTCCTTACGTTTTCGTTGTTCTCCGTCAATATTTACAAACGAGCTCGATTAAATATAATAATTATTATTATTATATATAGAAGTTTTCTAAAATTAAATTTGGTTTGGTGGAATGCACATCTCTTTACGAAACTAAATTAATAGCCAAAAGGACTTTGATTCTAAACCAATAATTTGTATTATATTACTAGTTTATTGCGAATCGAAAAATTGTTAACAAGCCCGTGTGTTACCTGCTACCTACAATGAGTAGCAACGACTGCATTAAACATTTCCCCATAATGAGTATTATAATTACTATGCTTTTCGAAAAAGCAAGTTTATCAACAATTATATTTCCCATACTGACCAGAAATTTTCAATGTGGAAAATAGAATTGATTTAGCATTATTTAGCATTTAGTTGATTCATTTAGCAAGAAGCCCAGTGAACGCCACTCAGCGATGCAGCGGCGCATCGGGCAGTCAGTGCGGAAAATTAAATGGCCGTTCCATTTTGATCGAAGATAAAGCTGGAAACTACTGGATGAGAATGAGTGGCCGTAAATAAAGAAACGAAACGGTTAGCAGAATTGAACAATGATATAACTTATAGTTCTATATAAGTGGTTCAGCTAAAGTGTTATGTTTGTGAAGAGAATGTGTTTGATATTTCGATAAATTTTATGACATAGTTACGGCTGATTTTTTCGATTTAATAAATAGAGAAAGATTTCATTTCTGTTGTTAAAGAACTTGAATTTGAAATTTCACCCCAAGAAACTCATGATATCTATTTTGATCATTTTGGCGTAATCTCCGTAATTAATTTATTACCCGCTAACGTAAAGCTACTTTCGCTACTTTAATGTAAGTATGTTAAGAAATGGGACGGGGATTATAAGGATTATATGGGATAAAAAATTTACATAGCGATAAATAAAACTTCTCTCTCCGTTGGCAATCATTCAGCGCATCAGTGAACAATAGAAATCCAGTAAATTAAGCTTAGTTTGTTGAAGTCTTCGTTTTGCTTTCAGTCTTACTAAAACACATATTCCTCTTGTTTATATTGATGATAATTGATATAAAATTAGTAATTAGTGTTGATTTGTGATATGAACACTTTGTAACAATAAATATGGAAAATATTTTCACTTCTAACTCTACGCACCATTTTGAATAGAAGTGCACATTGATACGCGAAAAAATCACAGATAGATTTTCTTACCAGCACACGAAGGTCTCACTGGAGACGGCATCTATAATAAATTATGGGGAATATATAAATTAAACGGGGAGGGGGAGGGCTTTCATCGCTCCATAAAATAAATAGTATTTTGGAAGAATGATTTGGCAAATAATTAAAGCGCGGGAGAATATATTTTAAAGTAACTTCTTTGATATTTGTATATTTTTAAATAATTAAATTCTTGAAAAGTATTAATTCTGAATGAAAATTTATTATACATTTTAGTTTTATTTTATTAACGTTATGTGTATACCCATTTGGTAAAGGAAACCCGTTAATCCAGCGAATTATATTGAGTACGAGCATAAGCATCTCTTTTAAACCATGTAATATTCATATGATTGAAAATATTCAAATAAACATGATGATATACACCGAATTACGCAGTTGGTGGGCGTTTATTATTTATATTACACTTGTCCAAGATATCTCAGGAGGATGAGGCGTTGGACAACAAGCACAATGTTTGTATAATACAAATAACCAGAAGATCTGTTTTTGTCTGACTATTGCCCGAATAATTAATATTTGGAAAATTAATAATGTGTTTATTTCATACAAGTGTTCTTTATAACAAGTTCTTTAACAAGGGTACTTGTTGTTATTATGGTTATATGATTTCATATTATGATTTTTTGGGTAGTATAACTGTTATATATTACTATCGATATTTGAATAATTAATCGATTCATTCAGAGAGTAGTATCCAAAGCATATTAATTTTATTTTGAAGTTCGAAAACATCTGTTAAAAGCAATCTTACTATTTGATTTCTGCAACTTTGATCAAAACATTTACTTCGTTTATTCATTTTGCAGTGAAATTATAATTTGTAGTCAATGCTTGATTACGTGATGATCAATAAAAAACTGATATTTTTTTCTTTAATTCTCAATTTTTCTAGATTATATTAATCATCATTGATAAATGCAATAGCTATTTAAACATGCTTTGTAATTTTAAATGAATAATAAAATAAAATATGCTGTGCAAAAATATATTTATTTCGTATGTTTGAGCATTCAAGCATAAATAAAGACAAATACTCATTTTTTGAGTAATTCTTAGGACTTTCAATAGAATTATTTTTTTAAGAATCGAGTTGAAGCTTATTTATAATACCCAAACATGATATACTACAAAAAGTATTATTTACTTTCTTTGTGTAGTCAAGAACAAACAAAGAAAATCGATGTTTTCTTTGCAATCTCTAAGACATGGTAAAATTATTTTCACAATTTTTTTTAAAAACCGAGTTGAAACCTATTTAGAAAGTACTGAAAATTAATGCCATTATTCTTTTCAATTGCCAGTATATTATTGTTTTCCATTTGAGGTTACTGGCACTTTCAGGCTAAGATATTATTAATGTATAAATACGACAAAAAACATCAAATTGACCCGTGTAGATAATATAAAACCATTGGTTCCCTTCAAATTTGCCTTAATAACTGAGAAAAATCGGTCATGTACGAGATGAAGCTCCCTCAGTGAAAGGGAACGAAGAAGCAAAAAATAGGCCTGAAATTAATGTTATTTTTAAGACAATCGCAGTTGTTTAAATCCTTAATTACTCTATTAGCTTTATAAACATAAATGAACTTTTTAATTATCTCCTACAGGTCAAAATAATATCTTTGGAATCATATATTTATATATATATACTAGCTTTTGTTCCCGGATATATATGTATATATATGTGTATATATATATATATATATATATATATATATATATATATATATATATATATGTATATATATTCTTTTTGGTGCGGAATAAAACATTTAAACAAATTGCAGTAAAATTTTGTATACAAATCGTGTATATTTTAAGTTAAAAGGTAGACTATACATATAATTGCGCTTACCAATATAATAAAAATGAAACATTTTCTGCTTATTAGTCTGCTTGTCATTCTTTCAAGCTTAAAATTTTTAATAATTTTCAAATTTTGAGTGTATGTAATATACATCATAATTTAAAAGATAGACTATACAACGATGATCAATCATTTATAAGAGAAAAAAATGAATATAAATGCTAATTAAAATTACGTAAATATCCTGATGGAAACTATGTATATTTATTAAAAAAAATTGCTTTTTACTAATATCATGCGGGTGAAGCCATGATAAACAGCTAGTATAAAAAAGAAAAAAATTATATAACATGGGTAATAAATGACGTTATACCTAAAAGACACGTTAGGTCCACACAAAACAAATTAAAACTATGGCACGAAATATCGACACTATGATAATTTTTACATTAGTGAAAAAATAAGATGTTTTAAAAATTTTAACTTCCGTTCTGAACATGAAAATTGGAACGAATTTCTATAATTGATAGATAAATATGGTTACTATTCGTCAGTCTCTCTATCTGTGGCAATCTTTTATATTCCGATTCTAAAAATATTGCTGTATAAATTTTAGAATTCCGTATAAGTGGCAGAATGTCAGCTTTCAGTTTTTGATATTTCATCTAATTCTTATTACTATAATACTTATAGTATTATAATTAATGAAAGTGCTTCTTAAAGGAAAATTCCCATTAGTAGTATTTTCACAATTTACTCTATAATATGTAGATGAAGTTTTATGGGAAAATTTAATAAGAGAAAAAGTGACGTGTTTTTGAAAATTCGTTAGAATAATGTAATGTAATCTCAAAGTTTCTAACGATTATCTATGACTTAGAACCCTACCAAAAATGTTAAGAGTCATTCCTTTATTTATATTAACTTACCTCATATTATATAGAAAAAAATTCATAGACGAATTTAATAACAGAAAAAGTCGCCATATTAAACTGAATTTTTTACAGCCACCAAAACACCAGCCAACCATAACACCAGTTTATAGTCAACCATAACACTAGTCTAGCCCCGTTCGATGAATGGCCGGTAATCCAACCCGGGTACCCGCGGTGCACCGCATCGTCAAAGACCGTATGCCTTGTGATCAACTCAACACACCACGGCGACGACACCAAAATGAACTCTCTTACCATCAAAAGTCAGGGGTTGTTTTATTTTATTTCATTGATATTCTACGCGGCTGTTCACTACCGAAACAGATATATCATTAAACAGAGAGCTTTGCTGCGGGAAGCGTTAGTAGTCTTGATGGTAGCGGTTCTATGTGGTTGCGCCTCACACGTGTAAGCAGCCAAGAAGCAGGTCGCGACGCGCTATTTTCTAAATATGTTGTTTATATTGCCAGCACGTCACCCGCAGATTTATGAGGCTAAACTTCCATAGGTTGCTTATTAAGACAGGTCCCCATATATTGCGAATATTTTTGGTGATAGAAAGGGCTATTAGGTAAATATGAATTCCGCAGTAAATGTAAACAATCGCTTTTTAGAATTACAATTCTTTTTCCATAAATAACTCGATATGAGTTTTTGGCAATAGTATAAGTGTAAGCAGGGTTTTTTATTGACATGTGTTTTTTTAGCACGGATAAAATGTGAATGAGATATTATTCAATTTTGTAATGAATTTGATATTTTATGGAAAGTTAACTGTTATGGTATATTAAAATTGTACAAATACTGGGTAGCTAACCATCAGTAAGATTACATAGACTTAGATAGCTCATAACGAATAGGTCATTGCATCGATACACTCAATTTTATTAATTTATATATGGTCATATATGACAACGATATACAAAGAAGCATAATGCTTTTTTTGGAATGGAGACGAAATATATTTGGTAATGGTTGCCAAATATATTACCTCTCCATCAAAGTTTACTGTAATAGCAATGCGTTACATGAACATTTCAGAATAATAATGCATGTTGTTTGTTGACAAAGTTTTCTTATGTTTACTTCAAAGTTATCGTTATTCCTAAGATTTACATTACACGAAGGCAAAATTTCAATCAAATCGGTCGTGAAGTTGAGGTGTGGCAACAAACACAATGAAAAATGTTTACTTCAAAGTTATCGTTATTCCTAAGATATAAACTACACGAAAGCAAAATTTCAAGTAGATCGGTCGTGAAGTTGAGGTATGGTAACAAACACGATGAAAAATGTTTACTTCAAAGTTATCGTTATTATTAAGATATAAATTACACGAAGGCAAAATTTCACGCAGATCGGTCGTGTAGTTGAGGTGTGGTAATAAACACAATGAAAAACGAATTTTTTAAGTCTCTTTAGTTAGGATTCTATCATTAAAAATGTTAAAAACATCATCATTGAAGTTATAATTTTTTTATTATTGTCCAATTAATTGAGTAATATTAATAATCTTCATTTTCAATTTCGTGAGTTAACGTTACTTAAAAGTAACAACATCCTCCAGATTTAACACAAATTTTTGAAGCCCGTCTGTTTCTAAGTTACATATTGCGAAAAAGGAATATACAACATTATGTAGGGAGTATTAATATAAGTATTTTATTTTTATTTCTTGAGATACAAAATCACCAAAAACTGTAGAACTCCACCACAATTGTTAAGTTTTTTTTATTTTAATGCTGGATCATTCAAATTGATTTTTTACCAGAAGGTACATACTCTTATTTTGTACGTCTGCAAATAAAGTGATGTTTTTTACACAATATGCATTTATGTACAACAACTTATGAAAAAATTGGACTTAGACTGACATAGAATTATGAATTAACTATAAACAATAAATTGCACAAGATATTATGTACCGTGGGAAAAAAAGAGTAGCAACGAAGGAAGAGGAGTGAAGGTAGTGTGGAGGAGTGAAGGAAGAAGTATTGTTTGGCATCTATGTTGCAGTGATCGCATAATTTATAAAACGTGTTTTGCGATCACAAATCACAAAGAAACAGTACTTACATGCAAGCATTTTTGACAATTGAAAATAAACTGCATTGCGGTGGTGTAAAACGTCAGGAAATCCAAAGCATTCGTAGACAAGTACGAAAGTAGTTGTAAAATGAGGAAGAAGGAAAATTTATTGGGTATGGATTTTTATACTTTAAGATTGTAATAAGTATTCATTAGGTGGTCGTATCTATTGAATTCTAACTGAATATTGTCATGTCTTTGATAAAAATAAAAATAAATGTTATATTCTTAAAGTATAAAATAAATCAAATAAATATTACTTTATTTTCAATTTAACTTTCATTTGACGACTTTTTTTACAAATTTAATGTCATAAATTTGTACACGAACATTTTTTCTGTGTAATATGGGGTAAGGTATAATAAATAAAAACCTGATTTTTGACATTTTTTGAAAGTGGTGAGAAGTTATATAGAACTGACAGTAAATTCAAGATTTATTAGGTTATTCTTACAAATCTTCAAAACAATCAATTTTTTTCTATATATTATCGAGTATACTGGAGTTTACTCCTTAAGTAGGAGGGTCTTGGAATGTATAAAATAGGTAAACACTGGACATGAATACAAAATATCAATATCATTAAGTGTAAATGGAAAATTCTTCAATCAAATTCATGTAACAAAATTAAAAATATTTAGTAATATCAGACTAGGAAGTTAAAATTAAAAGAGCTTTTTTAATTTTGTAGCATAGAACACACCAAATATTCACTCACAATGACATTTAATAATTACATCTTGATATAAACCGAAAGATAGTAAACTAAGTGTGTCACACTCCATCATTGCCATTACGCCATAAGAAATTGCCAAATAAACATATTGATTTCTCACTATAAAAATGGGCAGAACTGTTGCGCAGAGAGGCCACCTAAGGTCAACACTTTTTAAAGCTATGAATTTCGTACCATAAGAACTTAACGGTTACAATTTTTTCAACGCTGAGAACTTCGTACGCTCTAAACTTCTGATTTTACTCCTCATAAAACTTCATACCGGGCGCTATATATAAAAACCAATTCTTGAGGAGTGAATTTCAAAAACATGATTGTTAACATTTATTCTATGGTGATACAATATAAAAATAACTGACCCCACTGATAATGATTTTTCTTTAAGGGGCACCATTTTAATTATAATATGTGTAATGATCATAAATTGATTAAACAACATAAAGTGGAAACTGATATAGAGTCACTCATATGGAATTCTAAAACTAATGCGGCAATACTTTAAAGGTCAACAGATAGAAGATTACCAGAGAGAGACTGATGAATAATTATAGTATTTTATCCATAAATTCCGGTAATTCCTTTAGCTCTTGGTAGCCAGGCACGAAAAATCACATACACTTTCACGGCAAAAGATTAAGAAAGTGATGTGCGTGCAAAATAAAGATGAGAGTCCAGATTTGTGTGTTAAGTTTAGGTTGCTTAATTACTTTTGCAGGACTTTGTTATATGCTTGTTACTAGAGGTTTAATTATTTCTCGATTTTACGAAGTATAAATTTCTATTTTAATCTTACACTGCGAAAAATTACATAAATATATGATGAACACGTCATTTATATATCAAACTATGTGTCAAAAAATACATGATTTTTTCTATTTATCAAATTATTTTTAATGTTCAATCTTATAATTTTATCTTTGACATAATTATTTCTGTGACTTTTATGATTCACGCATTGAAAAACTAATTTTCAGGATAAATTTTTTTACAAAAAATTAATACATGTTGACAATCAAAACATACAAAAGCCTTTTTCTTCAAAATATTCTATCCAGCACTAAATTATCCACAATTACTCGCGTCACAATGTTAAATTACTCAACTCGATAGATCAGCACAGGAACTATAATATAGACTGATAAAGGTTTAGTTAAGTGATGTTGGAACCATAGCGGTACACAGACACCCTTGTAAAGATCATCTCTGCAAAATTATCCATGCTGCCGACTTGCTTTGGTCGCGCCGCAATCTCCTTCCCCACTTCCCGATTCGGCGCTTCTGTCTTACTTACAGTACACGTTTGCGTGGTGCCGAGACGAATTACATAGGACTAAATCAAATTTCGATGTAATAATTATGCCTGAAGTATAAATTATTGCTGACATGAGATTAATAGAAGATCTATCTATATCGCATTCGTCTTGTATATATCGACTACGGTTAGGGCGTTTAGCGTAGCTATTTTTATTGATAATTTTTTAAGAAAATGAGAGGAAGTAAAACATACGTTAAACCTAAGACTTTCTTTTATAAATCTATGAAAGATTTAATAAAATCCGTTCAACTGTTTCAATGTTTATTTCAGACAAACAGAGAGGAAAACATCTTAAGAATGATTATTTGTGGTTAGAATTATTTTAAATAACGTGACCTACCAAGAGATAGTTAAGAATATTGAAATAACAGAGACAGTTTAATTTTATTTATATCTATAGATGTGTGAATGTTTTCATGTTACCTGATTTTAATAACATTTTCTTGATACATAGTATATTTGTCACGAGTTACTATTTAATTACCGTTAAAAAAGTAAAGACTGGCGTAAAGAGTAAGTTTGAAAATGCAGTTAAATTTGTGAAAAGTGTGAGAACGGCATTTTAAAGTTTTTGGAGATTTTAAAGAAATTTCAGACAATGCTCGCGACTGGAAAATAAACAGTAAGAATGATACGTTCTGAAGCTGAAATAGATGCTACCATAGAGTTTGAAGTAAGAACCCTGCATGAAAGGAACATTCAATATACATTATAATATCGCATGAATTTAATTATACTAATTAATTGCATAGGTTTTTAAAGAGGATTGAACTTTCATAGTTTGAAATTTTACATTGTTTTCTGCATTAAAAAAACACATAATTATGCTAATTCGATATTGCCAAAATATTCAATACAATTTGAAACTTTCCACTGATAGACCTATGATCAAAGTATATTTTAAAATTGCAAAAAAATTATTTTCTACATGTTTTATATAGTTTAAATGTGTCCTGTTATTGGGACGATATGCAGAGTTTTAAATTTTATTTCATATCTCATAACATAAACGAAATATATTTCTACGCTTCATGTGTAGAAATTGTAAAAATTTAATTATCTACAAACAGTGCGTTGACATTTTTGAAAAAAATTATTTATGATGAAAGTTTGAATTATAGTTGCCAATTTTACTAAATGTTTCACTATTCGTAGCTTTTTGTACTTTTCATTTTAACTTTCAAAAGGAATTGTGAGATAAGTATGGGCCAACTGTCCCTATAGCAAACCTGTACTATATTATGTGTACCTGTATTATCTTGAAGGTAAAGAAATGGTGAAATAGTTTGATTACTTTTTTAATTAAACTAAAAAAGTTTTAGTAAAACCTGATATTGAGTGCTAGCTTTTAAAATAAACCATATTTTAATTTTTCTAAGAGTTCAAAAAACAATGGTAATAAAATAATGTATATTTTTATTAAAACGACCATTTCCTGGAAGTTACTCGAACTTACTTACTTGTCTTTTATTATTCCTGTACAGTACGATTAGTTTTCATCTTTAGGTGTTTTTTTAAACAAGTTTACGTTAACATTCAAGTTCCGTATTGTTTTCGTTTCCATGTTATATTGGCCTATACTAGTTGTTTTCTTCATAATAATGGAAAATACTAGTCATTGCAAACAGGAAATGAAATCGTTCGAAAATCAAAGAAAGCTTCATAGGAAATTAATGATGAACACATTGAGCTTCCGCGTGTTAAACTTTATATGAGTCGATATTGCCTAAGTTTAGCTATGAAGATAAAATGATACATATAACTGCTATGTTGGGCATCTTAATACTGATTGCTTCAGGAGGCTCGAATTCTTTTGGACTTTCGTTCTACGTACCTTCGGTTTTATGCACGTCATTTCGCTTAAGGTATTTGGATGGAGGCCCTTTTGTCAGAAGTTGAGGTGAAGCAAGGCAAGTGGTAGGTTGTTGTCGCGTATACCTGTGTGTGTGTGTGTGTTTTATTGGCTGCGTGAATATAATGTGCGTTCTTATAGAAATTTCGGGCAAAACGTTAACTGTATTTAATAAAGGAAAGTTTTAGTGCAGCAAAGATCTTTGCTAATAGCCCACCTGAAGATGTTGTAATACAATGAAATCTAGGTCGTGGTAAAGAACTTAAAGAAAGTAGAAATAATACCACATCACGTAGTTTTATTTAATTGTGAATAATGAATTTCTACAAAATTAACGCCAAATATATTCAATATTAATTCAACAGTACACTCTGGAAACAGTAACAGTGAGTTGAACGATTTAGAAAGAAGTTATTTTATGTCATTCATAGCGCAGCGGACAATATTAAAGTCTGCACATAATAACTATGTACTTTATATTAAAACCCGCAATATAGTTTTAGTTCTAATAAGACGAAACGGTTGAAAATGAGGTAAAAGATGTGAAGATTAATATTGAATAACTTTATTACTTCGAATCTTGTAAATTTCCAGAACATATAAAAATTGTAACATTTTTATTTATTTCGCAATTATAATGCAAACTTTCATTTCACGAAGTTTCATTTAATTTTGAATAATGCATTTCTACAAAATTAACGCCAAATATATTCAATATAACATTTTTGTTATTATTTGAATGACTCTAAACGAACTCGAATAAACGATGTGTTGTATCTTGAAAATCAAACTTGGTTGCTCTATTATTTCATAACTAACAAATGAATTACATATGTTCCAATAAATTACGTAATAAATTTTGTGAACATAGTTCGTGTATATATTTTATCTACATGCCGCTAGGTCATGCGTAAGGAATGCATTAAATTACAATAAAGATTTTGCAAGTAGATTTGTAACAAATGGAAGAACAACTTATGTACGGACTGATAAGTTTTAATTTATTTCAGGCAAAAAATTAAAACGGAAAAGTTATTAAAACAAATTCGAATCACTTGCTTGTGATTTAATATGATTATATTATTATTGATCCATATGCATATCACCAGAAAGTTATCAATATTAATGTAATGGCTTAAAATGTGTTTTAACATGTTTTTATTGACTTCATTTGTATGTAACAATGTAATGAAAATTTCAATTCAATTTTCACCTACTTCCAAGCGTCCGAATTGTTTAAAATTTTACATACGTAGCAAGAATTGATGACAGCCCGATTAAAAAAAATTATTTCAACAATCCCAAATTTTTTTTTTAGTCTTGAAACAAATAAAATTGAATATAAAGATTTTATTAGTTTTAAGTTATAGTTTAAATAATTCGTTTGTAGCAATATAAACTAAAGAGTAAAAATTAATGTTTCATTATAAAGATTTTGGTTAAGAACAAAAGGATGTTTCTGGTGACAAAAAAATAACTTTAATGTAAAAAAAAGCGTGGGATGCTACCAGTTGTCAATTTTTAAAAGTTGTAATGCAAATTCTGCGTTAAACTATAAAACGATTTTAAATGATTTATTAAGTGTATCAGTCAATACTGTATATATAAATCATTAACTATCCGTATATTGTAGCTTTTTTTTAATCCACGATAATGACCTCCACAAAAAGTATGCTAGACAATATATCTACATGGCGGAAAATAATATTAATAAAATGTATGTACTTTAATATAAACATTACATACTCTTAAATATCTATGTGTGCCTAAATGTGTACGGAAGCATCGTAGTGCGGGTTTTACTAGCTCTTAACAGCCTTAACAGGTTTTTTTTTATTTACCGTTTATCGTCAATTATTTACTGTGGGCCACATAACAAATTTACAACGTGGTTAATTTTTTGGTTTTCACTTAAATCTCCCAGTCAGAGTTTGCTGCCATGTCTCAAAGTCTGTTATATGTAAACATTAAGCATGAATTAAGCATTCATTTGTTTCAATTAGTTAACATTTATAAGCTATTTTCGTAGTAGTTTGTTTCATTTTTCTTGTTTGTTATAAAAAACAAGCAAACATTCCTCTTTAGATTAAATTCAAATAAATTTTGGTGTAGAGCGTCACAGCTACAGTCTGTAGCTCACTTAATAGCCCAACCGTACTTAAAACAAACTTGTGTGACAAATTCGGTATTATTTACGAGCGCAATTGCCTTTTTTATTGAGATTGATGCGAATGAAATGCTGTTTCTCAGCATATAAAATATCGTACCGTTTTCGCAGTATCTATCGATAAACATTTTATCTCTCTAGTGTTTTATGTGCGTGCCGTAAAGTATTATGCGGTTATGGGAATCTGATCGATATCGTGGGTAATAAAAATAAGTGGCCTATGCCTATATGATAAGGTATACCTTTGAGATTCGTTCGCTTGTCAGTATAACTGAAGTCAATTACTTCCCTATTCCTGCACGTATGGAGATGAAATTTGGAAATTTGGTATGGAGTCAAACATTGATAAATAAGAATCAGAAATAAGATAGATTAGAAAAGATATTTTGGAATAGAAATGAAAGGGTGGGTAAACAACTTTTACTTAATCCATCGAAGGGGTTGTCGTTATAGAGGTGTTTTATAAAATATCCGTACTTAAATAAAATAACGTGAACTTAAGTAAATTTAATGTTTTTGTATATTTAAGTTTAAAATTTTTACAAAGGGGAATCCCTCAAATTTCAATGGACACTTGTAAATAGATCTAAAAGATACAGAAATATGTGTATTAGTAATTACTTTCAATGAAAATTATAGGAAATAGTGTAGCACATACAGATTAAGAAAATAATTGACACAGACGTTTTCATGGAACGATGACATTTTCGTATAAATAAAGACTAATAAAATTTAAATCAAGTTTATGTTACATAAAGTAATTGATTATAAATAATAACTGAGTCTGATAAAATCGATAAATAAATTAATACTCAACTAAGAAATTTACTTATCTTGTACACTATAAAATAGGTATCATACCTATTTTGTATAGGTATCATCATTTATGGTATAGGTATAGGTATCCTATACCTATATATCTATATACCTATACCATCATTTATGGTATACGTATATAGGTATCATCATTTATGGTATTTTGAAGCAATACGTATCTGGCCTAAAGTGGGGTTTTAGTGATCCTTGTGTTAATTATCCTGTAGTGGTCGTGATCGATAAACGTTTGGCAATTTTGATTATAATCAATATGATGTTGATTCTAAGATTTACGAGATTTAAAAATTTTCGATATTTGAGTCATAATAATATTTATTAAGACAAGGCAACTCCTTGTAACATACACTAGTATCAGCCTAGATATCATATTAATGAAATTATTATTAAGATTCGGAGATAAAATGCTATAAACAGTTGATATTTGTTTCGCATTTTAAAGATATGTATATATACAATGTAGGTACGCTAATGGAATTTGATTTTCAAATGAGATTATTGAATCTTTGGAATATATTATCCAAAACGAAGTTGACCTTTAAATAAGTTGTTAAATTTTCCATTATTGAATTTCCATACATATCATTTTTGTATCAATAATTAAATGTAGTTTCTTCTTTATATCAGGGTATTCTTTGGAAGTAAGTGTATTTTTAATATTTTATAATGAAGACGTTAATAATTTTAACTTCAATTTCGTTTTTAGGTTGCTTTATTTCTTTGATTCTTAGTGTTAATGTGTTTGCTCAAGATGCAAATAAAGCCTTTACTTTCTTAAATTTTCCTACAAAATTTTTTTTCATTATGTAACACAATAAAGACGGTATAAATATTGAAAAAATTATATAGTACAGAAATTTTATTCCAATTTTCATATAGTAGTAATAATTTATGATACTAATTTTCCTCTCAATGAGACTTTCAAAATGTAAATAGGGCAGGGTGGAAATAATTATGTAAAAGTTGAATAAATTAATTGATTCATCTATGTGAACATATGAACAGATCATGTTACATATTATCAGTTAATTTTTCAATTTCTTTTACTTTAAACCTTAATTTTAGATCGAAAAAATCCATGTTTAAACTAATATTTACTGCTTACTACATTCTTCACGAAATGTTTTAGTTATTAATATGAAAAAAAAATTTATGAAGTAAACACATTATTTATTTCTTAATTGAATTAAAGTAGTTAAACAAATAGGGATGAATTCGTAGAAAAAGTAATTTATTTTCAAATAATTAAATTGAAGAAATTTAAATATCCACGAAATAGTTAATTCGCCAACCAAAATTTCGAAAAGTTATAATCTTGTCAAAACTAAAAAAAAAGTATGAAAAAACTGATAAAATCTATTTAAGATGTTAAAATAAAATTTCATTAATAAATAAATTGTTTACAATTAAATAAAACTACATGATGTAGTGTTATTTCTACTTTCTTCAAGTTCTTTACCACTACCTAGGTTTCGTTGTATTACAACATCTTCATGTGGGTTATTCGAAAATATATTTGCTAATAGAAGTAGAAATAATACTACACAAATGTGAGAAAAAATTGTTTAATGAAAATAGTTTAATTATTATATTCCCTTCCTGATCAATACAATGGTTTTCCAGAAATAAAAGCGGATATGCCGTTGTTTATCTTATCTCTGTCTTAATTATTTTAATACAACCTGTTTTTTATTACTGAAAACTCTATTGGATAATGTACAAAATAAATTCATAATTACTGAACATAGAATAAAAAACTTAAGTTGGTAAATGTAAAATTAATATTAGTATATACTCCTAATAAAGTAGTTAAGTATTCAAGTTGTAAATAACGCTAAGCTTAATTTTAATTCTAAATTAGTTATTTATTAATTTATAACCATACAGTCATAATATTAAAGACTGTTTTCTGTAACGGCGATTTTTCATTCTAAATATATTTGAAAATAAAGTCAGAGCAAATTTATTTGTAGTTGCTGATGGCATTATCATCAATGCTTTCCAGTCAATTACGCACGTTGTACTTTTAATCATCATCCATAATTTTGACATTCCACTAGCAACTTGTATGTTTCCAAGTTGAGAAATGTGCATTATTTATAAATTGAGAAATGTGCATTATTTTTCTTCTTAGAATAGAATCTCACGCTTAACCTACAAATCTTACGTTATCTTTAAGTAATCTTTAAGTTATTCTATAATCTCTATCAAAAGTGTCTTTTATTGCTTACTGATTTTTCAATAAAATTCCAGTTATGTTCACAGTGCATGAACTAATTTATCTGAGTGTGTTTGATTTGTAATAAATAATACAGACAAATTATTTGTTAATTCTTTTGTCATTAAATTTTAGTAATATTTTTAATTCTCTTATTTTGACGTCATTCTTATTCCACTGATATCATTTAATAACACGCATTTTTTTAAAGATTAGCTTAGACGTTGCTTACTTTATTAATTTTGAGCGAGTTATAACAATCCCTAATATGCGTCCGAATATACCCGCTGTGGATATATTTCTGTAGCCAATGGATACGACATATAGAAGAGCTATAAACTACTTGAATAAGAAAAACGGTATAAATTAATTTTTATTCTATATTATGAATATTAATACTGCATACGAAATAAACGCACGTTTTATGATTTTTTTATTTCTCTAAATAGTAAAGACAACATTTTCTCATGCCTGCAATATTCCCACATGTAGGCCTTGTTTTACATCCGGTAATAGAACCTTCACAATTTTCATTCATGAGCGTGGAAATTAATCGCACATATACAATGCTACATGCTATAATGCCATAAATGGATGGCGCCTGTCTCGCGATCCATTTATTTCTTTTAAAATATAATTTATTACTCATTATGCCTTCGTCAAAAATAAGTATAATGACTCGTACATTTGTAATATTTTATGTACTCTGGAAATATTGACAACTACCCATGTCTATGCTATCTTTAATGTCGATAAATATCCAGGGAAAAATGAGAAATTTTCTAAAAGCTTTGCGTGCACTGCGCCCTAGCTTATATCATTTAATGCAACTTTACAAAGTATGTCTTTCCGGTTTATATTCTACATCCATCGTCGGAATATGTGCGTGTCGTAAATCACGAGAGTAATATGCATTGGAAATCTTGTAGCGTGAAAATCTGCCCCAATTGGCAGACAACTTTTAGGCGAAACATTCGTGACTCAGCGGTTTTACGTCGCTGCTTAGGCGGGCGTTCTGGATGACACTTAGCCGTAGAGATTCGAACTCTTTGCTCAATCGTTTTGCGATTGTTACGTGACGAAACTACATCGGGTTTTACCTTCACCATTTACGATGCGTTTGATTTGACTAGGATTATGTTGTGTAAAAGCACCGGCGTTAAAAACATAACTATGCATTGACATGTCTAATCAAAGGATTCTTGGAGAATATGTTGGTTTATTAATTTATTAAATTTTATTGTAACATGCACAAGTCATCAAGGAAAATGTTTATAATGTTTATATATAGCCTATATCACGGAGACATACATATCACAAAGAATAATATACTTATAAGAAAATAGAATTCATTATCCTTGTAAAGTTAGATTTATAAAGAATTAAATACCAATTATTTTTCACATAGTTCATGAATGAACTTTTCAACGGTCAGATAACTGATTTTAGCGAAATACTCGTATATGCTATATCGGATGAATAAAGTTATTCGTTTATAAAAGAACCAAATAACTGTTGTTATTCGCTAGCTAACATCTGGAAAAATGATATTTTACTATAAGTAAGGGTTATGGTTTAACATTAATGTCAAAAGGAACACTGTATTTTTATACACAATTATGTATTACTTTTTTATGGAACATGAGATTTATTGACATTATTAAAGCATAAAAACAAAACTGTCGGTAACAGTAATTAGATTTCAACGAAATATTTAAACATATTGACAGATGGAATATTTCTGGTTATAAAGCTATACTGTTTCAACACAAAAGTATTGTCGATCTTTTTTATCTTTCACACATGGAATTTGTTCAAATAGCTCACTTGAAATTTGTTCAAATAATTATTATAGCACAAAATAAAATAGTAAATAACTATCTGTCAAATGCTAACATTGTTTATAAGGCTGATTATCACAGGAATATATTAAAGCAATGGTTAGTTTTTTGGCCCTTTATTCCCTGATTTAAAAATTTACCCTTAAATAAAAAATCGTCCCGTTGGGAATATCAACCTGAACGTAAGTATGTAATAAAATATGATTTTCTTTTTACGCCATCTGCAGAATAAACTTTCATGCAAAAAATTTTTTTTAATTTACCACCATTTTTCCTATTTTTCCATACGAGCGACGTTGCGATTCAAAGGTAACCTTTATTATAACTTTTATCGATCGTAGAACAAATACTAGTTAAAATATAATTAAAAAATAATATTACCTGACGAAATTAAATGTTGAATTTAAATCTCTCTCGTCACTATCGTTCCTTTCTGAGCTTAATGAAACTTGATTTCAGTTTCAAATACATGCTTATTTTAAAATGAGTCACATCACAATTCAGATTAAGTTAAAATTGGTTGGTTTAGCACTACCATTCCAGCGCTTCGGTAGTTGTAGTAAATTTTAAAAAAATAATTCCGATATCATTGTTCCAACTTCTCTATGTACCGCAAAGATGTAAGTAATTAATAGCAAAGATATAAGTATGTATCGCAAAGATGTAAGTAATTAGGTAATTATTTACAACTTTGCAATTATGGGTACATATTAGGGAAGTTGGAACAATGATATCGGAATTAATTTTTTTTTAAATTTACCTGAGTTAAATGATGATGGAACCATACCTGAAGTTATAATTTCCTTCAAAATCTACCGAAGAGTTCTCAGTTAAAAAAAACTAATCAAGATTAAGGTTTAGAGTATATACTCATTCAGGATCATCTGGTTTTAGTGAATTTGTGCTATTAATTGTTTCCTGTTATTGAATAAATTCGGAATTATAATCCACGATAATAGTTTAAAGTAAATCTTAAGCTGTGAGAAAATTGTGTGAAAAATTATGTAAATTGCAACAATATCACTGGAGACTTATTGAATTCTGATTATTATTACTCGATGAGTGTTGGCAATGAACGATTGGCGTAAAGAAGAAGAATTTAAATATTAATTAGTTATTCACCAAAAAGCAACAAGCAGATCTTAAATTTCATAGGAAAACCACAGTATTTCAGTGCATTAGCGGGGGAACCAATTTATCAAATAGAGAAATAAAAATTGTTACCCAACGAATAACATACAAGAGATAAAGAAAATAACCAACAATTTTTACGGATTCTACAGACATCTACTGTCCGACAATTTGTTTGCTTCCACACTTGCAATAAAAGATTTCCTTATTAACGTCATTAGACGAAAAATATTCCTGACGTTTTGTCCATGGCGAAGGCACCAAAGTACTGAATAAAAATTGCAGTTGTATTATTTTCAGGAAAATACTATAACATTTAGTTGAAATATTATCGACCTATATTGCCTTTTTGGCGAGATCTGTAAACTCTCATCCAGACTTCTGACTACAAGGCTGGTGCAACGGTTGAATAACCAACCAAAGAAATAGAAAGGCTTCATAAAAAGGTACGAAATAATTAAGAATAATTTCGCAGTTCGTTGTCCGCTTATGCAGAAAGCAAAATAATATAATTTAGCCCTTTATCTAGCCATTGTGAAGTACGAAATCTACGACTTTATATAATCCTGAGTTATAACAGACTCTCACAATACGACGGCACAATAGAAAGAACACACATAACCCTTTATAATTAAAAAAGGTTTCCGGAAAAGTAACGTGATTTTTCCGAAATTATTCACAAACACAATAAAGGACTTCTTTATAACTAGGTTGATATGACAACTGACGCCATATACCTGATGATATAACAATTATTATTGTGAGGGTGTAAAATGTATAGATCAGGCTGGCATAGTTCTCGTGTCATTATTATTAAACTAAGAAGACCAAGAAAGTGACCATAGCTCACATACATTCCATTTTTAACTACTAGAATAAGTGCAGTATCACTTATCTGGGGCAACTGATAAGACACGGATAGAATTATGCTCTGGCGAAAATAATCAGAGGAATCGGCTTGGTTGAAAAATATTTGAAAAATATACACACTATCAATATACTGAAAAATATACTCACTAAAAATATTCACACTATCAATATACAAACACACACACACACGAATATACACTATCTCAATCATCTAAATCGTTCAATCAATGCGTCCTGCTGTCTACATGATGTACATGGATTCTTGGAATAATGCTATGCAATAAGAAACCGGATAATTTAACAACGCGCACGTGTACTGAACGGAAGCTATGACCTGGACCGAAATGTGATGGCATTATTATAAATTTTTTAAATCCCCGAAGAAATGAACGATTGGCGACTTTGTTTAAGTTTTTAAAGTTGATTCCAATTTGTATTAAAAACATTGCATCGAATCAAATATAGGAAGATTGGAGATTAATGTCATATGCCCAATTATGGTACACATGTAAATAAAGAACTACCTAGTATCGATTTATCTTTGCATAAGAACGAATTTTTTATATTTCCAAACTTTTATCCATATCTAAGCAGCTTATATTGTTGAAAAGACGACATAAATAATATATTCTAGAATTATTAAAATTGCCGGGGCGTGGGATTGAATGTAGTGAGGATAACTTTTGGAAATCAGTTGCACTTGGCTTTGTGAAATAATGGTTAAAATGGATGGACGTTTCCTTTGATTCTTTTGTAATAAATTTCCCACGTACATTTAATAATTTCAAAGTTGATTTCTATGTAAAATTTCTATGAAACTATTTATAAATATTACTATTTTCTTCATCATGGTAGTTAATTACCTAGTATATCTTCGCAGGTTTAAATGTATCTTGAAACTCAAAAACTACAGTTTTAGAATTATCGTTATGGTTTTCTGTTAAATTTTAGGGAAGTTCTGGTTAGTGTTACTAAAAGTTTAGCTAAAATTTTTTTTCATAATTTTGACTTCTAGCAGTTTCGAAAATGAGGGAGGGGTGATATCTTTTTCACCGACATTTTTAGCAATATCTCTGGAATTATCTTACGTAAAATTCTGAAAAGAAAACAAATCTGGGAATCTTTATAACCCCCTTTTTCATTTGATATGACACAGGAAATGAAAAAAAAATTAAATACTTCTACTTTCTTATATCCATATCCATAGAAATATTTTGAAGTGTTAATTACGAATAAATATATAAATTAATATCTTTGTTTATTAAGCCCAATTTCGAATTTCTCTATCAAATAATTTTTCAAGCAAAAAAAAAAAATTTTAACATCTCGAAAGTGGAGAATAATATCTACAGCGTTTTTTTTTGCTTTTTGAAATCTAGTAATTACACACGATGCCAAGCGACACTTTAATTACTAACATATAAATTTCAGTGCGATATTAAATTTCACTTTTTTAAAAGTAAAATAAAAGTCGCCATCGAGTGGAGGATTGTCAACACTTGGAAGTAATGATGGTCATAACTTTTCATTTATTTATGATAGTTGCTAGTTATAAAAGAAATAGCTGCCAATTAATTAAACAATCGTAATGTAAAGTAATCATTTGGATAGTACGTGATCTTATTTGGGATTATAGCTAAATTTGCCTTTTTTTTGCAAACACACGCATATACCTACACAGGCAGAAAAGTATTTTATTATTTATATATAAAATGCAACTCTATAAAGAATCTATTTAATTATTTTCATTCTGGAATAAAATAGTGACTGGTTTTGAAACTCTTCAATGTTTTAAATAATATATTTCTTCTCCTATATGAATTCCTATAGGTCACATTAATGAGAATTTATTTTGGTCCATGTAGAATTGTTACAAATATGTAAATAAAATTTTCATGTAAGCAACTTAAAACGCCCGTATTATTTAATGTTGGTACTGTAGAGGTAATTACGTGTTAAATTAATAATTCAAATCACAAATGTCATTAAACTTTAATAGAGCTTTAGGAATAGGGATTACGTAAATCCGCTAATGCTTTAATGTAGGAGAAACTGCTTTTCCTCCGATCGCGCGTCAGATGAATGTTAATTTTATTATCGAAATTCGTAAGAGGGTTTTATGGATATTTTTTCTTAATTACACAAATGTAATTGGATTACCGTATTAAACGTAGTAGTAATAATATTATTGATAATATTACTTTTAGGTGTCAATGTCAGGCACATCACAATCAGACCTGAAGAGTTCATGTATTTCAATACTTAGCCAAATCCTAACCTCATTATTGAATGGCAGTTGAAAAGGTATAAATACCTAATTTACTTTATCGTATAATTTAGTGATTGTACTAATTTAATTTACCGAAAATATTTTAGCGAATATTTACGTCCTCGGGTTGAACATATTTTCTGCCGGCATCTGCTGGTTGCTACATTTATGTCTTTTTTAATATTTCAATAAAATTAATTTTTTTTAATCCATTCTTGGGTTCTTTTTTGACTCATAAATCACTAATCGTTGCAGCACCATATAGCCAACATAACACCCTATCTTTGCTGCATGAACATATGCATTTTATATAAGTTGGTATCGAAAGTAAGCTGATAAAGTTTCCTCCGAGAAAATTATCTATGGCACGTGATTTTGCTTTTAACATACTAGTAATATAGCATTTCAAAGAAAGTCGTTGAATTATTTTTTAAGAAAATCGAATTATAAAATTTTTATTCTGTATAAACTTCCTTAAATTTTAAAGTTGGAAAAACAACGAACAAACATTTGAAACACTTGTAGTCATTTCCCAAAAATATAACCGAAAAAAAAATTTTCTTTCAGCAGATACATTTGTATTTTGTAATTGCAATAATAAAATAACTTTTTTTTCATTTCATTACTGGGATTTTTTTGACTTACAAAGCGCTAATCGTGGCAGCATCATACAGCCAAGACTACACACCATCATCGCTGCACGGACATATTCATTTTATATAAGTCGGTATGGAAAGTAAGCTAATTAGGTTTTCTCTGAGAAAATTGTTTATGGCATATAATTTTGCTTTTAAAATACTAGTTGTATAACATTTGAAACAAAATATTTACATTGTTTTTAAAAAAAATCGAATTCTAACATTTTTATTCTGTGCAAAAAAATTTTTAGGTTGGAAAACAACGAGCGAATATTTCAAATACTTGTAAACAATTTCCAGTAATAAAATTTAATCTAAATCAATCCCATAATACACACACATAAATATGCTTTCTCATACATACCTGCTCTGCACACCTACCGATATAAACACACAGAGATATTTTTTAATATCAGTCTTTTTGTGCTCTATTAAGGCTGTAAAATAATTTTAATTAAACTACCATGTTTTGGAAAATTACAATAATTTTATTATTCCATAGCTCGAATGTAAAGACTCAAAAGCGTAGAAATCATAATCAGTTTCTTTTCGTCATCATCTCCCATTTAAACTTAACCCCCCGCGCGTGCATTTGAATACCGTGACTCACAATATTGTGATATGCGTGCTCCAGAGTAAAAATTAGTTTTCCCTTTGTAACCGGATGAAGACACCGCTAGAGCTGAACCCGGTGCCACCATAAAAATTTCAATTAGGTGTTAACTGACACAGCTCTACATACCAATTGCTTCAAGTTGATAATAAGTGTAGAATTGTTCCGCCTTCGTAAATTTTAATTTCGTTTCCAAACAAAAAAAATTTTAATCTGTTTTTCGTGGCAGCAAATATCAATATGGTTCTTGTGGTTATTTATCTTAATAATAATGCGGTAAATCAAAAAGTGAAAAGTCAGTAGAGAAAATAATAAGCCTTAGTAGCAGGTGCAAAATTAGAAACATGTGTAAAATATATCTAACGTTGTATTTAAAGTAGTATATGAGGAAGAATTATAATGTTTAGTATAGTAGTCTACTGCTCTTAGTAATATCTCGTGAAAATATGTTTTTTTTAAAAACCGGTAGTGAAAAATAATAAAATTTTGTTAAGAAAATAAGCAACTCATGAATTTCTTAATTTATTAGTTGGAATAGAGTGGATATCTCTCCGCCTCATTCGCTCTAATGGAATTCAATTATAAAACATTATTCAAAATAACATCACAATATAGAATTGCCGTCCATATTGAAGGAATTTTGGTAAAATGGAAAATTACACTGCTAAAGCGATATGTCAATAACCACATTAGATATGATTAAATTATATTAGATATTTAGAAAATATTTAAAGAAAGTAGCCTCACAATATGAATATTTTTACATATTTTTATATTATGCTTTCTGTCCTTAAGGAAGATGGCGCAATGATACACTATATAATATAAAATAATCGATTACTATACTGAACTTCATATTTTATCCAGTTTAATTTATCACGAAGTTTTGACAAGAGCGACAGTATTAATTAAAGTAACTTTTGTCAGGGTCAAGCTTTTCAGATACTTTTGAACGTTGTAATATTTGATTTAAATCAGATTCCATCAATATCGGTTCAAACTTGAATCAAAGCTTTTTCGTTGAAATCTAAAACTACCTAAAATTTTGCAGTGTCATCGCATATTGACGACATCGCTTTGAGCTTCCAATAAACAATATCAAATTTTCCAAAAGAAGAAGCATCCGAGGGAGCTTTGAGTCATTGCAATATCGAGACATTATCGAGTTTCATTGTGCCCGCTGCTGACAAATTATGACGCCTACGACCTTCGGGACTCTGTATAAATGGTCGGAAGATGTGTTTAGATCGTGAGGCGAGGGAATATTTGCGAGAGTTCAACGAGCTCCGAGCATAAAATCGAATAAATGAGGTGAGGGCATGAAAGTGACGGATGGAGGATGCTGCCGTAATTTGGTTACGTTATTTCGACGGCTGAAATTTCGTGCCACAAACATTGTATATCTGTTACAATGACATCACATTTATAAAATGGAATGGAAGTACATCCGAGTGTAAAATATAATACAGAGTAACAAGAAAATTAGAAAATATTGAAGCTAGTATTGATTGTAATGAACAATGAGAATCCCAATTGAATTGCGATCATGGATAGGAATTTTTTTACAATTTTTGAAGCTCAAAGCTACGTCGTGAAACTATCGTCTTGGTATTGCGATAACTGGAAGCTTCCCCGAAAGCTTGAAAAATGCGATACTGTTTATTTTAATTTCTAAGTGACAACATTAATATGAAAACAATGCAATTTTAGATAGGTGCCGCTTTGACTGAAAAATTTCTATTTAAGTTTGAACTGATATTGACTTAATCCGATTTAAATCAAATTTAATATCGTACATACATATTGGAATAGCCTGTAGTCAAAATTTCGTGATAAATTCAACTGAATGAAATTATAAGATCAGTAAATTAATAGATTATTTTATATTATATAGATTCATCACACCTTATATTATAAAATGTTACTCGGTTTTAATATAGACTATTATATTTCTTCCGTTTTCGAAATATTTAATCTCATTTATTTGTCTTACATGGTTACTGGTATACCGTTTTATAAGTGTAATTTTTAATTTTCCCAAATTTGTAAACAATTCTGGGTAATAGCAGATAGAGGGTAAGAATATATTAAAAATGACAATATTAAAGAGAGATGATATGTCAAACTGAACTTCACGATTAGGAGGCGCAAAGCAGTTAGTCGACAATAAGAGAAAATAGAACTTATAAAATTTAATACCTCAATACCCATGTCCCTCAAACATTGGTCCTAGAAAAAATTCTAAGCGATTGGCCGTTTTGAGTAGATCCAAACGCTACGAGTTAAAACGCGCTAACAACAAATAAGCATCTTAATATTAGCTAACGGAGACACCACACATTTAGACGACGGCGCGCTTCTCGAGTGTGCTGTTAGTCGGTGGAAAATTGATAACCGAGAGTGTCCTACAAAAGTTGGCAATTATCGGCCGCGTTAAGGTTTAATTAGCTAGTTGATGAGAGTGAGGCTGACATTTAAAATATAATTGGTTTGCATTAATGGATAATTTAGTGTATAATTCGATTTGATGACTATTGCTAATGGGTGAAGGATTCCTATATTTTCTCTGCTTTGAACCATGACCATATAAATACTTAAGCTTTACATTTTTGGAATAGAATAAAATAATTACAAATTAGTGAAATCAATATTTTAAGTTCTATGTTATTAACTTGTAACGTTTTCTGTTCTGTGTGAATTGCTTTCAGAGTGTGTACGTTCAAGGGTTTGTGTGATAGTACCTTCTCGGTAACTCCATAATATTAAGTAAGTTTCAGATTGCTGTAAATTATGTTTCAAATTTGAACTTGCAATTTGTATGCACTATAAATATACATACTGTAAACATACATAGACTTTTTTGGTACGTTTATTGTTGATGTGCATGGACTTTTTTTGTTTTTTTTGAACGTTTCGCAATTTAGAGTGTTTTGCATACTTTGAACTAGAATTTCAGAATTCAATTTAATAATTTCTTCACATTTCGTGTGATTTCAGCTTTACAATCCAAAGTAACTATAAGGGCCTCATGCATATTTGGTTAAGACGCCAACATTTTTCTATAATCTGTTGCTGTCTCAGAACTTTTTTATAAGTTGCTATGTGATAAACTAGAAATCTAATAAACAACAAATATGAATGATATCACTTAGGAACTATTTCAGGTTTTGAGATGTATATATAATTTAACAAAGAGCAATCCAGGCTAACATCTATTCGAATGCCAAAGTTCAGGTAGATCTATTCAGAAATTACGGAGTTTTAAGTGCCAAACAAACTTGCATACATTCATACATCTATTACCTCATCCAACATTTATGTTCATAGTATTAGTAAAAAAGCTTTATAGAACATTATCCTAAGCTCTCTTATAATACTTAAGAGAATTACACGCCTTCATAACAGAGAGAGCGAGACGTCGTGTATGATGTACGTAGTTGCAATGATAAGATATTTAGGACTCCATGACAAACATTTCATCAGCCTAAAATAAAATATTATCGTAACATTACAAAAATCTATATATAGGCTATTTGTTCATAAGCAAACATGTAGAGGGTAACTGTAATATTTATCCATTCTTTGGTCTGTTATTAATATTCCAAATCTAAATTTTAGTGCTATTTAACGAAACTAAAATTCTGCTTTCAATACGTAGATGTAATATCCTCCTTTGATGATTATTAAGAACAACGTAAAATTTTTATTATTTCCAGAAAATACTCCACTTTAAATGACATTAAATTTAACATAGATTAGCAAAATTACCGAGAGGTGGCCACACTTTTAATAGCTGGTAGACATCTGTCGATTTGTTAGAATCACTTGTGTAGTTTTTCCTAATCTTTTCTTTCAGTAACCTATCAAACATATTGAGGAAAACGCAAGCCCCAAAAAATTTATACATAAAATATACTGCGAAAAAATTAAGACACGTATTAAAAAAATAATTTTGTTAGAAAACGGTATTATCGCAAAACTTGATTGTTAATTTAAAAGTTTTGAAAGAATATTTATTTTTGGTTTTAGAATATCCTTAGCAAATTTTGCAAACTGAAGTTAGATTAATTTTAATAATTTTCGAAATTATAAATTTCCAAATAATATGCGTTGTGTTAATTTTTGAGCTACAGATTTTAAAATTCTTAATATTAGCATTTGACACGAACGTTGGCTTAATTTTTTTTTCGACTTAATTAATTCATCATTTCAAAAGACACATATAACTACGGCTACGTTATACTTGTCTTAACACGCGTTGGACCAATTTTTTATTTGAATAAGGAAAAAATTACAAAATACTGCTTTATTGTTTACAGTGTTATCAGAATTAATTAATCTTCGTGAACGATCATTTTCATATATCACCCTTAAATCTTCGAACAGTTAATCTTCATTGTCTGACGTTTAATCTCCACACGGTAACAGAGTTACAAAGACACAGCACTGAACGAAGGCCGCCTAAAATCTGAGAAGTTGCGTATATGCCCATGACGTCATCGCTAACGTCATTGCTTTCACAGTTTGCTCACGGTCAACTGACGACCGTTACTTATTTTTACTTTGTCGCTTTATGTCTTCGTATGACAGCGACGTAAATTTATGACGAGTCATCCCCTAGTGACTTTTGTCTTGCTTGCATTGTGAAAAAAACTTTTGCCCAGATTGTATTTTTTCTCCTTTGACCTCTGTCATAGCTTTCAGTTAGTTTTTTAATACTTTGACCAGTATAATTAGCCTCCCTGTAATCAAATATTCAAAGTTATAGTTATCGTTCTTGAATTTTATTATGTATATTAATTACAGCATTGTATAATTTGGTTTCGAGTGAGTGATTTATGTCAATTTCGCTTTCTTTCCATTCAGTACTTTTACTAAATACACATTTGTTACGTTGATTACATGTAGGTCAATTTGTGTTAATGTCTTCCTAATTCTTGAGAATATAATTGTTATATACAATAAACAATTCGGATCACTTAAAAAGCACATACACTTTTATAAACCTTCTTTTCAATAAGTTGTAAATTTTCCAACATATTCATTATATATGAATTTAAAGACTCATGAGATATAGAAAAGAAGTATCGTCTTCACATATTATATTATATATTAAACTAAAATACTTCCTATCAATGTACGGTATATTTGACCGGCTAATAAAATACGATATCAATGCAACCATATGACTGCTCTCGATGCAAGATATATGCAAATTATGGATCAAAAACAGGTTTCGAATTTAAAAATTATTAAATGGAAGGATTGTAAAAAGATGTGGGGTTTAAAATTAATAAAAAAAAAACATCTATTAACTGAATACTAAGTTTGTTGTAAGAAATTAAAAGATATTAAGACACATGCTTCTACAAATAAATGAAGTAATCAATATCGCTGTACATAGAGTTATATGATTTGTAATTAACGGTACTCAAAAAAAAGTAATGCCTGAAAATTAGTATTGAAAAAAGGAGGAAAGCGTAGTCAAAACCTTAATTCTGAAAATAGTAGAGAAGAGGGATTTTAGTAAATTTTGATAGTAATTTTCAACAAACGTAATTCATCGACTAAAAAAATGCCACATTAGTGACAATAATCCTTTTTTTATTATCAGTATTTATATTGTGTGTCTACCGCTTCAACAACGACCAATTTTTTTATTCTCTACCAACTAGATGGGACATTAAAATATATATTCACTGATATCAAAAACTGATTTTCGGAAAAAATATAATTTAGGATGTACAGTTTTTTATCGATTATACATTAGATTCAGAAAATATAATTTGGGGTGTATTGAATATACGTTGTGTTCAAAAGATGTAATTTAGGGTGTACTGAATATACATTGGGTACAAAAAATATAATTTGGGGTATACTGATTATTGGTTGGATTCAGAAAACATAATTTAGAGTCTTCTGATTGAGAACTATTGTAATGGTGTCATATTAAATGTCAGATGTCCACTTAAGGAAATGCAGGGTTGAGATATTACAGGGGTACTAATATTATATGTTTTCTAATAACACAAGGGTTCATATTTTTTGCGGAAAAATAGCGTGGTAAAATTCATATAAATATGCTACATATCTTTCTCAGATTTTTCATAATTATATTTATACATTCCTGTAATTGGCATATTGTAGTAAACTGAATCACAGTATAAATAAACAATATTTTCTAATGGACTCAAGAAAAATAAAAATGTTTTATTAAAATAGAAAATTGAAAAAATTAGAAGTGCGATAATCTTTTAATCTTTAAAAAATTATATTCTTGTGTAACTTCTCACATACGAAGTACGAATTATGATATTATGCACACATCCGTTCTGTAACTATAGCTTGAAAACCTTGTATTTATTTTTATGTTCATAATTATGTACGTTGTAATACATTGTTTTAAAAGTATCAGATTTAAAATCAATCAAAACATTCAATTAGCAAAATGATGGTAATTTTTGCCTATCTAAATGATTTAACATATCATAAATTATTTTTTTGATGATCACATATATTTTATAACATTTTTCACTTATTTTCTAAGAAATGTTTGGGTTTTACATAGCAAGATTGAAAAATATTTTGGCTATGTTTAATTTACGGTGGCAAAAATAAAAATGTTAAAAGAATAATATCACGGATTAATTTAATTCTAAATATTCACTAAAGTAACTGTTTTCTGCAATTAAATTGATATTTACAAATTATGAAAGAATTACATATTTTTTAAATATGCAGATCTGAACTTCCATCTGAATAAGGTGGTAACTGAAGACGCTTCATCACTGAGAGTGAAGATTATTTGGTTATATAATTATGACGCATAATTCAATTGTATACTTTCATATTTCTCATTAACCATTCAAACATTTTCATAATTCATTCCTTGATCAAAGGTATGGGACTCGTATTGATACAGACATAAAACAACGTATAGAATGCCGATTCGATATCTCACTCTTTCGACATTCTGTACATTGTACATTTATGTTTAATTTCATTCTATTTTAGATACCTCACAATCCAGATAAAAAAACAGCTTAGTATATATACATATGACATGAAAGACTCGGTCTGTCACTTTTATACGCTGACGTCATTTGCTCTATTTAATGGCCGAGTTCATGCAACCATCACCTCTGGTGTCCCCTTTTCTCGCAACCTCAACATTTTGTCTAGTCGTTTGTATAGAACCCCGTCCAACGTTGGTGGCATAATCTGACAGCAGTGGACACAAAGTAACTTAATAATGTGGTTTTGGTATTGAAACTATTCTAAGCTTAGTTGAAAGCTTTATTCTTTGGCAATTGACTTTGAATGAAATATAAAGTTCAAAAAATTTCGGCATGTTCGTCCGTCTGTTAGTCTGTCACAAATTTACACTTTTCTCAATTTGAGACTTAACGTACATACAATTTTGAATGAACAGATACATATAATTTTACAAGCAAATGCATGATATGGAGATTCATATTTCAAATACTATTCAAACAGTAAAACATTGAATTCAAAATTTGGGTGACTGAAAGAGACTGCTCGTTTGGCAAAATGGTATTCATTGCACATTAAAGTTGTCAAATGAATAAATAAGATATCAAATTATAAATAGTAGAAGAGGAAAACCACTATTTTCATGTGTTTTTCCATATATTTATCATATCTGTATATCATTCTATCGAGTGGGGTATCAACATGCAGGTGACAACCTCCTCTTGATCGATTCTTTCATACTTTAATTCCCTTCTGAATTTTTCTAATTGATTACAGCATTTGTTTCAAATCTATGACATACACGTACAAATCCTTAAATAATCTATGATATATACGTACAAACCCTTAAGTATATTTAAATAATCTTCATCAGATTGACTGCATAGATAAAGACAAGCATGTATGAACGTCCAAAAGTTAAAAAAAGTTTTTTTCTGGACCGTTTAAAATATTTTGTTCTCGTAGCGGCTACTGCCCGGGGTTAAAATTATTTTTAGGAAACTTGTTCTCGTTTTAGTATTATCAAAACAGTGGAAATTTTTTTCTCCCATTTATTATTGTCCGCGTAAGTAAATATTTTATAAAATAATTTAGTGATCATTAAACAATTTATTGAAAGAAGTAAATTTCTTTCTTTATTGATAAAATGGTAATTAAATAAATGTTTATAGCTTTTTCTTCGAAACTAATAAACTATTTTAAAGCTTAACGTTGTGCTAGAGACTATCGATATCGATGTTCTTATGGTAGTGACATCAATACTAAATTAAATTAGAATTACGAGTGTAATACTCGTTAATCATTATCTGCTATGCCGATAGCCAATAAAGAAATAGTATTTTTTGCTGTAGTTTATTTACTTATTTAGGTAATAAAATAAAAATTGGCAAATATGTGTAAAATAATTTGTGTGCCCCTTGAATCTATAAGTCGGTTTGCTAAAATTTATATCGTCAATATAAAGTTGTACTCCTTGATTAAATGAAAACTTTGTGGTCGAATAAAATACTTAAAATGGCAATGCATAGTTCACTACGTTTTCATGCTTATTTGAAAATATTTTCTAAGTAAGAATGAAATAAAGAAATTTTGTCTAACAAAAATATAGTCTGTCCGGGAAAGCTTTCTCATTGTATCACTGTAATTAGTTATATCAAGAGGACAACAAACTCGAGAAGTTTCGTTGCTGAAGAAAATGTAAATATATATAAATGTGTTTGCATGCGTGCGTGAGTGCGCGCGTGCATGCGTGCGTGCTTGCTGCATGCGTGCGTGTGTGTGTGTGTTTGTGTGTGTGTGTGTGTATGTATGTATGTATATATTTTCATATTTGAATAAATTTGGAAATAATATCATGCTCCCCTATATATAACTAAAACTCCCCTATATATAACTAATCTAACGCTTCGTTTCACGTTCAATACGGAAAATGAAACATGTGGAGTATACAATTGATAAAAAAATATTTTTTTATCATAAATTTTTCCTATATTCTTATTTTGAAGTGTTATCCATATTTTCCTTATAAAATTTCAGAAATTCCGCTTGTCTATTTATTTTGCAAGTATGTGATTGGTGTTTTTTTAATAAATTTAAGGATAAGTTTTGTAAATAAATAAATATATACCAGAAACGATTTTCTCAATATTCCTTTTTCAGTTATTAGGATTCCCTTTTGAGAATAATAAAGTAGTAACACACCCGAGTAAACAAATACCGATAAATAAATGTAAAATTATTTTACTGTCCCATTTTTAATGTGATAAAAAGTAAAAAATAAGGAAAAAAATCATCAAAAGATCTACAAAAGAAAAAGTCACAAAATAGGAATAATACTTCTTTAGATGCGTGGGTGTAAAGTAACGAATTCAATGGGTGTGACAAAAAATTATTGTATTTTAAAGGATTGTAGGTGTGATTGCAACTTTATAAAAGCTCATTTCATAGACTACAACATATTTTATTTCAGAGGAGACAACCTTATTTTCAAATAAACCATTGAGCATTTTTAACTTGCTCTTGGATACTTTATCCACCATAATAAAAGAGTATACCTAAAATAACTATATTTATTCTTCAGTGCATCTCCTATTACTATTCAGTAGACAACGATGATGTAGTGCTAGTTTATATTTGCAAGCGTGTATAGCATTTTATCATAATTTAAATTAAAAGAAACTTAAGCTAAGTACAGAAACACAAACTAAATCTTATCATGTATTATATTGCCATAAAGCTATTGCGTTGCTGTATTACATTAAAAGCATTATATATACTACTAAACTTTAAATATATTTACTCATTGTCCAATTGGAATTAGTATCGCCTAACAATCGTATTACTCTTTCTGGGTGAAATTTATTGTACATGATTCTTCGAGTCTTCTCGCGAGTTTCTTAAATCGTGTGACGTAGAAAGTATGCTAAAATAATCTTTGGTTCTGGTTATTAGAAATCTAACTGCGTTAAGCGTATTTAAGCACATGAAAGTTTTGTACACTAAAAGAATATTTTTCATTGGAATTATAAGGAAAAATGGCAGACAATATTTATTAAATTATATATTTATTTCCTTGTGTCTAATGCTAGTGAAGGAAATAAGAAAATTTTATTTTAAATACATTTCAAGACCAAACCCAGTTTGTCTATACAAATTGACCGCCGATCGGCTAGATTTATATTGTATCTACAACTTATGACAACTCGGTTCGAAGGTCTACGTAAAGCCCCCCTATACACCCTTTGGTAGCTTACGCGGCCGCCCGCCTCATTGTTTATACTCAAACGGAGGTTCAGTTGCGTTTCATGCGTGGCTATAACTCTCCCTTATCGAGGTTTCGCTTTATGACTTCAGGCGATGGAAGCAATAATTCGCTGTTGCGCAAAGATATCGGTTAGAAATATGTATTCGGTTGTGGGAAAGCTACGTTGAAATTAGAAGACACTGGATGTGATGATGCAAGATGAATTAGGTTAATTTAATTTGCACACGACCTATATATTGTTAATTTTAGAATAAAACTATGAGTAACAAATGACTACACAATAACATGTCACGTGTGAAAGTATCTCTTGATACTTTTTAGCCTTGTGCTAATATTAAATATTTTTGCTAATATTTTCAATAATGTCTCCAGAAGTATTTCTTATCATTGAAGCTTAACCCGATATATGAAATTGAAAAAAAAAACAATTCGATTAATTCATTCAATTGTCCCCTATGTATAT
This sequence comes from Druceiella hillmani, assembly GCA_039881145.1. Classification (NCBI taxonomy): domain Eukaryota; kingdom Metazoa; phylum Arthropoda; class Insecta; order Lepidoptera; family Hepialidae; genus Druceiella; species Druceiella hillmani. The sequence continues at coordinate 35,326,920 of JAYKKI010000002.1, read as the reverse complement.
AACTTTTGGAATATATGCGGATTCATAGGTTTTATTATTACGTCCTATTAGAAGTTTTAATATCTCCCGGTTTCTAATAAAAATGACAGTGACTGACAGACGGACGGACTCATGAGTGATGTTATGGGAATTCCCTATTTCTTTTCGAGATATAGACTCTTGAAAATTACTTAATTTCTTTTTGAAATACTAAGTAACACGTGGTAGAAAAAACGTACTCTGAGGAAAGTTTAATTAAGATTAAAAGCTTTTTTTAAATGTAGTTTTCTACGTATATTTACTACGTTTATTTTACAAGCTACGTAAATTAATTGGTGAATTATTTTAAATAAGCAGATCAGTTCATTTGTGCAAGTAATGAAAGACAATCGAGTGTGAATTCAAATTCTCAGTTTTTATTCACATTAAAAAAAAATTTTTGTGTCTTGCTCTTGTTTTTTGAGGTAAATCATAATGCACAAATCATGATGAATTAGATCATTATGATTTGTAATAAGAAAAACTTTGGTCGAACTAAGACAATGAGGTTTGAAAATGTTTGTCTCAAGCCTATTGGTTTTAAATTAATCAACACCATCATAACTGATATAGTGCCTCTTGACATAGATATACAAAAATAATTAAAATGATAAAAGTACAGGCGCGATGTATATACTTTTTGCAAACCATAATCCCCTATCGATAGATAGGGGATCGTGCAAGATTTTAATAATATTTTATAATAATTTTTATTATCTAGTATATAAATGTATTGCTGGCAGTTTGTATTTTTGGGTTTATAAAATATTTATATCCTTGGGATGTCATTGATTGTCGCGCATCTCTATTACGCCCTATTCTCTATTAGTATATGAATGCGTACAATTTTCTTACATTTTGTAAGAGGTGTGGAAATCAGATTTTAACTGAAAAATAAGTTAAGATATTTCAGTTGGTTTAGAAATTATTAAGAATGTAGAAAGTTTTTAGAAAATTGTTGGGTGCATTTTTGAGAATATTAAATTTTCATTTAGTTTTTCTAATACCGTATTTTAGCAATTTTCGGATTAGAAAGAATATATTTGTAGATTCTTGCGAGAAACGGCTAAATATAATATTTCATAAGTTAGACGCCAGTTTGTACAACGTACAGTCATTTGTTTATATCAGCCGATCAACATACAGACAGATTCCATTAAATTTCATATTTTTTATGCCATATTTGAGCTTTAGAAGTACAAATAGAACCACGACTTGAAAATAAAAAGAACATAAAACAATAATGCGCTACGATAATAAAAAAAAGGAATAAAAAAAAATAATCCTCTATGAATTGATTGCGCTCAAAAATTCCCTTAAATGTTAATATGACTTCAGAGACCTACCTTAAATAGTTATTATCACACAAGCTGCGGTAATATTTTCTCTATGTAACTTTTGTCATATTTTTACTTTGATCTACGAAAATTCAAATTACATACTTTATTTCGATGTGATGCAAATAAGTAAATAAATACTTATATAATGTGACCTATACTTACAGTACCATCGTACATAGATAAATAGTAACAATCTAAAGTAACAACGTACAATGAAAACTTATGAAGAAACGAGGTCAGGTTATTTATATTGTCCCCACGTCTTCCATCGTCCTTCTATCGCTAAGATGGATGTCGCTAGCTTGACACTTTCGGTGTCAATTGAGAAAATGTGGCTCCATATTAGGATGCAATAAATTTTCAAGGAAGAATGAATGGGTAATTGCAAGAAAGATTCTACTTCGTAAAGTCGAAGGCAAGTATATCGTCTAGTAACGTTGATATATATTAAGATCTTGATATATGTGTAACTATATCGTTAAACTAATTATGTAAGCGGATAATAAATTTGCAAACACTTTTAATATTATTAAAATTTATTAAAGATTTATATTTTATGATCTGTCTTTCGGACAAGTTTCTTTACACTTACGGTGGCAAAGAGTAAATGAACCAATCGATAAACGCATACAGACGAAACTTTTGAATTAAGTTTTTGCAGATTATGTGCAGAAATTGAATAACGTAAAAGATTTGCTTATGTAACACTGAAATGTATTTATTTAGACATTACCTGATGATAAATGATCACGAAATGACCGATGAGAAGTTTCATTACGAAATGCACATAAGTCAATTTAAAAGTACGTGCTACGGTGTACACCATCGTTTTAGGAACAGTCTCTGCCATATTTCCACAAACAAAACAAATTGAAAATTATTATTTAGTATAAGATATCAAAATATACAATAAAAATAAAATTATTGAAAAAAAAAGCTGGATAAGGGTATATGTTTATACTGAATTTTTGGGAATAGTTTTGAAAAAGGTAAGTAAATTTGGAAAGGTTATGATGATTTATAAAAATTTTTAATTTGTATCTTGATATAGTTCAGTTATTTTACAAATTCACAGTATTGACAGGATTAAAATTTATACGAGGAAATATTGTTTCCGAACGAGGAGTATGAAAAGATTACTGGACCTTAGGTTCAGCTGGTACTGTAAATTAAAATCAAGATAAAGGAAATTTGGATATATTGACATAGATCTATGGGATTTTCTTCTTTTAAAAATATTCCTTATCCTGTTTTGGAATGACATGGAAGGTAATAAAATTGACATATATTTATTAATCATATTTTTACATTACTAATATGCATGTAATCGATTTATCACAAATTTATTAATTGCAAATATGTTAAGGTAACAAATTAGAAAATTAAATTTCATTGACTTCCATTTAATCTTCCCAACAAGCGTGTTTATTTACTATATAATATCAAACGTTATATTAATAATAAAGATCCAAAAATAGGGTAACTATACACGTGACACGCACTCTCATTAGTATGATAATATTTTGTTGTACATCCCCCGCACTGAAGACAAATTACCAAGAAAGCGTATCATAATAGAGACGGTAACCATTATCAATTTCGGAGCCATTACTAAGACACGCTCCTACTTGTAAATCAAGTTAAATCATTAATGGGTACTTGTAATTTCATTACTTAGTCTACTTAGCATTATTCGTGCAATGTTTTTATTTAGTTTAATATTATTAGTCAATGGTTTCTTCGGCGGCGGTGAGGTTGTGTAATTTCAAGAAGGAATAGTGTAATTGTGCTGACGAATTTATATTTTAATGACTGTTTGGAAATCATATATTTTATTAGGCGCTGTGCCTACGTTTAATACAGCTTATTTACAATATATTCATGATTTATTTAAGCCATGTACTCATTCCGCCAAATATATATTTGTAACACAATTTAAAGAATTTGATATAATAGTTAAGAAAGGTATTTAATTTATTCGGTGGCTTGTTTCTCGGCAGAAAGAAGAAAATTATGTGTTGTGTAAAATTTCGAGTGAAATTTTAAAAACAGTTTTATTCAAATATTTAAAAAAGTTAAAAAAAACATAACGAGTCTCGTGAATTACTGACCTTATTGTTAGTATTTTTTAATAATTAAATATAGTTGTTTATTTACGGATATAGGCTTTTAACAATAATAAATATATTATTGAAAAATTTGTGTTATTTTGTTGAAAGTGACCGTAGTTTCAAAGGTTTGGTAGAAATATTGTTTAATTACTTAATATTTTTATTGTTCTTTCCTTTGAAGATATAAAATGGTTTAGGCACCAATATAGATTTTGCAATTATCAAAAATTATTTTTGCAATTGGCCCATTTGTTAGTTTGCCTTCGTATGTAATTTTATTGAAACGATTGTTTCTTTTTTAAATAGGCTCAATAAGGCACACTGTTTGATATATTGCGTTAAAGAAAATTGTTTGTTTGAAAAGGACAATGCCCATTTTCCTTACAAAACGGAAACCAAAAATTGTTGCCTGCATTAGTTACGCAAGCCATTTTAGGCTAGAAATTGGGAAAACGTAATGATGTCTAATGTTTCATTTCAAAATATGTTTAACCGTTACTTTTCACGAAGTAATTTATGTGTTGTTTTAATTTTACTACTAACTCAACACGGAATTAATTTGATTACTCTAAAATTTTGTATTTTTATCAAAAAATACCTACTAGATGTATATATATATATATATATATATATATAAATATATAAATATATATATATATATTCTTGGAAAATTGTGGAATTAGTCGAACAATACATTCACAATTTTTGCGTTGAATTTTGTATTAAACTTTTCTGCTCTGCAAAAAACGGCCCGAATACGTCATTAGGGTGTATATACTTGTCACAGATGATTTTCATAAATGTTTAAAACATTTTTCAGGGTTTTGGTATTTTATATTAATAATTTTTAATAGAATTTCTGTGATGATATACTTTTACCAGTGTCACATATATAGCTAAACTCTCTTTAAATTTCTAAGAAAACATGTGCCAATTTTCTGGTTTTTATGAAGCTTTTCCCAGCTTTTCAATAATTTTTTCTTACCTTAAACTGGAAAACAGAACCCTTCTAAGATAAATCACGAGTCTATCAGTCCATATATATATAAAGATTTTCTTACAAACTCTGTGATCTAGAAACTGGAAATTTGGCATGGTAATATATCTATGTACAATTATCCACATAGGTGATGATATATACAATTCACCCTCAAAATTCGCTCCAGTTAGTTTTTTCTAATATTCATATAAAAATTTAATTCGGGTAATTAAAGTGTGAATTTTTTTTAATTGTAATATATCATGTGGGATATCATTCCAATTTAATTTGCATATTCAAACGTGCTTCATGTTTTTACGTCTTAGAAATATATATTAGGCAATATATTTACGTTATGAAAAATTAATATTTCTGACTTGTTTAATAGAAAACTTTGTGTTTATAAGTGCTTATATGTCTACTAAACCCTCGGTTTCTACTGATAAGTGACAAATTTTATCTACAACATCTCCTACTGTTTAACAACATTACATTAAATGTGTATACAAATTACAAGAACACCTACATAGCCTTCTTTGGTTTTAAGCCATAAAATTATTTTGCGCAACCATACCAAATCAAAACTAACTTGTATTCCGATTTTAGATAATAGGTTATTTAACTGTTGTAATTATTTCAAAAATCATAATTGTTATATGTACAATGAATAAGAGTGGTAAATATTTCTACAAAACTTAAACATTTCCCGCATTTTTATAATTTAATATATGTAATAATTTATGTCATATTTTTAATTTATATTATCAGTATGAATTATTTATTAAAACCTTATAATTTTTTTGTTTCAAAAGTCGTATAGAATATGAATACAAATTAAAAACCAATAAACTACATTACTGATCGCTGATAAATTAAGGAAAATGTTTTCATATTGAAGTGACAGCTTATGCTCACGGCAAACAAAAACAATAAAGCGATTAGGGAGTGATTCTAAATTGAAAGATATCTCGTAAATATCCGCACTTAAAGCAAAGTTTGTAGCGTCAATATTTAAGAAGATTTAGCATAATGGGATTTTCGATACGGGTTTCATATAAGCCTTTTATTACCGACAGTTTCGAATAAATTAAATTAGGTATAGAATTTCCTCTGCGGAAGGGAAAACCGTAGGAAGGGTATCAACGTCTTTCGGCTTTTTATATTATAATATTTTTTCCACAGAATTTAATGTTTTCTCGCGTTATAGTCAAGTTGTTATTAATGCTGAATTAAATCTTAATAAAAAAGTCCACGCAATTAAATGAAACTACGTGATGTAGTATTATTTCTACTTTCTTTAATTTCTTTAATACAACCTAGGTTTCGTTGTATTACAACATATTCGGGTGGGCTATTAGCAAAGATTCATCTTCGGGTGGGTTATTAGCAATCTTTGCTAATAGCATATCTGAATATGTTGTAATACAACGAAACCTAGGTCGTGGTAAAGAAATTAAAGAAAGTAGAAATAATACTACATCAGGTAGTTTCATTTAATAGTGAACATTTCAACGAATTTCAACAAAATTAGCGCCAAATATATTCAACATTTAAAAAAGTCTACAAAAGCTATTATTTTCATGAAATGTTTACAAGTGAAAAGTTTCATTTAATTGGATACTATTCTATTGAATATACGAGAGTTAGCAGTTGTAGTTAATATTTGTTATCTCGCGGAAATTAACTTTTACGATCATGGAGTCGTGAATATATTATGGATATAAAATGTCTTTATTTTCCATATAAACCTGCATGGGTTCAAGTTGCTCTTTTTCCGGGCAGGAAAAAATTGTAAATTGCCTTTTTATATAGGTATAATTGTGTACGTGGAAATCTGAAAAAATTCCCACTCGATCTCTACTGTATCCTAACCACAAATGATTGCAGAAATATTAGTTGTTCTGTAGCTTACTCCAAACAAATAAATTGCTTGGATATCTCTTCCTAGGTACATATAAACCAAGAGGTTGGATTAAAAAAATGGCGTTACAATAGGTAGTAGTTTCAAGTTTGAAGGTTTTACATTTTTAGAGATTTGGTGATCAGTCAATCATCAATGAGTGAATGGTACTTGGTTTATAAAGTCGTAGTAAATGATCGATGTGCACGGCGACAATATTTTTTTATCTCTTTGTAATATCGTAGAACGATGTATTAATTTCTTGCTAAGATTATTATAATAATAACTAAATATTCAATAACAGCACAAAACTAACAAAGCATACTGATATATAGACATAATAAATTCAAAACCCGTTGGCTTGCAGAAACTATGCCATTGTTCAGTTCAGTAGCTAATTTAGAGCTTTCGAATTAATTATGTTTAAAAAACGTTACGTGTGCAAATTTTTTTGCAATTCTTATTTTATTACATAATATAGAAAAAATTAAAGTATAAAAGTAAATAAACGATAAAGTTAATTTATAGTTTAATAAAAAACCCGGTAAGGACAGGCCTTCAGCGCGAGGTAAATTATGTATTTTAATTTATCATAAATACATTCTAAAGTTGATAAAGGGATGAATTTTTGGAAAACTTAGAAATTAATTTTAAAAAAAACTTTCTACTAAATACCCCTAATAACAATCTCATTGATTTTCCTTGCTTCTACGATGTGTGGTAACATGACCTTATTTAAAATTGTTTAAAAATATCAGGTGGGCTAAACGTTAAAACCATTGAAACGAAAGTGTTACATTTTTATAAATAATTAATCGTTTTAACTGCAAGTAATTTGAATAGTTAAGGCATGCACGCACGTACGCACGCCCACACGCACGCACGCACGCATGCCCACACGCAGCACGCAGGCACGTAAGCCCGCATGTATGCCCGCATGTATACGCATGCGCGCACGCACGCATGCATGCACGCAAAGCGTATGCATGGAATTAGCCAATCAGAAGCAAATAGGATTCTCATGGTCCCTCAAATTTTTACACTATTTGTTTTATAGTGAATTTGTTTAATTATTTGTCCGATTTTTATTACATCCATGCTCACGAGGGTAACGTGAGGGGACTGTTTCATAGTTTATTTTACCTGCCTGGAGTACATGCGAAGGTCCAACAACACTCATGTAATTTTCGCGCACTTACATTAATTAAGGCGTAGTGTAAATCCGAACCCATAAGTTGAACACGTTTTTTCAGTAAATAAATATAAATACTTAATAGAAAATAAAAAAAGTACTTAAATACTGTTAATATTTATGAAACAGGAATCAAGTTCTCAAGACTTTTTCTGACTACTTTTTCACACATAGACACTTACAGACACAAAATCTTTATTAAAGTAACAAATTTCACCAAGTTGACAAATTGCCCATAGGACTGGGATGAATCCTAAGAGCGTACAACCCATTCTCAATCAAAAGTCTCTTTAAACTTACTAACTATGCCGCTCATTCTTTTACCCAAATACTGCCCAATAAATATAAATTCCTTGAAATAAATACAAATAACTGGGTTATTTATCACAATAAAAGATAAAAGGAAAGACAATTCGACTAAAAAATGGAATATCTCAAAGGGAGTTGTTAAAAGGATCTTTATATCACAATGTTTGGAATACAAGAAATTACAACTGTGTTTCGGAACTCAATAATCTGTTCTAGTCATGAAGTTAAATGAAGTTGGTGATATTTTGATTGTGAAACATTCCCGTCGGTTTAAACAATTTAGAAAATCATTAGGGGAGTTTAAGAGTCATAAATTGCAATGAATATAACAATGTTTTATGAAATTTTATATAACGTTATAATTAACCAATGAGAGATAAATATGTAATGAAATTTAATAAATAAATTATGTTGATAATGTAAAAACGAATAACGGAATGCTAAGTCGTTCCGAAATGTTATCGCTTTTAGGCTAAAATAGTTCCCAATCTTATTTTTCATTACGTTTAATAAAAATATATATAGTCTACTTTTTGTATTATCTGGGGATCCATTGTTTATGTGTTGTGCATATACGTACGTACAAATTCACCTTTCTATGAGTAGAATTAAATTAGATATATGATTTATATTATTTAGATTTGATAATCACGTAAATCGAAATTCTCTTAATTAATGTTAAGCGTGGGAGTTCTTTGTCGTATTCTTATAAAATTTGAGGTGTCAATGGGAAGGTATTTTCTTTTTACTTGATTATTTTTATATTATATGATACAAAACTAACAAATCTTAACGATGCTCAAACTAATTTTCAACTTTTAATTCACGGTTTCGTAACATTACATTTTTATTACAAGGTAAAAAATACTTGCATTTGAAAAATGGTGAAATTAGAATTGCAGCACTGTGTACCGACAAGTCAGAAACTCGGCATGCGTAGTACTAAGCAATGACTTTAATAGATTTTGTAGTCAACCAAATAAAATTGTAATACCCACATGTTACGGTACAGAGCCACGTAAGATTTGTTACGGTACAGAGTTAAGATCTACTAACAATCAACTTTTATCGTAATTTTCTTCTACTTATTTAATGCAATTGGCAAGACAAAAAGACCGATTTTTGTATTGTCAACTTTCTGTCCATACAGGCTTATGGAGTAAGCATTGTTGTCAATTCAAAGATTGAAATTTGTAGCAGGTAACAATTTACTAAATAATATCGCTTGGTACGCCGCTCTTTGATAAAAACAAATACAAAAAAAATGATATTAAGAAAACAAATTTACATATACATGTATGTATATATATATATATATATATATATATATATATATATATATATATATATATATATATATTTATATTTATATATATATATGTATATATATATATATATATATATATATATACATATATGCACACACACACACCCACACCAATATGTGTGTGTATACATGTGTAATGCGTCAGGAAATGATATCAAAATTGGTTTATTTCTATTTTCTTCCATAAAGATTCCAATTCATAAGTATTTTTTCTGATGTTATGAAAATAATAGTTAATTAGTGTGACCTAAACTGATTGTATCTTAGAAACTAGGTACATAGTGACAATGTATAAAGGAAACGGAAACATTTTATCAATATTGTTCCCACATCTTCCATCGTCTTTCCATTATTAAGACGGATATCGTCAACTTTACGTTTTTGGTGTCAACAGAGAAAATATTGTTCCATATTACGATGTAATAAATTTTTAAGAAAGAAATAATGGGCCCAAAAAGAACTTGTCGCTACTGGAAGTTCGATCAATACAGAAAGCACACGGTCAAATAATTTCTACTTCATTATTTCAAAGGAAAATTTATCATTTGTTAACGTGGATATTTACTAACAGCTTGATTTACATATTGCTATATTGCGAGGCCAATTTGAAAACACTTTTCATATCTTCAAAATTTATGTTTTAAGAGTTGTCTTTCAAGCAACTTTTTCTACACCTTTGGTTGTAATTAATAACTTAAAGAATAGATGAATGTATTTAAAAACCGACGTTTGAATTAAGTTATGGAGGAATGTACATGGGAACAAAAAAAACTACGTTTAAAAATAATTGTTTGTGTAACATTGAAATTTAAGTATGTATATATAATTAGGTACTCCTTTTGATTACGAGGAACGATTAGAAATTTACTACAAAATTAATTTTGACCAATTTAAAAATACATGGATAAAAATGATGTAAGTACTAAAAAGGTCAAAATATTCGGTGTAAACAAAATGAATAGAAAAGCTAAATACATCGATGGGACAAATGACATTTTGTAAAAGATTAGATTGGAACAAGGGAGGGATTTTGGGAGAAGTGTGATTTTGTCATATTTTTATTTTTGCATCGACAGCTCTTAGTTATTCTTTAATTGCTAGTGTTATACTCATTGTACAAAGGACGGAAGTATAAAGAAAGACATATGTTTGTGAGGAGCATCAAAATTTTATTAGACCATAGGATCATTTGTTTTAAAAAGCCATAGAATTTTCTTGTTTTAAACATTTTGAAACTACTTAGAAGATGATACAATTTACATTCAATTTATTAATTGTATCTAATTTATTTAATGCCATTTCTTGTTATCAAAAGTAGAAATATCAATGCAAAGCAAGGTAATACAATAACCAAAAAATTGATCGCATTTACTACGACTATTGAATACCATCTAATCTTTTCAACAGTCACGTTTTCTCGTTAGATGAATCCAATATCATGTAATGTAATGTTTGATTATACACCCTCGCACAGAAGACAAATTGCCAAAGAAGCGTATTATGATTGAAGCGGCAACCCTTATCAATTTCGAAGCAAATACTAAATATAGGCTCCTACTTGCAAATCAAGTTAAGTAATTAATGAGTGGGTTAGTTCATTGCTTAGTCTGCCTAGCATTGTTCGTGTAAAGTTATTATCTTCTATAATATTATTAGCTAACGGATCTTTCGGCAGTGGTGAGTGTATAATTTCGAGAAGGAATAGTATAATTTTGCTGACGAATTTTGATGACAACTCAGCTTCGCAATCATATATTTCATTACGTTGTGTGCCTATGTTTAATATATTTTGCTTACAATGTACTTATGAATTATAGAAGGCGTGTATTTAATTCGCCAAACAGATATTTGAAGCAAAATTTAATAACTTTCGTATGGTAGTTAATAAAGGTAGTGATCAAGTAGTTAATTGATTCAGTGGCTTCTTTCTTGGTACACAGAAGGAAAATTATGTTTTATGTAATTAATGTGAAGTAAAGTATTAAAAAGAGTTTTATTCAAGCATTAAAGACATATTCACATGATACAGGAATTCACAATAACAAAAATATATTGTTGAAAAATGTTGTTTTATATTATTGAAACTAACCAAAATTTTAAAGATTTCGAATAAATATTGTTTAATTAATTAGAAACTGAAACACTGAAACATTTTGAGATTAACGACTAAGGTATTCATACACTGCACTAGTTAGGCAAGCCGTGCTAATAAGATAATAAGTATAGTTTTTAGCCCCGCACTTGGGAGTACATAATTACGTCTAACAGACTATTTCAAAACATTTTTAACTGTTACTGGTTTCGAAGTAATTTACGTGCTATTGTAAGAATACTACCAACACAGCAAAAACGATGATTTTGCAATTTTGTAATTTTATTAAAATAGACCTTCTGTTTCTAGACTTTTAGTACCTTCTTTAAATATACATACGTCGTAAAATACTTCGAAATTTTTATAATGTTGAAATTCACAAAATTTGTTAAACTTGGCGAAATTTAATTACGCATAAGAGTAAATGTCAAAAGAAAGTAATCATAGTTTACAGAACGAAGATTTGTTAGAATATTTTATATAAACATGTAATAATTGAATACATTATATTCAAATCACTAAAATAATAAGGAATTTAAGGATATCTTAGACGAATCATTTGATTTTATGTCGGAATGTTTTGCAGTATATCGATTCGAATATCGAATTTATATTGAATAAAATTTTAAATTAATAGAATATTCCTGAATTACGACAAAAATTCTATTTATATAATCTGAATAATATTTTTTCGAAATTGTATTTAATATTACAGGCGAGAAAGTATTCAAAATAAAATTATGAATAGTTTTCCAAAACGAAATTTATGTTTTCATTCCTTGGGGAAAACATGGGCGCGAATTGAACTTCGACCTAATCTAATCTTTTTTATGGAAGCTTTATAGAAATAATACTTTCTTTAAAACTCGGCTCTTCACTATATTTAGTTTTTAACTGATTACGTTGTTTAATAACATCTCCCGTTAGCACGAACTAATATTAAATGTTTGGTTAAATCATCATTTAATAAAAAAATATGAAACATCTTTTCATTCTTTCAAAGAAAATATCGAAGACTAATAAAAAAATGTTCATGCTGAAAGTACTAAATAGTTGTTGTATAGTTCAACAAGTCGATTTTATCATATTTACGCAGATAGACATGTTCTTTCCATCAAATGTGAAAATTAATGTGACGATTGAATCATTTGTTATAAGTCAGCATCCTTGAGAAACTGTCTATCACGCAGTTTCGCGGTATATTGATTGTGAGCTTCTAGTATTTAAGAAAGCATTGTTTATAATAAAAGACTACATAAGAAAATAATTTAATTATATTGTGATGTAGGAATATAATAGATAATCTACCTGTATAATTAATTACTACTAGCTTAAAATTACATCTACGTATTTATGCGGATGTATATTAGCTCCCACTTTATATTAGTGGTGAGATACATAAAAAAATGTTTTTTTATATTAATGGAGATTTCTGTATTTACCATGTGCTAGTAAAATTTCATGCATATACATAAAAAATTATAGAAACGATAAAAGTGTGACAGATAGGAACGAATAGACATGACGAATAAAGTGTATACATGGTCTATTCCGTATTCGTTGTTTGTTTAAATTTTTAGCTTTTAGTGATGCTGAATGTCACCATATAGAGAGCGATAGAACAGTTGATATCGTGATATGATAAAAGTCTTAGTAAGATGAAAATTAGTAGGAAAACAATTTAGGGAGTTATCCTATGGAAAACTACAATTATTTAAAAATTTATTTTTTAACCAAAATGGCTTTCCAAATAATGCGATATTTTTAGGTCACATTGGTTACTAGAATTTGTAATTATAATATGGATATTTATTATACAATATTATATCGTAATAAGAGGTTTTGGTACGAATTATATGATGAAATGTATTTTTTAGAAAACCTAAATTGTAACGTAATGGTATTCGTGTCTTTTAGATATGTACCAATATTTTTGGATATTTTGCGACAATTTAATATTTTCTAAACAGTGTAATTCAAAATATTATTTACATGATATTATATTTATTGCCATTTTCTTATATACAAGACCTGTACTTAAGTGGCAAATGCTGTGAAAAATGTACCGTAATTACAAAATGGATTATCTAGCTACTCCACATTTAGTTCAAGAATATATATTTTTGGAAGCTTTAGACTTTGCGACCTTTCTATACATTTCAACAATGACTGTCGACGAAGTAAACTGTGTTGTATTTTAATTTACGAGTAATAATCTGTAAATAATCTAATAATTCACTCAAATCTTATAATTTTACATTTCATGAATCTAACAGTATAAGTTAAGCATGGACTCTATGATTCGTGAAAAAGTCGTGGTAAAGAAATATTTAAGCCAATACAGTGATTCTACGATATAAAATATAAGCAATATTTAATTCAATTCAGTGAGGCTACTTCATAGATTGTTAATAAAATAAGGAAAATATTTTCATATTGAATGGACAACTTATTCTCGCGGCAAATAAGAACGATAAACCGATTAGGAAGTAATTCTAAATTGAAAGGTAAATCGTAATCATTTGCACTTAAAGCAAAGTTTGTAGAGTTAATATTTGGAAATATTTGGTTTGATAGGATTTTCGACACGGATTTCGAGTAAGCAATTTATTACTGAAAGTTTTAAATAAATGAAATTAGATTTAGATTTTCCTCTATGAAGTGGAAAATTATATGACAGCTGCCAAAGGTTTGGGGCTTTTTATATTGTAATATTTTTTGCATATAATTTAATGTTTTTCCGGGTCGCAATTAGTTTTGCCACACCATAATGAGTCGCTCTTAATATGGAATATTACCTTAGTAAAATATTTAAAAAAAACATTCTTCTTACGAAATATTTACATGTCAACATTTTCATTTGAGCGGATACTATTCTGTCATTTATACGAGAGTTAGCTAGCTCTCATAGTACTATGTGTTAGCTTGGAAAAATCCAGCTTTCCGACGAGTGGGTCGAGAACGAGTGAATTTTTGGACATAAAATATCTTTATGGCCCATGTATACATGCATGCTATTTGCCTCAAATATCCCTCTACAGATCTAGATACTCGAAATGATTGGAATTAGATTATAAGTACCTGGGTGCAAAATGTTACGAATCTCTATTTTCGAAGTTGTTATTTAAAGGGAATCAGGAAATGTAAGAAAGAACTCTCGTAACTTTTGTTTTATGACAAACTTATGCTGATATCCAGTAGTAATTTCAGAGTAAACTTCGATGGTACGATGTAAATTTACTTAAACTTCTGTGTATCTGCAATGTTTGACAATTTATCCTTAAATATATCATGTAATATTTTGATGCAATATCCAGTTGTTATTTTTCGTAAAGTTTTTACGACTTTGTCTTTTTTTTGACTCCAAGTTTAAAATGTATTTTATACTTACATATTTAAATTATTTACGTTTGCTTATACTTGGGGGATTTCGTATAATTTAAAGCATTTAACGCAGTTGTAAGATTAACTCTTCAATGAGTTAGCTAGTTTGTAGAGACCGCAACACTTAGTTTAAATTAAATAGATAGGAAGAAATAGGGAGGTGAAAAATGAGAAATAGGAAGGTGAAAAATTTAAAATTAATCTGAGATCGGAAAAATAAAAAAAGTATATCGACACAATGTACAGAAATCCACATTTCCTTTATACACAAAAATATGTATTATTTATTAATTTTAACAAAGTTTCAAGTAACTCCATTCTAATAAGTGATTGATGCGAAAATAATATTTGTATCAAAATAATATTTGTATATATATATATATATATATATATATATATAATATATATATATATATATATATATATATATATATATATATATATATATGTATATATATATATATATATATATATATATATATATATATTACCGAAACTTGAGGGAAAGTATTTGCCATGCGACTTTTACATGAGTTTCATAACACTGAAAGTATTGTAATTTTATTTAACTCCCTAGCCTGTAGCAGTATTGTAACGAACTTGGTATTTATATAAAGTGTAATAAAATTAATGTTTGAGACAATTCTAAAAAAGAAAGAAGATTTTCCTTTAAAAATATACGGTTACTGTAAAAATATATAGTTACTACTTCTATGATGAGTTATGGTTGGATGTACTTTCTTTCAATTACGATACGAAATGCTTTTCGTCATACATTTTTGAAAATTGTTAATATTGATGACTTTCGTTCTTGGGTTTGGTGTCATTTTATGTTCCTGAACGTTATGTGAGAGGGCGAATTCATATTTTATTTTGCCTGCCTGGAAGCATTCGTCTGTTTTTCGCATCAACTTAGTGCTACGCTTAATTTGAACCTGCAAGTTGAAAATAGTTTTTCAATAAAAAATATAAATACATAAAACTTATGCTTTTACATAATATTAACATCGATCGATCAGGAGCCTAACTCTCGAAATATGAATCAATTTATTTAGGCTAATTTTTTCAAAATATTGATATACGCAAACCCTTATTTGCATTAACGTTCTTACTAAATGTAACATACTTCAAAAAGATGACAAATAGTCCATTTGACTTGGATAATTTCTAAGAGCGTGGAAGTCTCAAGCGAAAGTTCCTTTCGACTTTCTAAATATGACACTTATTCTTTTAGTTAAATCCCCCGAAGTAAGTCTAGATTCCTTTAAACAAACAGAAGCGACTCGGTAATTTATCCTGAGAAAAGGCCGAAATGAAAGATATTTCGAATGAGAAATGGAATTTCTGTCATAAAAGGGTGTTATAAAAGGGTTATATCTATTTATAATAATGTGGGCAATAGCATTACGACAAGTTACAACCATATGCTGGAATTCTATAATTTTTTCTGTTCCTAAAATTAAATGAAGTTGGTGATATTTCCATTGCGTAACGTCGTTTAAAAGTATTCGTTGTAAATATTTTAAAGAATTATTAGACAAAGTTATGTTTAATTAATTGCGTTTAATATATGGATTTTATATGGAATTTGGTGTAACAAGATAACGGAAATGGAAAGATGAAATTTAATTGTGAATTCATTCAATAGATTAAATATTATAACTAAATCCACCGCCGTGTTCTTATCGCTCTCGAGTTAAAATAGTCCCCGATTTCAATCTAAGTATTTACCGATATTTGTAATTGAAATTATCTTGACAAAAACTTATTTATCATCAGGTTTAATAGAAATATTTCTTTTTTATCTATTTTTCTGAATTATGGTTCATACTCTAAAATGAAAAAACGGAGCAATTATAAGATCACTCTATTTATATAGATTGTATCTCTCCATCTGCCACAGTCGTTTTTCTCAGAAATCACATGAGGGAGATATTAAACATTTGGATACGCATGCCTCAGTAGTTTACACCAAAAAAAATCATATGGATTTTTTTAGGAAGGAGTATTAATGTGCCCCACATTAATACTTGATTTTTTTTATTTTCATATATAATATGCACTCTTGTTGGAAACGGCTACTTACAAAGGTCTCAAACATACTTTTTTAATAATTTTAGTTTGTACTTCTCAGGAGATATATTGAAAAATATGCAACACAAATATGTTTCCACACCCCTCATTTCCGAAATTAGTCAAACTCATATTATAAAAAATAGGCATATTAGAAGCCTACACAATAGTTGTAGGTAACTAAAGCGATATTTCTAGATATCATGATTTTTTAATTATGCACACTATCTTTACATCGGAGAAAAAAACAGGGAATATATTTATATTGTGACAAATTAATATTTTTAAAAGATTGTAATATTGATAAATGGATATTTTTAAATAATTTAATAACAGTAATATGCATTAGAGTTTAGATTTAGATTTGAGATTTGAGATTTTAGATTTTGGGGATATGATATATACGTACGTATATACTCAAATTGTTTATGTGTAGAATTAAGTTAGGCACATTATATATATATTAGTGATGGTAAATCAAACTTGTATTTAACATTAGGCACAGAAACGTTTTTATTGAATAGGATGAAATTTTTTTATGTGTTTGTTACTACATCAAATAAAATTAACTTCAAAAAAAATCTTAATAAAAGTCCTACTGATTATAATAGCTTAATATTCATAATAATTTACTACTATACTTTTTCATAAAGTGCAGAATACTCACATTTGAAAGCTGGTTAAATTGCAATACTATGTTCAGCATGCTAGATACTCAAAATTCATGTCCAAATAAATAGTTGATGCATACATTATGATCAAAAAGCTACACGTAAAATATATTAGTAACGAAATTCCATTATAATTTTTTTCTAACTGGGAAATCTCCATTTCTTCATTATAGTTGGTCAGATAAAGAGGCCAATTTTTGAAACGTCAACTTACTTTCCACGCCTGCTTGAGGAGTGAATAATGTCACGGGAATTTTTTCCAAATATTATCTCTATAGAAAAAGATTAAAATCTTGCCTTAATAATCATCCGAAGAACTTGGAGTTTAATAATAATAAAACATAGCATCTATTTCAATAGGTTTATAAAGGATTAAGTTTGAAGAAGGTCGCGCTTTCAACAATTCACACGCCACTGAACCGATTTAGCTACGATTGTAAACTGTAAGCGAATCATCATTGTGTTGCGCGATAAACGAATTTGAATCAATGAATCAAAAGCAAAGTTTGGGCGTGCGGTGTGAATAAATCCCGCTCCAGCATTAATTTATTGGCATCACTCGGAAAGCTAAATGTACAATTCGTTTGTAATTGTTTTTTTTTTGAACGTCGAAGAAAACCTTGTAATTATTTACAGTTGTAATTTGTGGGAACTTTCAAGAAATTGTGTTGTGGAATGGGTATTCTTTAAATAAAATTTTGCTTGACAATGAATAAATGTGGAAAAATATAGTAATTTAGGAAAAATGCAATGTACAAATATTAAAACTTACATTAATATTGTAATTTTTTTACTTTTTATTACTACTTTTTTTGGAAGTCGTTTTTTTAAAAGATATTTCATTTAAATATTTTTATTTACTCTTAATAATTAAAATTTTCGTCATATTCTTTTAAATTTCTATATGTTTAAATATCGTTTTAACAATTCGAGTGAAATTAGTGGTGAATTCAGAATTTTTGAAATATTTGAGAAATGAAAAAATTGCTCTAGAATAATATTTTTGCCATAGTTTGTTTGTTATTGAAAGTCTTTTGAAATTAAATTCAGGGTTGATTTACCATTTGTCATTTCAAAGTTCATTTTTTATATCATTAAATTTATGTCATTGGATATTTGCATTTAAATTATACCATTATTCCCTTCCAGATAAGTAATAAGTTAGAGGTAAGATGGTAGAGATGACATGGTTTCAGATCTTTCTGACATTTATATTTTAAAATATGTTTCCTTAAATTCAAGTTAAAACTTATTAAATGACCCTATATTTTATTTAAGGAATAAATTTTGACAAAATTTTTATAAATTTTGTATAAATTTTGACAAATTTTTTTTAAAAATTGTTTTACTTGTGTTTTTTTAAATTGTTGTTCTTGTGAGGTAGTGTAGTCTTGAAGTTATTTCTCATTTCTTCAATACTAATAGTGATTGTTTATTAGGATGTACAATACAGTCTTAAATTATTATTCTTCTTGGGTGGAACATGTTTAGCCAGACTTAACAGTTTGTGAAATGTACAAATGTTTTGTATCAAATCAGTGTTTGTAAATCTTCATATTTTTACGAGATATTTCAATACTTTGTACGATGGAATTATGAAGAAAAAATTCAGCTATTTTAATACGACATATTTCAAGACATGTACTTATGAATTTACATACTTATACTATCCCGGAATCTGTCATGTAAAGAAATGAAGACTGTTTTTTTCATAAAAAAACCTAACTCAATCAGAGCTCAATATAAATTAAAACTAGTCCACAAAACTAGGGATTAATTTATTTTTACCGTAATAGGCTATACTAGATAAATAAGATACTCCAAGTGAATCACTTAGTGTTCTAATGCTTAACAAGTTCAAATAGTTTCCTACATTTCAGTCATCTAGTGATAGCTATATCGCACATTGGGAAATATGCACGCTTCGGTGCTTTGAAGTCTTTTTGAGGATTGGTACTGTCAAAAATATTGTATGCGACGATATTAATGGCAGGGTCACTATTATGAAAAAAACCAGGCGTAATCACAATACATTTGAGAACTTTATTCTGGAAACGATTAATCATTTGGATATTGGATTTGCTGGTGCAGCCGCATGATCGGACACCAGAAATCTATATTGAAATCTGAAACTTTTTTATTCTATTCAGACCTTATGGAAACTTCTCTTGAATCAATATATTTTTACGTAAAACTGCGTTTTTTCGATATTAGGCTTTAAAATATGATGCAATGAAGATATGACCTAATTCAGCAATCGAAAATAAAAATCATAGCGAAGTAGTTCGTTTTTTGATTCAAAAGTAAAAATCAAGGACAATATTTCATTTTTTATTTCGAAGTTCATTTTATAATAAGACAAATTTCAACTTCCTACATTCTAATTCTTGCATAAAGTAATATTTAATAGAATTTGTCACCATTTTGTATGCTACTTCAATACGAGAAACAAACTTTGCAGTGAGGAACTGACATCATCCATACAGACACAAAGAAATATCGACTTTCCACTGCCGAGTATACTCGTTATTGTAACGTTTTGCTTATGTTTTCATTTATCTATAATGGTTTAACTCCTACTTCTACCTAAATAAGCACTTTGATTAATTAAGTTCTTATTTTATTCTCTTACATTTAAAAACTCGTTAAGGTTTCCCTTAAATTTCTTATTTAAACGAGTATAATTTGTGATGTAATGTGCTTAAATATTTTTGGTGGGTTGAAGTCGATAGAATATTTTATATTTTATATATGATATTTCTTTGGATAGAGTGTCGATCTTTTTGATTCGATACTGTGTCTATTTATCTGGTGCTATTAGCACTATATCTTATTAAAGAGAAAGAAAAGTTTTGTAGGGAATTAATGAATCCAAATTTCATAAATATGTACATTTATTTAGGTTCATTTAGAAATGTTAAATAATTTTACATTATTACATAATTTAACGTCGTTAATACATAAACAACTTATGTATTAACGACGTTATTACGGCACACTGTTGCCATTGTTGTTCATAAATTTCCCATCTATAGCTGGCACAATTATAAATAGAGCACAAAATATTTTGTTTACTCAATTTTACAAGATGTACCAGTTAAATAGAATTAGAAAATCTATAACAAACAGACAGCAAATTTTAGTTTTGAACAGTGTAATTAGCTGAAAATTCGGTAACTAATAGTATTAATATGAAGTCCTTGACAGTCGAATAAAAGGAACCACGTACCGTTTAGCACAGATGAATTTGACATTCGAATATTGGAATCTGTGAAGTTTAGATCTTTGAACTCCTAAGCAATTCTTGCTTTGGATTTAGTTGATTGATTAATGGATAAATTTTTTGAGCCCAATAACCCATCAAATAAAGATAGACATAAGTTTCCGCGATTGCGATAAAAGTAATAGACGGATCTGTGAGGATGTAAATTTGTAAGTTATTTGCATAAAATTGACGTTGGAATGGAGATTTTTGATAAAAGGAATTATAAACATTGCAGGTAACAATGGGGAAAAAGAATTTACGTACGTAAATTTAAATTTTATTTTAAGTTAAAGTGGCTGGTGGGTGACTTTTTGGTAATGTTTTTAGTGAAAAAATAAAAAAACTAATAAAACTCAAGCTGTCTTGTAACAAAAAAACTGATTAGTTTTATTGTCAATAATATTATCGAACAAAATAATGAGTTATAAATCATAATACGATAGACAATTGATAAGTAAACAAAAAACACGTAAGAATAAAAAAAAAATGTTTGTATTATTAAAAAAGCGTTACGGAAAATGTATTCTTAATTGAATACACTAACTACGGTTATCAATTATTAATTCATTTTAAGGAAATAAATTAGTGGATATATATACACCCAATTGTACATATATATATATATATATATATATATATATATATATATATATATATACATTTATATTGCATACACACACACACACAAACACGCGCACATATATATATATATATATATATATATAATATTGTGTGTGTGTGTATATACACAATGAAATGGTTTTAGTGTAACTTTTGAAAACTTTCCCAATTATTATTCGTTATTCGCTTTCGACAGTGAACGGTGCCTACGTGTTTTATTTACGAATATGCTTCCTATTTTCCGCTTAAACGAGTCATTTGATAAGCAAATATAGGTTGGAAGTACGGAAAAAATATCGATATTTACATCGTTAAGGAAAACGCCGTGTAAGTCAACAAACTTGGTAAATGTTGTGGAAGTAAATACTACGCCGTTTCCGCGCATCTAGAACGTAGGAAAATCTTCCTAGTATTGCATTTCACATCTCAAGGTGTTCGTGTATTTCGTTTAATGCAGATTTACTTTAGAAATTAAATATATTCTTGCGTTAAACTAATTTATATTGCACAAATCATTGCGGCTTCGTTTATTTTTCATTTTGTGATTTCTGCTAGGACAGTTACTTCGCAGAGTCCGTGCATGTCTTTAATGTATTAAAAAGAACTGCGCTTTGAATAAAGTATGACTGCCGAAGGTTTAAAAGGAATTGGCGAGAGCAAATTTATATTTACTTAAACCTAAAAGACGTAGTTTGGCAATAATATGCCTAATATTGGATACGAAAAATGTTATTATTTGCTACTACATTATTTTCCGAGAGCATTGATAATGACGCTTTTCATTACTTTTAGGATTTCTATAATATGTATAAAATATTTCGTAATGAATCACATTTTGCTTGTTTTCCAAATTATGTAAATATATTAAATTAATAAATAGTTGTAAATCTCACTGAAAACGAATCTAACGCGTTTATACGTCTAAGCCTAATTTTAACCATTTTGTTTTTTTTTGTTCCCGAAAAAATGATGTATAATATACAAAAATTTTACTTTGTTCAAATTTGTCATAATGATTGACATATGACAAATTTACATTTGGGAGTGTAATAATTTAAGGTGGAAAATTCAGAATCACCATTTTGCTTCCTTATTTTACCTGTTTTCATTCTTTTTAAACAGTTAATTTGCTACATAATAAATATTAGATAACAAACATATTATATTTTTACACACACGCACCCACACACACACACACACACACATATATATATATATATATATATATATATATATATATATATATACATGTATATATGTAATTTTTACAGTAGGTTCCATTTGCAAAATATTCAAAACTCGCCAATTAAATTCAATCTGAAACAAGGCAAAACATTTTCTAAGCAAAACAATCTCACCTGTAAAAGTTCCAGCATTTTAAAACGTTGAATACCTCTAAATTGCTAAGAGCTAATGAAACGAGGGAAAAATAAAAAAAAAAAGTAACCAGACGAAAAACCTTCCCTTTTTTACCCCCAAAACGAAACGAAATGCCTAAAAAATTATATAATGTTAAGTTCCTTATTATTGAACTGTGGTTGATATTAAATCGATATATGTTAAACATTGTAATTTAAAGGTGTTTGATAAGTTAGATAACTATACACAAAATATTTTACATAATTAATTGTTTGTATAATTTTATACTAATTGGTTTTCGTAAAAAATCAGCGCCTGTTTTATTTCGGGGAAAAATAATGTATTCTTAAGAAAATTTGTAATTATATAAAATCGATAGAAAACTTTGTAATTACTTACAAAAAAATTCACAACGAACATGTTATTCAATTTTAAATACGTAATTTAGAAAACAACGTTGTGGTATTTTATATAATAGGTGCCCATGATTTTTTTTCCAAGCTAAGGGAATCATTGTAACTTAGTTTAAATCATTGAAACCTAATTCACATTATCTTCACAAACAGAAAAAATTATATAAAAAATCTCTCCCTAAGGACTACGAAAAATCGACAGGTGACTAAGTCCCTGGTTGTGTTTTTACGATAAGGATATACCGAGTTAATATTTTCCCAACGGATATTAAATCCGTTACGCAAACAAATAACGTGTATTAAATTTTTTATCAAAGCGCGAGTCATGTGTGCTTTTCGCTTACCAAAAAATGTAACGAAAAAGAAAATAACGCACTTACAAGATTATTTTAATATCGGAGGAAAGAATAAAAACAAAAATGTTTTTTTGAAAATATTGACATTATTTACGTATATTGCATTAAATGCTACGGGCGTTGTGAGCGGAGATGAAAGGGTGACGTCTTTTGACCAATGAGGAAGTTTGAAATAATCCATGAAATAAAATAATCGTGGACGTGAGTTTATTTTTGTATGCTGTACCTACGTAAAAAGTTGTAAGTTATTTTTTCAAAAAAATTATTTAATTTTGGTAATGAGTGAAAATAAATTTGGTGATTCCTAATTGAAAAGCGTCGTTTTAACTAGTATATTATAGTAACTTTTTTTTGGTTTCTTAGATGGCAGGACATAAATCGTTTCAGTCAGCATCACGAAAATTTGTTACGTAAATGAAATAAAGCGGTGTGGCGTAGCGCACTACGCGTAGGGTGACTCTTCTATTGCCAGAAAAAAGTTTATAGGAGTGGCACTTTATAACCTGAATAAGACATTAGTAAGCAAGTTACAATTATAATGGCGTGAAATAAATGAGTTTAATTAATTTTTTTATCATAAATAAGTGAAAAATATATACTTTTTAATAAATGTGTATTTATTTGGTAGAAGCTTTTAAAATCTGCCAAGAACAGTATTAATTTAGTTATTTATTTAGCGGTCGGTTTTTATGATTTTTGTTGACGTTATAAAATAAGAGGAACAAAATTCGGTACATTTGATATATTTCCTGCAGTACATTTTTTTGGATTTTTTTAATACGAACAATATATTTGTAGACAAACCAGAAAATAAAATAATCTCATCTAATTAAATATAAAAGGCAATTAAATTTAAATTTAAATTTTGAGTCTTTTCTTTATTATTTCTATGTATAGGACATATTTATGTAATTGGAAATGACTAAATAAACGAAAATATTGTATTGGTCTACTAAATATTACAATGTGATTAATCATTAAATATGCAACTTACTATAATAAAAAACTAGGCGAATGAAGTTACAAACAGCTAATATTACATTATAATACATATATATATATATATATTTATATATATATATGAAATTAAGTTTTTTGCCTGTGACTGTATTTATCGATAGTATTGGGTGAACTAGAAAGTGTTAACGGCAAATTAATTAAAAAAGACGTCGAATGGATATTCAATATTTCCCATATTTTTCTATATCCTTGTATCACTTTCTATATTATCTATATTTGTTTTTATTAACAATATAATCTGAAACCCCCCTTATGTCACATGACTGATATGACATTCAAAGTCAAAAGTTTCAACTTCGTTTATAAGTTACGTCGTGATTGTTATAGAAGGGAAAAAATTATGTATATGTGTGGGATAGTAATCCCACGAGAACCATGCTTAACTGTTGAAATTGTGGAAACACGGTATGAATTAATACATGCTAAAGTCAAACTTACAGAATTTATCTCATAAACAATACTGTATAACCAACTGACAACTTAATGGATATATTAAACAAATTATATTATTTCTCTGAAATTTCTTTTATTTTGGGGATAAATCGTATGTCATACGTTATTCACAACTTTAATCTATTCGTCTATTATTCATACGTCAGATCTCTTTAAAAATTACAAACGTGTCCGGATTGTAATTTGTAATAGAGTAAAGTATTGGAGTAACAAATATTCATCCATCCGTACATCCATAAAAACTTCGCATTTATAATGTTAGTTCGGATTATTGTCACCAAATTTCATATTTTTCGATGGGATTTGTAATTTTCATGTTATTAGTTCACATATAATATTGAAATGCAAGAGCATAAACGACAGAGGCTATTATAAGTCCTATCTCCCAAAATCGTTCGTAGAATAACCGTATTTCTGATATAAGTACATTGCATCGAATATATCCGAAATAATTACTGATGACGTGTGAAAGCATAGATAGAGAATTTATATAAATATTTATTCAAGTACTTAAAATTATATTCTCACGAAATAAGATAATTAAGGCAGTTTGTTAAGGAGTGCTTAATTACTGTTGTTGTAAAGTCTCAACTTGCCGTGTTGGGTTTAGAGTTTACACTGAGCGATATATAAACTTGTATTATTTATCAGATATTATAATAATCAAACTTTTATAATCATACTTCTTGGACGGAATAACTTTAACCAGATAACAATTCATATGGGAAAGAATTTATATAAATGTCGTTATTAAACACCATCTCTTTATTATGGAATTTGCGGACTTTCCGCACTAGAAAATTATAAAGAGCACAATCAGCTATATTTATTCGATATATTTTAACTAGTTTTTAACAATACATGTAAATTTAGTATTAACAGCTATATTTACGTAATATATTTTAAATTATTTCTTAACAATACATGTGATTATATTATAAACAGCTCATCTTTATTATGGAACATGACAATATTCTACATTAGGAAATTATGAAGAACACGCTAATCTCCATTTATATATTATATTTTAAACAAGTTTTAACCAATGCATATGATTATACTATCAGCAGATGTTCTTTATTATGGAATATGACAATATTTGACATTAGGAAGTTATGAAGAACACACTCAGCTTCATTTATATAATATATTTTACCTTTAGTTATTATCAATATACATTATTTTATTATCAACAATTATTCTTAATTGCGGAATATGATGATATTCCACGCTATAAAATTAGGTACAACATCCTTAGCTACGTTTACATAATATATTTTAAACTGGTTGATTTATCAATATACTCATACGTAATTTTACCATCAAAGAGATTTTTCATAAGATAAAGGCTCTGACGCCTGTGTACTTGTTCAACGCCGAAAGTATTTTAAACTCGATTAGCTTTCTATTGATACCCAAGCTTTCAAGCTTTCTATTGATACCCAAGCTTTCAAGCTTTCTATTGATACCATTATTATTTAGCAAATATTTTGTCTGATATATTTTGTAAGTTACATTAAACAGGACCAGAGAACCTATAGTCAAACAGAAACTTTATTTAAAATTACGCTTTACTCATATGTTATATAAAATAGTTGTATTTATGTGTGTATATATATGTATGTACGTATATGTATGTGTGTGTGTGTGCGCGCGCGTATATGTTGGTATATACATCTGAATTACGTTTTTTTCATTATTAAAATTTATAAAAGATAATTTTTGAAAATTTATTTTACTACAAAATACATTAGGTTAACTTGAGTCACCAACCATTTGTAGAATAGAACCTACTCAAAAATTTGCCATCAGGTATGATAATACGATTACAAATTAAATCGCATTAGAATCGGTTTCTTCCGCTTAAAGGTACGTAGTTAAAGACGTACACACATAGGAAAAGAATATTTTCTCACCACATAACAAATAGCTACTCCCTCGTAATTATGAAAGGTATAATAAATATACATAAGAATGCTTTATGTGCAAAATGAGAAAAATTCTAGATTTTGTTATTAACTTTGGAAAGTAAACCCATAGAATAACATAATCACGAAAGTGATTTAAAATAATTTCAGTTTAATAAAGAATTTGTACGGAAAAATGTAAGATACTTTTTAGTTTTTTAATAGATAATTACTCTTTATGACACCGTGTCATTAAATTGACTACTGTGTTCTCCCACGGTAGGCGTTCTCATTGTAATTATCAATATTGTATTATACAAAATAACTCACCACAATTATTTTGTTATTGAAAGAAATATTTTCCATTAATTGTCGAATATAATTTCAAAAGCCTATCAAAATTTGCTTATCAGTCGCAATTTTTTGGAAAAAACCTTGAAATTGTTTTTTATGGAAGAATCATTTATTGTGAATTCTTGGACATTCCATGATGAAACGTTATAAAGACAGCATAATTTTATTTCAAACTAAGTAAAATTCCTTATTATAATCAAAATTTGTATGGTTCACAATGATATCTAGTAAGATTCCTCTTGATATCTAGTAAGATTCTCTTAATGAAAGTAGGAAATAAGATCAAACTTTCCTAACTAAGAACCACTATTGAACCACGGAAACGTATCGAATTTTCCTTTTCCTGTTCTAGTGCACCGCGTCATTTCGTAACGTTTGTGTCCGTTATTTCGCAATTGGGGCACTGTTCGTGTGCTAATTTGTCGAAAACCGATGATCACAGTGAAGTTTATTATAAATTATTTGCAACTTTTCAGAGCAAAGTCAGACTTTTTCTATTGCGCTATTTTGGCCAGTTTAAATAATAGCATATAATAAATCAAGAACCATATTTTCGGCTAAATGAAATAAAAAATAGTAGCGCTGTTGTAATTTTATGCAAACATAAGTACAAATATATATACATATGTATATATATATATATATATATATATATATATATATATATATATATATTCCTGACTGTGTGTATATCGCAATAGCATATTTTGTCGGAGGAAATTCGGTAAAACATATTTTTAGGGCTGCGCAGTGCATTAAACTGTTAATGAAATATTGTCTTACTGTTACTGATTTTACTCCAATATGTTGATAGGTATTTTATTATTTCCTTTAGCGACAAATATACATATATTTAAGACTACGTGAACCAGACTTACAGAAAACGAAGTTTACGCCTGTTTACCAAAACGAAATAATCAAAATTAATATCTGTTGACAGTTATTATTTAAATTACAGATAAATATAGACTTTAAGTTGTACTCTTGTTTATTCATAGATCGACTATTTTAATCCTCATAGATATAATAAACTACAATTCGGTAAACACATAGAGAAAAGGTGGAGTTCATCATAAAAACAAAACCATTGTTCCATTCTGATTTGAAATTTTAAAGTATAAAAACCCAAAAAAATTTCAACGTATAAAATATTTTTAAAAATTTAAAATTCACTTAGTGGTTTGTTTCTCTTTTCCCGATAGCCCCATACTCTTAGGATTCAAACGAATGCATTTCCTAGTTTTATAGTAATATCCTGCGTTTCAAATATAAAAGTTATTAGAACAATGTTACCCATTGTATATAGATGCAGATAGGACCCTATATACTCGTATGTATAGCCTTTTTATACATGCCCGAGAAAACGATGAAACTTTACCGTTTTAACCTTAGAAACTTTTACGTTTTCATATGCGTATGTTGAATACGGGAGTTATGTAGTCATTTTCTTTAAATGGACTGGGTTTGCTTCACGTAACCTAAACGTGATGTGTTTTAAAAAAAAAGTAATTCTTGGGAAATATGACTGTATAACGTGACTACGTGACTTTTATTTAAATTGAATGACCGGGTAGAGTGTGAAATAAAAGTGTAAAGAACTGTAAACAGGAATTTTGTTTACGCGATTACCATAACTGCTTTAGCTTCAGCGCCTATAAGAAATGTTACTACAATATTTTTATAAGTCTAGTAGATTTAATTCATGTCATTAAAATGGTAATTAAAATATAAAAATTTATTTAGAAATTAATTATCTTCGAAATTCGGTATTTCTTTTTTAAGTTCCAGTTTTTTTATTAAAATAAAATAGGTTTTAAAAACGTGTTTTCGAATTTAAAAATAAATTATTGCTTTCCAAAAATTTAAGTACATTAAAATTTTGTGTTAATATTTCGAAAGTACATTTCTACATTATCTACTTTAATATCAAAATTACGCAAACATTTCTAGTGTCAATTGGAATTATCTGTCGGTAATTACTGTACGTAATGTGGCACTTGTGTTCAATTTGTTTCATATTCCAAAATTAGACTTATGGTGATAAAACTCTTTGAAAGTAATCTGGAAAAATATTTATATAAATTTGTGGAAACTCGTTAAGGTGAAAATATTTGTTTTTAATGATGAAATGCTCATCTTTCCGCTTTTGAGAATAGATTAGATCGTTTTGGTAAATACTAATCATCATATTATCAGTTTCTTTTGTATCGCTATACAAATTTTTTATTTAAGGCCAACTAAAAGCCAGTTATCTACCAACACTTCTTTTTCACGTAAGGCAAATCAAACAAATTAGGGATGATAATTAAAATAAAAAATAAATATGTATGACCTGTTTTGTTGTTATACTTATACAAATGATTAACGAACCGAAAAAAAATGTATCTATCTTGCAAATATCACAGTTTTTAAACTAAACTAACTAGCTTTAATAAACTCATAGCTATAACAAACTTTAATTGTTTATTTCTGAAAATAAACATTTTCAGAAATAAAAAATTACAACAATTAAAGTAAAATTGATTATGATATTTAAAATACTTTTAAAATTATATTTATTACTAATGATCGATAGCTGGTTATATAGAAATAAATCAATTGAACAGGTGACGAGAAAAAATAACCACCGATTCGATCATCTGGTGATTGAAGTATGATGATTGTTCTTTATTTATATAGTCGTTGTCACATTTTCCGGCCCAAATTTCCTAACTTTTCACTTCATAGTTTTAAAGGCCGTTTACGATTATTTACTTAGTCTCATACTATTATACATACGTTTGTACATATAACTAATAATGATAAAGAGAATGATACGATTTATGTGCGCAGTATTTAAACTGTTGACTGTAGAACTAGTATAGATATCTCGATTAAAAAATTAAGTAAAAAACAAAATTGCTAAACATTTTTGCCTACCAAATTTCATCACGGAAGTGAAATCTTAACTAAAACTCGATAACGTAATAAATATTAACAAGCTTTAATAAGCTTTCCAATTCCAATTTAACTATGGAAATCAATTCATATTTAAATTAACAAACTGAATGCCGCAGCGGACAGCATCTGAAGGAAAGCGAGTAGAGCTTTGGAGGGTGAGAATGGGTCGGTTAACTTCAAAGGTTGACTCTTCGCGGCACCGAACAGACGGCTCTGCTTATGTTTAACCAGTTGTCAATTTGCATGCTTATGGGAGTGGAATGGGTTCATTATACCCTTTCTTTGTTAGGTAAACAAGTAGCCATTATACTCGTAATAGAATTTTGCTTTAGTAAATAGTGAGGAAACTAAAATATTTACAACATTTAATACAACATTTGTTGGTAGGCATAATTTCATTATAAATGGATTTATATTTGATGTCATAATTATGTATACACAATATTTACTATATTTAATTCTTATTATTCTGCTAGTTTATAAACAAACTAGAATATCGTACTTGTAACATGTGTGAGTAGCTTAGGCCTTTGAAAAATCTTGTTTGTTGTATGGTATATGAATATATCATAAAATTTAACCAGCTGAGTATGTGTATATAGAGCACTTCATCCTGGTGCTTAAAATAAGAGATCATGGGGGAAGATAGAGGAGAAAAATCTGCGTAAAGAAAATAAGAGCCCTATGCGTAATTCAAAAATAGATTAATCAGATAAATGAAAACATGACAAAGAAAGTATTTAAATAAAATGTGTACCATGAAATAATAGAAACGATAAGAAATGAAGAATTTTGCATATGTTGATAATTCATTTAAATTAGTAAAAAAAATACATATGGAAATACCCGAATTAAAAAAACGAAAAAAAGACAAATTATGTTTAGTGTCTTTTGTAGCCAGTTAAAAATGTATTTTGACATATTTTCAGATGTTACAAAAATTAGAAATACGACTAATAAACACTTCAATATTATATTATTTTTACCAGCAAAATATACACACGTAAGTCGGTCCGACATATGTATATACGAAGACGCCGACCGCAGTGAAGTCTGGCCAACCCTCATGCTGTGATCTACGAAAACGAGGGTTCACGAGATGTCACTACATCAACAAGATAAATATGAAATGGACTGCATTTCATCTAATTTTATGATATGGCAAATATGGAACAAATTAAAAATTTTAATATAACCAAGTTTTATCATTTTATTTCAGGTGGAGACCAATATGAAAGATCTGCAGTGAAGTCAAATGCATATCGTGCCATTACGTTGTGTAATTAAAATTAATTATAAATATAACGATAAATTTCGATTTGATGGTAATAAGTAAATTAAACCTAAAAGTGTATTATTAAAATTTAGCCTTACTTAAACCAACATCGGGATTTAATCGAAATAAAAAGAAGTTAATTATCTTTCTTCGTTTTGAGACCAAAATATATAATTATAAATAAAAATTGTGTTGTGTAGATTGAAGTGTAACAAAAGTGATGGTGGAAGTTTAGTAACAGGTAAAGAAATATAATGTTTTCGTAGTCCCGTGGTTATAAATACATAAAGTTTGATGGACCCAGGCGATCGATTTCCTTTGGTAAAGATATTTCTCATGTAGAAGTTTGGAAATAGAACAAGATACATGCAAGAGTTTAAAGAGGAAAGTGCTGAGCGGAGCAGAATGCAGAATTAAAGCGCTAGCACCACGAAATTTGTTTAAGTTTTGGAGAAGGGAGGATGTCACTTATTATTTATTAGCCTATATAGAACTAAGGTTTTCATTTTAATTTCATATTTTTTTATTTTGGTTAAGTGGAAGAAAACTGTAAAAAATACTGTTAAAAATATTGTAGAAAGTAAGCTGCACCACTAAAATTGTAATGTTACTTGTCTTATTATAGATATTTCAATCCTAATATATTTTTCCTCACATTTACCAAAATATAAAAGCATTATGAAATAAAAGGTCAATGGTCGCGCCACTACGGAACCTCTTAGAAAAGTAGCGTTCTCATTTAAACATATTTTATTTTGTTAAGTTTAATGAATACATTGCAATTAATAAAAATATTCTCAGTAAAATTCGTGTGAATAACTAAAATAGATAATTACAATTATGCAATGTCACTGACACTATTTTATTCAATACTCTTTTATTATCATGTAGTGTAATCTCTATCAACGTTATGGAGTACGCCAACTTTATTTACCAATAACCATACAATAGTCGCAGAAAATAAAAAAGAATATTAATATTTCTCATAAACTTGGCTCCTACAAAAATCGTTGGCCGTTCTCACCAATTCGATTCGAATCGGCGCTAAGTCCGAAAAAAACTCGGAATTCGATAAAATGTCTTCTTTACCGTAATCCCATATATATTAAACAATATCACGTGTTACTCACTAAAGTTTTTTGCATAAACTATCAACAGGACATATGCGTTGAATGTCTTCTTTAATGTAATCCCATATATATTAAACAATATCACGTGTTACTCACTAAAGTTTTTTGCATAAACTATCAACAGGACATATGCGTTGAGTTCATGAAAAATCAGTAATCAACTTTCACGCAACTTTGGGGAGGAGGGGTATGGGGGTAAATCGGCGGCGACCAATATCCGAAGTCGTCAGTCGCCAACTCACCGCCCAGAAAAATCGTCCGCCTGCGTGACGCAGATATTTTGAAACCTTACGATTTCAAAATATCGAACAACTTATACAGCTCTGTTCCGTTTATACAATTTGGGTAAGCTTTTGTCAAAAGATCATTACAAAAATACAGAGGTAAGAGAAACAAACAAGGGAAAATAAAACGAACGCAAACAATGTGTGCCATTACTATGCTTTATTTATATGTTAAATAAACAATGATATATATTGTAAGACACGTTATAGCTCCTCAACATTGATATTATATTTTTTGTGTTTTGATGACATTCTAATTACACCATTAAATATGTCGTACCGGGTAACTACTTTATCGTACCGGGTAACTATAAATACATGAAAAAAATTTTGAATACTATTGAAATTTATTTCTAAGGCAACAAAAGAATTATAAGAATAAATTTGACATTTAAATATAACTATTCAAACATTAGCTTAATCTGACAATGAGGTCACGATATACATTCAATTGTGGAACGTTTCCAGAACGCTCCACTTATGCATTTAATTTGTTTTTTGATTAGAATCTGTGCAAAATGAGTTTCCGCTCGTACAAAGCCGGTAGAAACCGTTGTTTAAAGGACTAAGTATAATAAAGAAAATGTTTAAGAAAAATATTTTTTCGGAACTTCGGTGATACCATTTTCCTTCATCTCAATCTTCGTAATTACGTTTAATATTAACAGATTGTATTCTCTTCTGCTTTAAAAGTCTGCAATTTCTAAATCTTTATAAGATAGCTCGTGCACGGGCATTTTATTCAGAATAAGCTGCCCCATAATATGGTGTGGTAAGTGAAATCTGAAATTAATGTAGGCAGTAATAGCCTGCAGGTTGCCGGTTGTCTGTTGGTTTTCTATACCGATAGATTTTGGAGGTATTTTTAATCTTCTATGATCTCGTTCCATTTTAATCTAGTCTAGGAGTCCTTGTCCCTTTAATGCAAACGTAGTCCATTTACTATAGAAATAAAATAAATTTGTTACTGTAGATGCACATAGATCTAGATGCAAATATAAATAAATATTTATTGATTGTATTTATTGAAACTATCTAACATTTATCGATATAAAATCTCTATTTTCATTTAACTTGGGAATTTTAACCAAGATAAAGAAATTCATGCATTCGAATATAATAGAAAAAGAAGAATATTACATAAACCAAAATAAACGAAGAAAAACCTGTTGATGTCTTATAAAAGAGGTTTTAAATTGGTACACAAATAATTGGTTAGCTAAATATAAAATAGTCACAAGGATGTTATTTTTTATACTTGTGAAACAAATGCTAGGTAATATATTTTAATGGTACCAAGTAAAATCAGTGTTTAAAAAAGGCGTAAATATTATCTATATATTATTATTTTTAATATCATATATCGTTATGTTTTTAAATTTATATAAGTACATAAGTGTGTAAGGAACCTTTTACGTGCGAAATGTTTTCGTGCTCAAAAAGTTTATTTTAAATAAAAAAAATTCATCACAAACTTGGGCTGTGTCGCAGGAGATTTCGTTTGCGATCTTTAAAGGCAATTGCGCCGCGATTGAGAGTGAACTAATTTTGTATGCTTTTGCATCCAACGTTTTCAATTTTTTTATTGTTTCTAAAAATTGTCCCCCGAATGGCTTCTAAAGTTTCAAATTTCTAAACTTCCGAAATGGTGGTTCAAGTAGTTTATCGCCAAAATCGAATTTTAATGGGGAATTTTCTTAGGGATACAATGATTTTCCTTGCCAATTACACGAAAGTTTTAATATTAATATGATAACTAATGAAAAAATAATTCACCAATGTGGCTGCCAATATCGTCGTCGTGGTGTGTTGGATTGATCACAAGGTATACGACCTTTGATGGCGCCGCGCATCGCGGGGACCGGGCTTCTATTCCCGGCCACTCACCTGGCGGGACTAGACTGGTGTTCTGGTTCGTTGTAAGAAATTGCTCTTCTAGCAATAAATCAGCCCATATCTATAGATTAGATACATTAAAATATATACATAAGACTTACCATTTTAAAAAGAATAGTATGTGTCAACAAGATCTTCTCTTTAAGACCTTTAATTTGACACTACACTCAAAATTATCAAAAAAAATATTTTTTGTTAAATTTTTAAAATGGCTGTACTCTTCCAATTTTGTTAAAACAGAAGCTTAATATGGATATGACATGAGAAACGATCAGACCAATTTCAAAGAATTTTTTTGAGTTTCATGAAGTTATCGTGTTACAAACATGCAAACTTACGCTTCAGACAATTCAATAACTTACTTGACAATCAAAAAACGTTCAGGATTTAATTTAAATAAAAAGTCGAATACATTTTCACATTAGTATTCCACTTTTTCATTTTTTGTTTTTTTTATTTAGTTCGATTTTTAACAATTTTTAACATATACATACATATATATATATATATATATATATATATATATATATATATATATATATATACATAAATATACATATATTTATAGATATATTTTTATATAATTATTAATTGTTACTTTACACACTTTAAACGAATTTGGACAAACGCAAATTGCATTATTTTTCAATAAAGTTATTGACCAAACTATTTGTGGAAAATACCGTCGGTTTACTACGCGGAACGAAATAGATAGCAATAACAGAACGTAATTTGAAAGGAATTAACTAAATAAGAACGGCATAAAGACTTTGCATAAAACTTCGATTACAGACCCAATTACAAAGCTTCCCATAAAATTAGCTGTAAAATAGAATTTAAGGAGAGGCAAAAGAAAATTATTCGGGTGTGGGAGTTTATGGATCGTTAAAAGGGATACAGAGCGACACAGAGACTTATTTGATGGTATAGATATGTGAGGACAATTAATTTAATTTTATTATTCAGAAAATTGATGTCGTCATATGATTACATTGGTGGATTATGTTTCACATACTGTGAAAGGCCATGAATTTATTTGATTAATATAAATTTCATATAGTCGCTTAAAATATTAATCCAACGTTATACACACACTCATACGAATTAAAAATATTTTTTAGAAAGTAATATGACTTATTTGGTGCGAAGCAATTTGGTTAAATTTTATCTGGGTAGCAGTTTGATTCAGTTTTATCTGGGAAAAAAATACTGTGAGTACAATACAACTGCATTGAAAAATATTTTTAAAGTACAGAATTTAGTGGCAATAAAATTTCCGGCTATACTTATTATTATAAAATATTCATCGATCTTTTTTCTTTGAAATATAGAACAAATAAATTTAACACAAACATAAATTGATGAAATTTCGAAATCGTTTATTTAATATTTATATATAAAATTAACAATATATATAAATTTATATATTTATATATATATATATATATATATATATATATATACATATATATATATATATATATATATATATATATATATATATATATGAATTAATTTTAATATACTCTGCAGTATCAATATACAGTAACTAAAGTAATTAAATTTATAAATTATTGCTATATAATAATAACAAAAATAATAACAGAACAAGTAACAATATAGATAAATACAATAACGGGTAACATAAAACATTTGGAAAAGTTTAATTGTATGATAACTTGTAGTGAGAAGAAGCTAAAAAGATAATTTATAATATTACAAAAATATATATAATTATAATAAATGATAAATCTACAACGACAAAACATAATATTTAAACGGTTTTTTTACTTACGTTGCTGTCCTGAACGAACAAGTTTTTCATCACAACTTCTTCCACTTTTCTCTTGAAATGTGTTACCTCAAATTCCTCTATTTCCGCAAGAATTTTACGTTATTAAACTTAATTGCGTACCCTCGCGTAAAACAATTTCCGCTATCTTTTCTCCCTACGCTAGAGGGTCCCTGTGTTAAGCCTTCGCCTAATATTACAATGGCATGGCATCCTTCGTTTAATATTACTATGGCAACTAAAGGGGATATGATTCATTTTTTTTTGCACAGATACTTCTGCCCACGTAAGTATTAAATATGGAACTCAATACATACAGGCGCTTACCTTGAATATTTTGAAGGTTTTTGCGGTGATAAATATGTAATATAACGACTTCATTCTAAAATAATTTTCCATAATTTTCAATTGACCTGGGAGGTAGAATGAGATCCTGTGACTTGGCTTTGTTAAAGCGTTAATAGACGATCAAATTTGGTACGACGGATAAATCTGCAAACCAAATCCACGTGTCTTTACAAGCTGTTGAATCTAACAGTAGCAATACAGTAGGTAGATCATTTGGTAACGTCTTGCCTCCTCATTGATAAATCAAAGCGTACATTAATTACGGTAATTGTAGGCGCAAACCTTAATGTAACATCGAAAAAAAAGGAATGGGTAAAATTTACAAGAATGGGATGGAATTAGTTATAAAAAGTTGTTTAATTACAAATCCCTTGAATAATCATTAAAATTAATTACCACTCTTCACGAAAATTTATCTGTGATGAGAAAAGATGTAAAAGTTTATACCGCAAAATTCAGTTTTTCATTAAGAAAACCTCTCAAGTATAAGTAGAACTTGCACTTACATTTAGGCATTTGTAAATGATAAGGGTTTATAAATTTTTATGAATTTTTCGCAGTAAAAGTGTATATTTAAAAATTATAGCATCTATAATCATCTCTATAGTTTTCCAACAACCTTTGCGTAGACTTCTTATAAATCTATATTTTCATAATTTTACATTAAATAGTTTCATAAGTATGTCCCATTTTTGGTTATTTTTTAAATAACAAATTTAAAATTATTGGAAAAAAGGTATTTTTTACACATCATTACAAACCTTTTGAAACCCATGTGATCTAGAATAAAAAACTTGATTCTTGAGTTCCTACATGAATATTTAAATAAATTAGCCACTGAAATTTTGCCTAATAATAACATATATTACTATGCTAAATTCAACCACATGGTTTAACAGAAAATCAGCCATGATAGACAGACCGAGAGACAGGCATTTATGAAGGTTAGGTTTTTTAGTTTTTTAGGGAACCACCCATTCCAACATCACTGGATTCACTGTGTTTCTTTGAAATTTTGAGTGACCCTTTTCAAACATTTGTAGTGTTTAATTGCGGATGTCTTTATTAAAAGTAACTCATTGAGTTAATTTCACGAATATGGGAAAGTCTTGCACCTTACTAAAAGGTCAGTTAATGCGGTTCGACGGAAGGTCAAATCCGTGATCCGCCCATACCAAATCCGATCATCTGTTAACGCTTTTATGACTTTCCTCTAGTAAAAATGTAAATAGTTCTGTTTGTTTTAAAGTTCTAAATCTCAAAAGGAAAAATTACATCACTCAGTTCTCTATGTGTCCGTCAGTTACAGCCGTTTTTCTCAGAAAATCCTTGACATAGAAACTTGAAATTTGGCATTATCAACAATTGGTCAAGCTAACTCAATTTCGAAGATATGTATATGGTATTTTTATGAGAGGGTGAGGGAAAATTAAATATTTAAATTTATTTTAAGTTCCACGTATGGTGTATATTATCTTTTCAAAAGGCTAATAATAAGGCTATGATAAATATTTTTTCAAAAGTTTGCGTCATATATATAAATATGTATATGTATATATATTTATATATATATATATATATATATATATATATATATATATATATATATATATATATTCAGAACTATATCGAAAATGTTCCGAAAAAAAATAAGTTTTCTTTATTTTTGCAAGTATTTAAATTAGAATTATGAAAGAAATTGGATTTTAGAGGCCTACACAAAGATTGTTGGAAAATTATAGCGATGTTCTTGTTAAAAAAATGCACAGTTTTTTAAGGCGATGCAAGTTATGGGAGGTAATACATTTCTTACCTACCTATTCCACATCACTATATCGCAATATCTCAGCGTTATCTCGGCACGAAAGAGTAGCAAGTCAGATGTCGGCCACGGATCAAGAAATAATGTTTTTTAGGATTTATGCAACGCAACTCGTTGTAAATTGTTTTTTATCCGTGTTTAAATTTGTTTATTGCACGATAGATATATATTTGCGGTACAAAGAGGAAATTGTCAGACAATAAATTGATTATTTGATGTGAAGATATCAGAAAATTATTTTAAAATGACATCCTTTGTATTGCATATTTAAGCTAAGTTAAGTCATTTTGGCTTTGATTTGCTTCGAATCAATGCAATGCGTGCAATATATGGCGTTTTATATAGCAAAAAGTAATTTTACATTTTTTAAAAATGTTTTCCAAGATCACCTGTAATCTGACATACAATTTTTTTTTGTAAATAAAAGGAAACGACATATTTTTCTATATACCATTTTCAATGTATCTCGATATAAATTTAATATTTTGATATTGATACTGTTAGGCTAAAATAGTTCCCAATCTTATTTTTCATTACGTTTAGTAAAATATATATATTCCACTTATCTTATACTTATACTTGTATTATCTGGGGATCCATTGTTTATGTGTTGTGCATATACGTACGTACAAATTTACCTTTCTATGAGCAGAATTAAATTAGACATATGATTTATATTATTTAGATTTGATAATCACGTAAATCGAAATTCTCTTAATTAACATTAAGCGTGGGAGTACTTTGTCGTATTCTTATAAAATTTGAGGTGTCAGTGGGAATATTTTTTCTTTTTACTTAATTATTTTTATATTATATGAAACAAAACTAACAAATCTTAACGATGCTCAAACTAATTTTCAACTTTGAATTCATGTTTTCGTAACATTACATTTTTACGACAAGGTAACAAATACTTGCATTTGAAAAATGGTGAAATTAGAATTGCAGCACTGTGTACCGACAAGTCAGAAACTCGGGATGCTTAGTACTAAGCAATGACTTTAATAGATTTTGTAGTCAACTAAATAAAATTGTAATGCCCACATGTTACGGTACAGAACCACGTGTAAGATCTACTAACAATCAACTTTTATCGTAATATCATTCTACTCGCGAGATCTACAATTATTTAATACAATTGGTCAGACAAAGAGACCGATTTTTGTATTGTCAACTTTCCGTCCGTGCAGGCTTGTGGAGTGAGCATTGTTGTCAATTCAAAGATTGAAATTTGTAGCAGGTAACAATTTACTAAATAATATCGCTTGGTACGCCGCTCTTTGATAAAAACAAATACAAAAAAAATGATATTAAGAAAACAAATTTACATATACATGTGTATATATATATATATATATATATATATATATATATATATATATATATTCACACACATACACACACACCAATATATATGTGGATACATGTGTAATGCGTCATGAAACGATATAAAAATTGGTTTATTTCTATTTTCTTCCATAAAGATTCCAATTCATAAGTATTTTTTGTGATGTTATGAAAATAATAGTTATTCAGCGTGACCTAAACTTATTGTATCTTAGAAACTAGGTACATAGTGACAATGTATAAAGGAAACGGAAACATTTTATCAATATTGTTCCCACATCTTCCATCGTCTTTCCATTATTAAGACGGATATCGTCAACTTTACGTTTTTGGTGTCAACAGAGAAAATATTGTTCCATATTACGATGTAATAAATTTTTAAGAAAGAAAGAATGGGGCCAAGAAGAACTTGTCGCTACTGGAAGTTCGATCAATACAGAAAGCACGCGGTCAAATAATTTCTACTTCGTTCCTTCAAAGGAAAATTTATCGTTTGTTAACCTGGATATTTACTAACAGCTTGATTTACATATTGCTATATTACGAGGCCAATTTGAATACGTTTTTCATATCTTCAAAATTTATGTTTTAAGAGTTGTCTTTCCAGCAACTTTTTCTACACTTTTGGTTGCAATTAACAACTTAAAGAATAGATGAACGTATTTAAAACACGGCGACGTTTTGAATTAAGTTATTCAGGAATGTATATGGAAACAAAAAAAACTACGTATAAAAATAATTGCTTGTGTAACATTAAAATTTAAGTATGTATATATAATTAGGTACTCCTTTTGATTACGAGGAACGATTAGAAATTTACTGCAAAATTCATTTTGACCAATTTAAAAATACATGGATAAAAATGATGTAAGTACTAAAAAGTTCAAAATATTCGGGCAAACAAAATGAATAGAAAAGCTAAATATATCGATGGGACAAATGACGTTTTGTAAAATATTAGATTGGAACAAGGGAGCGATTTTGGGAGAAGTGTGATTTTGTCATATTTTTATTTTTGCATCGACAGCTTTTAGTTATTCTTTAATTGCTAGTGTTATACTCATTGTACAAAGGACGGAAGTATAAAGAAAGACATAATATGTTTGTGAGGAGCATGAAAATTTTATTAGACCACAGGATCATTTGTTTTAAAAAGCCATAGAATTTTCTTGCTTTAAACATTTTGGAACTACTTCGAAGATGATAAAATTTATATTTAATTTATTAATTGGATATTTACATTAGTAGTATATACCTAATTTATTTATCGCCATTTCTTGTTATCAAAAGTAGAAATATCAATGCAATAACCAAAAAATTGATCGCATTTACTACGACTATTGAATACCATCTAATCTTTTCAACAGTCACGTTTTCTCGTTAGATGAATCCAATATCATGCTAATAGTAAAGATTAGAAAGTACACGTGACATGTACTTTCACAAGTTATATAATGTTTGATTATATGCCCTCGCACAGAAGACAAATTGCCAAGGAAGCGTATTATGATTGAAGCGGCAACCCTTATCAATTTCGAAGCAAATACTAAATATATGCCTACTTGCAAATCAAGTTAAGTAATTAATGAGTAGTTAAGTTTATTACTTAGTCTGCCTAGCATTGTTCGTGTAAAGTTATTATCTTCTATAATATTATTAGCTAACGGATCTTTTGGCAGTGGTGAGTGTATAATTTCGAGAAGGAATAGTATAATTTTGCTGACGAATTTTGATGACAACTCAGCTGGGCAATCATATATTTCATTACGCTGTATGCCTATGGTTAACACACTTTGTATACAGTGTACCTATGAATTATGCAAGGCGTGTATTTATTTCGCCAAACAGATATTTGAAGCAATATTTAATAACTTTCGTAGGGTAGTTAATAAAGGTAGTGATCAAGTAGTTAATTGATTCGGTGGCTTGTTTCTTGGTACGTAGAAGGAAAATTATGTTTTGTGTAATTAGTGTGACGTAAAGTATTAAAAAGAGTTTTATTCAAGCATTAAAAACATATTTGTTCATTGATGGATACAAGAATTCACAATAACAAAAATTGTTTTATATTATTGAAACTTACCAAAATTTTGAAGATTTCGAATAAATATTCTTTAATTAATTAGAAATTGAAACACTGAAACATTACAATACACTGCACTAGTTAAGCAAGCCGAGCTAATAAGATAATAA
The DNA here is from genome assembly GCA_039881145.1 of Druceiella hillmani. Classification (NCBI taxonomy): domain Eukaryota; kingdom Metazoa; phylum Arthropoda; class Insecta; order Lepidoptera; family Hepialidae; genus Druceiella; species Druceiella hillmani. Next base: position 35,284,748 of record JAYKKI010000002.1, on the reverse strand, counting down.
GTGTAGTTTTTAGCCCCGCATTTGGGAGTACATAATTACGTCTGACAGACTATTTCAAAACATTTTTAACTGTTACTGGTTTCGAAGTAATTTACGTGCTATGGTAAATATACTACCAACACAGCACAAACTTAATACAATGATTTTGCAATTTTGTATTTTTATTAAAATAGAAGGGTACCTTCTTTAAATATACATACGTCGTAAAATACTTCGAAGTTTTTACAATGTTGAAATTCACAAAATTTGTTAAACTTGGGGAAATTTAATTACGCATAAGAGTAAATGTCAAAAGAAATTAATCATAGCTTACAGAACGAAGATTTATTAGAATATTTTATATAAACATGTAATAATTGAATACATTATATTCAAATCACTAAAATAATAAGGAATTTAAGGATATCTTAGACGAATCATTTGATTTTATGTCGGAACGTTTTGCAGTATATCGATTCGAATATCGAATTTATATTGAATAAAATTTTAAATTAATAGAATATTCCTGAATAGATGTTTACGACAAAAATTCTATTTATATAATCTGAATAATATTTTTTCGAAATTGTATTTAATATTACAGACGAAAAAGTATTGAAATTAAATTATGAATAGTTTTCTAAAAAGAAATTTATGTTTTTATTCCTTGGGGAAAACATGGGCGCGAATTGAACTTCGACCTAATCTAATATTTTTTATGGAAGCTTTATAGAAATAATACTTTCTTTAAAACTCTGCTCTTCACTATATTTAGTTTTTAACTGATTACGTTGTTTAATCACATCTCCCGTTAGCACGAACTAATATTAAATGTTTGGTTAAATCATCATATAAAGAAAAAAATATGAAACATCTTTTCATTCTTTCAGAGAAAATATCGAAGACTATTAAACAAATGTTCATGCTGAAAGTACTATTATATAGTTCAACAGTATAGTTATTATAAAGTTATATAGTTCAACAGTATAGTCATTATAAAGTTATATAGTTCAACAAGTCGATTTTATCATATTTACGCAGATAGACATGTTCTTTCCATCAAATGTGAAAAATTAATGTGACGATTGAATCATTTGCAATAAGATAGCATCCGTGAGAAACTATCTATCACGCAGTTTCGCGGTATATCGATTGTGAGCTTCTAGTATTTAAGAAAGCATTGTTTAAATTAAAAGACTACATAAGAAAATAATTTAATTATATTGTGATGTAGGAATATAATAGATAATCCACCTGTATAATTAATTACTACTAGCTTAAAATTACATCTACGTATTTATGCGGATGTATATTAGCTCCCACTTTATATTAGTGGTGAGATACATAAACAATTTTTTTTTATATTAATGGAGATTTATGTATTTACCATGTGCTAGTAAAATGTCATGCATATACATAAAAAACTATAGAAACGATAAAAGTATGACAGATAGGAACGAATAGACTTGACGAATAAAGTGTACACATGGTCTATTCCGTATTCGTTGTTTGTTTAAATTTTTAGCTTTTAGTGATGCTGAATGTCACCATATCGAGAACGGTAGAACAGTTGATATGGTGATATGATAAAAGTCTTAGTAAGATGGAAATTAGTAGGAAAACTATTTAAGGAGTTATCCTATGGAAAACTACAATTATTTAAAAATTTATTTTTTAACCAAAATGGTACTGGCTTTTCAAATAATGCGATATTTTTAGGTCACATTGGTTACTAGAATTTGTAATTATAATATGGATATTTATTATACAATATTAGATTCTCATAAGAGGTTTTTGGTACGAATTCTATGATGAAATTTATTTTTTTAGAAAACCTAAATTGTAACGTAATGGTATTCGTGTTTTTTTAGATATGTACCAATATTTTTGGATATTTTGCGATAATGTAATATCTACTAAACAGTGTAATTCATGTAAAATATTATTTACATGATATTACATTTATTTTATACAAGACCTGTACTTAGTGGCAAATGCTGTGGAAAATGTACCGTAATTACAAAATGGATTATCTAGCTACTCCACATTTAGTTCAAGAATATATATTTTTGGAAGCTTTAGACTTTGCGACCTTTCTATACATTTCAACAATGACTGTCGAAGAAGTAAACTGTTGTATTTTAATTTACGAGTAATAATCTGTATTAATAATTCACTCAAATCTTATAATTTTACATTTCATGAGTCTAACAGTATAAGTTAAGCATGGACTCTATGATTCGTGAAAAAGTCGTAGTAAAGAAATGTTAAACCAATACAGTGATTCAACGATATAAAATATAAGCAATATTTAATTTAATTCAATTCGGCTACTTCAGAGACTGTTAATAAAATGAGGAAAATATTTTCATATTGAAGGGACAACTTATTCTCGCGGCAAATAAGAACGATAAACCGATTAGGAAGTTATTCTAAATTGAAAGGTAAATCGTAAACATTCGCACTTAAAGCAAAGTTTGTAGAGTTAATATTTGGAAAGATTTGGTTTGATAGGATTTTCGACACGGATTTCGAGTAAGCAATTTATTACTGAAAGTTTTAAATAAATGAAATTAGATTTAGATTTTCCTCTATGAAGTGGAAAATTATATGACAGCTGCCAAAGGTTTGGGGCTTTTTATATTATAATATATTTTCCATAGAATTTAATGTTTTTCCGGGTTGCAATTAGTTTTGTTACACCATAATGAGTCGCTCTTAATGTTGAATATTACCTTAGTAAAATATTTAAAAAAAAACATTCTTCTTACGAAATGTTTACATGTCAACATTTTCATTTGAGCGGATACTATTCTGTCATTTATACGCGAGTTAGCTAGCTCTCATAGTACTATGTGTTAGCTTGGAAAAATCCAGTTTTCCGATGAGTGGGTGAGAACGAGTGAATTTTTGGACATAAAATATCTTTATGGCACATGTATACATGCATGCTATTTGCTTCAAATATCCCTCTACAGATCTAGATACTCGGAATGATTGGAATTAGAGTATAAGTACCTGGGTGCAAAATGTTACGAATCTCTATCTTCGAAGTTGTTATTTAAAGCGAATCAGAAAATGTAATAGAAAGTAAGAAAGAACTCTCGTAACTTTTGTTTTATGACAAACTTATGCTGATATCCACAGTAGTTATTTCAGAGTAAACTTCGATGTAAATTTACTTAAACTTCTGTATATATGCAATGTTTGACAATTTATCCTTGAATATATCATGTAATATTTTGATGCAATATTCAGTCGTTATTTTTCGTAAAGTTTTTACGACTTTGTCTTTTTTTTGACTCCAAGTTTAAAATGTATTTTATACTTATATATTTAAATTATTTACATTTGCCTATACTTGGGGGATTTCGTATCATTTAAAACATTTAACGCAGTTATATGATTAGCTTTTCATGAGTTAACTAGTGTGTAGAGACCGCAACACTTAGTTTAAATTAAATAGATAGGAAGAAATAGGGAGGTGAACAATTTTAAATTAATCTGAGATAGAAAAAAAAAGGATATCAACACAATGCACAGAAATCCACATTTCCTTTATACAAAAAATATGTATTATTTATTAATTTTAACAAAGTTCCAATAACTTCATTCTAATAAGTGATTGGTGCGAAAATAATATTTGTATCAAAATATCGCTACGTATTAGTACATAGGCACGCATATATATATATATATATATATATATATAATGTGTACTTGAGGGAAAGTATTTGCCATGCGACTTTTACATGAGTATCATGACACTGAAAGTATTGTAATTTTGTTTAACTCTCTAGCCTGTAGCACTATTGTAACGAACTTGATCTTTATATAAAGTACAATAAAATTAATGTTTGAGAAAATTCTAAAAAAGAAAGAAGATTTTCCTGTAAAAATATGCGGTTACTGTAAAAATATACGGTTACTACTTTTATGATGAGTTATGGTTGGATGTAATTTCTTTCAATTATGATACGAATTGCTTTTCGTCATACATTTTTGAAAATTGTTAATATTGATGACTTTCGTTCTTGGGTTTGGTGTCATTTTATGTTCCTGAACGTTACGTGAGAGGGCGAATTCATATTTTATTTTGCCTGCCTGGAATTTGCAGGAATATCAGACAGCATTCGTCTGTTTTTCGCATCAACTTAGTGCTACGCTTAATTTGAACCTGCGAGTTGATAATAGTTTTTCAATAAAAAATATAAATACATAAAACTTATGCTTTTACATAATATTAACATTAATCGATCAGGAGCCTAACTCTCGAAATAGGAATCAATTTATTTTGACTATTTTTTTCAAATCATTGATATACGCAAACCGTTATTTGCATTAACGTTCTTACTTACTTCAAAAAGATGACAAATAGTCCATTTGACTTGGATAATTTCTAAGAAGGTAGAAGTCTCAAGCGAAAGTTTCTTTCGACTAACTAAATATGCCACTTATACTTTTAGTTAAATCCCCCGTAATAAATCTAGATTCCTTGAAACAAACAGAAGCGACTCGGTAATTTATCCTGAGAAAGGGTCAAAATGAAAGATAATTCGAATGAAAAATGGAATTTCTGTCATAAAAGGGTGTTATAAAAGGGTTATATCTATTTATAATAATGTGGGCAATAGCATTACGACAAGTTACAACCATATGCTGGAATTCCACAATTTCTTCTGTTCCTAAAATTAAACGAAGTTGGTGATATTTCCATTGCGTAACGTCGTTTAAAAGTATTCGTTGTAAATATTTTAAAGAATTATTAGGCACAGTTATGTTTAATTAATTGCGTTGAATATATGGATATTTTATGGAATTTGGTGTAGCAAGATAACGGAAATGGAGAGATGAAATTTAATTGTGAATTCATTCAATAGATTAAATATTATGACTAAATCCACCGCCATGTTATTATCGCTCTCGAGTTAAAATAGTCCCCGATTTCAATCTAAGTATTTACCAATAAATGTAATTGAAATTACCTTGACAAAAACTTATTTATCATCAGGTTTAATAGAAATATTTGTATTTTCCATACTTAATTTTCCATACTTTAATATTTGTTCATACTCTAAAATGAAAAAACGGAACAATTATAAGATCACTCTATTTATATAGATCGTATCTGTCCATCTACCACAGTCGCTTTTCTCAGAAATCACATGAGGTAGATATTAAACATATGGATACGCATGCCTCAGTAGTAAAACCAACCCCAAAAAAAATCATATGGCTTTTTTTAGGAAGGAGGGGGGCACATTAATACTTGATTTTTTTATTTTATACTTGATTTTTTCTTGTTTGAAACGGCTACTTACAAAGGTCTCAAACATCCTTTTTTAATAATTTTAGTTTGAACTTCTCAGGAGATATATTGAAAAATATGCAACACAAGTATGTTTCCACTCCCCTCATTTCCGAAATTAGTCAACCTCATATTATAAAAAATAGGCATATTAGAAACCTACACAATAGTTGTGGGTAACTAAAGCGATATTTCTAGATGTCATGATTTTTTAATTATGCACACTATCTTTACGTCGGAGAAAATAGGAGGCAATATATTTATGTCGCGACAAATTAATATTTTTAAAAGTTTGTAATATTGATAAATTTATATTTTTAAATAATTTAATAACAGTAATATGCATTAGATCTTAGATTTAGATTTGAGATTTGAGATTTTTGGGGATATGATGTATACGTACGTATATGCTCAAATTGTTTATGTGTAGAATTAAGTTAGGCACATTATACATATATTAGTGATGGTAAATCAAACTTGTATTTAATATTAGGCGCAGAAGCGTTTTTATTGAATAGGGTGAAATTTCTTTTATGTGTTTGTTACTACATCAAATAAAACTAACTAAAAAAAATCTTAATAAAAGTCCTACTGATTATAATAGCTTAAATTTCATAATAATTTACTATTATACTTTTTCATAAAGTGCACATTTCCACAGTAAGTAGTACATTTGAAAGCTGGTTGAATTGCAATACTATGTTCAGCAGGCTAGATACTCAAAATTCATGTCCAAATCATTAGTAGATGCATACATTATGATCAAAAAGCTACACGTAAAATATATTAGTAACCAAATTCCAATATAATTTTTTTCTAACTGGGAGATCTCCATTTCTTCATTATAGTTGGTCAGATAAAGAGGCCAATTTTTGCAACGTCAACTTTATTTCCACGCCTGCTTGAAGAGTGAATATTGTCACGGGAAATTTTAAAAAGATTAAAATCTTGCCTTAATAATCATCCAAAGAACTTGGAGTTTAATAATAATAAAACATAGCATCTAATTCAATAGGTTTATAAAGGATTAAGTTTGAAGAAGGTCGCGCTTTCAATAATTCACACGCCGCTGAACCGATTTAGCTACGATTGTAAACTGTAAGCGAAACATCATTGTGTTGCGCGATAAAGGAATTTGAATCAATGAATCAAAAGCAAAGTTTGGGCGTGCGGTGTGAATAAATCCAGCTCCAGCATTAAATTATTGGTATCACTAGGAAAGCTAAATGTACAATTCGTTTGCAATTGTTTTTTTTTTAAACGTCGAAGAAAACCTTATATTTATTTACAGTTGTAATTTGTGAGAACTTTCAAGAAATTGTGTTGTGGGTGGGTATTCTTTTAATAAAATTTTGCTTGACGATGTATAAATGTGGAAAAATATAGTAATTGAGAAAAAATGCAATGTACAAATATTAAAACTTACATTAATATTGTGATTTTTTTACTTTTTGTTACTATTTTTTTTGGAGTCGTTTTTTTAAAAGATATTTCATTTAAATATTTTTATTTACACTTAATAATTAAAATTTTCGTCATATTCTTTTAAATTTCTATATGTTTAAATATCGTTTTAACAATTCGAGTGAAATTAGTGGTGAATTCAGAATTTTTGAAATATTTGAGAAATTAAAAAATTGTTCAAGAATAATGTTTTTGCCATAGTTTGTTTGTTATTGAAAGTCTTTTGAAATTAAATTTAGGGTTGATTCACCATTTGTCATTTTAAAGTTCATTTTTTATATCATTAAATTTATGTCATTGGATATTTTCATTTAAATTATACCATTATTCCCTTCCAGATATTGATAAGTTAGAGGTAAGATCGTAGAGATGACATGGTGTCAGATCTTTCTGACATTTATATTTTAAAATATGTTTCGTTAAACGCAAGTTAAAACTTATTAAATGACCCTATATTTTAATTAAGGAATAAATTTTGGCAAAATTTTGTTTTCCATATAGAGTTAACAAAATAACAATAACTTAGTTTCAAGACAAAGTTTACGAATTGCATTTCGTAAACTTTATCTTGAAAATAGTAATATAAAACTAGAAAATATATTTTTAGAAATGTAGAATAGGTTTAGGTTAAATAAATAAAAAAAATAGTAATAAAATGTTCGCCACATAAAAATAAGAAGTGATTAAATTATTTTTATAATATATCAATTATCATTGTCGCAATTATGACAAAGGAGGTAAAAGAGAGATTTTTGTTATATTATGATATAAATTATAGAAAATTTAAGTGAATCCAAAAATTTGCTTTTAAAATTTCTTCTTTCGATATGAGTTGAAAATGTTGTAGTTCACAATTAAATGAAACTACGTGATGTAGTATTATTACCACTTTCTTTAAGTTATTTACCCCGACCTAGGTTTTGTTGCATTACAATATCTTCAGATGGGTTATTAGTAAATATTCTTTGCTAATAACCCACCTGAAGATGTAATACAACGAAACCTAGGTCGTGATAAAGAACTTAAAGAAAGTGGAAATAATACTACTTCACGTAATTTCATTTAATTGTGAATAATGAATTTCTACAAAATTAACGCCAAATATATTGAAAATTTTGATTTGAATTTTAAGTGCCTACTAATATTGAATATATATTGGTCATGAATTTTGTAGAAATTCGTTATTAATTATTATTCACAACTTACATAAAAGGGACACCAACGTTAATATATTAAATGAAAAACTCTATACAAAATCATCACCCATACTTAACGTCTTCTAGACATAATATAGTTACACAACACTAATACTGCAATACTTCAAATTGATTCAGCCGGGTCACGCATATAAGAAAACACATCATAAAAAAAACGAAAAATAGGTGATATGGATAATTAGTCATATATCCTTCCCACCATTAGATGCTCTATTGCAAATGTATAAATATATTGCTGAGAAGAACATCCATATAATTTGTTACCCTCACAAAAATACTTGTATATTCTCTATTTTACGAAAACATAATAAAAACTACACTCTTCCCTTACTATAAAGTTCCTAACATAAATAGTAGGAAAACCCGTGAAAACCCTACTTCCGCTATTGTTTTGTATAATATTTAAATGCTGTTGGAAGTTTCTACAAGTTTTACAAATTGCTCACCTGAAGATATTATCATATATCACGTAGTATTATTTCTATCTACTAATAGAACTTTTTCAAGTGTTGTCAAGTCGACATAAAATTTAAACAGAACAAAAAGTCGAACCTATCTCACGTGGGGTTCCTTTATTATAACTGTCCATGTTAGGTTTTTCTGTATTATGTTTATCAACTGAATTTTACTGCTTCGTAAATAACTTAAATTCAAGGAAATCAAGGAATATTTACTAAAAATTTTTTTTTCAACCCGTTTTCATTTACGTTTTTAAGTAATTGGATAAAGCTTTATTTTTCTCTTTCATTTTGCTCACAACATGTGCTTCTACGATGGATGACCAATGCGACAACCAAATATAATTTATTCGATTTTTGTTTGTTGATCAACCGAATGATAAAAAAACTGCAGTAACATTTTTTTATATGAACAAACTGAAAAGAGGATGTGCCTCTTGACACCTGTCACATTTATACTTGTTCGTGTCTATTTTATAAAGTATACGACATGTGCCGTGTCAGTCACGCCTCGTATGTATATTTTAGTTAACCGATCCACGTAACGAAATAAACTTTACATTTTTAAAATAATTAGGACTTTGCTTCTAATATAATCTGCTTGTTTACCTAACTATAGTTCAAATTTAATTAAAATGGAAAATCACTTTACTTTTAATACTGACATAATTTTATTTAAAAAACATATGGACATGGACAGTATTGAAATTATATGGAAATATGGCTCCTGAAAATAAAAGTTATTTTGCCACTTGCAAAATTCAAATAAATTTAACTTAGGCTTAAATTTCTCTAGTCCAATTAGTTTTTCTTTAGTTTATATATATACATATATATACATATACATATATATATATATATATATATATATATATATATATTTGGGGAAATAACTCAAAGGCAGAATGGTTTTCAGAGTTTGTCAACTTATTGTATCGATGCAGCGAGTACCAAGCGATATCAAATAAAAGCCCGCAGTTAACTGAATGCTCACTTAATATTTTATAAGCCTTTGAAAGAACATGTAAGTATGTATATGTGCACTCACAGGCACCGACGTAATTGAAGACATAGGTCAAAAACAAGTATTCGGCATTACTAAAGTTAAGTTAAGATGAGAGAAAAACATATTAAACTTTTTTCTGAGTTAAAAAATCAAATAAAATACGTTAAGACGAAGTAATGTATCACTTCTTACTTTGCTAATTACAGTATAAAGTTATCATTCCAAAAATATCTGTTTCGCCACGAAATACTAGATGTAAATCAGTGAATTATTAAGAATAAATTAATACCTCAATTTTGAGTCCGTTAGTCATTTTAACAAACGATTGGTGCAGGGCAAAATGTTCTTTAATATCACAGGCTACATTGTTTAAACAGAATATCATGTAGTAATTTAAATCAATCGTTGATTCTAGAATAGATATTTAGAATATAGCTCTAGGCGATAATTAGTAATGTAAACATGGAACCGAATTTCATCAGAAATTTCTCTTATACTAGATCATAGTTATTAGCGCAGTGGGAATTGGCTCACATTTTATAATACATAAATTAAGTCACACAACGGTAGCAGTGAGTATAGCTAGCCCAGATAGGAACTCCGAAAGTCCTTTGTGAGTTGACCGCATTGCTGATATAGGTACTTCTACCCCAAGACGTACTAACCTAACCCACGTTGAGTAGAGGTAGCGAGACAAGAAAGCATAGAGATATAGGGTAGTTACAATTTAGGCAGTAAAAACAATACGGTTGTCACTTAAGAGAATGATGGCAGTTGTTTAGAAGTTCATAATAATTGTTGTAAAATCTTTAACTTGCCGTGGTGATTTAAAGTTTGCTCCCGGCGACACATCGTCTTGTAAACTAAAAACTTGTGTTTTCTTAAATTGTTGTTCTTGTGAGGTAGTGTAGTCTTGCAGTTATTTCTCATTTCTTCAATACTAATAGTGATTGTTTATCAGGATGTACAATACAGTCTTAAATTATTATTCTTCTTGGGTGGAACATGTTTAGCGAGACTTAACAGTTTGTGAAATGTAGAAATGTTTTGAATCAAAAAAGTGTATGTAAACCTCCATATTATTACGAAATATTTCAATACTTTGTACGATGGAATTATAAAGAAAAAATTCAGCTATTTTAATACGACATATTTCAAGACACGTAATTATGAATTTACATACTTATACTATCCCGGAATCTGTCATGTAAAGAAATAAAGACTGTTTTTTTCATAAAAAACGTAACCCAATCAGAGCTCAATATAAATTAAAACTAGTCCACAAAACTAGGGATTAATTTACTTTTGCCGTAATAGGCTGTACTAGATAAATAAGATACTTTAAGTGAATCACTTAGTGTTCTAATGCTTAACAAGTTCAAATAGTTTCCTACATTTCAGTCATCTAGTGATAGATATATCGCATATTGGGAAATATGCACGCTTTGAAGTCTTTTTGAGGATTGGTAAAGTCAAAAATATTATATACGACGATATTAATGGCAGGGTCACTATTATGAAAAAATCCAGGCGTAATCACAACACATTTGAGAACTTTATTCCGGAAACGATTAATCATTTGGATATTGGATTTGCTGGTGCAGCCGCATGATCGGACACCAGTAATCTATATTGAAATCTGAAACTTTTTTATTCTATTCAGACCTTATGGAAACTTCTCTTGAATCAATATATTTTTACGTAAAAATGCGTTTTTTCGATATTAAGCTTTAAAATATGATGCAATGAAGATATGTCCTAATTCAGCAATCGAAAATAAAAATCATAGCGAAGTAGTTCGTTTTTTGATTCAAAAGTAAAAATCATAGGACAATATTTCATTTTTTATTTCGAAGTTCATTTTATTATAAGACAAATTTCAACTTACTTCTTTCTAATTCTTGCATAAAGTAATATTCAACAGAATTTGTCGCAATTTTGTATGCTACTTCAATACAAGAAACAAACTTTGCAGTGAAGAACTGACATCATCCATACAGACATACAAAGAAATATCGACCTTCCACTGCCGAGTATACTCGTTATTGTAACGTTTTGCTTATGTTTTCATTTCTCTATAATGGTTTAACTTCTACTTCTACCTAAATAAGCACTTTGATTAATTAAGTTCTTATTTTATTCTCTTACATTTAAAAACTCGTTTAAGGTTTGCCTTAAATTTCTTATTTAAACGAGTATAATTTGTGATGTAATGTGCTTAAATATTTTTGGTGGATTGAAGTCGATAGAATATTTTATAGGCAGTAGCAAATACGTCTGTATTATAAATGCGGAGATTACCCTGTGAAAAATAAACATAACATAACATTAAGGAAAGTATTGATTTTTTGATGTGTCCCTAATTTTTTTCTGATATTTTTATCTATATGATATTTCTTTGAACAGAATGTCGATGTTTTTGATTCGATACCGTGTCTATTTATCTGGTGCTATTAGCACTATATCTTATTAAAAAGAAAGAAAAGTTTTATAGGCAATTAATGAATCCAAATTTCATAAATATGTACATTTATTTAGGTTCATTTAGAAATATTATATTATGTATTAATAACGTTATTACAGCACACTGTTGCAATTGATGTTCATATATTTCCCATCTATAGTTGGCACAATTATAGAGCATAGAAAATATTTTGTTTACTCAATTTTACAAGATGTACAAGTTAAATAGGATTAGAAAATCTATAACAAACAGAAAAGAAATTTTAGTTTTAAATAGTGTAATTAGCTGAAAATTTGGTAACTAATGGTATTAGTTTGAAGTCCTTGACAGTCGAATAAAAGGAATCACGTACCGTTTAGCACAGACGTGGCGAGTTTGACATTCGAATATTGAAATCTGCGAAGTTTAGATCTTTGAACTCCTATGCAGTTCTTGCTTTGGATTTAGTTGATTGATTAATGGATAAATTTTTTGAGCCCAATGTCCCATCAAATAAAGATCGACGTAAGTTTCAGAGATTGCGATAAAAGTAATAGACGGATCTGTGAGGATGTAAATTTGTAAGTTATTTGCATAAAATTGACGTTGGAATGGAGATTTTGATAAAAGGAATTATAAATATTGCAGGTAACAATGGGGAAAAAGAATTTAAGTACGTAAATTTAAATTTTATTTTAAGTTAAAGTGGCTGGTGGGTGACTTTTTGGTAATGTTTTTAGTGAAAAAATAAAAAAAACTAATAAAACTCAAGCTGTCTTGTTACAAAAAAACTGATTAGTTTTATTGTCAGTAATATTATCGAATAAAATAATGAGTTATAAATCATAATACGATAGACAATTGATAAGTAAACACAAAACACGTAAGAATAAGAAAAAAAATGTTTGTGTTATTAAAAAAGCGTTACGGAAAATGTATTCCTAATTGAATACACTAAGTACGGTTATCAATTATTAATTAATTTTAAGGAAATAAATTAGTGGATATATATACACCCAAGTGTATATATATGTATATATATATATATATATATAATATATATATATATATATATATATATATATATAAATATATACATATATATATATACACACATACACACACACACACACACACACACATATATATATATATACACAAAGAAATGGTTTTAGTGTAACTTTCCCAATTATCATTCGATATTCGCTTTCGACAGTGAACGGTGCCTACGTGTTTTATTTACGAAAATGCTTCCTACTTTCCCCTTGAACGAGTCATTTGATAAGCAAATATAGGTTGGAAGTACGGAAAAAATGTCGAAATTTACATCGTTTAGGAAAACGCCGTGTAAGTCAACAAACTTGGTAAATGTTGTGGAAGTAAATACTACGCCGTTTCCGCTCATCCCGACGTAGGATCTTTCCTACTAGGAAGTTATCTTTAAGTTCCTAGTATTGCATTTAACATCTCACAGTGTTCGTGTATTTCGTTTAATGCAGATTTACTTTAGAAATTAAATTTACTCTTGCGGTAAACTAATTTATATTGCACAAATCATTGTGGCTTCGTTTATTTTTCATTTTGTGATTTCTGCTAGGACAGTTACTTCGCAGAGTCCGTGCATGTCTTTAATGTAATAAAAAGAACTGCGCTTTGAATAAATAATAATTGCCAGAGGTTTGAAAGGGATTGGTAAGAGCAAATTTGTATTTACTTAAACCTAAAAGACGTAGTTTGGCAAAAATATACCTAATATTTGATACGAAAAATGTTATTATTTGCTTCTACATTATTTTCCGAGAGCATTGATAATGACGCTTTTCATTACTTTTAGGATTTCTATAATATGTATAAAATATTTCGTAATGAATCACATTTTGCTTGTTTTGCAAATTATGTAAATATATTACGTTAATAAATAGTTGTAAATCTCACTGAAAACGAATCTAACGCGTTTATACGTAGTGGATCCACTTGCCTAATTTTAACCATTTTGTTTTTTTTGTTCCCGAAAAAATGACGTATAATATACGACAATTTTACTTTGTTCAAATTTGTCATAATGATTGACATATGACAAATTTACATTTAGGAGTGTAATAATTATAAGGTGGAAAATTCAGAACCACCATTTTGCTTCCTTATTTTACCTGTTTTCATTCTTTTTAAACAATTAATATGCTACATAATAAATATTATATAACAAACATATTATAGTTTTACACACACGCACACACACACACACACACACATATATATATATATATATATATATATATATATATATATATATATATATACATGTATATATGTAATTTTTACAGTAGGTTCCATTTTCAAAGTATTCAAAACTCGCCAATTAAATTCAATCTGAAACAAGGCAAAACATTTTCTAAGCAAAACAATATCTTCCAGCATTTTAAAAAGTTGAATACCTCTAAATTGCTAAGAACTAATGAAACGAGGGAAAAATAAAAAAAAAGTCCCCAGACGAAAAACCTTCAAACGAAATACCTAAAAAAATTATATAATGTTAAGTTCCTTATTTTTGAATTGTGATTGATATTAAATCGATATATGTTAAACATTGTAATTTAAAGGTGTTTGATAAGTTAGATAACTATTCACAAAATATTTTACATAATTAATTGTTTGTATAATTTTACACTAATTGGTTTTCGTAAAAGATCAGCGCCTGTTTTATTTCGGGGAAAAATAATATATTCTTAAGAAAATTTGTAATTATATAAAATCGATAGAAAACTTTGTAATTACTTACAAAAAAATTCACAACGAACATGTTATTCAATTTTAAATACGAAATTTAGAAAACAACGTTGTGGTATTTTATGTAATAGGTGCCCATGAATTTTTTTTCTCCAAGCTAAGGGAATCATAGTAACTTAGTTTAGATCATTGAAACCTAATTCACGTTATCTTCACAAACAGAAAAAATTATATAAAAAATCTCTCCCTAAAGACTACGAAAAATCGACAGGTGACTAAGTCCCTGGTTGTGTCTTTACGATAAGGATATACCGAGTTAATATTTTCCCAACGGATATTAAATCCGTTACGCAAACAAATAACGTGTATTAAATTTTTTATCAAAGCGCGAGTCATGTGTGCTTTTCGCTTACCAAAAAATGTAACGAAAAAGAAAATAACGCAGTTACAAGATTATTTTAATATCGGAGGAAAGAATAAAAACAAAAATGTTTTTTTGAAAATATTGACATTATTTACGTATATTGCATTAAATGCTACGGGCGTTGTGAGCGGAGATGAAAGGGTGACGTCTTTTGACCAATGAGGAAGTTTGAAATAATCCATGAAATAAAATAATCGTGGACGTGAGTTTATTTTTGTATGCTATACCTACGTAAAAAGTTGTAAGTTATTTTTTCAAAAAATTTATTTAATTTTGGTAATGAGTGAAAATAAATTTGGTGATTCCTAATTGAAAAGCGTCGTTTTAACTAGTATATTATAGTAACTTTTTTTTGGTTTCTTAGATGGCAGGACATAAATCGTTTCAGTCAGCATCACGAAAATTTGTTACGTAAATGAAATAAAGCGGTGTGGCGTAGCGCACTACGCGTAGGGTGACTCTTCTATTGCCAGAAAAAAATTTATAAGAGAGGCACATAATAGCGTGAATAAGACATTAAATGAGTTTAATTAATTTTTTTGTCATAAATAAGTGAAAAATTTATACTTTAAATAAATGTGTATTTATTTGGTAGAAGCTTTTAAAGTCTGCCAAGAAAAGTATTAATTTAGTTATTATTTAAGATCCGTTTTTATGATTTTTGTATACGTTATAAAATAAGAGGAATAAAATTTGGTACATTTGATATATTTCCTGCAGTACATTTTTTTGGATATTTTTAATACGAACAATATATTTGTAGACAAACCAGGAGATAAAATAATCTCGCCTAATTTAAAAAAAGGCAATTAAATTTGAATTAAAATTTTGAGTCTTTTCTTTATTATTTCTATGTCTAGGACATATTTACATATTTTGATATGACTGTAAATAAACGAAAATATTGTATTGCCCTACTAAATATTACGACGTGATTAATCATTATATATGCAACTTACTATCATCAAAAACTAAGTGAATGAAGTCACAGACAAACAGCTGATATTATAATATAATATATATATATATATATATATATATATATATATATATATATATATATATACATATATATGTACATATATATATTTATATATATATATATATATATATATATATATATATATATATATATTGGCCTTTGCAAAAAGAGCTAGGTTAATCTACTGTAATAAATATCTTCTTGGAATATTTTGTATTAGGTAATTTATTTTGGTTGAACATATGTCTTAAACGTACTGTTTTAAATTAGATTATTTCCTAATATAGTGACGAGGCGTTCTTACACGAAAATTCTATTTTAAAAACAACTAAAGCTACCAGAGCGACGCATCATCTACCCATTTTCTGCGGAATACCTTATGAGTATCTGAATTAATAAGTTACTAGATTCTGCTTCTTACTTCGTTCGGATTGATTAAAGTTGTTTCATATAACCTATGTATCAATCCAGGTTATGATTTATCTATGTTTTATTTTTTCCATAATCAGTTCGCGTTCAAAAGTTACGTCGTGATTGTTATAGAAGGAAAAAAAATATGTATAAATGTGGGATAGTGATCCTACGAGAACTATGCTTAACTTTTGAAATTGTGGAAACACGGTATGAATAATACATGCTAAAGTTATACTTCCTGAATTTATCTCATAAACAATACTGCTACATAATCAAGTGAGAACTTAATGCATATTTTAAAAAAATTATATTATTCCTCTGAAATTTCTTTATTTTTGGGGATAAAACGTATGCTATATGTCATTTAAAGCTTTAATTTATTCGTCTATTATTCGTATGTCAGATCTCTTTAAAAATTACAAACGAGTCGTAGAGTAACAAATATTCATCCATCCCTACATCCATAAAAACTTCGCATTTATAATATTAGTTCGGATTATGGTGACCAAATTTCATATTTTTCGATGGGATTTGTAATTTTCATGTTATTAGTTCACATATAATATTAAAATGAAAGAGCATAAACTACAGAGGCTATCATAAGTTCTATCTCCCAAAATCGTTCGTAGAATAACCGTATTTCTGATATAAGTACATTGCATAGAATATATCCGAAATCATTACTGATCGATGGCACGTGTGAAAGCATAGATAGAGAATTTATATAAATATTTATTCAAGTACTTAAAATTATATTCTCACGAAATAAGATAATTAAGGCAGTTTGTTAAGGAGTACTTAATTACTGTTGTTGTAAAGTCTCAACTTGCCGTGCTGGGTTTAGAGTTTACACTGAGCGATACATAATCTTGTATTATTTATCAAATATTATAATAGTCAAACTTTTATAATCATACTTCTTGGACGGAATAACTTTAACCAGATAACATTCATATGGGAAAGAATTTATATAAATATTTATACAAGTACTTAAAATTATATTCTCAAGAAATAAGATAATTAAGGCAGTTTGTTAAGGAGTACTTAATTACTGTTGTTGTAAAGTCTCAACTTGCCGTGTTGGGTTTAGAGTTTACACTGAGCGATATATAATCTTGTATTATTTATCAAATATTATAATAGTCAAACTTTTATAATCATACTTCTTGGACGGAATAACTTTAACCAGATAACAATTCATATGGAAAAGAATTTATATAAATATTTATTCAAGTACTTAAAATTATATTCTCACGAAATAAGATAATTAAGGCAGTTTGTTAAGGAGTGCTTAATTACTGTTGTTTTAAAGTCCCAACTTGCCATGTTGGGTTTAGAGTTTACATTGAGCGATAAATAATCTTGTATTATTTACCAAATATTATAATAGTCAAACTTTTATAATCATACTTCTTGGACGGAATAACTTTAACCAGATAACAATTCACATGGGAAAGAATTTATATAAATATTCATTCAAGTACTTAAAATTATATTCTCACGAAATAAGATAATTAAGGCAGTTTGTTAAGGAGTGCTTAATTACTGTTGTTGTAAAGTCTTAACTTGCCGTGTTGGGTTTAGAGTTTACACTGAGCGATATATAATCTTGTATTATTTATCAAATATTATAATAGTCAAACTTTTATAATCATACTTCTTGGACGGAATAACTTTAACCAGATAACAATTCATATGGGAAAAAAATTATATAAATATTTATTCAAGTACTTAAAAGTATATTCTCACGAAATAAGTTAATTAAGGCAGTTTGTTAAGGCGTGCTTAATTACTGCTGTTTTAAAGCCCCAACTTGCCGTGTTGGGTTTAGAGTTTACACTAAGCGATATATAATCTCGTATTATTTACCAAATATTATAATAGTCAAACTTTTATAATCATACTTCTTGGACGGAATAACTTTAACCAGATAACAATTCATATGGGAAAGAATTTATATATATATTTATTCAAGTACTTAAAATTATATTCTCACGAAATAAGATAATTAAGGCAGTTTGTTAAGGAGTGCTTAATTACTGTTGTTGTAAAGTCTCAACTTGCCGTGTTGGGTTTAGCGTTTACACTGAGCGATATATAATCTTGTATTATTTATCGAATATTATAATAGTCAAACTTTTATAATCATACTTCTTGGACGGAATAACTTTAACCAGATAACAATTCATATGGGATAGAATTTATATAAATATTTATTCAAGTACTTAGAATTACATTCTCACGAAATAAGATAATTAAGGCAGTTTGTTAAGGAGTGCTTAATTACTGTTGTTGTAAAGTCTCAACTTGCCGTGTTGGGTTTAGAGTTTACATTGAGCGATATATAATCTTGTATTATTTACCAAATATTATAATAGTCAAACTTTTGTAATCATACTTCTTGGACGGAATAACTTTAACCAGATAACAATTCATATGGGAAAGAATTTATATAAATGTCGTTATTAAACACCATCTCTTTATTATGGAATTTGCGGACTTTCCGCACTAGAAAATTATAAAGAGCACAATCAGCTATATTTATTGAATATATTTTAACTAGTTTTTAACAATACATGTAAATTTAGTATTAACAGCTATATTTACGTAATATATTTTAAATTATTTCTTAACAATACATGTGATTATACTATTAACAGCCGATCTTTATTATGGAACATGACAATATTCCACATTAGGAAATTATGAAGAACACACTCATCTCCATTTATGTATTATATTTTAGACAAGTTTTTACCAATAAATATGGTTATACTATCAGCGGCTGTTCTTTATTATGGAATATGACAATATTCCACATTAGGAAATTATGAAGAACATTCTCAGTTCCATTTATATAATATATTTTATCTTTAGTTATTATCAACATACATTATTTTATTATTAATTGCGGAATATGATGATATTCCATGCAATAAAATTATGTATAACTTCCTTAGCTACGTTTACATGATATATTTTAAACTGATTGACTTATCAATATACTCATAGGTGATTTTACCATCAAAGGGATTTTTCATAAGATAAAGGCTCTGACGCCTATGTACTTGTTCAACGCCGAAAGTATTTTAAACTAGATTAGCTTTCTATTGATACCCAAGCTTTCAAGCTTTCTATTGATACCCAAGCTTTCAAGCTTTCTATTGATACCCAAGCTTTCAAGCTTTCTATTGATACCCAAGCTTTCAAGCTTTCTATCGATACCATTATTATTTAACAAATATATAAACGCGGGCCGGGAAATATTTTGTCTTATATATTTTGTAAGTTACATTAAACAGGACCAGAGAGCCTATAGTCAAACAGAAACTTTATTTAAAATTTCACTTTACTCATATGTTATGTAAAAGTAGTAATATTAACGTTTGTGTGTTTGTATGCGCGCGCGCGTGTGTGTAGCTATATACGTCTAAATTAAGTTTATTTCTTATTAAAACTTAAAATAGGTAGTTTTTGACTTTTACTATAAAATACACTAGGTTAACATGAGTCACCAACCATTTCCGGAATTGTTTATGATGAAATAAATTACTATATTTAATTAATACGCAGCGCTCGTTTACCTAATTCAAAAATTTGCTATTAAGTATGAAAAAACGTTTACAAATAAAATCGCATTAGAATCGGTTTATTCCACTTAAAGAAACATAGTTAAAGACATACACACATAGGAAAAGAATATGCTCTCACCACATAACAAATAACTCTACTCCCTCGTAACTAGGAAAGATATAATAAATATACACAGGAATGCTTTATGTGATAATGAGAAAAATTCTACATTTTGGTATTAACTTTGGAAAGTAAACCCATAGAATAACATAATCACGAAAGTGATTTAAAATAATTTCAGTTTAATAAAGAATTTGTACGGAAAAATGTAAGATATTCTTTTGTTTTTTAATAGATAATTTCTGTTTCCGACACTGTGTCATTAAATTGACTACTGTGTTCTCCCACGGTGGGCGTTCTCATTGTAATTATCAATATTGTATTATGCAAAATAACTCATGACAATTATTTTGTTATTGAAAGAAATATTTTCCATTAATTGTCGAATATAATTTCAAAAGCCTATCAAAATTTGCTTATCAGTCGCAAGTTTTTGGAAAAAACGTTGAAATTGTTTTTTTTGGAAGAATCATTTATTGTGAATTCTTGGAAATTCCATGATGAAACGTTATAAAGACAGCATAATTTTATTTCAAACTAAGTAAAATTTCTTTCACAGTGATATCTAGTAAGATTCCTCTTGATATCTAGTAAGATTCTCTTAATAAAAGTAGGAAATAAGATCAAACTTTTCCTAACTAAAAACCACTATTGAACCACGGAAACGTATCGAAATTTCCTTTTCCCGTTCAAGTGCACCGCGTCATTTCGTAACGTTTGTGTCCGTTATTTCCCAATTGGGGCACTGTTCGTGTGCTAATTTGTCGAAAACCGATGATCACAGTGAAGTTCATTATAAATTATTTGCAACTTTTCAGAGCAAAGTCAACACTTTTTCTATTGCGCTATTTTGGCCAGTTTAAATAATAGCGTATAATAAATCAAGAACCATATTTTCGGCTAAATGAAATAAAAAATAGTAGCGCTGTTTTAATTTTATGCAAACATAAGTACAATATATATATATATATATATATATATATATATATATATATATATATATATATATGCTATTGCGATATACACACAGTTAGGAATATATATATATATATATATATATATATATATATATATATATATGTATATATATATATATATTTGTGTGTACATCGCAATAGCATATTTTTTCGGAGGAAATTCGGTAAAACATATTTTCAGGGCTGTGCAGTGCATTAAACTGTTAATGAAATATTTTCTTACTGTTACTGATTTTACTCCAATATGTTGATAGGTATTTTATTATCTCCTTTAGCGACAGATATACATATATTTCAGACTACGTGAACCTGACTAACTTTACGCCTGTTTACCAAAACGAAATAATAAAAATTAATATCTGTTGACAGTTATTTAAATTACAGATGAATATAGACTTTAAATTGTACTCTTGTTTATTCATAGATCGACTATTTTAATCCTTATAGATATAATAAACTACAATTCGGTAAACACATAGAGAAAAGGTGGAGTTCATCATAAAAACAAAACCATTGTTCCATTCTGATTTGAAATTTTAAAGTATAAAAACGCAAAAAAATTTCAACGTATAAAATATTTTTAAAACTTTAAAATTCACTTAGTGGTTTATTTCTCTTTTCCCGATATTCTTCGATTCTCTTTGCCCCATACTCTTAGGATTCAAAGGAGTGCATTTCCTAGTTTTATAATAATATCCAGCGTTTCAAATATAAAAGTTATTAGAACAATGTTACCCATTGTATATAGATGCAGATAGGGCCGTATGTACTCGTATGTATAGCCTTTTTATACATGCCAGAAAACGATGAAATTTTACCGTTTTAACCTTAGAAACTTTTACGTTTTCATATGTGTATGTTGGATACGGGAGTTATGTAGTCATTTTCTTTAAATGGACTGGGTTTGCTTCACGTAACCTAAACGTGATGTGTTTTAAAAAAAAAGTAATTCTTGGGAAATATGACTGTATAACGTGACTACGTGACTTTTATTTAAATTGAATGACCGGGTAGAGTGTGAAATAAAAGTGTAAAGAATTGTAAACAGGAATTTTGCTTACGTGGTTACCATAACTGCTTTAGCTGCAGCGCCTATGAGAAATGTTACTACAATATTTTTATAAGTCTAGTAGATTTAATTCATGTCATTAAAAGGATAATTAAAATAAAATAAGAAGCGCATATAAAAATTTATTTAGAAATTAATTATCTTCGAAATTCGGTATTTCTTTTTTAAGTTCCAGTTTTTTTATTAAAATAAAATAGGTTTTAAAAACGTGTTTTCGAATTTAAAAAAAAATTATTGCTTTTCAAAAATTTAAGTACATTAAAATTTTGTGTTAATATTTTGAAAGTACATTTCTACCTTATCTACTTTAATATCAAAATTACGCAAAAATTTCTAGTATCAATTGGAATTATCTGTGAGTAATTACTGTACGTAATGTGGCACTTGTGTTTAATTTGTTTCATATTTCAAAATTAGATTTATGGCCATAAAACTCTTTGAAAGTAATCTGGAAGAATATTTATTTAAATTTGTGGAAATTCGTTGCCCGAAGGTAAAAATATTTGTTTTTAATGATGAAATGCTTATCTTTCCGCTTTTGAGATTAGATTAGATCGTTTTGGTAAATACTAATCATCATATTGTCAGTTTCTTTTGTATCGCTATACAATTTTTTTATTGAAGGCCAACTAAAAGCCAGTTATCTACTAACACTTGTTTTTCACGTAAAGCTAATCAAGCGAGTGCAATGACGATTTTTACTTCAGTCGTGCAAAATTAGGGATGACAATTAAAATAAAAAATAAATATGTATGACCTGTTTTGTTGTTATACAAATGATTAAGGAACCGAAAAAAAATGTATCTATCTTGCAAATATCACGGTTTTTACAACATTTTCAGAAATAAAAAATTACAATAATTAAAGCAAATTGAATATTATATTTAAAATACTTTTAAAATTATATTTATTACTAATGATCGATAGCTGGTTATATAGAAATAAATCAATTGAACAGGTGACGAGAAAAAATAACCACCGATTCGGTCATCTGGTGTTTGAAGTATGATGATGTTTCTTTATTTATATAGTCGTTATCACATTTTCCGGCGCAAATTTCCTAACTCTTCACTTCATAGTTTTAAAGGCCGTTTACGATTATTTACTTAGTCTCTTACTATTATACATACGTTTGTAAATATAACTAATAATGATAAAGAGAATGATACGATTTATGTGCGCAGTATTTAAACTGTTGACTGTAGAACTAGTATAGATATCTCGATTAAAAAATTAAGTAAAAAACAAAATTGCTAAACATTTTTGCCTACCAAATTTCATCACGGAAGTGAAATCTTAACTAAAACTCGATAATGCAATAAATATTAACAAGCTTTAATAAGCTTTCCAATTCCAATTTAACTATGGAAATCAATTCATATTTAAATTAACAAACTGAATGCCGCAGCGGACAGCATCTGAAGGAAAGCGAGTAGAGCTTTGGAGGGTGAGAATGGGTCGGTTAACTTCAAAGGTTGACTCTTCGCGGCACCGAACAGACAGCTCTGCTTATGTTTAACCAGCTGTCAATTTGCATGCTTATGGGAGTGGAATGAGTTCATTATACCCTTTCTTTGTTAGGTAAACAAGTAGCCATTATACTCGTAATATAATTTTGCTTTAGTAAATAGTGAGGAAACTAAAATATTTACAACATTTAATACAACATTTGTTGGTAAGCATAATTTCATTATAAATGGATTTATATTTGATGTCATAATTATGTATACACAATACTTACTATATTTAATTCTTATTCTTCTGCTAGTTGATAAACAAACTAGAATATTGTGCTTGTAACATGTGTGAGTAGCTTAGGCCTTTGAAAAATCTCGTTTGTTGTGTGGTATATGAATATATGATAAAATTTAACCAGCTGAGTATGTGTATATAGAACACTTCATCCTGGTGTTTAAAATGAGAGAGCATGGGATAAGATAGAGGAGAAAAATCTTCGTAAAGGAAATAAGAGTACTATGTGTAATTGAAAAATAGATTAATCAGATAAATGAAAATATGTATTTTGACATTTAAAAATGTATTTTGACGTATTTTCAGATATTACAAAAATTAGAAATACCACTAACAAACACTTCAATATTGTATTTTTACCAGCAAAATATACACACGTAAGTCGGTCACATACGTTATTATAGAACTGTATAACGCAACTAAATTAATTTCCCTTCCATGTAGTTTATTATAATAGAGAAAAGAAGACATATGTATGTACCAAGACGCTGACCGCAGTGACGTCTGGCAAACCGTCATGCTGTGATTTACGAAAACGAGGGTTCACGAGATGTCACTACATCAGCAAGATAAATATGAAATGGATTGCATTTCATCTAATTGTATGATATGTTAAATATAGAACAAATTAAAAATTTTAATATAACCAAGTTTTATCATTTTGTTTCAGGTGGAGACTAATATGAAAGATCTGCAGTAAAGTCAAATGCATATCGTGCTATTACGTTGCGTAATTAAAATTAATTATAAATATAACAATAAATGATCATTTCATGGTAATAAGTAAATGAAATCTAAAAGTTATGATTAAAATTTAGCGTTACTTAGACCAACATCGAGATTCAATCGATACAAACAGAGGTTAATTAATTACCTTTCTTCGTTTTGAGACCAAAATATATAATTATAAAGATTTTGTTGATATATAAAAAAAGTGATGGTTGAAGTTTAGTAACAGGTAAAGAAATATAATGTTTTCATAGTCCCCTGGTTATAAATGCATAAAATTTGGTAGCCCCAGGCGATCGGCTTCCTTTGGCGAATATTGTTCCTCATGCAGAAGTTTGGAAATAGTACAAGATATATACAAGTGTTTAAAGAAGATAGCGCTGAGTGGAGCAGAATGCAGAATCGAAGGGCTAGCACCACGAAATTTGTTCAAGTTTTGGAGAAGGCAGGATGTCAGCATGACGAAGGTGGAAAGAAGTAAGATATTTTTGATGTATAATAATATACACTTATTATTTATCTAGGTTATGTACAACTGAGGTTTTCATTTGAATTTCATATTTTTTAAATGTTGGTTAATTGGAAGAAAACTGTAAAAAATATTTTAGAAAGTAAGCTGCTTCACTAAAATTGTAATGTAAGTAACATTATAGATACTTCAATCTTTATATATTTTTCTTCACATTTACCAAAAATATAAAACCATTATAAACTAAAAGGTCAAGGTTCGCGCCACTATGGAACCTCTTAGAAAAAGTAGCGGCTGATTTAAACTAATTTTATTTTGTTATGGTTAATGAGTATATTGCAACTAATAAAAATATTCTCAGTAAAATTCGTGGAAATAACTAAAATAGACAATTACAATTATGCAATGTGATTGACAATCAATCACCATTGTTTTCAATACTCTTTTATATATCATGTAGTGAATCTCTATCAACATTATGGAGTACGCCAACTTCATTAACCAATAACCATACAAAAGTCGTAGAAAATAGAATATTAATATTTCACGTTTTCAATTTTTTTTCTTTCCGAAAATTGTCCCCCAAATGGCTGATAAAGCTCAAAATTTCTTAACTTCATTAGAATAGAATTTGAATGAGGAATGACACAGGATTTTCCTTGTGAATTACACGAAAATGTTAATATTAAAATAATAACGAATTCAAAAATGTTTCACCAGTTTGGCTGCCAATGTCGTCGCCGTGGTGTTGATCACAAGGTATGGGTTCCATTCTTGGTTATACAAGGTATGGGGCAAGGACCTGGGTTCCATTCCCAGCCGCTCTCTTTGAGTTTCATGAGGTTATCGTGTTACAAATACGCAAACTTATGCTTCACACAGTTCAATAATGTATTTGACAATTACAAAAATCGTTCAGGATTAAATAAGTGAAAAATTTAGCTGAAAAGTAGTTTTATTACTGTCAAAAGGCGGCAAAACATAAAAATTCGAATGCATTTCCATATAACTTTTCCCATTTTGTAATTTTTTGTTTTTTATTTAATTTGATTTTTAACAATTTGTCATCCTATTAATATATTTGGCGTTTGTACACATTCATGTATATATATATATATATATATATATGTATATATATATATATATATATATATATATATATATATATATATATTTATATATTTATAACATTGCTGTTCTTAAATGTATTATAATGGAGGAGTATAACGAAATATTTAAATTATTTTTCAATAAAGTTATTAAAATATCACCAACCTATTTGTTGAAAATATCGTCGGTTTATTATGCAGACCAAATTATATTGCAATAACAGGACGTAATTTGAAAGGAATTAACTAAATAGGAATGGCCTAAAACCATTGTATGAAACATCGATTACAGTATAATTTCAAGGCTTCCCGTAAAATTGGCTCTAAAATAGAATTAAATAAGCGGCAAAGGCAAATTATTCGGTTGCGGGAGTTTACTCATGGTTAAAAGGGATACAGAGCGACACAGTGGCTTATCTGATGGAGTAGATATGTGCGGACAATCAATTGCATTTTGTTAATCAGTAAATTGATGTCGTTATATGCTTAGATTAGTGGATTATGTTTCACGTAGTGAGATAGACCGTGAAATTATTTTATTAATATAAATTTCATATAGTCCCTTAACATATTAATTAAACGTCATACACACACTCATATTATTTAAAAAATTGTTTTTTAAAGTAATGTGAAACTAATGAAGTACTAACTTATTTGGTGCGAATCAATATGGTTAAATAGCCGTATTCAGTACTCGCATATCCGATTTAATTAAAACAACGTACTGATGCTAAACCTATACGGAAGAATATTCCCTACTTCATTCATATGTTTATACAAATACCCGTGGTACTATCTTAGACAGTTCAGACGTCGGTAGGTATCCGTTAAATTGGTACCTGCCGAGTGATATCGAATTCCTATTTATTTCTCTCTTAGATTCGTTATTTTCCTTTCACGATGAATAAATTCCTCACAGTTTTTCCGAAAACGTGTTTATTGTGAAAATTTCGTAGTTAAAACGTTGAGAGAATTACATTACATGTTTGAAAATATTGTTTTTGGACTCTAAACTGATTAAGAATGTGAACTTTTAAAACGAGGGTATCATATAATAAATATTCATATTCTGAATTATTTAAACTTTTGTACTTAAAAAATGTAACTAAGATTATAAACACAGTGTAGATAGGTTTTCTTAATCAACTTAATTTAATTTTTTTGCTTCAATGTAATTGCAATTTCTAAACGACAAATTTTAAATTATCTTAAGAAAAGCTTTCTTCTTTTCTTACAACTTTTCTAAGCGAGTGTTATATTATTGATAACGGAATATCATCATTTTATCCGGGAAAAATTATTTTTTTTATGATTTGTTTATTTTAGGTCAGCACTTAATATCGTATTTTATTATAAAATTATTTTCTATTACTTTCTTTGGCTAGCGAAAATATATATTCTAGAACAGTCCTGCGCAATAAATAGCGAAATTAATTTTTGTTACTGGAGTTAGTCATTGATTTTTTTAGACTAATGATAAGCAGAAAGCTTGTTATTAGTTTCATGCAATTTTCTGTTTTTTTTATTTACTTGGTGTTGAGTACCTTATTATTATATCTTGTTGATACCTATTGCATATTATTTATTAAATTATTAATAAATGTCACTAGGCTTACATTAGTTTCAATCAAAATAATGTTTAAGCATTACTAAAATTTAGTTATCAAGCACATAAAAAAGACTTTCATTACAAAGAAAAAAAATTATAAATATCAATAAAAAAAATTGTAATATAATAATATATAAATATCCACCAAAATTAAATGCATACCAAAAGCAAGCATAAGTATATTTAAACAGGTCAAGCAAATTTTCAATTGTAACAAAATACTGTTAATACGATTTAATTGTATTGAAAAATATTTTTAAAATACAGAATTTAGTGGCTATACAATTTTCCGTCGATATTTATTTTTTTTAAAATATGCATATACCTTTTTTCTTTGAAATAAATTGTGTACAAATATAAATTGGCAAAATTTTGAAGAACATTAATCGCTTGTCTAATGTCCATACATAAAATTAAAAAATATATATTTTTTTTATCTGATTTTAATATCAATTGAATGCAAGTTTAGTTTATTAAAGTGAACTCTGTAATATCAATATACAATAATGGAAATAATTCAAATTATAAATACCTATTATATAATAATAAAAAAGAATAAAAAAACAAGTAATACGACAGATAAATGCAATAAAATGATAATTGAAAAACTAAAATTTAGTTATAAAGCAGTGACACGACGCTAAAAAGATAATTTATATTTTTACAAAAATATTATAT
Source organism: Druceiella hillmani (assembly GCA_039881145.1). Taxonomy (NCBI): domain Eukaryota; kingdom Metazoa; phylum Arthropoda; class Insecta; order Lepidoptera; family Hepialidae; genus Druceiella; species Druceiella hillmani. Next base: position 35,256,241 of record JAYKKI010000002.1, on the reverse strand, counting down.
TTACAATAAATCACAAGACTACAACGACAAAAAGGTAATATATAAACCATTTCTTACTCACATTGTTGTCATCAACGAAACAATTTTTCACTTTTTCCACTTTTCTCTTGAAATGTGCTACCGCAAATTCCTTTATTTCCTGAGGAATTTTACGTTATTAAACACAATTGTATACCCTCGCGTAAGATAATTTCCGCTAACTTTTACCGCCTACGCTAGAGCATCCTTATGTTAAGCCTTCGCCTAATATTAGAGAGGTAGCTAAAGGGGATATGATTTTTTTTTCTCACAGATAATCTGCCGACGTACATATTAAAAATATATATAAATTCTCAATACATACATGCGGTTACCTTGAATATATTGAATGTTTTGCTGGGATAAATATGTGTAACGACATAATCCAAAAATAATTTTTCATAATTTTCAATTTACCTAGGAAGGGGAATGAAATCCTGTGGCTTAGCTTCGTTAAAACGTTAACAGACGATCGAATTTGGTACGGCGGCAAACCAAATCCATGTGTCGTTACAGGAGGTCAGATCTACCAGTAGCAGCACAGTAGGCAGAGTATTTGGTAACGCCTTGCTAAATCAAAGCGTGGATGAATTGCAGTAATTGTAGCTGCAACATTAATGCCACACCGAAAAAAATGAATAGGCAGAATTTAAGAGTGGGATGGAATCAGTCAGTATAAAGTTGATAAATTTCGAATACTTTGAATAATCATTAAAATTAATTACCTCTTATCACGAAAACTGATCTGTGATGAGGAAAACTGTTAAAGTTTATACCGCAAGTTGCAGTTTTTCAATAAAAAAATTCAAGTAGAACTTGCCCTTACATTTGGTCATTTATAAATTATAGGCGTTTATAAATATTTATTAATTTTTCACAGTGAACATACACTATGTAAATACATTGTATTTAAAAAATTAAACCATATAGGAGCATTGCTATAGTGTTCCAACAACCTTTGCGTAGACTTTTAAAACCCTATTTTTTCATACTTTTACGTTGAGTTTTTTACAGAAATAAGGAAAGGGGATGTCCCGTTTTTGTTTATTTTTCAAATATCTATTAAAATATGAAATTTAAAATGATTTAAAGAAATATTTTTTACACTTCATAACAAGCCTTCTGAAACCCATGTGATCTAAAATAAAAATCTGGATTCTTGAGTTCCTACATGAATATTTAAATAAATTAGCTAATGAAATTTAGTATAATAATAACATATATTGCTATGCTAAATTTCAAGTTACTATACCACAAGGTTTCATAGGAAACTGTGATAGACGGACCGAGAGACAGGTATTTATAAAGGTTATATTTTTTAGTTTGAGGTAGGGATCCACTCACTCTTACATCACTGGATTCACTGCGTTTCTTTCAAATTTTGAGTGAGGCTCTTCAAGTGATTGTAGAGTTTAATTGCGAGCGTCTTTATTAAAAGTAACTCATTGGGTTAATTCCATGAATATGGGAAAGTCTTGTACCTTTCTAAAACGTCAGTTTCTACGTTTCGATAGAAGGTCAAATCCGTGACCCACCCTTATCAAATCCGATCATCTGTTAACGCTTTTATCACTTTTCTCTAGTAAAAATGTAAAAAGTTCTGTTTGTTTTAAGGTTCTAAATTTCAAAAGGAACAATCATATCACTTTTCTGCAAGTCCGTCTGTTACAACCGTTTATCTCTGAAAATCCTTGACATAGAAACTTGAAATTTGGCATGGTCAATGATTTGTCATGGTAACTCACTTTCGAAAATTGTATATAGAAATTTTAGGAGGGGGTACGTGGCAAATTAATTATTTGAATTTGTTTAAATTCCACATATGGTGTATATTATCTTTTGAAAGGGCTAATAATAAGGCCCTGAAAAAATATTTGTTCAAAAATTAGCGTTTTATATATATATATATATATATATATATATATATATATATATATATATATATATCTACATATATATATAGAGAGAGAGATATCGAAAAATTTCTAAAAAAATACGTTTTCCTTATTTCTGCTACTACTTAAATTAGAATTATGAAAGAAATTGGATTTTTAGAAGCCTACACAAAAGTTGTAGGAAAATTTAAGATATTTTATTATGTAAAAAAAATGCACTGTTATTTAAGGTTATGCAAGTTATGGTAGGTAATATATTCAGGCTGTGAAAAATTTACATTTTTAAGTAATTGAATAGAAATACTATGTCCTTTCAATGCTTGTAAGTGTTTAACTGTGTACAGAACCCCCGCAGTGCGAGTTTCACTCGTGTTTGACGGACGTTTGATTTTATTCTGAGGCTTAAAATATAAAGTAGAAGGCGCATAAGCACAAATCTCTTCGCGGTCACGGTGAAGCCAAAAATCTTCTCCCCTTCCACCGCGCTCCGCCTACTAGCGCCCCACCACCTACGCGCATGGTGTTACCAGCAGAACAAATTTACCCACCAAGTTCAGGAAATCGACGCATATAAATATATTTGCTTGCGGCAGTACGATTCACATTTGCATCAATTTGTATGGTGCATGGCTTGGCTAATATGAAGTATTATTATGGCTGCCATGTTAAATTTCTACAACGTATATTCTGACTATAACCAATAGCCATTAGTATTTAGGTTAAAATTATTTAAAAACTTTATGTCACATTTTACCATTTTATTAATTTAAATGAGTATTAAAATAAATTATCATTAAATATGTGTGATAGTGTGTTAATATGTGACCGCGTGCGACTGCGTTTATTTAGGTTAAAATTATTTAAAAACTTTATGTCACATTTTACCATCTTATTAATTTAAATTAGTATTAAAATAAATTATCATTAAATATGTGTGTTAGTATGTTAACATGTGCGTGCGTGCGTCTGCGCGTGTGCGCTTTGCGTGTGTGTACATGCGTGCACACGAGTGTGTGTATGAATTACTTTACACATTTTTTTGCTACATATGCAAACGAATATTTTTTTGCTAATACACCAAGAAAAAAATTAGTTTAGTGTCTTAAAGTAAAAAGAGAGGTTGAAAAGCCTGTAAAAAAAATTAGAAAATAATCTAAAGAAATTCAAAATAAGACGAACAAATTATTTATGTTAATTATCGTTCAGTGTCGTCATAAAATTTCTTCCTATTTTATACAATATTTCCAAGAAATTATGGACGGCAAGAATGAATGAATATGACATTAATTTCTTTCGCGCGTCTTTGTAATCCTACAGATTAACATACAAAGACAAACATTCTAAAAAAGTTTTTAAATCATTCTATACACTAAATAAATTTTTTAAAATTATTTTCAATGCAATTGCAATGAAAATTTCAAATGTTACATCAAATTCTCCAACGACATATCCCAAATCCCAATTTTTTAACTGATTAAATTTTACATTTTTCATTATCAAGCAATTAAGACATTTTAATTTGGGTAAACAATTTTTTAAGAGGTGACAACAATAGCAAAAATGGCGCTCTTCTTTTAATAATAAACTACTTCGATATTGTAAAATTTCATAATTAATTGAAAATTAAATTTGGTTATATTATTAACGTATGAAACTGATCCCTATATATTTCTTTTGAAGTCCAGTGATATTTTTACAGATGGGAATAGCACAAGACGGCATTTTAAACTATATTGTCATGTAGAAAGCACGCGACCTTTCAGAGCTGTGTCTCATCTGTCTCCAATCGCACTGGCAGCCTCGTTTTTATACTATGCATTTTATGCGTAGTTTTTTATGGACACACTATCCCGCGTGCTCTCGCCTTCTAGAGTAGTCATTGTTCTAAGTTCGGAGGATTTGCCAATTACATTTCCTTACTTTAAACAAATTCTTAATTATTTATCTCTTTATAGTTACCTTAGTTTTAGATAATTTCAATAAGAGGTGTTATGAGTGTGTAGACGACGTTTGTGCAGTTCATCTAATACCGCTCAATGAGGCGAGGTAAAATAATTATAAAAGCATTAATTTTACCCTTTTTGTAAAACCCACCCTCGGAATTTTTTGACCCTCATCACTATACTGTAATATCGAGGCGTGTATATATAATGCTGTAATATCAGTTACATTGTTTTCCCTTAATCCCCGAACACATTTTGTTATTTTGCTGTATTCGTGACTAGACCCTATTGTTTACGGCACCCAAATGTTTGGATCAATTGATAAAAACTCGGCACGAAAGAGTAGCAGGTCAGATGTCAAAAGTGGGTCAAAAAATATTGTTTTTTAGGATTTATTCCATGCAACTCGTAAATTGATTGTTTTTGCATCCCACTCCAATTACAGATTTTTATCCGTATTTAAATTTATTTATTGGGCGATATAATATAAAATATATATATATATATATATATATATATATATATATATATATATATATATATATATATATATATATATATATACATATATAAGATATATGGAGAATGTTGTCAGACAACAAATGGATTATTTGATGTGAAGATATCAGAAGATAATTTTAAAATAAAATATTTTATATTTCCTATTTACGCTAAGTAAAGACATTTTTATTTTTATTTGCTTTGAATGCAATGAAATGCGTGAAAATTATGGCGTTATATGTGGCAAAAAGTAATTTTGAATTTTTTTTTCCAAAATCACCTGTAATACTACCACTAATGTCAAATTTTCTTGTACAAATAAAATGAAATGACATATGTTTCGATATACTCTTTTCAAAGTATCTCGATGTGTATTTAATGTTATGTACATCGATATACTTTGAAACTTGTATTAATGCGTGCATATTTTGACTCCGTACATTGATATTGATATAGGTATATTTATTTTCGATCTTTCTTCTTAGTGGGTTCCTTACTTGTTTTCTTTTTTTGTTTAATAGAAATTTTGACCAAGCCATTAATTTTCAATAAACCTTTAATTAATTTTCAATAACTCTTTCCAAATTTAGATACTACTTACTTGTAGACTTCAGAAATAATAAACACGTAACCGGTATAATGAATAAACCACGGAAACTCACAATAAACTTGTGAAATTCTATTAGATACAGAGAAGTAAACTTGGTTTTAGCTCTCTAAGAAAGAAATGATACATAATCCATAAATTTGTTAATATTTTGGAGCTGACTTGGTTATTGATTACTTGAATAAGTACATTATACTCGTAATACTTACAAAAAATAAGGATTGAATCTCGAAATGAAAATAGGAAACATGAAATATTGCTTACATTAATTTTGACTTTCTAAAGATATACTGCATAGCCTCATAAAACATTTTACCTACTCATCATAATATCAAAGGATAAAAATCGTAAAAATTGCGTTCCGCGAATATGTCCCTCTGCATTGCATAACCTCTGATAGGCATAAATATTTTTATACGTTTCATTATATGTCTTCTCGAGAGCTTCCGTTTATGACACTACACAAAACATGGAGCCAGATGCATAGTATAATATAGAAAGTCATTTTTATGACGAAAATACAATTATAATTAATAAAAATAAACGTATGCAAATTTTTGGCTTTCTTCCTTTATTTACTAGGTTTAACCTTTGTTTCCCCTTATTTAATTGGAATAACACAAATAAAATTGAATTAATACAATATTTTTAATTTTAAATGCTAATATTAATTACTTAATAAACAGTATATATTTTTGCGTAATAACATTGTAAATGTTTTAATAGGTGATTAAACATTTTAAATTTTAAATTTACAAGACTAAAATATATTGAAAACGGATATTTAATTATACGTCAGTCCTGCTTTGTCAAGATCATAATTCTCTTTGTCAAATCATATTATGGTTATGGACAACATTAAGTCTAACGATTTCTTGTAAAATACCGTTTCAAAGAATAAACTAAAAGTAAAAATATGATGCAAAAAAGAGTAAGTATTTCATGTTTAATGTATCTATTTTTATAAACCACTTTACCATTTCACACCGCGTCCTATTTAACAAAGTACACAATACTAAAAAGTATTATTTAACATCATTTTAATATAATTATTATCCGATATCCAACAAATTTATTAATGTCATTAATTTCAAATCAGTTTTATGGTCTAAAAATCCATATTTTATTTGTGGTAATTCGATGTTTACGAAAAAACCTGATAAATTATGGTTGTACGCCTGATCCTTAACTTACATGCAGCACATTAACCTGAAATGAAAAATCGTATTTTAAATGTGGAGTAATTTAAATTATAAGGATATTCCACATATGTAAAGTGCCGTCGAATTTTTTTCTACTTTAATTTGTGGTTATTATTAAAGAAAATACATCGAGCAGAGCACACAAACGTTTTTTCCCGTTTAAAAATAACCACGCCGGAGCTCTTGAACATTTTGAGAATTAAACCGTTTTTTTAATAAATATTCTTTAATGAACATGGGACATAGATATCTGGAATGCCTCGTCTATATTGAAAATATCGAATATTTAATTGACAATTAGAGAAATTACGTTCAGCTATAAAATATTCATGTTTGTTATGAGTAATACAGACGGTTTCGGTGTTCGGTTTATTGAATATGAAAATTACTCGCATCATTCCCTTGAAGTTAACTTCACTGCAGAAGTGGAAGTGTTGGTATATTATATAATCGTACTGTGTATGCTGGAAATTGTAAATCCGAAAATTAAAAATACAAAAATAATTATCATTAATAGTTTTCGTGTTGTTGTGTTGTCATGTACGTGTCGTACACAACACAACGTATGAGACAAGTGGAAAAATCAAATCAGTGCAGTGAACATTCAAATAATTATATTTTATTTACTTTGACACTAAATAATATAATAAATAAAATATTTTATTTATTTGTATATTGCATGTAAACACGCCCAATCCTTATATAAAAGTTTTGAAATGATATATAACGTACACCATACGACAAATAAATAATTTATCTAAAAAAATATAAACCTTCATTATAAACGTTTACTTTATATATTGAGCATACCCCGACTGAGGGAGTCAGAGTATTTTATTTAATTCTATTAATGGTATTTTCATGTAATAACATAAAAAAAATTCCAAAATTTTAATTCGTTTTGGATAATTCTAAGATTTTTAATATCCGTGATCAGTTCGCTTGCAATATACTTCATGAATTCAAAATCGATTAGAATCCGGCTCCATCATTTGGAGCCCACATGAAGCCAAGTATAAATTGAGGAATGCAAGTGTATAAAAGACATCCTTACAATATCAGTAAATGAGACAATATGGTATCCTTTTCTATTTCCTACCGATTTTCTCCTGGAAATGCTAGCTTTTCTTTCTTTGCAACTCGGAAGAGACACTGTACTTATGAAACTTTCATTCTGGATCCGGATTCTAATCGATTGTAAGTGAACTGATCACGCACATTAAAAATCTTAGAATTATCCAAAACGAATTAAAATTTTGGAATTTTTTTGCTACTTTCTACATGCCGACAAAACATATGGCCCATCTATTAATAAACTTGGTAAGTACAAAACCTACTAAATAACTCTACGAGGATTTCGTACACATTTAGATACAAACAATTTTAAAATTTCTGGTCGATATTATATTTCACTACGTAAATAGATTACCTAGTATACAAATATCACACACGTATCAAAAATTATTCTTATTTTTCTCATAAAATATTTTAAGTGCAACGATTATTAATATTTGTTGTTAAAAAACATTTTAAACTGGTTTCTTTTTATACGTCGTTATTTTCCAATAAAACAATTTAAAATGGATTCATTACATATGTTTATAAACTATTCTTAAATAGTTTATTCAAACAATATCCCACTTACCTTGTTTTGAAAAAAAAACTCATTCGACGATGGAAGTGGTTAAGAAGTCCCTTTATATAGGTGGAACATTCTTTCGCTTTTCAGGGAGCTATGCGTTACCAAGTGAGAGAAGTGAATTTTAAGGATTTTCAATTTTAAGTGACGCGCGAAGTATGCCATTCCCTTTTTATTGGAAAATATATATTTGAACTTAACACAAAAAATAAGAAAAATAAGAATACAAAAAATTTCTACACGTTTTAATATTGTTCCTTTCAATTATAATCCATACAAAATGTCATCGCTGCTGGCATTAACATGACGACTATGATATTTAAAAAATGAGTGCATTAGTGCGGGATAGAAAAAAACGTGGAGTTTAAGGATGTCTATAAAACATACATATTTGAGTCCTAGAAGGTGTATGTTAGATAATAAAAACAACTCAGTGCTTCCTTTGTACTTGTTGCATAAAACTACAGTGCTGGTGATCAAAATATTGCAACTACTCACTAAATGGTGCTGTAGCATCATCATCATAGTTTTACACAAATCAGATATTTGTGGTAATTTACTATATAATATTGCGTAGAATACAAAGTATACTTATCCATATTTAGTTTTATTAGCTGTAATTAAGTGGTTGTGGTACGATATTAATATGATTATATTATTAAAAACCATATTATGAAGTTAATTGATGCTGTGTAGCTATTTTTTATTCTCGATCTTTCGCAAATTGGCATTTAAATCTGTTTTCTGTAGGCCAGGGGAAATTAAATGTAAGTCTGTCTTGTTATATACCATAGTATGATTATATGCCACAGTGCTTTGTGATCAAAATATTGCGTCTACTTACGACATGGTACAGCAGCATCATCATAGTTTTACGCACATCAAATATTTGTGGTAATTAAATATATAATATTCTTATGTAGTATATAAATTACACATATCGGTATTTAGTTTTAATCGCAGTAAGCAAGTGATAATGATATGTGATTGATGTCATTCTATTATTACAAACCGGATTATGAAGTTAATCTATGCTGTGTAGCTATTTATTGTTCTTGATCTATTGCAAATTGGCGTTTAAATCTGTAAGCCTAGGGAAATCAAATGTGATTATATATTGTGTATTAATATGATTAGCAGATTTGAGTATATTACACAATTTATATTTTACTGACTTTTACTTTAAATATATTCGCAGAGTCGTAGGAAAAAAGATCAAATCACATTTCAAATGTATTAATTTTGAAATAATTTTGTGTTGAAATGCTATTGCGTTGTTGATATTTTTTATATTCGTAATGTTTTATAGAAATTCTACCAGTTAAACAATTGGTAATAAAATAATAGAGTAAACTTATTTTTCATTCAGACAGTATGATAATGACTCATGTAAATTATGTTATGTGTTAAAATTGTTATTGGCTTAAATGAAATCCATGTATAATGGAAAAAGAAATTGCCATAAAGAAAAGACCTGTAAGGTTAGCAGATGTGAGTGGTATGTTGAAGTAAAAGTCGTGATGGTTATTAATTTTCAAAACGTGTGGTAAATTAAATTTTAATGTCATTTAGATTTGATTTAAATATTTATTTTCATATTTTTGTTGAAATTATTATAATCATACAAAACTTAAAGTGGAAATAGTGTTAAAAAGCTTTTCCTAACCCAAAAAATTAAGATTTTAACTGTGTGTAAAATCTTTTTTTCAAATCAATTTTTTTCTTAAAATAAATGTGACCGACATATAATTTTATTAAATACGTAGTATTTTGTGTATTTTATTTTATTTAGAAAAAAACCGGAGAATTCGGACTTTCTCTAAATTGTACTTATACCTATGTTAATTTAATACTATGTATGAGAAATTTTAGAGGCGAATTCCTACATAATGACTTATTTGGGGCAGACGTCATAACGCAATAGAACTAAAATGGCACATTTATCGTAATTATTAGTCAAACAATATGTAAAGAAATTCAGAAAAAAAAAATTCTACTTTTTTTTTTAAATGTAATTTTAAGCGATTTAAAATACCATTCTTAGGCAGACGGATTATTTTGATACAACAGTAGGGTTTCGTTTAGATCTTTCAAGTACTGAATCTTAAAATAAGCACACGCTGAGATTCACGTGTGCTTCAGTTTTTCTCTTATTCGCAAGTATACAAATAGAACGATCGAGAGCGAAATAGATAATTCACATTTTCATTCCCCTCGGAGCTGTTCAATATGATTTATTCGGTTCCAATATAATTTATTATGGATGCTATTTCCAATAAGCCTGTCGTGTACCGGAGAGAAGGTTGCGTCTCTTTGGCATTTATTATAGGATCATAAATAAATATTAAGACATGAAACATGGTCACCCGGACTGTATTGCTAAATTAATTTCTATTTCATCGTTATTATCCTAGATTTTCTACTCCAATTTTTAACTTATTCCTATAATAATAATAAGATAGTAATCGGCTTAAATGGAATATGCAAAAGAGTAATGGCTTGGAATTTATATTACATATGAATTATTTAGTAATTTGATTATTAGAGAAAAACGTGACTTATTCCTCTTGCAAATAACTTATTCCTCTTGCAAATAACTTATTCCTCTTGCAAAATATTCCTCTTGCAAATTTATTCCTATTTAAAGTAGTGGTAATACACTTATAAAACGATGTCAAGTAAATTTTAACTACAGTCTCAAACTTTTGCAAGTATTGAAATTGAATATACTAGGAAAATTATTTTTACATATACCGAATTAAGTGCTCGAAATAAATACGTTCCATGTAGGAATACATTCTCCGTTTTTATATAGCTAGGATCTTTATAAAAACTCATGGTATTTTATGCAATCACTTGAAAAGAAATGTCTTGTCTGCAAGAAAAATAATTTTAAAAAATTGCGCGAGTTAACCTAATTATGCGACGTAATTATCGGGTCCATATGTTTAACAGGTCAATAAAATCGATTGGACGGAAGCGAGTTAATAAAGTTAAATCAAGACTCGTAAAATTGTGCGTCCGCTGGTTTGTTGTCGTTAAAACAAATCTTAATTTAATCAGGTACGTGCCCCGGATTTGGTTTTTCCGCCGCGGGGAATAATGCTACGAATGAGTATTTACCGAATCATTATTGCGAATGAGTATTTTACTCATCTTATTATGCAAGAAAGGGCTACGTTTTGACTGCTTAAAAAAATAAAAATAGTTAATCAAGAAACATGAAGGCAATTTATTAATATGTATTAAAGTACTATTACATCTTAGAATATTTTCAAGATAAATCTCAAATTCCTACTAAATATATATAATGTTAAAATTTATAAACCCCAATCAACTTCCGAATTTCAGCAACAAAATGAAACTGCTAGATTTAAACATATCTATCTAACTGCACACCGTCGCAAGTGTGTGCATTATTGTCGTCTAGCGCTTCAGCCTTGAAAAGAGAAGTCATTTTAATTCAGGTAATTTTGAAATAATTAATTTTTATAGCTTCTGAAAGATGCTCTTTTGCTCTAAAAATTATACCACAACTAAGTTGTGTAATATATTAATTATCGTGTAAATTTGCCTTTGATATATGACAAGAGTCTGCGTCTGTTGTTATATACGTATTTCCATACGTACAAGGATACGTTACAGATCACTTTTCCTGACCGATTTTGGTGCTAATTTTTTCTATGTGGTTAATTAGCAAAATAAATATCTATTTATTTTTATAGTGGTTTGGTAGTTAGTCCAATTTTCATAAAAATGTTTCCACAAAAACTCCCTTTTTTCGTGTTCGGCGACTTTTCTTGGCCTCATTGTTGTTTTAAATTTTTTCTTGCAATTGATTATTTAGTAAACAATAAAAAAAACTTATTACATGCACATTTGGTTTTATCGACGTTCCTTCTATTTTAGTCAACACCAATAAGGTTATGAAGTAAATGTGATGATTTGTATGAAATAATTATTAAAAATTACTGAAACGTAAAGTAACAGATACGATTGTTTACTGACACACATACGTTTTCTTTGTATAAAATTGCAGAAATTAATTAGTATGTATTTATCGCGATATATAAAAGTATAATTAAGGAAAAAATAAAAGACCTGCAACAACAACACTAAACATGGAAACTTTTCTGGTATAATGATAAAGCATATTAACTTGCATATATTTCAATAGTTAGAGCTTAAAAATATAAATAGAAATTTTAGAGGGAACAAACGAAATAACACAAAAAAGAAAATTCTTATGTGATGTGAATTTGCGTCAACAATTTTAAGAGATGTAGACATCTGCGGTACCCTATTTAGTAAGTGTCCTGACCCGCCCTTCGCTCGTTTTTATTTTCCTTTTGAGCTTCGAAGCATCATGTTTAAAACGTTTTCAGTCAACGAGTCAACTTTTTTAAGGTTTTGTAGCCAAGTGAAAATAAACGAGTCCCTTAATTTTGTGAAGCCCATCCATCTGTTTGTCCCGGTACCTGTATCACAGCGTTTCAGTCTCTATAGTTTAAAGGCTACGTAAAGTATATACTTCATATATGGGTTTCAATCAATGTGTAGACAAATTAAAAAAAATAATTCCTTATACATTTAATTGGGAGCAAAAAATTCTTCATTTCGCACATTTCATCGAGTGGAATATCATTGGCAATATTCCATTTTAAACAAGGAAAAAGGAGCTTTTAATTCTACTAATTCTTCAAATTTATACTGGAAAATTCTGATTAAATTGCAGTTATCACCATTTAATTATCATTTTAAAGTAATAGTATTTCCATTTACTTGTAAATAATCAACAGTTTTAAGAGATGTAGACGGAAATAGAAAATCATACTTTGTGCGTATCCCGATACGCACTTGATCTCCTCTGTTTAATTTTTGTAACTGAGTAACGCTGACTATTATTATATAAATACTAGAAAAAATAGTACATTTTTATAAAATAAAATAAAAAGGACTTTATAGCTGCGATATGAATAAAAAAAAAATTTTAATGTTATGTAGTAATTTTTTTTATTAGCGCTAGTCTATTTAGAATTACTATTAGTATATTACGTGAGTATTATTTTACGACTACTTATCTGTAAGGTATTTCGATATGTAAGTGGAGTTCTTTAATGCAGTTATATAATATTCTTATATTGGACTATATATATCTAGTTTAGTACAAATTTCATGCAGATCAACTTCTACTTCTGGCTTCCGTGCCCCACTCCATGTGCCTCTAAAGCCCGCATCCTGATATAGGTGTGGTGGATTTTTTAAACTTTTCTGCATTATCTTTCGAGATATTAGCTTGTAGCTCATTGCATTCTCTACATACAGACACACACTCTTGATAGTTAATTGCTTCTGAGTTTGACCTGGATAAATTTATTACAACCTGTTATGCAGACAGGTGAAAAAAAATAAAGGTTTTTCTATGCTTAGATATCATCTGAGAAATCTAATCAGCCCAAAAGCAGGCATTTATTTCGGCATTGCAGATAAACATTTAAATTTTATTTTTATGCATTGACTTATTTCATTTAATTGTCATTAATTAAACTTTCTTTGAGAGATTCAACAAGAATAAATTAAAGTCTCATACAAGTTTTACTTTCTATATAGTTCATAATTGCAAAGGTGAAACTTCTATTTGTTTTAATAACGAAATCGTATTAAAGTTACAACTGAGGGCGAGTCCGGAGCAATTAAAATATAGAGTGTATTTTGTATCAAAGTTTAATGTTTTAACTTGTTCGGTATTCGTAAATTATTTAATAACTGAAAGTTTTGTAGAACATGTGGTAACTTTGAAAATGATTCAGTTATCCGTTTTATGTTTGGTCTTTCGATGTGAATGTTGTGGGTGTAATCCTCCATAATAACTTTATCAGTACATAGTTAGGTATTTATTTCTGGTATACTTTTACGTGAAAACTATAAATTCCAAAGATTTAAAACAGGTCAAGTTACCTTAAATGATTATATGTAGTCTGATGTTTGGTTAAATATTTTTGATGTTCTAAAATATCTTACATCCGTACCAACTTTGTTCGATTAACAATTCAATAGATTAACCATTTTGTTATTCACAATTAAATGAAACTACGTGATGTAGTATTATTTCTACTATCTTTAATTTCTTTACCACGACCTAGGTTTCGTTGTATTACAACATCTTCAGGTGGGATATTAGCAAAGATTCTAGCAAAGATCTTGTGAAAGAAATTGTGAATAATGAATTTCTACAAAATTAACGCCAAATATATTCTACATTTTGTTATTGTAAATATATAACTGAGTAATAGAATAAAACTCGTATTTTATGAGGTATTATTTAGTTGGCAGTTTACAGTTCAGATTTATATATAAGTTTATACATGCCATTTCAAACTTTTGAGCCCAAGGAATTCTGTTCCGTAATAAATAACTTCGTCAAGTCCGTTTATTGTTTCGATGGTTAGATCTATACACATGAAATGTTGAAATTAAATACTCCATATGGAGATGTCAATTGATATGCCGAAACAATTAAAAAAATGTTCCAATTAAGGTATCGTTGGTATTTTTATAAAATTGAACAGTTTACCATTTTAAAGGGTTCCGCTACTTAAAACGAAAAAAACGGAACCGTCACTTGTGTCTGTTATAATCACTTTATAAGTTTGTCATTACCGTTTATCTCAGAAACAGAAGAATATGCGTGTTAACCCACATATACATCAATAGGTAACAGTTAAACATATTTATGATTCATTTTAGAAACTTAGGAGGGATGAAAAACTCTGATTGAGTTGAAAAGTTTTCTTTAATTTCTTATATCACATGGGTTTTTTTATCGAAGGTACGTCTTATAAAGTTTATAAAATTTTTTGTTCAGAATTCTATGTTAGATAGTTCCAGAGATATTGCTGAAATACTACAAAAATATAAACTGCTTCCATTCCTAAATTGTTGAACTAAATATTACGAAAAAACAACATTATCAGAATTTTATCTACAGTTTATGGGCAGACTATTACGATGTGATTTAGAATTTAAGTTTTTGAGGGATTCACTATATTTAATATAGTTTAAACGTATGAAAAATACGAAGGTGATGCGTTCACATGGCGAAAAGTAATTTTAAAATTTACATATATTTAGTTTAATGGAAATACTAAGTATCCTTAAATTTTTATATTTAATTATGTATATACTTAACTCTCGTAGAGTGAGTTATTCGATTTGATTAGATGTAGAAAACCATGAAACTTTACGTTATGCGTATTTGGCCATTAATTTGACCATTTTTTTGAGTTAATTTTTTTTTGGATCAGGGTGATAAAAAACAAATTTTAAGAAGTTTATTGAGTTCGCTTTTATGGAAAAAAATGATTTTTGATCAGTTTTTATTTTCATGTAAATAGTAAGTGAATGTCACATTTTCATAGTAGAAAGACGAAAAAAATATTTTTGGATTTATAAAAGAACATTTACTACTAGACAGTGTCTCAAAATTGTAAGAAACCAAATAGTTAACCAAAAATGCAGTAAGTTTATATATACATTGTATATACATAAACTCACTGTATTTGGCAACCTAAGGTATGACTAAATATCTACCAAAATATAATAATATTAAAGTATCTACTTCATCACCCTTATTCTATATTTTATAAATATATAGCATAAATGTGATGAAGATGTAACTTTAATATCATTATATTTAATTAACAGAGGTCAAAATAAGATTAATATGTGAATGACATTACAAAAGAAAAATTATACAGACGAAAAAAACGAACATTCTTAATGACATTTTTGTTTCCTATAGATTATTTATAATCTACCGAAACTATTTTTAAATATTTTCAACATACTGATTTTTTACTGTTTTATTATACCTATAAATTATATTTATTTTTGGTTATGTTGAGTTTCATATTTTTCTGAAGAAATAAAAAATTATAATATTTTGTATATTTTTTGTTATTCTTATTTAACTTCAGCTAGTTCCAGATATTTTTACTTTAGCCATACTTATCACTCACCAATATTTGGTATGTAGTTTTGACATTAAATTTTTAGCGGTTACAAACATTTTGAACTTTTTCATAATCACATGTAAGTATTGAAGTATGAAAAAGTTCGAAAAATTCTAAAAGAACTGTGAAGATTTGATATATATATATATATATATATATATATATATATATATATATATATGTGTGTGTGTGTGTATATATATCAGGCTAATTTTCGATAAGGCAAAGGTTCGTTGTAAGATTTTCACTTTTTATTACTTGGTTGTGTACTTGAGTTTTTACCCAGGTGGAAAGTATCTAAGACGGGAGTACACGCCGTAATATATTTCGCATTGCTTTTAAAAGGCGAGAAAAATTTGAGATCGCTTTGCGATAAGAGGAAACACATATACCATATAAAAAGAATTTAAGAAGTGAGAAAATAAACGAATAGGTTGAGATATTACCTTTATGTATCTTGAGAATTTCAAGTAATAAAGAATGACTCCATCTCACTGAGGAACAATAAATTGTGCAATAGGCATTCGTGATGGCGACGTAACGAGATCACGCGCGATATATACGAGAGCGCGATGTATATTATATATGTTGCTTCACCGGAAGATTCACACAGAGTTTCTTCGATGCTAATATAAAAAAAAATAAAAAAAAATTTATTCTATGGAAAAAATATAACAATATTTAATTTTTACCAAAAAATTATATTTTGAAACTAGCATTGGAGAAACGCGAAGTTTTATTAAATGGTCAAATTTTTAACTTTAAAAGTGACTAGCATTTTTTATTTATTTTCAAAAATATAAGCACCAACTATGGCGATACATTTTTGCAATAATACATATTACATTTAAAGCGTAAACTTCTACTGAAAACATAAAACACACGGCTTCAAGACAATATATTAAAAATGGTAAAAAAATGTATATTCAATTATAATGGGTTACTGTATCTAAATCATTACACAAATTCAAAACTATACAATGATATAAGAAAAATCATGTTTTGTGAAACCACACGAGGATTTTGTCAATATTAGTATCTTACTTTAGATGTTAGCCGATTTTATTTGAAAACATTATTCGACGAAGTTAACTTTTTTTTGTTTGAAAAAAAAATCCTTTCACTACATATGTTTAAAAATACGTAGAAGTCACTTAGCTGTGCCGTATAACAAGCCTATGCTTCCTGATATAAAACAGGTTTAGTGTTGAAAATTAAATATTTTAAATCTGACGGTATTAAACCGACTACTGTACTAAATTTTCGTTACTATTGAAATATTTTAAGTTTGACGTTATTAAATTGACTACTGTACTAAAGTTTCGTTACTACTGAAATATTTTAAATTTGACGTTATTAAACTGACTACTGTACTAAAGTTTCGTTTCTATTGAAATGTTTAAAATCTGATATTAATAAATATACTACGGTACTAAATTTTTATTACTCGTGTTTGGATATTTTAAGTTGAAGGATAAATTTATCTCAATTTCCTCGACGGGTAATTTCCACCGATTACGCTGTCGGCAATTTTCATATTTGAACATCGAATTCAGCAATTATTCTACGTAGTAGTGTTATTATATAATTTTCTCGGGCTAACGATTTTAATGAATGTTATTCATCATACCTGACCGGCATATCTTTCCTGGGGTGTTTCACTTGAATATGGTGCCTGACCGTCCTGAAAAAATAATGGTGAATCGAAAAAATTTCTCTATCAAGAGGCAGCTAAGTTAATAATTTACATTTTATGTGAATTTTCATCCACATTATTTTAAAACTATTATATTGACATGTTATTTTGTATATCAACAATTACTTAATAACATTTTGAATAAAAATGCATTTTAAGTTCTGTCGTGTTGTGATAAAAAGGGTACCATAAAAATGAATTAATGCCGCCACTAATAAATGAAATCACCAAAATGATTTAACTGGTGCTGAAACAGAAAAACGTAAAATATCATAATAAGGCCAAATTTATTTTAAATGTTAATTCATTCAAAATATCGTAAATTATATTTTTATTAGCGCAATTATTGGCAGAAGATGCAGGTTGGTATTGCATGTAATCCAACATGTTTTTTTTTATTATCTTTTTTTTTTTGTTATATATGAGGTTAATATGTCGTTAGATGTGTTTTTGTTTGCTATATCTATGAATAATAAGAACTTTTTGAAAGCGTTTACCCGCATGGCTATAATAGGAGAAAAATCCCTTTGCATTCAAAATTCAGTGCAATCTTTCAGATAATTTATTTAACAAAATCGCAATTTCAAGTAATTTTACGTTTAATTGACACGGGAGAAATTTAGAAAAAATAGTATTAATATTAATCAAAAGACAATTTCGAATTATATTTTCCTTTCTAAGGATATTTGGTTTAACTCTAATGGCTATTAAAAGTAAAATTGAAAATAATAAACAGCGAGCACGAAATCAAGTTTCATTTATAAGTAAGAAAATTTTCTGTAATATCTAAATTAACATTTCAATGTTCAGTAAACTTATGTTTTAGTAGCATTAAAACAACAAAATGTTTTTTAAAGAAAATCCTAACTAAATAGGTACATTGATAATTAAAATTGTCACAAAAAAACAAATGGCATCAAAACTTAATGCTTATGAACATGAGATCAAGTTTAATTGCAGGTAAAAATTCTTTTGTATTCTTAATATATAAATACACTTCTTAATATTCATCATAGAAATCACAGAATGTTATAAAAGTAACTATAAAACTTTAAAAGATCAATAAAATTAACATTTTTACTAACTCACTTTATTTCTAGATAGGTGAACATTTTCCATAAATTATCCTATATTGATAGATAATACAGCATAAAAATATAGTGTTCTAAAATATCTCAAATTTATCATAACAATTCTAGCAACAAGATATTTTTTATGAAATAGTAAATATCAAAATAAAGTAACTCTAAAACTCGATCATTTTCACAAAATATTATGATATCAAAATGTAAATATTTTAAAATTAGAATGTAAGTTATTGCAACTTAATATTAACAAAAAAAAAACAAGCGAAACTTTGGTAGAATTTGGGTACAATATTCTTTTCAGTAAGTGTTAGGATATCGTGTTTTTTGGTTTCAGATATTTTAAGTTTTTGGTTGTACAGTTGTTTTGGCACTACAATATCAGAAGACTTTGATAACTTTTTCGTCAGCGTTTTTTGTTAAGAAGTCTTAAACAAAAACTTATTTTCATCATTTCGATGTAATTTTATAACTTTTTACTTTTTGTCCATCTTCTCTTAGGGTGTAATTGCTTACAGCCAGTGGTTTGAGATCCAAAAAATTCTCATACATAAGTTCATGCACTGTGAAGGGCGTACCTTTTTTTTGCAGTTTTAATAAGAGTTATGTACTAATCGGGAACATAAATAGGTGAAGTTCTTAAAGCCTTCGAAATGTTTCTCAAAATAAAGAATTGACTACATCTTCCTCATTTTACGTGTGTCCTTTAATAAAGAATTTATGAGTGATGCTTCTCAATTTTGAGAAATTTTCCAGCCAGCATGAATTAGTTTATTTGCTGAACAGAGTAATTTTTTTGTTGACCACAAATTATTTTTTGATGACATATAAAAAATTAGATCAAAGTCGTTAGAAGTTTCTCATTTAGGTTCTTTAAATACATAAGCACGCATGATCCAATTTCATTTACACCTCGAGCTCCTTCTCTCTCATTCTAAACAAAAAAACTGATACGTAAACACAATTATGAAAATAACTTGGTTAAAATATTTACATCTTTTAGTACTCAATCTGAAGTTCGAGTATTTTTTGTAAGTAATGTTTACTTATAGATGTAACCCTACAGTTGACTACTAGAAATTATTCTTATGGTGTCTATTTAAATATGTTATCAGAAAAGTTTTATAAAAATTGAAATATGATATAAAACAAAATTACAACTAAAAATATACTTTTATCATTATAACAACTGTAACCAGAAAACAATTTTATATAATTTATGAAAACATTTGATTTAAATGTAATACGTATATCAAAATATTCCTCAAAAAAAAAAAAAAATATAATACAGTTTATTTCGAATCAACCTTAAATATTTACAATATAAGCTTGTTTTTTTTCTTTTAATGCTTTTTAAAGTTGTACAGCACGCTCATAAGAAACCTTTCATATATTTTTATTGCTAAATTGTCCGTAGATGTAATGGTGAGAGTTCATTCATTCTGCTCACATATGGAAGTGAAGAGGAAGGAAGCAAGAAGTGTAATTATTCTCACATATAATTGGTAAATCTGATCCAATCGTACATAAGTTATCACATAAGCGATTTAATATACAATATAATTAAAGATGCGTAAAAAAAAATTGTCTTCAAGAATATTCTGAATAATTCAACTTGGAAATAATGACTACTTAACAACCATAAAACATAAAAATCTAGGAATATTAATCAGCAATTTTCAAAAGGTGAAGTAAATATAAAATACAAACAAGAAGTAAATAAACAGAACATTAATTAAAACTTATTTTGTTCAAACAAGCTGAAGAATCACGCTAAAGCCTTTTGAGCGCTGAACTTCAACCGCTTTTTCACGGCGATTAAACACTGAAACTTAAAAGCGAGTACCCTTAGCTACTAATAGCATTTTGCACCTATGTACACGTTCTCGCCTTATATAATGATTTTTTTAAATATTTATATGTAAAAATAGCATTGTATTAAATTTAATTTTAACATTTCTATTAATTTAAATTCAGTTTCGATTAACTAGAAAATTAGTCGTAATATATTTTCAATACACCATACAATGGTTGAAACCAAGTTTAAGCGATTGTATATTATGTAAACGTATAAGTTTCTTGTAATAATAGGACACAACATGTAATTTATATTCATTTAATAAGCGTAAATCCATTATGGATCTAATGATTCACAAAATAATAGTAAAATTATACTTTTTCAACATTAACGAACGTAACTGGAACTATAAAACGTTAACGATAAGATTATATATTAGTAAATAAAGACCGCCTAAGTGTGAATTGGACTCGCGCACGAAGGGTTCCGTTTTATCAAATTATATTAAACTTATAAGTTTATATTTCTCAAAGACGCCATGAAAACCAAAGGTATTGCTGTAGCCGGTACCGAAAATAACCCATGCCTCAAAAGTGCGTATTTCACCAACTACTGATTTAAATAAAAAAGTTGCCAATAACTTTTAAGGCCTATATAGCAATTAAAGATCTGTAACTCCATTTTAATTTACCTGTAACTCGATTTTAGTTGATTCTGTAACTTAAATTTAATTTAGCCACGGTAAATAGCATTTACCGTCAGGAAAACATGAGTGATGACCCCGGTATACTACATTATCTGAGTCGGATCTCTCGTTCGCAACTGTATGTGGGTCTGTTACTCGAATGCCGTTTGATTGTTTGTTCCGAATCTTGTATTACAAAAACGAAGTCATATTTTATTTCACCGGCCAGAAAGTTCACAATAATTTCCAGTACTATTCATCAGCTTAGTTTGTGGAGTTTACTAGAGCGCTATTTAAATATCTATAATTGCAAAGTAATTGTCTTTGATTAAGCCTATTGTTTAATCAAATAAACAATTACATTGACACCTAAAAAATTTTGATTTTGAAGGCTTTTTTTGTTCCAGGTCTTATATTACATTGTAAAATCATATTTTATTTCACCAGTATGCATCATGCATGCATGATGCATACTGGTGCATGTTCACATGTTCACAATAATTTTCAGCATCAGCATGTTCACAATAATTTGCAGCACACACTTTTTTCATGTGCACAGCACACACATGTTTATATTACAATGTATAAGTAGTCCTTACATTAATTTACTGACCAATGTTCAGTGTTAAATGTTGGTAAATTGTTTGTTCCGTTAATTTAACTTAAATTTTTGTTTTTATATGTTTTTTTTATCTCCATTCTATTTATACATTTCCAATATTACAAATTAGCTGTGGTCGTTAAAAATATACCAGTAAATATACCGAATAATTGTAACTTAGAGTGTAAAAACAATGATGGAGACTACCCTTTACCACTCAAAAAATACGGACTTTTAAAAAGTTTCAGTCCAATCGAAATATTCCAATATCATTCAAATTAATACTGCTTATGATTCGCTACCTAATCTATGAAAATTGATAATATTTTAAAATGTTATCAATGTCATAAATTATTTCATACTTTTAAAAAAAATAATAAATGCGATTATTTGTAATATGTTATTTAAATTCTAAAATAAATACCAATAAGCATGAGGATACAGCTTGGGGTTTAAATAATAAAATATTGAGTATTGAAAAAGAATCTATTTTTTGTACACATTACGTTTACGTTCAAAAATTTATCTAAGTTCTTGCTAAGCATAACCGGCTTGTTCAATATTAATTGATGTTTGAAACCGACACTAATAATTCGTCTATGTTGACACTTCAATAAGTATTTACTAGCTTGATGTTTATTGAATTTAAAAACTCTTGTTAATATGTCCCTGAATTCAGTATTGAAAATGAGAGTATATGTAGTGGATCATTTTAATTTCTCGGTTTAAATTTATTTTTTTTAAATACCTTTAATTAGATATTCTTGGAGCTTTTTTTCTTAATGTTTTAAGCCTTTATGTACAGAATGATTTCGTCAATGCTCTAAATAAGAATTTTAATTATAATACTGGTTAGCTTGCTCACCTATTTATTTATTCTAGTTTCAAGAACTATGTAGCTAAGCTTAACTAAATTTCCATAATGAATCTAAACATTTCATTAATTTTTTTTAAATTTTCATTTGTTGTTTTTAGGGTCCCATTTGTGAATGGTCTAAACGGAGCAATATAGTTGTGAGAGCGTTGCCTGTCTACGACCAAACTAGAATTTTTAAAATGGCTTAAATGTATATTTTGTGATGGCTCACGTATGTAAGCGGGCTGAAATTTTGTTTTTGAAAAGGCATTTGGGATATCTTTGAGAAAAGCTCTATAAGTAGAGCACACATGTATTTTTTATAGAAAGACAACAAATTTTAAGACTAAAAATTGTCTTTTTGGACCAATTACAATTTCACAAACACAATATGTGGTAAACTGTATTTCGGTTATTTATATACTTTATTTAAACAGAATCTAAAAAGAGTTAAATAGACAATATTTGGGATGAAAATATTTCAGTATCATTGTCGGTTAAGGAACATGGATACTGTTCATACAATTCAAAAGAATCATATCGTTAATACAATTCAAAAGAAATTATTTGTTGAAAAACTAAAGGTACTTTAAATTTAGCGCAATCAACGGAAATAATATAGAAAGTCGTGATCGGAATTTTCCAAGTGGCAAATCATTTTGAAATTAAACTGGCGTCTTTAAAATTAATTGAAATACGGTTATTTATTTTCAGTGTTCCTCCATCACAAATGTTTTTCTCAGAGACTATAGGACGTTAGATAGTTGATATTGGGCACGTTTATAGAATGTGACCTTTTAAATATGTTAATAAAACACATGAATTGTTATTTTGGGGTTTAATTAATGGGCTTAAATTGGTTGATTGGCCTAACAATCATGTTATCAAATTAAGTTTGTTAAAGTACAAATTCAAAAATATAACATTTATTTTTTAACTTCTACCGTTAAAACTGATACTAGCTTTCTTATTAATAGTAAAGGATGCCCCCACTTATGTGCAATTATAATAAACTACATACTTAATGTAATACCTAGACAGAAGCAAAATAATAAATAAAGGCAATAAAACGTAAACAAATCCAACAACCTTTTCAAAAACGTGTTACATAATATAAATATACTGTTAAAGAGGGATTTACTACTTTTTTGTGTTGTCCGTATACACACACACACTAATAAACTTTGAGACTACTCGACGGAATTTGGTTAAACTTTCATTAAATTAGACTTTGATCTTTCGGGATAAGTATAGCTTATCATACGGACCAACTTGTTGTATCGAAAGAAGTTGAGTATTAATGATGAACGTGAGAAAAATCAGAAAAAAATTCTTTTTCGCCTTGGTTGATAAAACCATAAAATCAACTAATCAAACTAATGCATGAAAAAATTATTTTTATAATAAAAATATCGATTCATTGAAACTTACTGGTTTAGGAGATGATAATGGCTAGAAAATTAGTGACTGGGTTTTAAGAACGGTATTGACTAGGAATATGGAGCTTGGTTATATCGACTTATTACTGTACTCATTTGAGCACTAAATTTTTTAAAAGCATATTAATACCGCATTATACTTTAAAAATATTATACGCTATTGCATAATTCTAGCACAACGTACTATTCACTGAAAAAAAAGACAATAAAGTGTGAGTTGAATTTGCGCTCTGAAAATTCCGTACCATTATATAGTATTATCGTAATGAATAAGTAGATATTGTACAAATGTACAAAAATAACGAAAATTTAAAAAAATACAGAAAATTTTATCCCCATTTAATTATACCACATAGAATAAGAAATAAAACCTAGCAAAAATTTTAAGATTTCAGATTATCTATAAACAGCTACAGCACTTCAGATGAATGAGTCAGGGTAAAATATTGGAAGAATCTATCTTTTTTGTTAAAATGAGTTAGAAGTTTGAGTTTATACAAGACATAAGATCATCCTTATACAAGACATAAGATCAACCTTGAAAAATTACGATAATGAACTGAAATCTTCCCACCATTGACTTATTATTTGGAATCTATGTAAAATTTCGCTCAAACGTACTTTTTTAGCGATTAGTCAACCGTGGTTTATTTCGTAATAGATTTATATAATTGTAATCCATTTTTGCCCTGATATTGCTCATGAATTAATTTAACTTTCAAGTTTTTATATATTAAAACCCGAGAGATTACGTAATGACTGCACTAGGATTTTATATCAATGATATAAAATGAAAAAGCAATTTTTAGTTACAATATAATATCTAATGTAATGTAATAATATCTAATGTAATGTAATAATATGTAATGCCATGTAATTTCAAATTGAAAATGTAATAAAATCTAATTTTATGTAATTATTCATAAAATTAGATTTTTCCTGAAATTAAATAAAATATAAAGATATTCAATATAACACTATTATTAAAATTACTTTCAGATATAACCAGAATTCAGATGTAAAAGTAATTTAATAAGAGAATTCAAAATACTTAATATTAGTTTAATTTTCTGTATTTAAATATTTAAAAAAAAATATTTATTACTTTTTTACACATATTAATTAATAATTTTTATATTGGAAATTTTTCATCATAGGAATGTCAATTTATAACATTAGTGAATGTTAGAAAATCCTATGGTTTACTGAATTAAATGTAGTTAAGAAATATTGTGTTGAAGTTATTGATAGTTTTAGCTAAGTTAAGAGGTATTGCAAATTAAAACAAACAGAAAGCCAGAGAGAAAATAGTTTTTATCAGACATTTTCAACTGTTTATACTTCTTTTTTTTAAGTAACAAATAGAAACAAAGTTTTTGTTCGAAGTAATGAGTAATCAACTCACAAGAACGCTTTAATCAGAACGTCGCGTATTAAAATTTTACATTTCTATATCATACTAGAGCATGTTATAATTAAAAAAAACATTAGATATCAAAAAATAACGGGCGCTTCGCTGGTCAACTAAGTTTTAAACAAAAGGCTTAAATAAAATGCATGACAGTCACTAGGTAAAACTGTTTTCAATTGCTGTAAGTGGTTATACTTGCCATTAATTTGAAATTGCCTTAATAGGCAATTTCTTCGAATGGAGTTCTGGATATGTCACTTCATTCGGTTATAATTTAGCTGGCTGTGGTAGAGGGATTTTGCGTCTAAGGCTAGCTTTACTTCGATAGTCCTCGTGTTGTATCCCATTACTCTAACGTCATGTTATGTACTACTTGTGGATCGCCTACTTTGTGGCCTGCCAAATACTCTTATAAATAAAATTCTCAGAACTGGCGTAATTCTTAATGAAATTGTAATCTAACAGAACTGTTTCGTACCGCATGAGGCTACGGGTTTCTTTGGTTATGGTGACATAATCACTTGGCAAGTGAATCTCCCAATTTTTTAATTTACACTCAATTGCGTTATGAATCGAGTCTCACTACATTTGAGGTCTGGGTTCTGTGTTATTGTAATATTGTAATTTTGGCTTAAATTTAATAACGCATTAGACAGTATATTTTATTATTTATTTTCAGACAGATTTATTTCATTTATTATTAGACAGTTATTGCTGAATGCAATGCCTATCCAAATAATCAATTACGAACGTACTGAAAGTGCTTGAAGTTAAATCGACAGAAGTTTCGTCGAACCAATAATATGTGCAGTGGTATGTTGCTAAATTAAATGCAGTAAAATCGTGACACGTTAATTTTGTCTTAAAATATATGGCGCTTGCAGTTAAGAAAGGACAAATCTTTGCAGCCTCTAATCTTTGCAGTCCATGGTAAGCAATATAAATTCTCTCGCAGCACCTTTTCCTTGTCATGTTTCTTTTCTTTTCAAGCCCTGTTCTTCAAATTTATATGTATCTGATAATCCTTTTCATTTAAATTCCCATTGAACTTGAATAAGTAACTTTTCCCATTGAAGTTGGAACAAGTGACTTGAACATGTATCACACATGTATTTTTTTAGAGTATACATACAGTAGGAGATTTTTCTCGTGGAATTTCTTTTCAAACTTAAATCGGCACATTTCAGGTTCTTCTGCTCCTATGCAGTAAGATTTGTTAACTTTGTATAATCCAGAAAGAGAGTGATACATTGATTCTATTAACAACTTACTTGAATCCCTTCGCGCATAATGTGACCGCAATTTTGAGAGGCAATTCAGAAAATTTATTTTTGTATACTTCTTCCAGGGTTGAACACATTCCAAAGTCATCCTGTTTAACTCATGACTGAACCATATAAAACCAAGGGAGAGTGTACTGAGCAACATTTATTTGCATACTTGGACTTTCTCGGAATTCTTTTTATCTATTTGCAATGGATGGGTCAGAGTTTCTTTGCGCCTAAAATCCTCACCAGTTAACTTAGTCTTTCTCGATGCTTGCGAGTGTTTAACTAATCTTAATATATAATATTCTACATCTTCAAATTTGGAAGTAATTGCCTTGTCATAGTCATAAGAATTATTAATACTATGTTGACTATGGTCTGCAGTTGACGTATTTCTGAGGAAAGCTATTAATATTGATAGACTATTAAAGCGAGATATAGAAACTGTTACTGATATTTTTTAAGGTTTTGAAAGTTATTTATGATATCATGTGTCAAACCCGATAATGATACCGATCTAATTTTTTGGCGAAAGTAGCCAAAAGTTGGTGGGTATCGTTTGGACAACACACACTATTGTTATAGAATGGGAGTTCAGGGTTTCCAATCACAAGTGGACGAGTAGTGGTTGCTTTGCAGCGCGGGCGCAGCCTGGTTTTTGGCAGATGAAGTGTGTTGAATCGGCATTGGACTGGAAAAGTAATTGACACAAATTTTCATTGACTCATAGATAATTTGTTGCCAAATTCAAAATCTCACACAATTATTAACTTCGTCTCCGTAAACCTTAAAAATACTCACAAATAAATGAAACTACGTGATGTAGTATTATTTCTACTTTCTTTAATTTCTTTACCACGACCTAGGTTTCGTTGTATTACAACATCTTCAGGTGGGATATTAGCAAAGATTTCGACCAAATATTTCTTTATGCTCCTGGGTAGCCGGTTCTCTCAAATTGATTACTTTGTCTTTATTTAATTGGGCCAGTATCTTTGTTGATCTTAATCCTTTAAAAATTAGCTGGTCATTGTTCGACATTTTTCCAAAAAAAAGACATAATAGGAAATGAAAATGAAATTTTACAGCTTTATCTTCTACCTAATAATTTTAGTTTCCCATTCAGGATTTTTTGCAAAGCAATAATCCTATCTACATTACATAAACACCTGATAGGATCAAATACTTCAATTATTGAAGTTGTAGTTCCTATCTACGTCACGTAAAGATGTTAATAGATAAAACACTTTAATTACATTAATAATCATCAACATTAATGGTTTCTATACCGATAAAAGAAGCAACAAATATGATCTTCTAAATAAAAATCGTTGCAGAAATTTCTAGTCTTCAGATTCCTAAATTTTTACTAATTTGCACAAATTCACTAACTACTATTAATACATGTGGTGTTATTAACATTTTCTTACCTTATCTGAACGAATACATATCAGTTCAATACTAAAACCATTAAAAACAAAAAAAAATCCCGTTTCAACTTGCTAATTACACGAAACCTGAACGACTACACAAAAAAATAGTAGTGGCTGCCACCCACGTGCCGTCAGGTAATCCTCTCTCTTTCACATCTTACAATATAATTGGCGTATTTTCGCTTCCCTCAACTTCCCTCAGAATGCGGCCAGAAGCGCTAGAATAAATACGCGTCAGACGTAGGTAGAAGATATTAGCAACAAAATGTACGTAAATGTCTATTATTTTTTTAATATCTCACCAAATATTACAAAATTCTGGTATACAAAAAGGTGGTCTGGCTAGTGCATAGGAAATCGTATTTTGAATCCATTACAATAAGAATCACAAAAATGACAAAATGTCAGTAGGAAGTTATTACACTTCGTCGTGATATGCATTATTTTTCGGGTAATAAGTTAAACGTTTTTTGAAATCTTTTATTAAATGACCCGAGAAATCCTTGTTTCTTTGGTCCATTATAGAATAAATAATAATATTATTTTAGAAATTTTACATGTGAAAATTCCTGTTGGAATAAATAAATCATTGTGAACGATATCTTATAAACGAAGGCACCTATTATTAAACTTATAAATTTTCAGTAGTTTCGCTGCCCAGGAATTCTAGAAGGATTAATTTAATTCAAAAATTCCATTATGCTTTTAGCCTTTTTTTTGTTTTCAAACAAAGGAAGTTTATTTTCACATTTATTAAATTATTGTATTGGTCATAACAACAACACACAATTGTCATGTTTTATAATGCTACAGCAATTGGAAGTGCATGAAATTTAAGCTTGTAGATTCCATTATATTATTACATACAGATCAACTTAAAAATTGTGCTAAAAATAAAATAACTCTTTACTACTCATTTATTTTCAGTTCAACCCATACATTAACATAGTTTTATCGCTCAAGATTTAAAGACGTAAAAGCGGTTTGCAACATCACGCGTCTTATCACTTCGATGATCGTACCGCGTACGCTTGTACACAGTAGGGCGCTTAATCCTTCGTTAATGTTAAAATAATGCATCCTGAAAACGGGATGGGATACGAGAAAAAATTATTGAATATTGTCGTTTTCCTTTTTTCTCAATAATTCATAGAATCCGGCCTGCTGTATTAATTTAACAAACGGTTGTATGTGAACATATATTATGTAAATATAAATATTTTTTATTTAATTTTAATTATGCAAAATCTATTTCAAATTGTTATAAGGACTTTTTTAAAGTATAAATTTCAGTAACCATTTATTACATTTCAAACATAAAAATAAGTATTATTTTATCCAAAGAATTATTCTGTTCCGATCTGCAGAAAAGCTATGAAACATTCGAATGACTCAACAAAGTACAACTCCATAAAGTATCTCGTTTAATCAATATGTAAATTGGTTTCTGTAGCCCGGAATATTATTAAGATTTAGGACGGAAATATAATAAGCTTTGATGATAAAAGTTTTCTAGCTCCAAGTTTTACATACACTTTCGAAGTTTTTGTTTTCCTACTAAAGGAAAATTTTGTGCGTTTTCACATTTCAGCAGTCCCTGATTTCATTTCCTCTGTGAATTATATGGACTTTGTTAGTTTGCAGAGAGTGAATGTAATGGTTATTCTGATGCATTTTTATTTGAAGGATATAAAGTTGTTTAAGTATATCACATGTAGGACCGATATTATACTGAATAATATTTTAATACCATATATAAAGTTAAAAGAAAACAAAGATGTCGTTTAATCTGTAGGAGTAGTACAAGATATGAGTATTGTTAAAAGTTTTACTTCTATCGATTATTTTCTTCTCTTTATTTCCTTCTTGTGATTATTGGTTAAAACAACTCGGTCTTGAGCTTAAAGACGCTGTATGGTTCTAGCTATTCTATAAAGAGCCTCATGAATATCCTATAGCGCTCATCTGTCTCTGGTGCAATCGCATTGACCAAAACAGCATTTTGAGATGCGCCCAATCTAGATATTTTTTCGCTCCATTGACCGCTTTAGGTATGAAATTATGAAATTTCTTGGTAGCTTAAACACTAGTTAGTTTAATATCATTATAAATTACTTATCTTTCTGTCTTTCAGTTTATTTTTCATATTATACTCTTGTATTTAAATTATTTTCCTCCATGATACATGCATATGTCAAACGTTTTGGGTATATCTGTAAATTAGGCGTGGTTTTTTATATATATACCCGTTTTGGGTATATCTGTAAATTAGTAATAAATAAAATATATCATCGCTCTTTATCGATACATAAACAAACAGCAGCAAAACTTTTTTAAAACTGTAATCTTTCAATGTAATTCCATCTGAATTTGACGATAATAAAAGAAAATGTTCATATTCGAAAATTAAAAACAGAGTAACATTAACTATATTACTTAAATCCTCTTGCTATATACTGATTAGTCTAAGTTACGTAAGTTAGTTAAATAGATTCTTAACAAAAAATAAAAATTGAAATTATTAAATGACGACATCATATCATTCTTTAAAATTATGTACCATTCGTTGAATGGCATAAAGTTGTAATGAAAGAATTAATATTTTTGTATCAGTGCTAGGCGATTATTCAACCTATAAATGTCACTAAACCATAATTAGATTTATTTTAGTTATAAAATAGTGTGTACCAGTATCTGGCCCATAATCTTGACATTAATAACTTTAGTAAAATGGTAATTAATTCTTATAAGAGCCATAAAATATTTCTATCTTTCCTGAGACATATAGTTAAAGAAGCATACCTTATATAGATAATGTAAGCTAGTTAACCTCAGGTCAGATACCACAGGACGGTTTCGTTTTGCGTGTTGTGGGTTTCTTGACCTCTCATGGTAATTTAACCGCGTTTCGTTCAGGAAGTCGTTGAATAAATTATTAAGAAATCTCTCTTTATTAAATTATGTATTTATTGTTTCCTGTTGAATTAAAAATTTCGTGAGGATGATTATGACTATGAATAACTATGAATTTTAAATAGACTATGAATAACTACGAATTTAATTAAAACTACGAATTTTCGTAATAAGAAAACACGGTTTAACTCTATGGAAAATTTCGGTTTCAAACTCTTAATATGAAAAACTAATCAAATTATAAAGCATAATTCGATTACTGAATAATCAGATATGATAACGTTCTTAAATAGTAAATACTAAGAAGTGAGTCAAGGAAAAAAATTCAAGTTAATTACGCAATGAGCAAGACTTAAAACTACTAACAGATTGGCACTTGGATCGAAATGCTATTACAATGGAATAAATTCAAATTCAACTTTAATTTCATAACTAAGTATTTATCATGAAATCTGGAAGATGTTTATATGATGGTTATTGAAACTGACTCGATATTACTTGAGACTCAGTTAACTTTTAAATAGTTAGTAATCATTATTATTTTTTTGCCAGCAAAGCCCGATAAGCATATAGCTTAAATTCTAACTGAATTTCAGAGTCGCTGGTCGCAAATTAGAGTATAATTTATGTACTGTATATTACCTACTACTAGGGACCTACCAATCCAAATTGAATATTGTAGGCCGAATTTGAACGCCTATGTGTTGAAAAAGTTATATCAAATTATTTTATTTCAATAATATATTTCTATTTGGAAAAATGCTGTAAATATTATTATGATCCGAGTACAGAATAAAATTTTACAAATTAATAAAATAAATCAATGCATTTTCTTTACAAAAATTTGGGAATATTCTATTGGTTTTTTTGTGATTCACTGTTGTAATATTTTATGATTAATTACTTGGAAACAAACAGCGTCTCGCATAGAAATAAAGTAAACAGCAAGCTCTTCCAATAGAATAGTTGATATGTACATAAATACATATATGTTATACATATATATACACACACTCACATATATATATATTTATATATATATATATATACATTTATATATATATATATATATATATATATATATATATATGTGTGTGTGTGTGTGTTTAGAATGACACCGCATTAGACTCATCATTCAGAGGCTGATTACCCTATTGCGGGTAGCTGGCTATTTCTAAATTGACTAATTTAGTCAAATTTTACAAAAGTGCTTAATAATATAAAACCATATTTGAAAAAATCATAAAAATTCATTAAAAATAAGTGACTGATGTGCTTCTAAATTTAAAGATATGGATAGAGTAGGACTGTCTTTCTGTTTTATTTCAGTCGCAATCCCGTCGAATACAATTAGCATTTTTAAAAATAAGACCGTAATTCAGTATTTTCGTCCTCATCTAAACGTTAAAGTCAACTTTTCACGAAATTATGATTCCTGAAAACCTTCTGGAAATGATGGTTCATGAAATTAAAATAAAACCTAATAAAATACGGGGAGGTATAAGTATTAAAAGTAACGTCGAATATTTCTGGTGCACCATCGAGTGGAGACTATTATTTTCCAAGTCTCATTTTCTCTGTAAGTTTTAAAACGATTTGTACTGTGGTCCGCTTCTCCCGGAATTTTGAATTATAAAACAATCTGAAAAAAGTTCTTTTTTTAATGTGCCAGTGAATTTATTGGACTGCATAACAAATAAAGATTGATTGAATTACCCGCAATAGCTTGTATCGGAAAGTTTTAATTTGGGAAATTAAAAAAATCAAAAGCATTTATCAAAAGTAACGGTGAATGTTTTTGTCGCACCATCGATTTTTAATATGCTCCCTCCTCCTCAAATTTTGAATTAAAAATAAACAGAAAAGAAGTTTCCTTTCAATTAACCATTCGCGAACAATGAAAACATGGGTAGTATAGTCACTTTTCGGTATCTATTGGGTAGTAATGGGATAATGCACCCTCAGAATTTAATGGGTCGAGTTTCGAATAAATGTATTGGTATGCTTTCAAGACTGTCTCAAGAATTAAGACTCGTAGAAGATTATAGCATGAAAGCCGCCTTTAGATGAAAAAGTAATGAGAATGAGCATTTGTCAGAATGTTCGAAACTAAAATAGGTTTTTCATTATAAAAGTGAGTCGCTATTTATTGACGAATCCATAACAAATTATTTGCGGCATGTTGCCTTAATTGCCTTAATGTTTTTAGCAGAATGGCTAGAATCCATTTTCACATATTCCAACATGTGCTTCTCTAAATATTGCGAAGTTGAATATTATGCGTCAGCGTCAATCATTTCCACTAACAAGCAATTTACGAAGGACATATCCATCCACAGCTAAATAATTTTTTCCACAACGTAACGATATTGTGTATTATGCCAAAAAACATTTGTATAAAAATTACCAAAATTTATATCCAGAAGCTTATTCTATCTAAATCTAAATATTATCTGAAATATTTGCAACCTTCATAGAGTCAATTTTACATTAATATAGAAAACAAATAATTATTAAACTTTGAAAAATATAACTTCACTATTAAGTTTGATATATATTCATAAAATGACTAACTGCTTTGAGTAAATACCTTACATACTATTAAGAGCGCTTTAAGAGCTACACATTCTAATAAAGATAAACCACATAACAGTTTTTATTCCCATAGTTTACAGACTCTAATACAAAACAAAATTATAGAACTATTGAAAGTTTCTGTCCCAACAATTTAACTAATTTTGTGTAAACATGAGAAGAGTAGACAAATGTCCTTAAAATATTTCAAAGCCGTTTTGTTATAATTTCAATCTTTTCGATACAATCAACATATTTGTTAAATTAAATGTCCTTGTTAAGTTATTACCTTCGAAATATTTACAAATTTTTATTTTCAAAGGAGGTCTCATCAAGCAATAATTAAAAATAAAAATCCGTCTGTATATACTAATATCCCAGTATATACCAAGATTCACAACCTCACTGAACAATCCCTCACTACGTTTACGTTGCGTAAAATTTCCAATCAACTAAAAGCGCTGACCAAGATTCCCAAGAGTTTCCTATACTCCCGAAAGTAATTATACCAGCCAGCGTTAATGCAAATTATATTCTGTCGCAATCAAAACTTAAACCTTCCATTAGGCTAAGTGCAGCTAAATTGGTATGTAAAGAGCCATTGGCGGGTAATCGCCTCTAGAGTCCGGTTTCCAAAAGCCGCAAAGCGAGCGGTCAAGTACTTGCAAACCTTTGAGTG
Organism: Druceiella hillmani; assembly: GCA_039881145.1. NCBI lineage: Eukaryota > Metazoa > Arthropoda > Insecta > Lepidoptera > Hepialidae > Druceiella > Druceiella hillmani. The sequence continues at coordinate 35,221,986 of JAYKKI010000002.1, read as the reverse complement.
GATAGTGTTGAAGTCTTTATCGGGGCTTGTCGAATCACGTTCTATGGAAGGAGCGCAATTAAGAAATTTTTGTTTGTTTACTTACACGCTTGTTTTTGTCGTTTTTTCTCGCAACTTCTTCTCAAAGACTAAACGGACACTACATCTCAGTAAGATTACCTCAATAAATACGGTCTTTTCGAGTCGATGGCTGAAAAAGTAAAGGGGTAAAGGGAATATACATTGCAGGTGTAATTTTTGGCGTTATAATATTTGAGGAATTTTGCTTAGAAATAAAAAAAAGCAAATAAGGCTTCAGTTTCACTTCAAAACTATTCAGTGATTTTACATTACACATTAGGATTACATGACATTAGAATCGATAAACAAAGGTACGCGAAAAAATATTGTCTCACCTCATAAACATTTTTACTTACTAGGCCCATTACAATTATTGCTCATGTTTGCAAAAACAAATCAACAAAAAGAAATATTTCAATATCTTTCTGAATTTCTTTTCACTCTTTGAAGCTGAATTATTTCTGTGTTCTCTAACTTCTAATGGAAAGTTCGTAATGTTATATATACAACTTGTACATTTACGTAAATTTTATTAATGGTTTAACATATTGTTACTTATTCAATGTATTATTATCAAGATGACCACTCTGTTTCCATAATTATTTAATTTATTTAAGACCAGCATAAATTTAAATAGTTGTATAAATATTGAATATTTTTGGCGTTAATTTTTTAGAAATTCATTACTCACAATTAAATGAAACTACGTGATGTAGTACTATTTCTACTTTCTTTAATTTCTTTACCACGACCTAGGTTTCGTTGTATTACAACATCTCCATTGGTGGGATAATAGCAAAGATAATATCTTTGCTATAATATCCCACTTGAAGATATTGTAATACAACGAAACCTAGGTCGTGGTAAAGAAATTAAAGAAAGTAGAAATAATACTACATCACGTAGTTTCATTTAATTGTAGTTGTATAAAATAATTCGTTCCACAGATTCTGCAAAGTTATTTAGCTTTATAAATCATGATCAATTATTCAACATGAGACCATTTGAAAGGTGCTGAAAAAATTATTGCATTAGTTTGAAAGAAGGTTGATTGATTGTAAAATCTATATCAGAATTATATACGTGTAAAATTTTATGCATGTGGATTTAAAATTGTGAAGTTGGGGCAGATGGTTGTATGAGAGTCCTCATAAGAGTTATAAGAAACTCTAGTTTTACTATGGACCCCAAAAATGGAACTCTGTATGAGTCCATTTTAACATATCTGACTAAAACCTTATGATTTTGATGAGTTTACGGATGATATTAAGTCAGTACTTAACAGCACTAATATTTATTTAATAGATAGGCTCCTTGGCGAGATTGAGTTGTAACTAGCGTATAATTCATGGTTTACTTAAATAGATGTCGTATGTATTATGATCTCACTGTTACCCTAAACGTACCTTTTAATGTTTTTAAAATTGATTTTTGCTTGCATTTCAAATATACTCGTAAACTAAAAGAGTATATTTTCATTTATTATTTTATATCGAAATAGACCAGGAAATCGTCGAATATAAAATCGTCGGTAAAATCAAAAGTACACACTCCACGTTTTTTTCTTTTATTTATATTTTTTAAATATTATTTCCAATATTCATATATCTAAATATTAACAGGAGAAATTTAGGTTATTTAAATGCAGCTAATAATTAGGCAAAAATTATTGAAAAACATTTAAATTAAAAAGTTGTCTTTAAATATAAAAGAGCAAAATGATCTCACAACTCTGAATAGTAAATTTTGTTTTTATAAACTTCAAACAAAAATAATATTATTGATAAAAAATAAACTTTCATTAGAAAAAAGAACGTGTGGTGAATGATATCAGTTTTTGTAAATGTAAGTCTAAATATTTAGTTATGTAGTTATTGTATCGTCATCGGTTCTTGATACGTGTACAAAATTTTAAATAATTCGGATGTCTGGGTAAAAATTTTATTTATTTATTCATATTGCTACAAAATTGTATATTCTAATTCTTTTAACTTTTTATGTTTTCCAAATTTTTGATTTTGAAACTATTATATTTTAATAAATTTTTTATGTGTGCCAAATTTTTAATAATTCAGACGTTTAAAAGTGGGTGAAAATTTAATTGAAAGATGCTGTTACATTCATATATACATACATAAATGTGAAGCTAATATAAAGCGGGATAAAAACTATGAAAATTACTCTCCAAACACCACTAATAAACTTTGTATATATATCATATATCCAGTTGTATCCTTAATTTTAATTACTTTTTCCTTATCTACATGACCACGACACATTAAAACGGTAATTAAATTAATTTCCTACCAGAATCAACTTGACAGAATGACTGAGTACGAATGTAGAAACATAATTTATCTTTTTAAGCTTGCTGTAAAATTGTATGGTCGGGATTTGCTAATAGGTGGGAATAATACGTTAAATCCTCAAATGGTTGTTTGGTTTCGTGGCCAGGTGAGACGAAGAAGCGGCTACAAATTTCCATGCATAGAAATTACCTATTTGGCGATCTTTATGTCATTTAGATCTTGGTATCATTTAGGCTGCGATATCAAAATCGCACGACAGTTAAATATATGGTCCGTGTTTAGCGGGACGACACAGTTATTACAGGGATATTAGGTTCTAGTACCATCAGGATGGATTTTTATGCCTTCTAAGTCTTATCCTGTTATTACCCTCTTTCATTGTTATGAAATATTTACAACATTGGAATTATCTGTCTATTTCTGTACTTTTCTATTTATGTTGAGTTTCATTGAATACAAGCACTACCACTTAAAGTTGTTAGCAGAAATTTGCGTTGAGAAGATTTAAATCGGCAAACGATCCATTGACGATAGATTATAATTAGTTATTATCCATTCTATGGCTAATATATAATTAGATATAGCTACTGAATGCTAAAAGCTGCCACGTTAGTATGTAACGACGAATAAGGTGTCGCCAGAATTTAGAACAAATTATATACGTTAATAGGCAATGTTCGGTTGATAACTTCATTGACTTGTTAGTGTGACAAATTTGTGTTTATCGCATATTTGTGTGCACAAACTATCTGCTGTAAAACAAAATATTTATTTATATTACAGGAAAAGTTTCTAAAATTATTCGGGTAGTTCTAAAAGTTCATACCACGAATTTTGCCTAATTACAAAGTTAATATTAATTTTTACTAATTTCTGCAAATACTCACAATTTATTAAAATCTTCCAAAATGGCAGTTTTATTGATTTATGTTTTTTTTAAGTTTTGTGTAGTGTATTCTACAGAGATAAAGTATTTTTTCCTTGTTATTCTTTGATATATTATTATAATATGCGCCTTATTTTGATATTTTCTTCCTCCATTGATTATTTCAGAAAAGCGTTTAAGAAATTACTTTACAGTTCACGATTTCCCATTAGCTAGAATTTTGCTAATTATAATTTATATTTGTTTTCGATATTCCTTTTCAGTGCTTTTTGCAAATTTAAAACATTTTGTCTTCCTTGTTCATCATCTTGAATCTACCTGTCAGATTGACATGTGGTTTTTAAGTTACGCTCTTAATTTTGCCAGTAGCAAAATAGTTTAGATTTTAATAAGCAAAGTATACGTCTGTAGTGTTAGTGCGGCAATGTTCCTACTCAATTACGTTAAATATACTCTTTAACGCTCTATAAAATTAAAATTTCAAAATTCACAGCAAATCATTCCGGTTTTAATTAAAATGGCATAAAGCGTACGTTTGTTGTGATAATTGTTAGTGACCTTCCCTTCGACTGAGTTACATATACTGCTTAATGTGTTAAAAAGTTGTAATTTGTAAATCCATAAAAAATAATGTAGGATTTACTTAGGAGAGTAAAATGCATAGGTTTGGCAGATGTTGAAAAATAAGCAATGTTCCAAAAACAAAAGTTTGTTGTCTCTGTTTCAATTTATTTCAGGTATTAACTTTTATAACTATTTTGTTTACCCGCTACGATATTTATTTCTAGCATTCTACCATAAAATAAATATAAATACTAGAAAACTACAAAAAAAAATTGAATTAATAATAATAATTTCATGTGATGAATAGTGTTGTAATGTAACATTTATATTTGATTGGCTAATAAGTTTTTAATTCCGATTTACTGTCAATAATTTTTATTAAAAATTTGTATGTTACACTAAATTTAATTTAAGTATGCACCATTATTATCTACTACTTGTCGCCATCTAGTTGGTAGTGACAATAAGCCTTTCTTGTAAAATTCCAGTGATTTTGATTCAAAAAAATGCGAGGTCGTTGTACCCAAACTATTTACCCAATGTATGTCTGTACCATATTACGTATGTACCCAACTTCTCATTGTCTCGTATGTACCCAACTTCTCATTGTCAGTTAACTAACTGCTTCAGCCAGACGAAGTTATGTTTCAATGTCAATAACTGTTGGCCAGTATCAACTCCGCACTGAAGGTGACATGATGATAACTCGCGGGGTATCTACACACCGTATTTTGAAACTTTTCCCCATTGGTGCAAGTGTGTTTCTATGGTACCTGACTGTAGTGTAGCTCATTTGCTGATTGACGGGTCGTATTCGTTGAACGTCCAATTCAACAGGACGTCCGGTACGGGGTTCGTCCTCAAGATCGTAGTCCTCATTCTTGAACTTTCTGAACCAAATCTTTTCCATAATTTGATCCAGCGTGGACTCGCTCATCGTATGACATATATTTTTTGTAGCATTCTTTGCATCGTGACCCAGACAAAATTCGTAAATAATGGGATCCGTATTTGATATCGATTTAAATGCATTATATTTTATGTCATTCACTTAAACTTTCGGCGCCAACTGTTGTCAACTGACTGCAATGATGCCTATTTATACCCTACATTAAAACCTTCTAGAAGTTTCAAGAATATTTTTAGAAAAATCCCAAGTTTTAGCTTAAAACTTACTAGCTAACCTAATATAAAATACATAAATTTAAAATATTACTTTCAGAAAATTTTAAATTGACTAACATTACAAAATTATATCACAAACAAGAAGATGGAGGCCTAATGGGATCACTTCTAATATTCATTTCTGAATTTCTAATGTTCAAAAAACTTTGTATGATTCAAAAAAATAAAACAGTAAATTTAAAAGCTAATTTCTGCATCGTTTCTTACAAAAATAAGTTCTTTTTAAATTATGGGAAATATACGCTGTCTGTTGGAAGGTTCAATTGGGAAACGATGGAAGGAAATAATTGGAATTTATTTAGGGAGGCTACATAAGAGAGAACACATAATACCTTTCTAGAAGCCTTTCTTCCATTACCCACCGTTTTAATAATATATTACCCATTTATTTCAAACGTTGTTTCATGTGTTTATACGTGTAAAGCATTATAAAATATATTCTCCTTTCAGCACAGACTAATTTACACAAATATTACAACACTTTCATATGTATAACGATGATATCACAATTAAACTTAACCGCTATGATTGTGCGTTGGGTATATTGCAGGCGTAAAATAAAACACATAAAGAAAACATGTTAATTTGCACCCCAAAGCCGGATGTTATGTCACGTACGCGTATAATGGAGTCACGTAGCTAGCTTGTTATGCTAATATTGTTTGCGAATCCGTTTCCGCGAAGGGCCAAACGGAATTGTGAACGAACGCAGTAATTATTTGGTATGCGTATTACTAATTTGTCGGCGTGAACCAAAATATTTAACAAGGTGGTTGAATGGTAAATGGTGAGGTTTCCGAAAGTAATATTGAATTGAATAAGTTTTAATTATCTCTCTACTCTTACTATAATTCCTTTTACCTAGGCAGAATAAAAAAGATGAAATATAAAATAATATTATCTCGACATGTTTCGTTCCCGCTACTAATTTTAGCACATGGATTGTCTGTTTCATCATGTTGAAAGGAATGAACGATATTAATTACGTATTCTGTGCATGTACGTATACTATATGACAATATAATTTATATATATATATATATATATATATATATATATATATGATAAATATATAAATGGCCAATTAAAATACCAATAAATTCGATGAAACTGTTATTTAATTAAAAGAAAAAAATTATAAAAGAATTTTAAACTATTACAACAAAAGATTTATGTTACTAAAAATGAATCAGAGATTGATAAACCAATGTGTGTAATTCATACCTGCAGAATTTATTTTTTGTGCATACGATTTTATTATTTATTTTTACGTATTAATGTTTTCAAATAAAACAGGAGTAATTGCTCGTAAAATTTTACGTAAAAGACAAATTTACACATAAACACATATGACAGAACCGGTTACAGCGAAATGTGAGATCAGAATATACTTCTAAGCAGGTACACTTAAATTATTTCATATTCAGTTATTGTCTGGAACAAAAAGGGTTTAATTTTTATATTTAGCCATAGTAGATAAATAGTTTAGTTTTACAAGATCTAAAGTATTCGTTTCTTACAAAGAATTATTTTTGATATATGGAATATTCTGAATTAGTATGACTTACATCAATTCTAAGAAATAGGTAACTACTAATTTAACATACCAAGCTTAAAACACTAGAGGAAATATAAGCGAAAATTAAGACGAGGAAATGTAAGCGAAATTTTTCATATTTTACACGAGGATCTCCATTGAGCTCGAAGATTATTTTAGTCAAACTTTGTAAGTTTCCACTAGCTGAAACAGTTAATGGAATATGATTTTATAGTTGTGTATTGGTATGCTGTTGATCACTAATTCGTGTGGTATTTTTTTGTTAATTGAAATTTCTGTGCTTTTTGTTGTTTGTTTCTCATATATAAAACTTTGGGTCAATCCGTATGTTAGATAAGGACGTTTTATATAAGCGATTAAATATATAAGCTGAAAAATAGTTTGTCATGTTTTGTATTCTGTAGTAATTAACGTTCTTGATATATTATTTTATCTTACGGAAACGCATGTTATGTTTACTTTTTACTTCGAAACTCAGTTCGAAATATCTCAGTTTTTATTTAAAAAACAAGAAACGAAAGTATTATTGTAAACATCATAGCTAGAAGGAATTTATTTGAGCTCAAAATTTGACTGGTAGTTAATCATAATTTTTTGTCGATTACCTAAAACTCAATAATTTTCTTTTAACACATTCCATTTGGATATCGACATCAGGAGTTTGCTTTATGCAAATAGTGGCAACACATTTTCCAGAATTAATACTACGTTATAATTTTTTTTACAAGAAAAAGCAAAAGACTGAGATAGGGAAATATCAGTCGCCTAAAGTTTATTTTCTATTAGTGACAGTGTGGCACAGCATTTTCCAAATCAACCACCTCTTTGACCGTATTAATATACCAGAAATTATGTGTAATAAAAATGAAATTGAAGTGGCTTGAAAATTCTTTTTCTTACCTGAAATTTGCAAGTTTATTTTTTTTATATCAGATTAAAATGATCAAGTAGACGAAAACAACTCCAATTTGTGAAAATGTTTTAGTTTAGTGGTTTTTGGAGTAGATATGTAAATTAGAAAATTTAATGTTGAAGCTCAACATTTTTCAAGTGGGACTTAAAAAGTGAAAAATGATAAATAGAATTTCAGTTTCATTTTAAAGGACCCATACAATTGTAGCCAGTACTATAACTGAAGATATGGTGAAATGACGTTATTAATATTATTATTATCATTAATGCTTATAAATTTGAACACAACTTGGTGCTAAACTTTATAGGACTAAATTTGATAGTTTCTGAGTCAATTACGAACATATACCATACACATATTTATATACATGTATATGCACACCACAAATTAATCTTTCTGAGGGTAATCATAAAATGAAATAGAATTTTAAGCAATTTATAAATGCTTCTAAAACCAAAAGCAAAACGTGCTTTGTGGCAGCTATGAAAGCGGCTATCCTAATCTAGCGGTGATACAAACGGTACTTGGCCGGAATGGAAGTGCGTCGTCGCTACACCTGGCCATAGTCCAAAGCACAGAGTACACGGGAAAGCAGGATCAAGTTAAGGTGAGCAATTGTTATCCTTACTTGTTATTAGATATCTCTCTGTCTGGTAGTCTGTCAGTTTATATGAACATTTATATAACTCAAGAAAAATTAGTCCACATAGCACGTGTTTTTTTAATTCGTTTATAAATTATCTGGTTAAGTTTAATATTACGCATCATGGAATTATGACTTAAGAGATCTGAGCAATAATAATTTTTGTAAAAAAATTGAGGGAAAATAGGGAATGGTCAAAAGCCGTAAGCCCGTGGTCCAACCAGCATACATGGCGGTGACTAAATGGATTTATTATAAGAAATGAGTAACTAAAGAATTTAGGTTGAAAGAAAAATAATTATAAAAGTAATATTTATGAAAAGCCTTTTTTTCTTTCTTAGTTTAAAAATAGAATGGAATTTATTTTTACGCGTGGCATGACCACATTTACATTTTAAAAAGTGAAGTCCGACTTCTCTTTATTTGGCCTCTGAATAAAAACAAACCTGAGTTTGTCGTTGCTTATATCTTATGGAATTGCTAATGCAAGTTAAATCATTTTTGCTTAAAAGTTCCCATTGAATTAGATTCAAAATTTTGGATTTCTCATATTTTTTAAACTTATGGTTGAAATTAGAGGACAGGATGGTATATTTCCTATCTCTTTGAAGCTTATGTTTTGAAAACGGGTCATAGAAAGGAAAAATGATAAAGAGAAGTTTAAGTTCATTTAATAAAACTTGCCCTTTTGTACACAATTCGATGTGACGCGCGAAAAAATTTACTTCTACTTTACAAGAAAATACATTAAAACTTCTTTAAACTGTAGCAACTGTGAGGTGGTTTAAAACTGTAGCAATTGTGAGGCTGTGACGTATAGATAAACGAAGGTGAAGAAATTATAAAGATTACTCGTTTTAGTACGGAGTCTTAAAGATACTTTTATTACAAATACTATTTCACTTTCACATTCAATACAATTTGCAGACAAAGAAGGGAATATTGTCGTATTTTAATCATGTTAATCATATGTAATGAATATGAAAACTATATTCGATACGAATAGACTGTAAAAATCATGAGAGATATGGTTTAATTGACCGAGAGAGGCATGGCTTCACGAAATTATGGAAGGTGTAAATGATATAACCGTAGATATGAGGAAGCGTCCCATTATCTTTCCTAGCTTAAATATGCTAGCTAGAAGGTAGATAGATAGAAACTGAGATATTTAGCCAAAATCAGGCCAGGGTAAAATCAAATTCGAACATTGACTGTTGATTTCATCACATGACATGTTGAATCACTCTATGACAGAAGTAAATTCCTATCTAATATACGAGTACCATTATATATCAATAAGAAATTTATATCGAATTATTCGGGTAAATGTTGTTCGCTCGAAATAAGGAAGGTACATAAATGAGAAAAAAAATAGTTAAACGGTATAGGTTGTTTAGTTGCCTATACCTCCTTAAATAATTATTGATTATTAACTAAAATAATTTTATTTGGAAGACATAATATCGAAATTTTTTTAATGTTTTTTGAAATTGAAATTAAAGTAAGCGAAATGGAAATTAAAGTAAGGAAAAGAGGGTACTTTGAAGTTTACTATTTTGCAAACGCGGTTTAAAAATTGAAAATCGTGAAGAAAGCCTCAGTTTCAATTTTAAAGTCCGTCCAATTTTAATTACACGTTTTCAACATGTTGCTATCTGATAATTAGGGTTCTATATGAAGTATATATATGGAAAAATTTATTTAAATATAACTGTATAATTTACCATGGCGTGACCGGTAAAGATGGATACCATAATGGGTACGGAACCCAAAATTAAAATTAAAATTAGTAACTTTACTAACAAAATTAGTTTAAAATTAGTAACATAATTTTGAAACGTTACAATGACAATGGGGTAATCTGGCTTTAGATTACAATATTAATGATACCCTCTACATAGTGATATTTAAGTATAAATTTTACATATCTCTAAGTTGATTAGTAAATCCTATTTGCCTCCAAACTTTCAATTCATTGCTTCCAAAACTGGTATTTGAAAGCAGATGTACAAAAACTTTACGGTAATTTAAGCTTACAAGGAATAATGAATAGTTAATGAACGAAACATGTTTACAAAGTTCGGTAGCGAAGTTCGGAAAATGGAATACAATAAGTAGTAAACTGAAATGAGTAATGGTTTAAAAGGTTTTGCGTTTCAGTCGTGTTTGAAATTCAGTCTATAACTGGTGGTAATATTAAAATTGTATGTTACTTGTATTGAGGGAATAGTGGGTCTTCAATAATTTATATATTACCAAGTTAACTAACATATTATTATTACTAGTTAATTACTTTTAGGAAACCTTTCATAGCTTTAATTCCATATACCTCGTTCTGGTTTCTGACAATTTTATGATAAACATGACATCAATACTTGCAGTGAAAATTAGCAATTCTTAATTCGTGTGTGCGTTAACGTCACAGGAAAATTGCTCAACCTTTTCCCAAACTAACAAATGACAGCAAAATTAAATTGTACATTACGAAGGGGAGGGTATATTACGAAGAATAAAGTATAGTTAGAGTTTTTTATTAAATAGACATAAATTTAATTAAAATTTTCTTCCAATGCGGACGAAAGCTTAATAATTTTTTTTCGTATAAAGGCAACGTGAAAGCAAACTTGATTGAGTAATATGTTTGAGTATAACTTTAAGAAGTACCTAAAATAATATCTTTAGGAATAAAATGTTATGAATATAATATTAAATGGCAGTAAGTGCCAGAATATAACGAGTAATTACAACTATATTTATTTTAGCTGCTAGAGTTTCGTCAATGACATATTATTTACTGCGTCAGTACATTTTTGTTTTACTTTGAAAATACGGACAATGAGGTAAATATGTGTATCTGTATTAAAATTCAGACGACCTTGTTTTAAAATAACGCACTATCTCGTTTTAGAGGAACACACAAACGTCTGGTCATATATATACATAACAGCATGCTGATATAGAGCGTTAAGTTTGATAAATTTTTATATAGAAGAAAATCAATTTAATTTTGCATTAGTGTAATATTCAGAAACAAATAAAAGCTGCAAAAAGATAATGTGGATGTAGTAACATAAAAAGCAAAATGTGTATGACATCCTCGTAGTGAGAGATCTATTCGTAATTGATCATTTCTTAATTATATTGGAATTTCAGCTTAAATATCTCTAAAATATTTTCAGTCTTTGTAACAATCAAATGAAAAACTCTCGCTACAAGTTATGATTCTTCTTACAGTCTGGACAATATATCTTTAACAATATAAGTACAATATCTTTAATAATATGTATAAGATTTAATCTAAAACCGAGAGTATTGTACAAATACCATTACGTGTACGTATTATTTATTGGGATGCACCTTTGAAAAGTTGAACATTACGAAGAAAGGGAAGATTTTTAAAATACAAACTCCATTCAATATACTCGGTATATAGGTGGAGTAAGCACGTTTGTGGACTAAGAATTTAGGCATTTATCAATAAAAATGATTTTTAAAGTTATTTAAGACAATGGTGAGTAATCAATCATTTTCTTGGCGTTAGATCCTGGACGTCCAGTATCATTTTTGAGCATTTTAAGCGACTATATGCGTTACGTAGTTAAACTGAAGGAAAAGTTATTTTAGGATGAAACTAGTAAACTATTTAATGCAACATACATTTGGAATTAAAATATCGTTACTGTGTAATAATTCTGTGATGAGAGTAAAAAAAAAATTGAAAACATTTAAGAATATAGGTATATAGTAAAATTAAGCAAGCAGAATTGTGAACAGGAAGAAAAGCAGCTGCTGGCAAGGTAAAAAATGCCATTTACTGGTGCGGTATTAAGCAGACTCTATAGTGAAACGTAAGCGCGAAGATCTTGCACTGCATCCTTAAACGCATACACCTTAAAAACTTGCTTTCCTTTTAAAAATGTTCTAATTATATTTAATTCATATTTAAAGTCCAAGTTTACGTGATTTTGTGAACGTTTGCTGTTTTAAGCAGATGATCGACAATTGAGTCTAATGGAATTCTGGCTACTGTGCAAAAGAAATAAAAAAATGTAATACCGAAGGCTGCTGTAAATTTCAAAATAATTAGTTTTCTATATAATTTTGACATAAAAAGCATCTTATATAATAATTGCAGATTTGTTTCGACATTCTGTTGAAATATGGTACCAATGTAAATTACATTTAATAAAACCTTTGTCAGAATAACTAATAAAACCGTTCTCATGACCGCATTAAAAATATAAAGCATGAATTCATAAGGAAGAAAATAACAACACCGTCCTTTTATCTGTTAATACACGCAACGCGGCGTACTCGTAATAACATCTAGATGGAAGACATATTTATGACTCAGTGAGCTCGCATCACAAAGTTTAATATTCTTGTGTACGTAGCCCACAGTTGATACAGGTATTTGGGCACACACCGTTAGACAGTACAATATTTTATGACCCACATGTATAAGGGTCCAATGTACTTACACGATCGCATTATATTTGCGTGATTAGACCTCCCACACCTTCAAAAATAAAACGTTATGTTATAAACATTCAATGATTAAAATTTTGTTTTATTCGCTTTTAAATCCTTTAATTCGACGTTATTTTCTGTCTAGACTGTTATTTTCTGTTTCGTTATGACTGCTTAAAAGATGCATGTTGCTATGTGATTCTAAAATGGATGGTCCGCTTAATAATCCATAGATTTTATTTCCTTTTATGTTATTTTCCTTCGTATCGTATCCGTTATATCGATCCAGATATATTTTTATGACACTGATTTATGAATAAGTACTGTCCAATTCTTCAAATATCATATCGATCGATCCACTATAAATGCTGTTGGATGTTCCTAAGAGTTAATCATATAAATGCTGTTGGATGTTCCTAAGAGTTAATCTTTGCTAATAGCCCACCTGAAGATGTTGTAATACAACGAAACCTAGGTCGTGGTAAAGAAATTAAAGAAAGTAGAAATAATACTACATCATGTAGTTTCATTTAATTGTGAATAATGAATTTCTACAAAATTAACGCCAAATATATTCAATATTCCAAAATATAGTAAATAATACTATCATGTATATATGTATATATATATATATAAACGGTTAATAAACTGTGAATCAGTTATCTTATTTAATTATAAGTAATTAGATTATTTTTAAATATTTGACGTTTAAGGAAAATTAACGAATATATAAAATATTTAACTTTAGCGTTATTTTTCATACAATTTAGTAATTGAAATTTAAAACAAAACTTCGAAACTGCCATTAATATACATACCTATACCTACATTTGCAGATACCCTATTTCCTTATGTTAATATTGATATTAGCCTTCCAGATCAAATCCAACATAAACTCCGCTGGTGTATATTTACAAGTCTGAATAGTTAAGTAAATGTACGGTTTGGCATTTGGCTACTTAATTAATTACCTTTTGTGTCGAAGGTGTATATCATGAAGTGGAATAAGAGTCGTTCGAGTTAACCTATAATGCTGACTTTTAGTGTTCGTGTAAGACTGTCCTGAGTGGTGTCATTTGTTTTATAGTCACACCCTATTGACATTGAGCAATGAAAATAGCGAGTTCCTCGGCGCGATAAAAATAATTACAACGGATATTTTATTTGGTTTCACATATCGAAGGTTACTTCGCTCATAAAAATTTAGTTTGTGTTTAGTTTTAATGTATGTAAATCAATATATTCATATTCATTATCATACTATATTAAATTTTGGTTGATTCTATATCACTGAAAGTAATGGATTTATTTCCGAAAGGTTGTAGAGTTTCTTACTGGTCGCTTTATAATAAATTATATACTTCAAAATTATATTTCAAATCCAAGTGTATTCCATTTTCAAAATTTGTTATTTATTCCATGTTCTGTTTTCTTTTTGTTTATAAATATAAATGGATTTATGTCAAGGACCAAAAATAGGGGGAAACACATACCTAACTATGTTCCCCTTCTTATTAGCACAGCTCCTGGATTAAATATTTTTAGACTGTTTGTTTTATCCAATAATGTATAACCTTTCAATAATAGAAAATTAAATTTTATTTTTTTTAAAATTTTTAGGGTTTTGGATTAATATCAAGACTTCTAATACGAATTTAGTGGCAATACTGCTCAGAAGTATTCTAAAAAAACAAAACATGTGTTTCTATTTTTCATATTATATATTTTCATCTTCATATTATTATATTTTCATCTTCAATGTGTTTCTATTTTTAAAATAGGAAAAATGGTTAAGTGTTTCGAATTAAGTGATACTCTTGCTAGACGTAAATTTCATTTTCTGAGAAAGTATAATCTTTCCTCTCCGGGGTATTTAAGTCTTTAGATTTATTTATCGTATATTTAATTATGGAACATTTTTATGTTTAATTATGGGAAATTTTTTTCTTTTTGAAACATTTGACAGTACCTCTATCAGGAAAATTTATACATCTATCTATGTCATACACGTCTGTACCTTATGATAAAGTCAAATACGCAGTATATATAAAACTAAGATATATATTTAAAACAAAGATTTGTTTATCTATAGTAATAATAATGTAGAATAAAAAGGTAAAGGAAGAGATACTGTAGAATAAAGTAAGGAAAAGAGGGTGCTTTGAAGTTTACTATTTTGCAAACGCGGTTTAAAAATTGAAAATCGTGAAAAAAGCCTCAGTTTCAATTTTAAAATCCATCCAATTTTAATTACACGTTTTTCAACATGTTGCTATCCGATAATTGGGGTTCTATATGAAGCATATATATGGCAAAATTTGTTTAAATATAACTGTATAATCTAGCATGGCGTGACAGGTAAAGATGGATACCATAATGGGTACGGAACCAAAAATTAAAATTAAAATTAGTAACTTTATTAAAAAAATTAGTTTAAAATTAGTAACATAATTTTGAAACGTTACAATGACAATGGGGTAATCTGGTTTTAGATTACAATATTAATGATACCCTCTACATTGTGATATTTAAGTATAAATTTTATATATCTCTAAGTAAATCGTATTTGCCTCCAAACTTTCAATTCATTGCTTCCAAAACTGGTATTTGAAAGCAGATGTACAAAAACTTTACGGTAATTTAAGCTTACAAGGAACTGATAATGAATAGTTAATGAACGAAACGTGTTTACAAAGTTCGGTAGTGAAGTTCGGAACATTGAATACAATAAGTACTAAACTGAAATGAGTAATGGTTTAAAATGTTTTGTGTTTCAGTCATGTTTGAAATTCAGTCTACAACTGGTGGTAATATTAAAATTGTATGTAACTTGTATTGAGGGAATAGTGGGTGTTCAATAATTGATATATTACCAAATTACCTAACATATTATTATTACTAGTTAATTACTTTTAGGAAACTCCTCATAGTTTCAATACTTGCAGTGAAAATTGGCAATTCTCAATTTGTGGGTAACATCGCAAGAAAATTGCCCAACCTTTTTCCAAACTAACAAATGACAGCAAAATTAAATTGTACATTACGAAGTATATTACGAAGAATAAATTATAGTTTATGGCCCGGTATTAAGGTAATTTTCAACAAAATAATTAAAAAGAAAGTAATATTAGTAAAACAAATTCCATAACTGAAACACTAAATTTGCAATCTGCGCCTTGCTAAGCTTAAAATTGAATTAAGTTTCATTCTTAGAGTTTTTTTATTAAATAGGTATAAATTTAATTGAAGTTTTCTTCCAATGCGGATGAAAACTTAATAATTGTTTTTCGTATAAAGGCAACGTGAAAGCAAACTTGATTGAGTTATATGTTTGAGTATAACTTTAAGAAGTACCTAAAATAATATCTTTAGGAATAAAATGTTATGAACATAATATTAAATTGCAGTAAGGGCCAGAATGTAACGAGTAATTACAACTTTATTTATTTTAGCTGCGAGCGTTTCGTCAATAGCATAATTGTTTACTGCATCATTAGATTTTTGTTTTACTATGAAAATACAAAAAAAAAATTTATAATGTGGATGTAGCAATATAAAGTCAAAATGTGTATGAAATCTTCGTATTGAGAGATCTATTCGTAATTTACTATTTCTTAATTATATTGACATTTCAGCTCAAATATCTCTAAAACGTTTTCGGTGTTTGTAACACTCAAATGAAAAACTCTCGCTACAAGTTATGATTCTTCTTACAGTCTGGACAAAATATCTTTAATAATACAAGTACAATATCTTTAATAATAAGTATAATATTTAACATAAAACCGAGAGTATTGTACAAATACCATTACGTGTACGTATTATTTATTGGGATGCACCTTTGAAAAGTTGAACATTACGAAGAAAGGGAAGATTTTTAAAATACAAACCCCATTCAATATACTCGGTATATATGTGGAGTAAGTATATCTGTGGACTAAGAATTTATGCATTCATCAATAAAAATGATTATTAAAGTTATTTAAGGCAATGGTGAGTAATCAATCACTTTCTTGGCGTTAGATCCTGAACGTCCAGTATCATTTTTCAGAATTTTAAGCGACTATATGCGTTACGTAGTTAAACTGAAGGAAAAGTTATTTTGTGAAGAAAATAGTAGACTATTTAATGCAACATACATTTGGAATTAAAATATCGTTACTGTGTAATAATTCTGTGATGAGAGTAAAAAAAAAATTGAAAACATTTAAGAATATAAAGGTATATAGTAAAATTATACAAGCAGAATTGTGAACAGGAGGAAAAGCAGCCGCTGGCATGGTAAAAAATGCCATTTACTGGTGCGGTATAAAGCAGACTCTACAGTGAAACGTAAGCGCAAAGATCTTGTACTGCATCCTTAAACGTATTCACGTTAAAAACTTGCTTTCCTTTTAAAAATGTTCTAATTATATTTAATTAATATTTAAAGTTCAAGTTTACGTGATTTTGTGAAAGTTTGCTGTTTTAAGCAGATGATCTACAATTGAGTCTAATGAAATTCCGGCTATTGTGCAACAGAAATAAAAAATATAATACCGAAGGCTGCTCTAAATTTCAAAATAATCAATTTTCTATATAAATCGACATAAAAAGCATCTTATATAATATTTGCAGATTTGTTTCGAAATTCTGTTGATCTAAATTACAAAAAGATGTAAATATGGTACCAATGTAAATTACATTTAATAAAACCTTTGTCAGAATAACTAATAAAACCGTTCTCATGACCGCATTAAAAACATAAAGCATGAATTCATAAGGAAGAAAATAACAACACCGTCCTTTTATCTGTTAATACTCGCAACGCGGCGTACTCGTAATAACATTCAGATGGGCGGTAATATTTATGGCTCAGTGAGCTCGTATCACAAAGTTTAATATTCTTGTGTACGTAGCCCATAGTTGATACAGGTATTTGGGCACACACCGTTAGACAGTACAATATTTTATGACCCACATGTATAAGGGTCCAACGTACTTAGACCTCCTACACCTTCAAAAAGAAAACGTTATGTTATAAACATTCAATGATTAAATTTTTGTTTTATTCGCTCTTAAATCCTTTAATTCGACGTTATTTTCTGTCTAGACTGTTATTTTCTGTTTCGTTATGACTGCTTAAAAGATGCATGTTGCTATGTGATTCTAAAATGGATGGTCCGCTTAATAATCCATAGAGTTTATTTCCTTTTATGTTATTTTCCTTCGTATCAATATCATGGATCGATCCAGATATATCTTTATGATACTGATTTATGAATAAGTACTGTCCAATTCTTCAAATATCGTATCGATCGATCCACTATAAATGCTGTTGGATGTTGCTAAGAGTTAATCATATAAATGCTGTTGGATGTTCCTAAGAGTTAATCTTTGCTAATAGCCCACCTGAAGATGTTGTAATACAACGAAACCTAGGTCGTGGTAAAGAAATTAAAGAAAGTAGAAATAATACTACATCACGTAGTTTCATTTAATTGTGAATAATGAATTTCCACAAAATTAACGCCAAATATATTCAATATTCCAAAATATAGTAAATAATACTGTTATATATATATATATATATATATATATATATATATATATATATATAAACGGTTAATAAACTGTGAATCAGTTATCTTATTTAATTATAAGTAATTAGAATATTTTTAAATATTTGACGTTTAAGGAAAATTAACGAATATATAAAATATTTAACTTTAGCGTTATTTTTCATACAATTTTGTAAATGAAATTTAAAACAAAACTTCGAAAATGCCATTAATATATATCTATACCTACATTTACAGAAACCCTATTTCCTTATGTTAATATTGATATTAGCTTTCCAGATCAAATCCAACATAGACTCCGCTCGTGTATATTTACAAGTCTAAATAGTTAAGTAAATATAGGGCTTGGCATTTGGCTACTTAATTATCTTTTGTGTCGAAGGTGTATATCATGAAGTGGAATAAGAGTCGTTCGAGTTAACCTATAATGCTGACTTTTAGTGTTCGTGTAAGACTGTCCTGAGTGGTGTCATTTGTTTTATAGTCACACCCTATTGACATTGAGCAATGAAAATAGCGAGTTCCTCGGCACGATAAAAGTAATTACAACGGGTAATTTATTTGGTTTCACATATCGACGGTTTACTTCACTCATAAACATTTAGTATGTGTTTACTTTTAATGTACATAAATCAATATATTCATATTCATTATCATACTATATTAAATTTTGGTTGATTCTATATCACTGAAAGTAATGGATTTATTTCTGAAAGGTTGTAGATTTTCTTACTGGTCGCTTTATAATAAATTGTACACTTTAACATTATATTTCAAATCCAAGTGTATTTCACTTTCAAAATTTGTTTTTTATTCCATGTTCTGTTTTCTTTTTGTCAAGGACCAAAAATAGGGGGAAACACGTACCTAACTATGTTCCCCTTCTTATTAGCACAGCTCCTGGATTAAATATTTTTAGACTGTTTTATCCATTTCATATACATGTGACCCTTAAATAATGTATAACTTTTCAATCACAGAAAATTAAATTTTATTTTTCTTTAAATTTTTAGGGTTTTGGATTAATATCAAGACTTCTAATACGAATTTAGTGGCAATACTGTTCAGAAGTATTCTAAAAAAACAAAACATGTGTTTCTATTTTTCATATTATATATTATTATTATATTTTCATCTTCATATTATTATATTTTCATCTTCAATGTGTTTCTATTTTTAAAATAGGAAAAATGGTTAAGTGTTTCGAATTAAGTGATACTCTTGCTAGACGTAAAATTTCATTTTCTGAGAAAGTATAATCTTTGCTCTCCGGGGTATTTAGGTCTTTAGATTTATTTAACGTATATTTAATTATGGGACATTTTTATGTTTAATTATAGGATATTTTTTTTCTTTTTGAAACATTTGACAGTACCTCTATCAGGAAAATTTATACATCTATCTATATCATACACGTCTGTACCCTAGAATAAGATCGTATGCAATATATATAAAACTAAGATATATATTTAAAACTAAGATTTGTTTATCTATAGTGATAATACTGTAGAATAAAGTTCTAGAACATATACTACGAGGATTCTATTTCCATAGGCACTTCACCACAAATTTAAGAGGATATTTTTCTTATACCTCTTCAAAAATATTAATATTTTTTTACTGTGTATACATATTGCTCAGTATGTTATTCACAGGGGTAAAATGTCATGAACTTTTCAAAAATAATTTATTCACAAACTTGAGAATGTGAGAGTGTTCGATGAAGTTTTTTGTGGATATTTTCTGCAATATTTCTCTTCTAAAATTAAAAATTAGTTTTTGATTCTTCATAGTTTCATATCCAGCACACACTTATGAATATAAATAAAATAAAATACATTTTAAAACAAAAAGCTATTTCTGAAGTTGATAAAAGTAATTTGTACAGAGTTTCTATGAAATTTTTACATACCCAAATACATGTCATAAGTTGGTCTACTGTTATTCGTAAATTGGTAGAGCGTACTTAGCTGTGATAATTTCCCTTTTAATTTTGTTATATATGCTACTATTCTGAATACTTTTAGATATTAAAAAAAATAGGTTCGTAGCAGGTGGGGAGTAGGGACACGTAACTGTAATCAAAGATTAGCATTTTAAAGCTTAATTTTTATAAACGGATCTCTGTAACATTTTTTTTTTCGTAAAATATCCTTAATATTTAATAGAAACCTATAGTCAACGATACACATTGGAGTGATAGTAAAAAAGTCAACCCCATTTTACGTGTAGGGGTGATATCCCAAAAATTCATTTTTTTTTCATTGAAAAAAATATCGTTCGGCTCATTCAAACTCTGGTGTTCCCTATTTTTCTCTACACTGCAGAGACGTGGACGCTACGAATACTTGAGAAGAATAAAATAGACGCTCTGGAAATGTGGGGCTGGAGAAAAATGCTTGGGGCATCTTGGACTGACTTTGGATGTCTCTATACTCCAGGAACTAGACATCAAACAACATCAATCAATATTCGTTTAGACTCGGATTTTTAGCTCCATTGAGTATGTTGTTAGGCAGGCAAGAGTAAAAGGCATTATACCACGTGGAAAATTGTCGATGCGGTGGACGTACCACACCGAGTCTGCTGTAGGCGGTCTCGTGTATGAGTGCAATAGGGCAACGACAAATAAGAAGAGATGGAAAGGCATCGTGAGGCGAGTAACAACGACTACCCACAATAATACTACACGCTGACCACGACCGCTCTGTCAAGATCGAAACGACGGAGAAGAAGAAAATAGTTGTAACGTATCACATGGACATGGCGAAACTCTAAAATTTCCTAGTTTGGCCATGGAACCTTAAAAATAGTACAAGGGTGAACTTTTTGTGTGAATGATTGTGGATGATATAATGCATACATTACCATGTATTGTAGAAATTTCAACAACGTAAAGAGAAATTAGTATAATCCCAAAAAATATTAATCCTATTTTGATAATATTTATTTATGACATTTTCAAACATTTTTTATTGTCATTTAAAAATATCACAAGCTGTCTATCAGTATCGTAAAAATTACTTTCATTTTCCTACCGATCTCTTAAGAAGGTTAGTTCAGTGAGAGCCCTTACCGAAACTGAGTCATTTCTAGGTCGAAACATGTTTATATCATTTGAGAAGTGAGCAGAATAATGTAGATATCACCTAAGTAGTCACGTTCAAATATTGAAGCCTTCCTGAGTATTGTGAATAAATATTTTACATGCGTAAAAATAAAAGCAAAGTGCAGAAATTACTCAGTTAAAAAAATATTTACGAGACGTTTAAATGAAAAATATTTTTACGTTATATATGGAATTCACATCTTCACCTACATTTTATCTAAAATATACAATGCAATTTTAGTATACAGTTCCATAATGAAAAATAGTTTCCTTATTATATATATATATATATATATATATATATATATATATATATATATATATATATATATATAATATATATATATATATATATATATATATATATATATATATACATATATATACACTCACATACATATTATAAGAAGGTATTTGGCTCAATGTTACACAGCGTGCTAGCGAAAATTTTGAAAATCTACAATGTAAACACAAAAGTTACTTTCTCAAGGATAATAGGAGAAATTTGCTTATCATCTCCCATAAGAGTCAAGTACTTAAATGATACAAAACTGCTTAAACGGGTGAAAAGTAGAGAGGAAACGGTTTATTTATTGCTTGATCATCCGAGAATTCAGACCGATATATCTCTGAGTTGCCGACCGATGTCGTTTGATGTCCTTTCCCTTGAAAGGACGCTTTTATTGATCGTGATGGAAAGGAGGGCAGCATAATTAAGATATTTCCATGCTGTTGAAGCCGTGGGACACAGCTAGTACATAAGAAACTTGCCACTAAATGAGGCTTGGTTGAAAGCCAAATTCTGTGGTACAAGAACGATTTCCAGATTATTATAGAAAATAACACCTCCAAGCAGTATTGTTATTGAATACTAACTCTTAAGACATTTTAAGCCAGCAGATTTAACAGCTTTCTTAGGGACTATGAAAGCAAATTTAAAAATTATTTTCTTATTTATTTCTTTATTTTTATACAAATCGTAAACATCTTCCTGTAACATTTCTTCACATCGGCATCAAACTGAAAGGGCTATGATAATGTGACCTACGAATAGACAGACGAACGTGCCAGAATATAAAAGTTTTTTTGGCGTTTAGCATTGGAACTCTAAAAAATAAGTTATAAAATATCTGTAGGTATGTAAACAACGCCTGTTATAAAGGTAGAAATTTTGCTATTAGTGTTCAATACTCTATGCATATAATAAAATTATAATAGAGCGAATTCTGCATATGGAAAATACCTTAAAAAAGAGTGATTGATTTAGCATGTCGAATGATAAAAGAAGCCTGAAAACCTATTTTTAGAATTTTTGTCTGTGTAATGATTTGTTTTTCAATCGCGCAAAATCTACTAGAAGAATTTTGATGAAATTTGTTATGGTCACAGTTTTTATCCTTGAGTACTGTATAGGTTAATTTTTGTCTGGATATTACAAATTAAAAGAAAAGAAAATTACACTTGGTGAATATAGTGATGTTGGTCCTGAAACGCTATCTATTATCGTTTTTTAAAACTTTATGCTTCCGGATATATTATGATATGATACTGCCAACGCCATCTATGAACGTTTTTAGCTTAGCTTAGCTTCGTTTATACATTTTTTAACCTGATATTATCTATTTTTAATATTTTAAGCATAATGCCGAAAGAAATCGCAGGCACAGCTAGTAAGAATATAAGAGTGCAAATTATTTTTATAAAACTATTTACAAATGTTATTATATTTTTTTATCAAGTAAATAAATAGCCCAATTTGCTTTGCATAAGCACAAAAATGTTATAAAAACTAGAATCGTCATTGTTTTACGGTGAGATTTATGTAAACTTGTGGTTATGTTACTTGTTATAATTTTAACTTCAGAATATTTGAAACTTTCAGTTTAAACATGAATACAAAAGTAACAAGAACTGCAAAAGATAGCGACAAAATATTTCGACAAGCTTATTATGACAAATCACATTCTAACAAACAAATCGCGATCAGGTGGTTGAGCAGTTGAATACCGCAGGAAACTGAAGAGTTAAGAAATCATTTGGTTCCAGATGGTAATACAAAAAAAGGTGATGATTGCGTGAGCGCAGCAAATTGTCAGGTGCGAAAAAAGAAAATTTACTCAATAAAAATGGTTTCTTAAATAGAAAACTGTTATGATGGATAGATCGATCTGTGCTTGAGTTAATCCTATAATTATTTAGGTACGGAGCCCAAAAAATTAAAAACAAAACAAATTTTTCACTAAAATTTGAATTACAGATATTGACTTTATTTATTCATTGATATTAGTCAGGATTTGGAAACAAAAAGAGATAAAAAGGCACAGAGAAAGTTAATTGTAATTTTACGTTTTTGAAAAAAACCTCAGTTGCAAACAGGTATGGTGTTTTTGTTAGCTGACGTGCGTCGATCGCAGAATTATTTTCACTGCAGTTCTAGTTGCGAGCTAATTATTTTTCCGGTTATTTTTTTGGTTATATTGCATTTTCCAGGTACTGTTTTTTTGTTAGACCATCTTTTATGAAAAAAAATGTTTTTGCATAATAAGAGGCACGCACAAAAGTTTCACTAATTAACTTGATTTGAGATTAGATTTGATTAGATTTGAAACTACTGAAGCTTTGTTTTTAGTTAAGAAAAAGTAAGATGGTCCTATTTGTCTATTTAAGACATGTATATATCAAATGAAGGTGTTTTTTTCAAAAAGTATTTATGAAAAAAATAGTTTCATATCATCAATATTAATTATTTTATTGGGAAAGAAATTTAATTTTTTTGTTATATAAATACGGTTAAAGACACAAAGTGCCAATCGGAACATGCACCAAGTAGGATTTCATAGTTGTAAATTCGTTATATATCTCTTGAAATTGTTATTGCAAGTTAATCGAGATAATGGAACATTCAGTATTTCTAATCAAATGGCAAGATATAATTTTTTCAACTTGCTCAAACCCTCTGATGAAAAAATGAAAGGGCAGAGTGCATTGCAAAATATTTTCAAACTTATATCTTGCAAACCACCTATATTTTCAAAGACTTATTCAATGCTATATCGCTTGATGGAATAAGCGAAAAAAAATCGTTCTATCTTTGCATGTGTACATTGATGTGTCAAGTTTTTAAACATAAATTTTTGTTATTCCACTACACATTAACTGAGAGCTCCATATTCATCTATTTACAAAATGTTATGTACATAAGTCTAAAACTGTAGAAATTGTGAGGCTGTGACTGGCGGGCGGGCGGACGAATGGACAGAAGGACGGATATAATGAAATTATAAGAGTAACTTGTTTCGTTACGGAACCCAAAAAAAAATATAGAAATTACTAAATTTCTTAAAAAAGAGAATATTGTAACATTTTTTTAAGAAATTTAAATTACATTATTTTCATGAAATTTTCTGTTAATTTTCTGGCTAAGGCCGTGGGTTCTGGCTATTTCAGCAGAAAAAGTAGTTATCGCTTTTAGTTAGTAAGTTTCGATAAAATCTATTGACGCTCTAAGAGCTCTAAGAGCTTACCGAAAAGATCCAACATTGCAGAGTATATGACATTTCAGTAATTATTTGAAAATCATGCATCGATATTAAAGTTTCACAATGAATTACTTAATAAAACAAATTGTTCGTGACAGTATGTAATACAGCCTTTTAATATGGACGTACTTAGCACTCAATCGTACACACCAATTTTATTTTCGCGAATAGAAACTTGATTAGCATCTAAATGGGTTGCGGTTTTGTTCAACGTGCTCACGTGCATACGTAACAGTGATTACCTAAAATGGGACACTCGCACCGTCAGTATATGCGACATCGATCGCACAAAAACACATTTCCTACTGATCCCCGTACTCATTAACGCGCGGCTTAGCTACGGACGTGAGCCGCGTACATCGTTACGCGGCCGAGCTAATCCTTGATTAATGAACATCCTGAAGTTCAACTGTGGTATCAGAGCGCTAACCGGATAGACATTTTCTGCTTTATTACTGCGGCTCTAGTGCAAACGAGTGAAAGGAGGTTGAGTTAAATATTACAAGAGTAAATTATTTACAAGAAAAATACTAAGTTAGGTTTACATACTTTATTAAAACATACTATAATAAAAAGCTTGTATGTTTAAATATTGTTGCCCAGTTTGCTTACAGTGTATTTTGAGTATGCGCTAATTCTTATTTATAAGTTGAAATAATTCCACAGTTTAGTCATATACATTGTAAAAAATTGTTTCAATAAAAAGGAGTGTTATGTTTGTGGATAAGGCCGCAGCAAGATAATAAATCTGAAGTTAAGATGGAATTATTTATTACATAAAACAGGAATGAAGGAATATTAATATTATGTCGGGTGCGTATCTTGGCTATCTATTAAATATTTATGCTTGATACCTAAATAATTTCTTAGCCTAACGCTAAAGTGAGTATGGTTATTAGGTTAATTTAGTGACAAAAACGAGTCTAGAGTTACAGCAATGGAATATCATTCAAGAAAAGTGAATTTTTTCAGAATATAAAAATTAAAAACAATTTAGTGACTGGCAGTCGACATAAACAAATTTTTAGAAAATTTTAGCCAAATTAATTAATACTGATTGCTTTTCAAATAAATCGTCTCACTTAAGGATTTTTCCTGACATTTTTTCAGGGCCTCGGGCCTGTGAATTTCAGTGCTTAGCATGTTACATCAGTGTATTGGGGATATAGCAAGACAAAATATGCGCTCTGCTATATATTGTTTGCTCAAAGAATTCTCTAGAAATAGCCCTTACAATCCACAACTATTATAAAAGATAATCTGTATTCATAAAAAAATACAAGGTTTTTCATTTGTCTGATCGACGACTGAAATACATTTTTTAAGAGATTAATTTTGTCATTTTCTTTTTATAAGGGTGTCATTTTTATGGTTGTGTCGGCTAGCCCCAATACTATACGAGCTTTTGAAAGTATCTTCATATATTAATTTAATTTAAATTAAAATAATTTTACCGCTGTGCGAGTTTCACGATCTATTTTACTTCATTTTCCATTCAGTATGGTGCCCGAATTAGTATTTTATAGTTTTTTCAGAATTTATTTACCTAGTCACTTTTCCCGACAAATGTAAAGAGCACTACAACCCAGCTATATATTCAAGTATTTAATTTTTAATTTTGTTCAATAAAATTGTTCACTGACGTAGTGCAAGCAGTAACAATGTCGTACCACAAGACACAGGTGTTCATTTAAATACATGCTTTTAGTTTTCAAGTGAACATGCGACTTATGCTCGTTTTATGTAACTGTCAAGATGGACACGGCGAAAAAAGAAAATGGAAGAAGAAAAGACTGTTAACTGTGTATTGCAAATGCGTAATTGCACACACACAAAACAAGAGTTTTTGCTGAGTAATATTGAAAGGCATTAACTTGTTATTTTTCAAGGTAATCATCGTAGACAAATTTTATTCTCGTCGAGTAAGTTTGAAATCAATGTTTAAATGGTTGGCAAAGAAATTTTTTCCTTCAAATAAAGATTCGATTTTTAGTTTCAGGAAGACTTTTTGGTATGAATAAATTTGATATAAAATTCAGAAAGAAATCAATTTTTATGAAAACTGTTCCATGCCATGAGATTTTATTGAAGTCACTCATTTTTTATTTCATTGTACTCATTTTTGATATTAACTTCACGAGCGCCTTAACTAATCAAATCACACGCTACACACAAACTACTCAGAATCAAACGCTGCTTAGGTTAAAAAGTACCTTCTGTGTAGCAAAGATATTTAATCGTTTAAAGATTGTAGATACATAAAACGATGTGCATAACATTTAGATTTTGTTCCAAAAAAAATTAAACTTTTTGTTGCTGAGCCGCAAAATTTATTTTGTTAAATCCGTTATAGAAAAGCCTCCAGGTGTATATTAATTTGATTAAATTCATGATGAGGACCCTTCAGTATAAGAGACCACGACTCGTACTTTGCTGTTTTTTTTTAATGTAAGCAACTA
The DNA here is from genome assembly GCA_039881145.1 of Druceiella hillmani. Lineage (NCBI taxonomy): Eukaryota > Metazoa > Arthropoda > Insecta > Lepidoptera > Hepialidae > Druceiella > Druceiella hillmani. Next base: position 35,194,727 of record JAYKKI010000002.1, on the reverse strand, counting down.
TCTGTGCCATGCTCTTTCATCCGCATAGAATTATTTTACTAATGTTGCGTTCTCATCACTAAACGCTGCCGCTCCATTCGCAAAATGGAATCCCTTATCACTATGGGAGGTTATATCCGAAGAAATCAGGGAGAAAAATCTATGGAGAGGATATCAAACAAATCTTATAAGGAATTCCAGCTGGCCGCTAAAACGTGTGAAAAGGAGAGGGAAAAGGCAAAGTCATGTAAAGCAATTCATTATTAAACAATTAATTTTTAAATATGTAAAGCAATTCAACAAAACAGTATTCAGTTGCATAAAGGTGTGCATGTACAATAAATGTGTAATAAGGTATACATTTACAATAATTTGTACTACTTCTACTATCGTCTGTTTTTTTCCCCATTCATGTTTTTTTTAACACATCATTGGGGAAAATAGGAAAAATAAATTGAATACTTATATATATATATATATATATATATATATATATATATATATATATATATATATATATATATATGTATATATATATATATGTGTGTGTGTGTGTGTGTGTGTATATACATACATACATATATATATATATTTCTTATCCACAGGATTTAGTGGACAAAAGCGGTTGCGCTCTTTCAGAATTCGAAATGCTTGCGTAGGAGTGATAAAAGAAATTTGTTTGATAAAAATTTAATTCACAATTAAATGAAACTACGTGATGTAGTATTATTTCTACTTTCTTTAAGTCCTTTACCACGACCTAGGTTTCGTTGTATTACAACATCTTCAGGTGGGATGTTAGCAAAGAATTCTTTTCCAATATCCTACCTGAAGATGTTGTAATAAAACGAATACTAGGTCGTGGTAAAGAACTTAAAGAAAGTAGAAATAATACTACATCACATAGTTTCATTTAATTGTGAATAATGAATTTCTATAAAATTAACGCCAAATATATTCAATATTACAAAAATTTAATTCTCTATGGCTGCAGACGTTAAATTGCATTTAGTGGTGTACCTTGATAATAATATTGAAAGCTCATTATATTAAAGTGTGTTTTTTAATATGTAAAATTTAAGTTCTTTCGTGCACACATCATAATAACAATTTAGTGAAAGAACACTTTATTTAAAAATTCATTCGTATTATTTTTATAAGGAATTCTGGGGATAACATGAAACCAGTTGTAAACTGTTACTCAAATGATACCCTTTCTTTTTGGTAACCAGTTTTTAATGTCACATCTCAAAATATTAATACATTCTTCTCTAAGTATCTGGTATTTTTGGAACCTTAAAGTTGAAATAAATTATTGCTAGAAATGCTATAAAGAATTAAAATTATAGCAATCACTCAAATAAAAGAATATAGAAATATGTATGCTAGAAAGTAACAAAGCGATGTCAAAATATCAATGTTATTGGTATATTACAAGTAAAATAATTTAATGCTGATAATAATATAATTTTCACGGCATTTAGTAAAAATTCACAATAAAAAAATAAACGTGTTGATAGCATTGCCTAAGGGGCACATTTTTTTTATGTTCACTTAATATTTTGCTTAACATAAGTTACTTTGAGTAATATTTGCATTGAAAATGTTATATAGATATAACTACAATTCTAGAGAAAATGTTTTATTTCCCAATTGAACCGAGTAGTTTTAGCAATCCAATTAATATTGTTGATATAAAATATTCAGTACGTCCAACAAACTACATCAAAGTTTGCAGTGACCATATAATAGTATAAAGTGGATGTTTAGAAATTAATATAATAAACATTTTATATCATCAAAATATTCAGTACAGAATATTAAACTATATCACATATTTTCGATTAGCATGATCGATGTTGGGCCAGTTAATTAATATTATATTAATTTTAGATAGTGGTGAATTATTTACAGATAAATTGTGTTAAAAAATGAAATGTAAGTGGACTTAGTTATGACAAATGATAAGCTATTAGACTTTTTGATGCCACATCTAAACGTTTTCAAACAAAAATAAATATATTTTACTAAGTGCAAGCTTTTTGTCTAGACTTGACTGACTTTAAAATGTGTTTAGAGGTGACGTGCGTTCACTTAGAGAAAATATTTAAAAAATATATGTCAGTTACGTCAAAAACTGACAAACTTGCTACACGCTGAGCACATACATATATTCTCTTTTAGATTCTGGCCTCCATTGTAGAAATACTTAGGATAATCAGTCCATAAGTAAACCGGTGTTCTCCAACTTGCACCGTTCAAGATTCACCCAACATTTCCCAAACTACAATATTTTTTATCAATGTTTTATTCCTATGAATTGTAGGGTGATAATATATAATTACGTATAATCTATAATCTTTAACAATTTGTGGGGATCTTTACACTAGATCAAATGTTGAAATTGTACGTATAGTTTCAGACATAAGTGCGAACAAATAAACAAACAAAATTTTCCCCTTAAATATTTGTATAGATTAGCTCAAACAGATTTCGTAGAAACTTTTTCTTTCATGAAATGTTTACCATTCCCTTCGTCAGCCTGATTTCACATAAAGTTGCAGTCGTAATATTAGTTAGGTTAATAACATGAGGTTTCAGATATTTTAAACAATTTTAAAAGAATTGTTTTTCGGTTCTGCAATCATATCGTTAATATTTACTTTCTATATTTTCAGCGACGAGTTTTGCTACAAGTCTGTATATGATTTTACAAGTCTGTATATGTTATTAAGTATGGCAAATACGAAGCACTTAAATCCCCTACCGGTAGAGATACAATTTGTGAGCTCTAATGGTCATTATTTAGTCTGCTAAAAAGGCATTTGGGGTAGTTGAGTACTCATTACCGGTTTATTATTCGTTCGAAGCAAAAACGCTTCATAAAAGCTCAAGTCGTATTCCAGGCCAACAAAGATAGCAAAATTTATTACTATATTTCCGGATGGCGACGAAATATATTGTGGAGATTAGCTCATTAAACAAAATAAAAGTAAGTGTTGCTAGACATTGTGAAATGTGTTATACCGATTTACCACTAAGTCGAAAAAATTATTCTTTCTTTTATAAATATTTTTGCCATGTATGTATGTATATCTAAGTTAATATTTTATTTTTCACGACTTCTCATTACTTTTTTGAAGTAAAATCATATAGTGCCTCACCTTACGGTAAGTTTATTGTTGGGAAAAAATTATGATTTCGCATTGCTATATTCGGCGGTCGTCTAGCAAAAGCTTCGCTTCGGGTATATTCAGTGGTAGGACGGATGTAGGCGAAAGGTTCGAATTCGGATATACTCGACCCTAAGCAGAATGGGACCAAACGGTACAAGCCGAGTTTATATTTTTATTTCGTCACTTTGCACTTAAGTACCTACTGGATGCGACAGAAGCATGAGTTGGAATACCAATGGTTATGTTTTCCTTTCTTGTTTTTTTATTTTTGGAAAAAATATTTCTTAATTGAATTAATATCAAAAATACTTTTTTATTACATGTCTGTTAAAAAATTATATAAATCTACGTTAATAGTTGTGATTTAAGTGCAAACATATTTAAATATGGTTTAGTAAAAAAAATTGATTTTTGGCTGTCTTGGTTCGAATCCGGCTGCTGGAATACGTTTTTTATATAATTTGATAAGTTTGAGGTATGATATCTTAGTGGCAAAATCATTATTTGCTTACAAATGCTCTTTTAAAATAACATCGTGATCATCAATTGATTTTTCAAAACTTACTTAATATTAATTTTTAGAACGGCCACCCTACGGTGGAAAGTTTATTTTAAGAGTGATCAATTGATCCTTCTTATATACATTTTATGAGTTAATGATCATAAAATTACCTTAATTTTCCAAAAAACACACATCCTTGAAGTCTATTAAAATTTAACAGAAACTTTATTTTTGAACGGAGATATTACCTTGCATTGTTACATATTGCAAATGAAAACCTCTTATGTGATCAATTTTGAGATAAATCCATTGAACAGTTAATGTGTGTACGTATTTATTTATACGAAGTATTTTAATAGAATAGATATCAGTCACTTCAAGAAAATATGAATAATAGAAACGTGAAGGATGAAAAAAAAACTTTTTCATTAATTTATTTGCTTTCTTTAAAATTACTATACAAATATTGTTGAGCAATAACTATAGAAATATATGTAGACGGAAATGCTGTATCACTGTGCTAATTTGCAAACGTCAAATTATTTTTCAGAGAATAAGTTATGAAATCTGCACAGACGAACACGAGAGTGATCTTATAAGAGATTAATTTTTCCTTTTGAAGTACGAAGATCTAAAAAGTGAGAATAGATAATTAGAGACGATCAAAGTTCTTATTAATTTTACCACTTTCCGATTTCGACCTTTTTGGCAAAAGTGTATAATTTTTAAAATTAATTCAGCTGTATATGAACGTAGACACGAAAAGCTTATTATGTGGATCGTATTTTTACGTGGCTGCTTGTTTCACGTTTGAATACGAGTGATTATAATTTAAAATTTAAAAAATACTATCTATTCCATTAATTCAACGTCTTTATGATTTTTATCTTCAATTTTAAGTGATCTGTACCTGCAACTTTTTATTCTATATATGACAGTTGAAAAATTAACATGGCATTTCACTATCACCTATCTTAAAATTTTGTGCAGCGATGGATCGAGTTTACCCATTACGGCCAGTAATTTTTATTCTTAAATATATTGTATTTTAAATCGAAAACTTCTGATAGTTTTTAAACCTGAAAAATTTCATAGTTGTGTTTTTACATTTAATTTATAAAAATAATTCTGAATTAAGTCCCGACGTTTTTGGTTCTAAATATATAATAAATGTTTTTTTCTCGAAGAAATATAAATCATATTTCGGAATGTAAACCACTATTTGAATCCTAACATTATTTTAATGAACCGTAGTGTTTTTAAATAGTAACAGTACAAAACACAGTTTCTTTTCATTTTTAATAATAGATTATAAATATCAGGAGATAACCTCGTATCACAACATTTTTTCATGTACAAAAACTGAATAAAAAATTAGTTGACATAAAAAAGTACATGAAGAAAATTTTTCCTAGGTAAAATATGCCTTTAATATCGCCGCGTAGACGCCTTGTTCAATTTATAAAAGGTCGAGTAAATTATTAAGGAATGAGGTGGCGTTAAATAAATTATGAAGGAAAAATATTTTTCTGGCTTTTCAGAATTTAAAAATTAATTTTATAACAAACTTGTTTGCTACAATAAAAGATATTGCAAATCGTTTAAATTAGGAAATGTTATCTACCGAATCGCTAAAGCCCGTTACTGATTGGGAAGGATAGCTAATAATGGATTATTGCATTTGCTATCTTTTACAAACACGATCAATCCACATATTTTAAGTTTCCATATAAAATCTTAATAATGGCTTGTTATATTATACATCAATAAGAAATTATTAATTAATATTACTTCGAAAGTAATATTTACATTTAATAAATAATTACAGATAAATATTACTTTCATTTATTCGTTCGCTCAGTGCTCGAAACAATTTAATATAATTTAAGTAGTAGTAATATTATTTACTTCAAATTGTTTTGCAAAACTTACAATTCGTATTTTTGTGCTCTTATTTTTTCAATGCGTTTATCATTCAATAGTCGATTACATTTTTTTTTATTTACATTTCTTCATTATTATTCTTCTAATACTACGATGTTCCTCATAAAATTACAAAACCCAAAATGAATTCAATGATACCTCATTTATTTAAATGGAAACAGGCATTTGGGCCGTTTAATAAATACGTATAATACATTCATATACACGTACATACACATATGCTTGCATACACACATGCATATACATTATATACACTATATACTGATATATCAATAACTTTTCTGTCTTTTGTCTTTGCCGTTGTCAATGCTTTATGCTTTTGTATATGCCTGTAAATATTTACTTATCTAACCAATTATCTACCTAGTCACTTATATCGTAGTTAGTTTATGTCATTGTATACACCTGTACATAATTAATTACCTATCTACCTGTTAATACCTTAGTTACTTCATATTTTTTATATACTTGTACATATTTGCATACTTATTTGTTTCATCACTTTCTCGTTTACGTCAAGATAAGTCAAAGGAGTTAAAATCCCATGAGTACATTTGGTCTATTATTACTTTCTGGCTCCATTTTCAGACCTTGGCCACTACTTTTTAAAAAGAGACGTGTATGAAAAAAAATCTAACAATCCCAAACACGATGAGTTCACTTCTCACCATTGAGGAGTTAAGTCAACGTCTTATGGTTTCAACAACAGATCCTGGCCGCCATTTGCGACTAAAGGGCTTATAAATGTACCGCAACTAAGTTCAAATTTGAACACAAATTTAAGGAATTCGGTTTCAGCCAATGGTATTGCTCTAGACAATAGTACTTTTGATAGACTTCTCAATATGAAGAATAGTTGTTTGAACATAGATAGCATATGTAAACGTATGTGTGTAGACTTAAAATATATGTCAGTACATTACTGGCGAAAAACCTTGACTTGATGTCGGGAGTAAAGTCTGCGAGGGCAATTTCATATTATTTTACATCCAAAGTTGATAGTTCGGCCAACATCTATATACATCATATAACATCTATAAATATATATATATATATATATATATACACATATATATATATATATATATATATATATATATATATATATATATATACTTACAAATCTTTTTGAGCTTTGCCGCATAAGGTTACGTAGCCCCCAATCGAAGAATGACCCAATGTTCCTTATTGCATACGAAGTGTTATTGATTTCGACCAGGGGTCGTCGTTGAGGTTGTACGAAAAAAGGCGCGCGGCCAAATATTTCGGACGCCCAACCTTTTCGATTATAAACGAGTCCACATTGCAAATAAGTTCGGGAATTTATACGCACAGTGTTATGTTTCATATAAGCATACTTTTCCTTTCAAACCTTTTCTTTTGTGAATTTGTTTTGAAAATTTGAAAACGCCTCTGTGCGATTTCTTTTTCTTGGTTAATTTTTTGATATGTGTTTAGTTATAAATTTACTTTTGTATTTAAATATTCAGTATTTAGTGACGCAAATAACGGAAATTAAGTCAAAAGTATTAAAACATGTAATTTATTGCAAAGACCACGTTTGGATTTGAAGCGGACATGTTTTATAAACACTCTTTTTTTAAAGGAAAAACCGTTCCAAACAATGTTTCAAAATTAATGTCTAAAATGTTCCAAAACAATGTTTTGTATGTTATTTAAGTATGTAATATAATTTGAATCAAAGTAATATAAAGAAAAAACACGAAAGAAAGTGAGATCATTAAGCAAAGTTTGCAAAAAAACCATAGTAATATTGTGGACCTCTCATGGCATTTAACATATTTTTTCAATTGATTCCTTCACTTTTCTTGTTTCTTCCGTTTTATTTTCTGTTATACGTTTAATTAATCAATAATTATTCACTTTGTTACACACAGTTCTTCAGGCAGTACCTTATTTTCTATCGGTATGTATTGAGTAATGAAAAAAAACGCCAAGTTATAAGTATTAATATTTAGTTCTTTTTTCCATCAGACACAGCATGGAGATGCATATTTGGTCTTTGTTCGTACAAAACAGATGGGTCCCAGATGGGTTTCTTACCTTTGTTTCCAAAATCTACCTTAATAATCATTACATGCCAGGGAACATTACGTAGAAACGTGAGAATGCCACATTGCTTTTTTTTGGAATTCTTTCTCATAAGGACTCGAAGTTTTATGAGTCTTGTGGCATCTCATGATTTATTATTCACATATATAATAATATAATCAGTCTCAGCTACTGAGAAAAATCTTTATAAAAATGTTTTAATGTTTGTGTAATAACAGTAGTGTTATTTTGATTAATCTTACAATATCAATGACGTGAATTAAAATAAACATAATTTTATAGCAATCGAAACATTTTTATCTCCTTGATATTACGTCTATCCAAAAACGTTATTACACTATTATTATCAATATTAAAAATATTCCATTAAAATGTCTCAAAATGAAATGGATAGAAAATACCTAATTAATTATAACTTAATTTTATTCGTTGTTAAATACAGAGAAAGTGGAAATTTGAAATATTTTTACCCATCGTGTCAGCAGCATCTGACAGTCGTGTTCATAAACGAAGAAGGAATTAAATTAATAATGTTAGCCGCCCATATTGAAAATGACGCCTCGAGAAAATTTATTTTAAAATTAAGTGAGTAACAGAAGATCTTTTTGGTGTGGGCGTAATAATATTTCCGGGCTTCATATAATTTGTTACGTTATAAGATAATATAACGTGAACAACGATAATCGTTTCTACTTAAGTTAAAAGATGGAAAGTTATTTGCATTTAATTCTTGGAAATATTTTCTTGGAAAAATGGCCAATCTTCACCATTGTATAAGAATGTCAGTGCGAAAAGATATAATATGGAGAGCAAATGTATTAAAGACATTTTTAATAAAAAGTTATCAGTGATTTCTTTTGTTTAATTTTTATCGACAATACTGCTAGTTTATATACAGATAATGATTATTGAGTATATAACATCATGTTTCATTGGGCCCGGCATGATGTTGGTGTATAAAAATGTTGAAGTTATTAATGGTAAAAAGATTGTGTTGAAATTAAAGAGTGTCATTATTTCCTCCAAGTTCAATGACTTGAATAACACCCAGATTGTGACTAATTGTTCAAATAGTACCGTGAACATTAAGATAAACAAAACAGTTATAGAAAGAGCATAGAAATATGTATATCTAATTAAGAAATTATTATAGGGATAGAAAACCAAGCCAAAGAAATGGACTGGTGCATAAAACTAGCGTGGGCAGCCTACTCATAAATTTAATTCACTTTCAAAATAAAAATTAAGACGAAAAAAAAGCTCGTATATACAACAGTGTCTCCTACGAATACTTACATATGGAGCTAAAACCTGGGGGTTTAAATAAGAAATCTTCACCAAACTCAGAGTGGCTCAGAGAGCAACTGAAAGGAACCTAGTAGGTGACACATCGAGAGACAAAAAAGGGAATGAGTGGCTCAGATAGCAGTGTCGTGAAAGTCATTAAACGTCTTACAAAACTTAAGTAGCAATGGTCTTCCTATGTCGCCAGGAAGCAGGACTCGTGATGTAAAATACTCATAAAGGGAAGACCGAGGAGTGAAAAGTGCTTATGAGGATGGCCAAATATGTGTCGGTACAATGACATCAAAATAATAGCTGTAGTGGCATGTGCGGAAAAAGCATAAAATCGTTAGGAGTGATATAAAATGCGGGAGGCCTATATCTCTGCGGTAAAACAGGGCTAAAGAAGAAGGAAGAAAACTATTTTCATTTAAGTATACATATAGCGATAAAATTGAAACGTTTTATACGTTGTGTACGGTAATTTTTTGGCGGCAAATGGAAAAGTGCTAACAGGAAGGCATGAATAAAAATAATACTATTAAACAACCCAAAGGCGTGTGGGGACACACATATAGTGGAGTCCCGTAGTTGGCTATATTTCCTGAAATTGCCTAAATGAGTTAACCGAAATAATTGTCATCAAATATCAGTACATGAATTTTTTAAAATTTACTGTTGAAAAATTAGTTAGCGAGAGGGTGAGGGTTTCAGTGTCTCATTGCACATCGCTTTAATGTTTAATATTAGAACGAAATTGCATAAAAACCACCAACTTCGTACAGCATACAATTGCTCAATCACCTGATCGAGAATGTGATATATTTATGATGAATGTGAATATCCTCTTCAAGTGCGTCATCGTTATGATTTTTAGTGTTATTGGATTTTATTTAATAGTCTAGTTTTCGTCTTTGCACTAGTAATTCACTAATGCACTATAATGTTTCCGTAATTGTATATAAATATTGAATATATTTGGCGTTAATTTTGTAGAAATTCATTATTCAAAATTAAATGAAACTACGTGATATAGTATTATTTCTACTTTCTTTAATTTCTTTACCACGATCTAGGTTTCGTTGTATTACAATATCTTCAGGTGGGTTTCAACGAAACCTAGGTCGTGATAAAGAAATTAAAGAAAGTAGATATAATACTACATCACGTAGTTTCATTTAATTGTGAATTGTGTATGTAAATAAATAACTATTTTCCAATCGGCACTCAAAAATTAATAAAAATTGTGACTGAAATCTTTTATTCTGAGAGACCTTTCCACTTGCAGTTCGCTTCATGGAGCGTGGAAAAAAAATGCATCCTTTTTATAGTATGCAGAAGTTTACTATAAAAAAACTGCTCAAGTACGAGTCGGACTCGCGCATAAAGGATTTTGTAGCACCAAACTATATTAAACTTTTAAGTTTGTATTTCTCAAAGACACTGAAAAACAAAGTTATTGCTGTAAATATTTCATATTTAAATGTCCCATATCTCAAAAAATACACAACATGTCTTATTGGAATCAATTTTTGTTAAAAGTTTGTCTTAAGTTCTACTATCTTCATTTTTTTTAGAATTTTACATATGTTAGTTAAATAGTGAGGGGATGAAGCACATCTTTCAATATTTTAGGACGCATATCTCACCAACTAAAACAAAAAAATTATTTCAGAACCTCTAAACAATTTTTAAGACCTATCTAACTACACACCATACGTCTATGAAATTTTTTTCGTCCCTTGATTAAATGTATAAGTATGACCCCATATTTTTTCCATAATTCCACTATTTCATTGTACAGCAATTTATAGAAAACATCTACCGTCCAAATTCCATCTATATAATGCGAATTATCTTCGAGTAAAATGGCTGGAATCTACGGCTTCAGCTACCCCATAAAATTAAAATTTAATAACATTTACATATCCTAGGGACATATAAGTTCTATTCAATAAATAAAAAAATCGTCAAGCAATGCTTACACTATACAAGTATGATGCTTAGAAATATTGTGCTGATCCAATTTTGTAAAGAAATATTATTTTAGGTTTTTAATTATCTTATTATGTTAACATAATTAAATACCTAACTGTTAAGTATAATCTGTTAAGTATTTTAAATATATTAAATCTTTCGTAAAACCTTTAAATATATTTCTTTTTGTCTCGAATCAGAACTACGTCACGCAATGCTACTTAATAATTATTACAAAAAAAATAGAATTGTCATTTGTTTAAAGTCGAGTTTTAAAAAAAAATATTACATATATGTAATTAAATAGAATATAAAACCTATCAAGCACGACTGCAACTTGCAATACGAAGGTTTCGTACACATTTAGACAAGCATCAACAGTTTTTCATATTTTACAAAATTTTCCGTTTTAAAATGAAAATATATTGCTTGCTATATTCACAGGCCTCCACAGGCACATATTAAAAAACTATTTCTTTATGTGATATAACTACGAACTAAAGATTTTCGGACATTTTCTTTTAGTTTTGCTGTAAGACCATGTTTTCTACCAAATTTTATGATTCTAGGTCACCGGGAAGTACCCTATAGGTTTTGATTCATTTGCGAGTGTCAATTATGCAGCAAAAATGACCATCTTTTTTGATAGCCTTGACTTGATTTTTTTTAAGGAATTATAAACCTAAGTGTTTAATATTAATTTCAATTTGATACCTCCATGTATTCCTGAGAAAAAGTGTTTTAACAGAGAGACAGGCGGACAACGAAGTGATCCTATAGGGTTTTTTACTTTTGAGGTACGGTACCTTAAAAAGGACATATAAAAATATATTTCTTTCAATGTTTGTACTTAACCACGTAGGATATAATTTAATTCTGAATGTAATTATGAAAATACAATATTTTCAAAAGATCTCCTGACTTTACTTCAGTTTTTTTTTATTTTGTATAATGTAAATAATTTTCAAAATTAACATCAAATGATGACGTTTTAAGTAAATAACGGTCAACCTATAGCTGTGGTGTTAGTGATCCTTACATTCTCTACGTTTTTTGTTGGTCTATATGTATAATTAAATACTGCAAAAACAAAATGAAAATGACAGTTTCTAGTAATAAAATAAAGAGAAACGTTCGTTTATTTGTTTGTTTGCCTTTCTTTTGCGCTTGAGGTAGTCGTTGCGTGACAGAAGATCCAAAAGTGATTATAAAATGTTTTATTTAAAAATGTTTATTTTCCTAAATGTTAATATGAAACTATTTTACACTGACTTAGTTTTTTATAGAAACGGCTTGAAGTGTTTTTATATGAAATTAAGCGAGGTTAAGTTACTACTTTTCTTGTAATGTTAATTGTACAATTTTTTATTGCCATTTTTACCAAAACTAAACAGTAAATAATTTTTTTTCAAAATTTTAATACGATGTCATTTTACATTGACTTCTTTTTTAGATAAATCGCTCGACGCATTTTTTAAATGAAATAAAATATGTCGTGAAATCATTACTCTTGTTTACATCTGTAATTTTAATTACACAATTTTCGGGAGCAATTTTTACCAAAACTAAACCATGAATAATTTTTTTTTCAATTTTATTACAACATAATTTTACATTGACTTAGTTTTTTAAATAAATCTCGACGCGTTTTTGAAATAAAATAAAAATTGTCGTGAAATCACTGCTTCTGTTTATATCTGTAATTATACAATTTTTGAGAGTAATTTTTACCATAACTAGAGGGTAAACAATATTTTTCGCAATTTTAGTTCAACATGATTTTATATTGACTTAGTTTTTTAGACAAATCGCTCAACGTGTTTTTCAGATATAATTAAAAGTTTGGTGAAATAACAAATTTTTCTCTAATGTTAATTGTATAATTTTTGGGAGCGATTTTTGCCGAAACTTTACTATAAATCGTTTTTAAATTTTATAACAAGTTAGATATTTATAGTTTAAACAATATTTTAAAATTCAGCGAATTTTGTGGACAAAGCGTTGTATACGGCAATAACCTTAAACCGCTAGACAAATTTAGGGAAATCCTGTTTTTAAGGAAAAAATTGTACCCGCTCCCGAAATAAAAAGAACACACTTTCATAAATACTGCACCAACAAGCAAAAAATAATTATCGAACCTTTTTTCTCTCTACTCAGTAAGGACTTCAGTGTAAATGATGATATCTTTTATTGAATATGATATTTGAGTGCAAAAGCGTGGGGCGCTTGTTTTCAAATCTATATAATATTTTAAGAATTTTCATTCACATAATATTAATTTGAGAAGCAATTTGTTTTTTGGTTAGGTTGAGATGTTTCTTCTTCATTTTTTGTCTCTGGTCGACTAAGATCGCACCATCTTCATCTCTGCCAATGCATTAGTGTTACAAGGCGTCTTTCCGGTAAGCTTGGAACAACCCAATTCTTGGATCTGAATTCCAGAAGTGATTTTAGAACAACGTATGCTTGCCGAGACGCAAAACTTCGCAATCCTTGATAGACCACTGCGTATACAATAATTATAAATCCAAAAACGCTTAGGACACGTAGTTCTATTATCGAGTTCAGTATATTAGTTCTAAATGTACTATTTTATTGTGTTGTCTTCAGAATTACACACTATTGCCAAGTTTCATGATGATACAATAATTATAATAGCCCAAACACGGCTAGAATACCCAGCTCCGTTGTCGAGTGTAGTGTTTAACTTCCGGTTCTATTTTATTTAATCATTTCGATCGTACTATGCTATTGTGCTGTCATGAGAATTGCACACAACTAACAAGTTTTATGATGATACAACTATTAGAGTGCATGAAATTTAATTTTATAGATTCCATTACACCGTTAGTTACTGGTGGAAATAATAAAATAGTGTTAATTTGTAAAAGTAATGGAACATGTTCCATTTAACAAGACAAATTCATGGGTTAATTATTGCACGGTGTTTTAGTTTGAATTATCATCGCAAAAGTTATGTGGCGCACCGCGCTGCACGACAACAAATATTGTAAAACTGGTTATGTTCAAAATAATACCTCGTAATTATACAACTGATCGGATTGAAATCTAAATTTCTCCTTTTGAAAAAAAAAAGTTTTTTAAAATATCCTAATACCACACAGGCGAAGCTGAGAGCAAAAGTTAGTTATTAATATTTACATAGTTATTAAAGTTAAATAAACAAGAAAGCATGTCTTTTAAAATCGTAGAGGTTTTTAAAAAAAAAAGTCTTTCCAAGAATAGTGAAAAATAAATAAACTAAAGGAAAATTAATTTATATTATATTTTTTTATTAAATTCAGGCAATGTCGATTACGTTATTACTTTTTTTGTTAAGGCTTTTAATATTGTGGGGTAATTTTGCTTATTTTTAATTTATCTAAGTACAAGATATGGGTTCATTGTTTACCCCCGACCGTAATAAAAGAGCAGAAAATTTAGTTTAAATGTAAATTATTCCCTGATTCTAAGTTCAGAGAATTAAGAAACTTCCATTGATTTGTTTAGTTTAACGAAGAGATTTCACAAACCAAATTTCAGTGTAAAAAGGCAAACAGTTACATAAACCAAAATTAATTACTTAATCAATTAGTTCCGAATTTTTGTCCTAACTTTTTTAGTCAATAAAGTTTACATTTTAAATATTTATGCAACTACTTAATGTTTCTAACATGAACTGGAGAAAAGGCCTTTTAACCAAGAGGAGGAAGCAATTTTACGATAGTGCTATACGATATTTCTGAATTAGTTACCTAACTCCTCATTCTATCTCTCAAAAAGTTCGTACTTGTTGTAAGAAAGTACTTGTCCTCAACGTCCTTATAACAAAACTGTTACGAACTGTATTAGAATTACTTCAACATCAACAGGTCACAGTCTTCAACTTTCAACACTGGGTGAAACTCCTAAAACTGGGCGGAAATCGAGTTTAGTGTAAGTTTGAACAAGTTTATGGAGAGTCCCGTAATTCAATCCACTTGAGAAATGAACTTTGGCTTCGTTATTTTGTTTCTTTCTCCGCTTTGCGAACTTTTACTTCTAACTATATATCTGACACCAGACATCTGTGTTAAGCCTCTATCCGTGAGCGGACTTTCGTTCGATATTCGATTCTATTGTTGGTTGAAAGTCTATAAGGGTTCCTACATAGTGGCATATTTCTATTGAACCGGGAATATTTTTTCTGTTTGTTTTCTCTTGTTATATTATAAATTTTTTATAGATGATTTTTGCTCGATATTCAATTACTATAATAAAGTAGTTTTAATGTTGTAAAGCGTAATATTTATTTAAAATACCTGATACGACAAGAAATTATGTGAAGATATGGAGAGACAATGACTTATGTTATGAATTAATGATATACTCTTTTTTCCATATTAAATCGTACACTTTTCACTTATAGAATTTTCCATTTTTCACTGTGATTAATATTTTGAAAAATTGTATTTTGTTGAAAGTATTATGTGGTAAGTTTTCTACAAGAAGAAGAAGGTTTTCTGTTTGAATGTTTTCAGAAATATATATTCAATATTTTCCGTATTCCCAATATTTTTTTTTTATTCGAGACCGTTATTAAATATAACTATTTTATACTAATTTCATAATTTGCTAAATATAATAATTTGTTTTGTTGAAAACTAGCTACAAAATTTTAATAGCCCGGAAATAGTTACATTCAACACGAGCTACGTTTTCGTGTAAAGCCCACTTGCGCGGAGTGATCGAGGTTTATTTTTACCCTCTTGAATTATTTCGCTTATTATATTTTAGGTCAGATTCGGGAGGTACTTGGGGTAACATTGTTCAGTTATTGCTTAAATAAAACTGGTGGAATCAATTGAAGAATGAGCACATTCTGTCTCATAAACGATAAATTGATTTCGAGCGGTGGAGGAATTAAAAGATATATAGAATGAATCCCATTATATATAGAATTTATGGCCTCGTCAACCTTCTCTTTCCTCTCTATTTTTATTTCACAGTTTTATAGTTCGGTAGTTTAAATAAATCGTAAATCGTAAAAACGAGTTTATTCAGCGTTTTAAAGATGCATCAAAATTCATGGGTAAACTTTTCATTAATTATTTTTTAGATTTAAGCAGTTTATAGAGCAGTCATTTTGAAATATAAAATACTTACATTTGAAGAAATATATTTTCTTTTCAATCAGGCCAGCTACGTAGGTACGAGGTACTTAAAACATAATTTGCCAGACATAACTTTTAACAGTTATTGTTGTGTGGTGCAGTGCGCCGTGTGAGATGTTCGTGATTTTAATTAAAACAAGGTGCAATGATTAAATCATGAATTCGGTATATATTGCACTACTTTTAAATTAAAACGAATTTAGCTAAATAATCTCCGTATCCATATAGATTTGAATTGAGTATATTATGTTTTTGAAAGGAAATTCGTTACACATTTTTTTAACAATATAGATTTCCCTTAATTTAGAAATCATACTATGACGAATATTAAAGAGGAATATTTTCTTATTTCGTCCTTTCAGTTAGTTTTGTCTGTACTCGAATTTCAGTTTTTTTAGTTTATATTTTTGTTTACAACTTTTGCTTTGACTTAAATCTATTGCGCTATCGATCTAGCCCCTTCAGGGAAGTAGATCACAGAATCTTGGTTTTAATTATAATTTGGGCAGGCTGTTTTTAATATTAATTAAATTGATTACGAAGTTGATCTAGTTATTTCGTAAAATTACCATCATGGGCATTATCTTAAAGTTTTGGAGGTGTCCAGCCACTTATAAAGAGGGCTTGTAAAGTTTGGCTCGTCTTAATTCTACATAAACCTGGCCTATTTTAAAATCTGTGTTGCTCAGATCTATTGCAGCTTTTTCAAGCGTACATCCTTGAAGATCAGGTACAGTAACGTCCCACGACAGCATTAACAAAATGATTGTGAGTTTGCTAGCTCTTCTTAATTCATGATATTTTGTATGGGAAGTCTCATTTCAAATTACATCGAATGAAGGGTTTTTATAAATTGTTGGAACTTCGAATTTAAAATTTTTCTTTGCGCTAACTTGCGATTCAATCCCAATTACCAGATTTGATACAAGTCCATCGGTCCGATTGGGATCTCGAGGAATGCATTCAGGCTTAGGGGTTTGGCCATATATTTTTGGGTCAATGAAAATATGAACAGCCTTTGCATTGTAAATTTTTAGTATTTTGCCCCATAATTTAGCCATTTTATATAAATGTTATATTTATTATACTTTCCTAAGAGTGGAAAATATGTGAAAGATTTCAAAGGACTGAATTTTTTGTAACGTTGTACATATATTCTGGAATATTTTCTGTATCAAGATAAATCTAAAAACACCTAATTTGTTGAAAACTCTTTTCATAGTTCAGTCTGTACGAGGGACGGCTGAAAGTTTTGAGCCTATGGTATTAAAAATGCTGATAGAAATGTATAAAAAAATTATTTTTCAATGTAATCTCCTTTTATTTCAATATACTTCTTATATTCATTAAAAAAGGCTTTTAACCCGTTTAAAAAATATTCGCCGTTTTTGTCTTCAAAATGTTCGTTTTCGTCCACCTTCATTTTTTGGTCACTAGAATATTTCCGTCCTAGGAGGTCTTTTTCAAATTTCAAAAGAGGAAATAATCGTTAGGGGCCAGGTCTGGACTGTAGGGTAGGTGGTTGATTTATCAAAAGTATTACAACTTCTTTTTCTGTAAAGTAGTTGTCTCGTTTAGTTTTCTTTTTTGTTCATTTTTCGTTTTAGTTTTTTACAAGCCTATTTACTAACGACGTTTTGCGTCTTTATACGTTCTTACACATACATAACCCCTTATTTACTTTTTTGCCTTCTTGCTTACGTCAACATAAATCAAACAAGTCCACACTTCGTGAATTCACCATGAGGAGTCCTGACACTATTTTTCGACTTTATCATCAATCTCGGGCTAATTGTGAACAAAGTAATCCTAAGACAATTCGGTGATAAAACGATGCCTAGTAAATAGACCTACCCTTTAATTAAGGAGTTTTTGTTATTACCTGCCAGTTCTATCATTTAACTATGGCCACCGCTTGTATATAAAGAACTCATCATAAAAGTCAAACGAGCCCAAAATTGACGAAGCTACCCCTCACCATTAAGGAGTTTCTGTTACCACCTGCTGGTTCTGTCAACAGACGCTGGCCATTAGTTCAACCAAAGTACTCGAGAAGTTGAGTCTAACAAACCCAAATACAATGAATTTACTCCTCATCATTGAAATATGCATGTAAATAGGTGGGTGTAAGTACGTACAAAGATACAAAACGTTGTTAGTAAATAGGCTTTTAAAAAACTTAGGCGAGGAATAAATAAAAAAGAAAATTAAACAAGACAACTACTTTACAGAAAAAAGAAGTCGTAATACTTTTCATAAATAAATCTTCAAATAATTAAACAATACAAGGGATATATCAAATAACATATATCCAATCATCCTCCGTCCATCACAAATACCAATTTGTCACTTAAAAGTAAATAAATTTAAAAAAGCCGCAAGTGCCAATAAAAGAACTCGCTTTGGATAGCTGCTTCTATAGTAACTATTGAATACAACCGTAGCGCCATTTTAGAAAAAGATAAACTCCATCTATTTCCAAAAATCTTGCAAAAAACGACATTTGAATGCAAAGTTCTAATTAATTACTCGTATTTGTATTAATAAAAAATTAATCTTAACAGGAAAAAAGAAGATTTATTTGAAAATAAAATGGAAAAACTCAAAATTATATATTTCCACATTTCTATCATAAGTGATTTTAAAATAAAGCGCAGTTAAATAGTTTAAAAAAGAAAAAATTATATTCGTCGTTTTTATTTGATTTTTTATGGATAAATATTAAAATTTTATTACAAAAGTTTATTTGTATGATCTGTCCACCATAGGGTTATGCTATCCCATTCACTCCTAAGTCGTACTCCTACACATTTAATATAAACTAACGAACTTTTCTTTATCTCTTTTTCATGTGAGTAATTTTTAATTGATGTCTCTTTCTTCAGGTAATGTTATTTTGTATTTGAATGAATGTCTAAAATTTCTTAAGATATGCGTAAACCGTACTGCAACTAAAATGTCCGTATATTTTATAAGGGTATCACGTACCTAATATAATGTTATTGGTAGAAATACTTCAAGTACGGATAATCGATTAATACGAAATTTCTCTGCGGCGGTTTTTCTTGAAATCTATCATAAATATTAAGTATTTTTATTCACATAGAATTAATTTAAAAAACAAAATTATATATATTGTGCCTAACCCTTTGCTTTTGAATATTACCCCACCTTTTGGTTTTTAGTGCAGTATTTATGAGATGTTCTTTATAGTTTTTTAAACTATTAATTTATTTCTATTTTTTAAGTGATATATTGACTATATGTGTGTTTTTTTTTAATATTCGTTTTTTTGTTGCTGTTCCTTTTTTTTATTGTTTTTTCATTTTGTCCCCACAAGTAGGAGACAATTTAACAGTCGACCTCTACAGATATCTTTGTAAGGAGCCCAGGCTACTTACAACAAGGTTACGCCAGGTGCCCTGAGATGATGCTTACGATACGATATTTTGAACCATCCTCGTACCGTTGAGCTCCCGACACGTTTCCCATCTTGGTTTTGGTGGGATCTTCATGTCAAATATATGATATATCTCTATGTACTTTCTTGTAAATCTTATTTTTCAATAACTAAATGAAACTACGTAGTATTATTTCTACTTTATTTAAATTCTTTACCACGACCTAGGTTTTTTTGTATGACGACATCTTTAGTTGGGCAATTTGTAAAGTTTCTAATCTTTAAAAATTGCCATGGTAAAGGTAAAGAATGTAAATAAAGTAAAAATAATACTACATTATGTAGTTTCGTTTAGTTGTGAAAAATTAAATTATAATGAATTTTTACAAAATTAACGCCAAATATATTCGACATTAAAAATCATTAAAGCCCGAATATTTCAAACAAACTAAGCAAGCCCAAACACTGTTAAGATTTTCTGTTCTGAAATTCCTTCATTACAGGATACTGAGTTCTAAATAGAATTAAAATACGATGATCCGTTTTCTAGTTCAGTGTCTAACTTCTAGTTTCATTCCACTGAATTAGTCTGATAGTATAATTTTATTACATTGTCATCAAAACTATACACAACAGCCAAGTTTCATTATGATATAAAAATTAGAAGCCCAAACACGTTTAGGATACGTTGTTCCTTTATCCAGTTTACTATCTAACTTCCGGTTTTATTTCATTAAATCAGTCAGACGATACTATTTTACTGTTTTTTCATCAGAAATGCATACAACTGCTACGTTTCATGATGAAACAACAATTAATAGCCCAAATATAATTAGGTACGATGTTCCGTTATTCATTTCAGTGTCTAACTTCCGGTTCTATTCAATTGATTCAATCCGATGGTATAATTTTATTGTATTATCATCAGAATTATACAAAACTGCTACGTTTCATGATGATACAATAATTAGTAACTTATTCCGTTATCGAGTTTAGTGTTTAACTTCTGGTTCTATTCCACTGAATCAGTTTGATGGTCAAATTTTATTGTATTAGCAGTTCTGATGAGTGACACACAACTGGCGAGTTTTATGATGATATAATAATCAGAAGTGCATAAATTTTTTAAACTAATTTCGTAGATTCCATTACATAGTTAATTATGGTTCGACCTATAACAAAATGAACCATCAATGAATAAATGATTCCACATTGATGGTGTGAAGTATTTCTGTTTTATTAATGTTTTAATAATTATTAAATTGACATTAGTCATAACGTGCAAATTTGCATTTTTTAATTATGGAAATTATATTTCTCATAAATCTACGTATTCATAAGATATTGTGAATCTCCTATATAGAAGTTTTTCAAAAAGAAGAATTTATATTACTCACATATTGTTTCAAACATTTAAAAAAACCGCATATTAGAAACTAATAGTGAGGTAATGTAATAAAATAATTTATTTTAATCTAAATCAGGGACCCAGGTTAATTACAGATGTTTGCTTTTCCGAGTTATTTATATGTTTTTTTAAAATGGGGAAACATAGTTATCCTTTATGTTTTTTATTAACTTTTATTTAGTTTGAAAACAAAATAACTTTTGGTAATAAAGTTTTTTGACAGTTTTTTTTTCAAAATCTAATCAAAAGCGCTGTTAGGAAAGACAAAGTGTTTCCAAATATAAAATGTTAAACGGATATGCAAAATTACAATTCTAAATAAATTATCTCTCTCCGTATTTTAACTTCATTATATAACATAAAAACAAGTACGCCAGAAATTTACATCCTTACCAGAGGGCTTTAACGGATTGTACTACATATACTTGAACACCAACAAGGTACAGTTTTTGAAATTCTCAAGATGAACTTGGGAAAACTGAAGAGGAATTAAGTTTAGTATAAGTTTGAACAAGTTCAGTGTTCCGTAGTTCAATCCACTTGAGAAAACTACTTTTGAAGTTAACTTCTTCTTAATTCTCCATTTTGGGAAGTTTTGAATGTAACTAGGTATCTTATACCGGACATATATACAGAAACCTTAGACTATCCGGCGTCTTTGTCCATCGCTAGGCTTTCCTGCGCGCACCTGTAATACCCCTAGCAATACGTCCGGACGTCCTTTAGCCGCAATTAGTCGTATTATAGTACTGGCCTCACTGTTTATAGTACTGACCTCATTTCTTTAATTGACAATTATCTACGTAACGATGGAGAGAAATAAATTAAGTGTAATTAGGGAGTTCATCAAGTTTACGTGTATCTATTTGAAACTATGCTTTCAGTTGCTTTATATTTGAAAAATAAATTATTTACTTGATGTACATTTTATTTGACAACATAAAGATGTTCTCTGAATTTATCACTTTTCAATATTTTTTAATTTTTTTATTCGTTTTCATACAGTTATAAGAAATAATTCATTAAGAAATGTAAATTGTGGTAAAGTAATGATTAAAAATGGGATTTTATTATAAGGACTTGGCAAGTTTACAGTTTATCTCATTATTATTATTATAAATTATTATTATAATAAAATAAAATTATGTTTTTCTCGATGGTATTTTTTTTAAATTTTAGTACATCCTATTTAAGTCTAAATAAAATTAACTGTTTTACTTTTAATTCGCAACTTTCTAAAAAAATCATTAATATGATAATAATATATAATAATAATTTACTTTAAACATGAGTTACGTTTTCGTGGAAAGCCAACGTGCGCGGAGTGATTGAGTGTTATTTTCACCTAATTCAGTATTTCTTTATACTGAATGTAATATAAGTTTCGAAAAGCACCTGAGCTAATATTGTTCAGAGATTGCCTAGAAAATTAGTAAATGCTTGTCATTCGATTGTAAAAATGATGAATAATTTCTATGCACTCCCAATTTTTCACCCTCAAAAATATTCATATTCGATTTTATAATAAAATAATAAGCATTGAAGCGTCGTGTTTACGTTGAGAGTCTCAACAAATAGGTAACTCGTCAAAGATAAAGTGTACAAAATGGCTACGGAATCTACAATATTGCGCAGTATAGAATATTAGATAACATTTCAATAAACTGCATACAGAGGAAATGCGCATATTAGGACGTCAATGTATCTCCATCCATTAGATAAAATCAAAAGTAAATATATATATGAAGAAGCTTAAAAGTCGTTCCGATAATAATACGTCTTAATCCTTCCAATGGCATCGTCAATCCCAAGGCTCTAGGACGCCCATACGGCTTGTTTTAAACTTGTTAACGATGAAACGTGAATGTGGAAGGCCCCTCTTTACTTGTTTCATGATGGCCAAAAAGATTTGAAAATAGCTTGGCGTGTACGTAGCACAAAACCATGCTCAGTGGAAGAAGACGAGGAAGACTGATCGCAAATAATGATAAAATGAAACAAAGGCTTGCAGTATATAAAAAGAAATACCTGTTTGTACAGACCGTTTTTATCCTATCTTAGTTGCCTTTAAAAGGTATAATGAACTATAACCTCGAACGATTCAGCATAGTTCACGCAGTTAAGATAATTGCTGCAACTTTGCCTTAAAATATTTTTATATCTTTAGGTCGTTTTCTTAGTTATTGGTGGAATTATATTTACTTTAAAAAAATGCAAAACAAATTAGATAATAGAGACATATGCTACAGAGATTAGATAAAATAAATATATCTCATCTAAATTAATTGCTTGTATGTGATAAACTTTGCAGACTTGCTATTTTACGCTTAAAAATATTGTAAACATTTTAAAGATTTTGTTCCAATGCCCTTTTTTCGAATGACATTATTTCGTATTTTGATCAATTTAATCGATTATTCAAAAGAACAAAAGTGAAAAAGAGAATCCCTTTCATTCTAAGCCAAAACCTATTGATTTTTTCTGGGAGTAAAACAATGGCAATTTTATAGAATTATTTATCCAAAATCACTAAAATGAAACGAGAATCTTATTAACGTAAGCTAGATTCATTTCAATATTCCGTACAATTAAGATTCGCACCTAAAGTTCTGAAATTAAAAGTACTCATGGAAATTATCCCTGTCCCAGTGTCAAAAACACCTGAGCTATGAAATTATCCCAACCGTCCTTGTGCGCGACCGGCGACTGGGTGGTAGGTATTTACTGACAAAAGTTAATTGTTATTGAAATAATTATTTAAATCTGCTTTTTGTCTGGAATTATCACAAGAATAATTTTTTACATATTTCGATAGATACTACTGCTAATGATTTGCTTATCATTAGCGGTACAATCTATTATTATCTTCTGTCCTAATCACTACAATATATCAATTACGGAGTATCACATTCTGTAATAAATCAAATTTTGCACGGATAAATTACGGGTAACAGCTGGAAGCATATTTAAAAAAATAATTATCTATTAAATGAACATTTATTTATTAAATACCTGGCTAACTACCCGGTGATTTAATCAATAATAAGAATTATAGTGTCAAACCGACATTGTAATCTTTGGTGTTTCACAACTATTTTTTAAGGGATTTTATTTTATTTCAGTTAAGGTATTTTACACTGAAGCATTTCACCGCTTATACTCTATTCTTATATTAATTTACATTTTCAATTTATGTGAAAATGTCTTTTAAGATAGACTTAATATGTCCTTCCGTTCCCTTGTATTCGAGAACCGTTCCCTTTAACTCATAACTGTGTATCAAACGTAGATATAAGCCGGAATATTTTCATATTATATTCATTTATATTTTCAATTTATGTGAAAATGTCTTTATATATCCTTCCATTCCCTTCTGTTCGAGAACCGTTCCATTGAACTCATAACTGTGTATCAAACGTAGATATAACCAGGAATATTTTCATATTACATTCATTTATATTTTCAATTTATTTGAAAATGTCTTTATATAACCTTCCGTTCCCTTCCTTTCAAGAATCGTTCCATTTAACTCATAACTGTGTATCAAACGTAGATATAAGCAGGTATATATTCATATTGCATTCATTTATATTTTCAATTTATGTGAAAATGTCTTTATATATCGTTCTGTTCCCTTCCGTTCGAGAATCGTTCCATTTAACTCATAACTGAGTATCAAAGGTATAAGCAGGAATATTTTCATATTATATTCATTTATATTTTCAAATTTATGTAAAAATGTCTTTATATATTCTTTCGTTCACTTCTGTTCGAGAACCGTTCCATTTAACTCATAACCCTGTATCAAACGTAGATATAAGCAGGAATAGTTTCATATTACATTAATTTATATTTTCAATTTATTTGAAAATGTCTTTATATATCTTTCTGTTCCCTTCCGTTCGAGAATCGTTCCATTTAACTCATAACTGTGTATCAAAGGTATAAGCAGGAATATTTTCTTATTATATTCATTTATATTTTCAATTTATGTAAAAATGTCTTTATATATCCTTTCGTTCACTTCTGTTCGAGAACCGTTCCATTTAACTCATAACTTTGTATCAAACGTAGATATAAGCAGGAATATTTTCATATCACATTAATTTATTTGAAAATGTCTTTATATATCCTTCCGTTCCCTTCCGTTCGAGAATCTTTCCATTTAACTAATAACTGTGTATCAAAGGTAGATATAAGCTGGATTTATTTCGATTAAATGTAATATTCTTTAAGAGTTTTTTATATAATTATAAATAAGAAAGGTACGAATATATACAAGAATGATTCTTCAATATTCTACGTCGACTCTGTTTTTTAAGCTCACACTTAATTAATTATATATACCGATGCATTAGCACTGAATTTGTTTGCGTTTTTAACAAAATGCTATACAAAAGCTTTCGCTTTAACCAACCTTGTTGAACCGTCGTTGCAACACACAAAGCTTTAACGAGTGTCGAATCGTTTGAACCAGGTTTGACTGGATTTTTATTCTTGGTAAGCATTTTTTCTTTTTTCTTTGTTAATTTATATTAACAAGACAATAGTTTTTACTTGCTTTAAAATAAAGGCCGTATTTAAATAATTAGTAAAGTAAATTCAAATCCGTAATCAGTATAAAATTTTAATTGAATTTCAGCTGAAAATGGAAGCTAATTTTGGAATAGCAGGTTAAGAATATACATTCATAAATTTTGGGTTTGAAATCTCTTTAATTTTGCTACCTTTTTAGCAAAACTTATATCTTTAAATATTTGGTTTCAATTTTTCTGCTTTAGTTTAATTACATGAACCTCTTTACACACATACACACACACAAACACACACACACACACATATATAAATATATATATATATATATATATATATATATATATATATATATATATATATCACTACATATATCACTACTCATACATCATTCGTTCGCCTGTTCCAAGGACAAATTCCCGACGCAATAACTTCAAATCTACGATAGCGATCTACACTTCAGTACATTAATAATGAATGTTATTTCTTTTATTTAAATCATTAACTTCATTAAGGCGTATTTAGAAAATTGGAATTCAACTTTTTTACAATAATTGAAAACTTATGTACTTGATTAACTTGTATGTATACATTTACATCCTACTTCGAAGCCAAATACACCGTCCAAATCTGTACGTTTTTCTAAGACTTTGTAAACTTTCACCACCAAATTTAAACTATGTAAATTTATTTGTAGTTATTGGGGTACGTCTAAGGACATATTTATAAAACTGGAATCAACTTATTTACAATAATCAAAAATTTGAGTGTCTGATCTATTTCTTTGAAAATTGTATTTGAACAAATTTATGGTTACTTTATGTCACATTGTATTTCACAATTTTGAAATTATAATTACTTTATCAATTATTCCTTTCCACATTTATGCATTCAATTTCACTAGATGATAATCGTCTCTAATTGCAGGGGGTTAATGTAAGCTCAAAAATATTTCATTATAAATATTATAAAGTCCAAATTAAATTTAAAAAGGGCGAACGCTGATAGTCGGATAAGCTGCATGGAAAAATATCGAGTAAAATTGTTTTCAAAATAAGGTTATTTTTATTCACTCTTTTGTATCTTTAAATACATTGAATAGATTCACGGTTATTCAGGACAAATGTGGTTTTTAGGGTTCCGAATCCTATATATAGAAACTTGAAATTTGACACAGTGACAAAGTATATTCATTCCCATAAATCTCATTACTAAAAATTTTAAACTATTTTTACAGAAACTTGACAGGAGGCGAATGGACTGCGAGACACTCCTTGTACTGCATTAGGACAATAAAATCAACACAACGCATGGTGAACAACGCGTAGTAATTCACAAATGGCTAGTATATATATATATATATATATATATATATATATATATACAGGTTAGCAAATCCAGCACAATCCAACACAATCCAATTCAACCCAACAAAACCCAATGCAACATAAAATAAACCAAATCCTGTCTAACGCTATACACCCCACAACGCAAAGCAAACCAAGCCCATTTGAAATAAAATCTAAGCGCACCCAATGTAACCCTACACAACCCAATCTAACGCAGATTTAGCTTAAAAAATCCCATGGCAAATCTGACTCGATCCAACCCAATCAAACTAGCACAACCCAACCCAAAAACTCAACCAAATCATACCTAACAGAACTCAACCCAACCCAACCAAACCTAACACAGCTAACTATAAAGAAAACAATCCAAAGCAAACCCAACCCAAAATCAACTCAATTCAAGCCTACCAAATAAAGCAAACGGATTCAAAAACTCAACTACGCCAAAATCTAATCCAGCCCAACTCAACAAAATTGTTGTCGGCAAGAGACATATCGATTTTTTGTAACGTATAATCCGTATGTTACCGGAAATTCATATTGGCGATAATGAATTTAGTTAATAAATTTATACCATTCCTAGGAAATGTACCAAATTCCTAACTGGTTTAGTAAATCTGTAACAATGGCATGGCAATTTGACATTCCAATACAAAGTGTTAACTTACTTAAAAATTTTTACTTTTATAATTATTCTAACATATAGCTTACGTGTATTAAACACACAGTTAATTTTAACCTTTACTTTTAATAAAATTATAACAGAGTGAATTCTGCATACGGAATATTATAAAAGAGTGATTGATTTAGCCTAAAGAATAATAATAGAATCCAGAAAATCTTTGATAAGAATTTTTGTCTGTCTGTATATTAATTTCTTTGTCAATCACGAAATCTATTGGATGTATTTTGATGAAATTTAGTACGACAAGAGTTCATACCCAACAGCAACATATGAGAGAAAAAATTGTAATAAATTTTCTTATTTCGATTTTAACGCGAATGAAACTTTGGACCAAAATTATCTAAAAGTTCTCAGATAAAGAATTCGCGGGCACAGCTAGTTACCTAAAAATGCTCACTGTCTAGTAAACATTATTTCGTAAAAACACGGATCGTAGTTTTTAATGCATAATATTTATTTATTATTAAAATATTTTGAACTTATTTACCATTTTTATTCTTTGTATTGTTTACTGAATATTCTAAATAAATTGCAAATCTTCTTAAATACCTTTATAATGATAACTAAAGATCATAATATATTGCAATATAATAATATACATAAATGTATGGCAAATTAATAATACAGAGGGATTTGTTAGTAATGTTGTCATACTCTTCATAAAAATATAAAAGTTGAAAACACGATTAAACAAAGTATAAGTTACGTTTACTGTCAAGTTTCAGTAATCAATTATGAGAGGTGATATGCTTGACTACGCCGTTTTTCTTTAACATCTCAGTCGGTTTCTATCTGACGGGCAAGGCAGACGAATGACCTTCTAGATGATGAGTCAACGGCCGACAACTGTCAGCTTTTATGGTACGAAGCAGTAGCTGACTTATCTTGCAAATCAAGACGTTCGCGCTGTCGACTAAATATCCATTGGCCGTGTTCATTAACATGTGTTCTGTCGTATACTCTGAGCTTAGTAGATACCGTTAGCGCATTTTAAATCGTAACTTTCAGATCGGTGAGTATCGGTTAGAGTCACCCCAAGTTTTTTGTAGGATGGATTTTTGTAGCACGTGTGCGTTAAAACATTATATGTCGTATATTCTATTTCCTTCGATTACGGTTGGACCAATATATAATCAATTTTATGCATAAGAATTGACGAGCCTTCATTCGCAGAATCTAGAAAAATGTATTCACTGGTTTTTTATATATCTATAATAAGTTTATGAATATTTCACTTCTTTCATAGACAGTGATTGGAATATAAAGTTTGAGATGATTGAACCTAAAATTAATCGTAGGATAGGATGCGCTTACATGTTTATATTTATATACATTTGAATATAGTAAATGAAAAATGAATTTAAATGAAATATTTAAGTACATAAATAATGTAACATTATGTCGGCTCAAGATAAGAACGGTGCATATTTCGCATGCTTTCATCATTGTTCAGACACGAAGATGTTATTTAATCTTATGCATGTTGATCAATATATGTCGAGTTAATTTAATTTTTACAGCTTTTTATGTATGACAGTTTAACATTTTTGTTATTATTGTCATGAATTTATTTGTTTAAAATGAAATATTTAAATACAAATATAATGAAATATTGTATCGGTTCAAGATAGGACCGGTGCATATTTCGCATTTTGCTTTCATCATTCATTGTTCAGACATGAAGATGTTATTTAATCTTATGCATATTGATCAATTTATATTGAGTTAATTCGATTTGCATTGTTCTTTTATGTATGACAGTTTTAAAATTTTGCTATTATTCTCATGATTTTATTAGTCATTTAAAATATTGGCTAAAGAAAATACGTAGGCGTTTTTAGCAATTATAACAATATCTAGAAAAAGACTATATAGAAAAATGTTTATCAGAAAGAGCATTAGTTTAATTTCTGAACATACTGGAAATATATTGACTTCTTAAATAAGTGCCACAGTAAGTTTGAAGAAGTAATCACTTTAAATGGGTGAAATTAAATGCCATTTTTTGTATCAGTGATGTGTAATTAAATACGGTCTGTAGCTACATTAGCTACAGTCGTTCATAAGAAAAAAAATTTACCTGATTAAGCATACATATTGTATATCAAATTTTTTTTCGGTAATTTTTCCTGTTTAAGATAGTAAAGTATTGACCTTTTTTGAAAAGATGGAATCTTTGCAGATATGTGAAGTGTCATTTAATAGTTCTTCATTATCCATTAAGTAAGGCTTACCGCTTCGTAGTGACCACAAATCATAGTTAAAATATATTTAAAATCGAAATCTGAATATCAGTCTATATTAAAGTATTTTACGTCAGTAAAATAGTAGACAAAATGATGTATTTAATTTAGGGAAAGAGAAAAAGCAGTGAGGATTAAAACTCGTGAAAGCTACTGTACCATTACCACAATCACGAATGTATTATATATATATATATATACATTTATATATATATAGGTATATGTGTCTGTGCTTATTTTTTAATTTTACATAATTTAGAAGAGCAGAGAAACGTTTCCGAAAAAAATAACAAAAAAAAGAAAAATGTATTAAATTATTAAGAAGAGGTTTACTTTCAAAACGAAAACGCTAACAAATTTTCATATATTTAAAAATAAATAGTGATATAATTATTGCTGTAAATATTACAACTGAAATATATTATTATTTTAGAATATATTAAACTTAATGTTTCTTTAGATTATGAATTCACATTTGATGCTTGGTTGGTCAACATGTATTCATAAAATACACACGTATTTAGAAAATACATTACTGAAATTTTCTGGGAACTAATAATTAGGAAATAAAATATGATTGTTAATATCTCGGAATTTAATTAAAATAAGCTGACATCATCCAATGAAATTATTCATTAAAGTAACCGTAACACAAAAAACTCAGAATTTTGGCCATATATGCACAGGATATGTTAATGAATAAATGAGTATGTTTTTATTTCAAACTGTATAATTTTGATTTGTATGTTAAAGAATGAATATATATATATATATATATATATATATATATATATATATATAAATATATATATATTTATATATATATATATATATATATTATATATATATATATATATATATATATATATATATATATATATATATATATGTTTAGAGAGTATATAATAAAATAATTCTTATTTTCAATAAAACATTTTTTACCACAAAAAATTTGTAATTTGATGTGTTCCTTTCACAATAAAGCGTATGGTGGAAAAATATGAAAAGAATATGAGAACAGATTTTTAAAGAAAATATCAAGAAAAACAACATCGAAGTAAATATTTTGTTTGGAGTCGAAAAAAAATTTCTCCTAAAATGAAGCGGCATTTTTTAAAAGTTCGAAGAAAGAATTATATTTATCATGTTTAGACTCACGTTATTTAAAATGATTTTTTAACTTCATCTCGTGTAGCAAAAAGTTACAAAAATGGCAAAATGGCAAGTTTCGACAATACTTTTTATAAAGCAATGTTTGCATTGTGAATATATACAATATCGAGGTCCAAAAGATAGCTTCAACCCTGATCCGGCGACCGAATTAAGTTTATAACTATTTTATTTCACTCCAATTCGTCCCGGCTTAATACTGTTTGCGCTATTTCGCCGAGTCCGTCTACTGAACTTGCTTTTACTTTTTCACTAAAATGTTGCAATTCTTTTCTCAACTTAATCTTTACACGTATATGAGTGAGGACACTGGCTTAATGAAGTTTGTACATTAGCTCTGTTGATGTTGTTATTGGGAGTTAGTTAATTTATTTTCCTTATTAAGTTGTAAAATAAAAATGTGATGCAGTTATGAACACAGCTTGGTATGTGATACATCAGAGGATATATTTGAAGGTCATTTGGGTTAGAATTTCTTTTGAGGCAATATTATTATAGTGTTATAAAATAAAAATAAAACCGTTTAACTATGACTCGAACAATTTTTTTTAAAAGCTTGTTTTATAAAAAAATTTCCATAGCTTAATTAAAATAATTTCTTTATAGTGTAACATGGGATGCTGAAAATTCGGCGAGTAGGTGGAATGCCTAGTCACTCTCTATACCAGACAATGTGAAATCAAGGCTCGTAAGAAAACCGTTTACCGAAACCGTTTTACCGTTTTCCTTACTTTAGGGACATGGGCTTTACGATGTTGTCATAATAGGATTATTATTACATATTTTTTAAGCTTAACTCTCAATTTTTGGGTTGTTCTATGGCGGGTTCGATTAAGTGCTACCGGTATTTGGGTGTAATGAATGACCTACATGTAATTTTATTTGTTTTTAGTTTATTTTCATTATGAATTATGACCGATTAGTTTTATACCAATTTTAATTCGTTTTCATTTGGCTTTAATCAGAACTGACTTATATTTTAATAATATTTAGTTCAAATTCAGTTTGATTTTGATTGAGATCAAAATGGAGTACATTTGTTTTGGGCTAACTTATATTTATTTTGGATTTATTATTGTCTTCGTTTTTTGGTGCAATTTGAATTGATTCCGTTCAAGAATTGTTGGCATTGTGATGCGCGGGCTGCAGTAATTGTTTGTCACGTGCTGGCTATGTCTTAGTTGCTATTATTTGGAATTGCCTTATTTTCTATTATTTGAGATTGTCCTCTGCGCTTCGCAATATGTGGCTATCGCCGCTTGGTAGATGAGGTAAGTGCAACTACAGTATCAAACTGTACAGTATATACATACTAAACAATTTCGATAAATAATAAGAACTCCCATTACTTTTATCCAATATCTTAATATGTATTAGAATATTGAAAAGCGAATGAAGAAATTTTTTCCGAATGTTATTGCGGGATATTAATTTTCAATAGGCAATTTTAAGTACCTAACTTATTCCGAACACATACGAACGTTTGAGGAAACACTATATTTTTATTAAACTTTTTATAAGTATAATTACAATTTCCTCATGTGCGTGCATGTATTTTACCGAAATATTTTGCTTAGTACATTCTTTCAGGCTTAAAAATATTATGAATTTCTGAGTAACGTTCAGATATTATGAGTAATCAAACTATAGTCTAACAGTTAGGGAGATTTTCATCGATGTCTGTATGGATGGAAATATTTGATGGTGTTTTTTCGTAAAAATTTAAATTGCCCTGGTGCTAAGTTTTTTTGGTAGACACTAAGTTTTTACGAGAGTTTACGCCATAAATAATTCAAAGCTTTTCTATATAATAAGAACTTTTCTACAAGTTTAGCGTAAAACTTTTTTATGTAAAGGCAATATTTTTTAAATTAAAGCACTTTAAAAATATTTATTTACACATTATGTGCATTGTTATTTTTACACAATTTGTGAAGGTTGCGAGAAGATTTAACATCTATAATGAAAACAAATGTTTTCAATTAAGTTATTTGAAAGAAGAAGGTATTTTAGTTTTATTTATTTTAAGTTCATTTTGTTGATCGAGCAGAAAAACACAATATATTTTGTATTTATTATATTATTAATATAATATTTATGTTTATTTTTTCTTCAAATATATATTTTTTTTGTTTATGTAATAATAGTAATAATATAAGGCTGATACTAAATATCACCAGAACAATCTTTTCTAAATTATTACAAAGAAATATTTAATAAATATTGCAAAAGCCCGTTTTCTCGGTCTATTTACATACACGTCGAAATACAGAACGGTATTAACAGAAACATCATTGATAGAGTTAGCCTTGGTCGGCATTTTACCAAAATTATATATTTTGGAGTAGGAATGGATACGTCTGGACTACATCAAACTAAAGAATAAAAGAACGAAGAGTTCAAAATACGATGCCGTACAGGGACGAACAGTTGTGAATGCCGAGTAGACATTACTCTGTTATTAGTCCAGCAATAGATTGTAAAATATTGCTTTTATGAAAAAATATATAGGCAGCCACTGGAATTGTCGACAGAAGTTAAAACTATGAAATAACGGTGATTTTATATAACCATTTTGCAAAAAATAAAAAGCACGTATTTTATTATTAAAAATTCAAACCAATAAATAATAAGTTCGTAAAGTTTAATTTTGTAATAAAAAAAATATTTTCTGAAATGAAAATTGAAGCTTTTTTCGTAATTTTTCAACGAATTTCTTTTGTAAGACCTAACATTTTTAGTAAATTTTATGTCCTACAAGATTAGTAATTACTATTTTTAATTTACGACTTATTAATAACGAGGCACTTACTATTAATAATTTATTTACTATCAATATTTTTTTTTAAATTGTCTTAATTACACAAACATTTAATTCACAAAAAATATCTCGTACAAAACAAATTATATGCCTAATAAATAACTTAATTAATAAAAAACTATATTAAAATTTAGTTCATATCGTTACAATGCTATATAATGTAAAAAGGAGGAAAAGGAACCTTTTGAACAGACTTTTGTCAGTTTGAATTTAATGTGTGCATGAATATAAAGAAACATTTTAATTATAAAGTCACCCATTTTCAGACGTCTCTTTGCAAACGTTGATACGTGTGGTACCGGTTAAAATAAAATTTAAAAAAATGGAATTGTAGTAAAAAAACCTTTTTTAGTATTAAAACCAATTGGTTTATAGTTTAAACAAACGAAAAAACTACAAATTGTTAACGATTTTAAGAAAATTTAACGTTTGTATTGCTACAAAAGCAGTTGCTTTTGTAGCAATACAAACTAAAAAATAAGCATATCATCTTTACATATAAAGATTTTGGTGAAGAGCAAAAGAGTTTTAAAATGCGGTATAACTTAATTTAAATTTGAATAAGCTTAATATAATAATAAAGTTTTTGACAAACAACTTGACTTTAATGTGAAAAAGGCGTGAGGTGCTTGACCTTTTCAAATGTCACGCTTGAAAAATAGGTTAATTGCGCAGTAATTTGCAATTAATTTTGTTTGCATTAGGAACTCATAACTTCTAGTTTATTTTAAAATAATCGTTTAAAATTCATGAATTTGTAATTAAAAACACTATGATTTCTGCTTTCTGTAAAACAGTGCCTTGAGGGGAAGTTTTATTTCTATTTATATTTGCTAATAATTTAATTTTTTACTGTTATCGAGCAAATTTATTGAAAAGAATTTTTTTTTTTATTGAAAGGGAATTTTTTTTTAGATGTACTACCTTTTTTTTGCATAACTAAATTACAATTAAAACTATTATTAAAATTAATTCCGCAGTCACAAAGTATTTTAGTGGCCCTTCAGGAATTTATTTTAATTTTTTCTACATTTTTCGGAGGGACCTTGGTTTAAATCTTACAATGTGGATGATACATTTCTATTCACTATCTTAATTACTTTCACTAAGTTGTTATTGAAATTGTAAACATTTGTTTTGGGTTTATTCCCAGAACGTAATCAGTGTTGCAAATTCAAAATTCGATGTATGCAATAATACTAGAGGTGTATTTCAACATGACACACAGGCGCATATTTAAAAAAAATTTAATATGTAATGATAATTTTAAATTTTTGTAAAAATATGAAATTAAATTAAAGAAAATTTAAACACACATTAATCAATTGTTTTCCTTTTCTTTGTCATAGTTAAATTCGATACCGGTAAATAAAGCACATTTAGTCACATGATTTCGAATATATATATATATATATATATATATATATATATACATATATGCAAAAAATATTTAAAAGTTCGCGAAACAAGAAAAAAAAGAAATAAGGACAATATCATGGACAAATAATTATTATATGATAATTATACTACCCTTTTTATGATTATCTTCCTTACTCTATCGAATTAAGTATGGAAGTAATCGTAAAACGGGTACGATAACCAAAGTTAATGGGTTTACTAAGGGGTGTATTCTACAGGAGTCTGTATATTAGCAGAGTCGGCTAGAGTACATATTTTTAAATAGCATAATGATGTAGAACTTTCAAATAAAATATTTGCCTTTATGATGTAAACTTTCTAACATCATTACTCGTGAGTGATTACTTTATTTATATATATTTAGTACCTTCATTTGATAACCAATGATAGTAAACAATAGCGAGTTTCAGCTCTAACATTAAACGACAAGTCCGCTAAACGACATCTCCCTTGACAGATGTGAAATATTTGTCAAAACTTAATTCCCACCCGGCGTGCGACATTAAAGAGCAGGCGGCTAATAACTATCGACCGTGCCAATAACATAGTCGGATAAAATTATCACTCTTGTTTTCATCAATGAACTTTGTCTAATTAGTATTGCGATTTATATATTATTGGCTGGTTTTCGTTAGATGTTGATTGGATAATATAATTATTATTTTATTAATCGACAAGGGTATTCAACCAAAACTGATAATATAGCGCTCTTGAGTCGATGTCTTGTGAACAACTATTTAGGACATATCTTAATATAAAATATTTCAAAATTTCTGAATTTACATAAGAAGAATCAATATATTTAGAAAGATATGTTAAAGTGTGATGTAAAATTTCCTTTCAATCATAAAAATCCTTAACTGTTTTTAAATTGATTGATTGCGAATTAAACTGAAATACATAATAATCGCATATTATTATTGACTAAATCCTTCCGTCAACAGTCATCAATAGTAATCGCATATTATTAATGACTATGAACGGGAAGATATTTTGAGAAATACATATTCAAATAAGGTTTTGCGACGATATCCCAAATTAATGAGAATATTCGAATTTTGAAGTTTTTGAAATTATATTATATATAATTCACAACTTAAAAATGTATTATTGCTATTGTTTTTGCAAATTAATTAATTATTAAAATTATATACACAAAACAGCAATGCTGCCATCTAACGGCTCAACGTCAATATGATTGACGGTCGGTAAAATTTTTGTTTAATTTCAAATCCACTCACGTATAAATAAAGTGGCGCTTTAGCTCAATGCTTTTGATACTTGCGCCTCTATATGTCAATTTTAGTAAAATATTTGTTTGATCTGTCATTTGAGCTTCATAATGGAATAAATAATGCGAAGACTTCGCACGGGTCACGCTAGTATTTATTAATTAAGTTACATTCAATATCTAATATTGTTCTCATTTTTTCAAACTTATTATTTTGGAATGTCTTTAATTAGGTTCACCTGTATGTGAATAACTACGCAGTGGAATCTGCGAAAATAAATTTCGTGCACTTTGAATTACAAGTATAAAAGTGAGGTGCGCTTTGATTTTACACCTAATTAAAATGTTAAGCATCTTCATTCAACTAATATTCATTAGAGAAGCTGTATAATTTATTTTTAAGTTGTTGTCTTGTTATAATTGATTTTTACGTTCTTGCACTCAATATACTCCATAAGAAGGATGGCTCTCAAAGTCCTTACTGAGTAGATAAACAAAAAAATATCGTAAAATTTATTAGTAGTCAAGTCTAAAAAGTTCGTATAAGTTTATGAAAAAAACAACATATTTACAATGTTTTGTTGTCATTCAACTAATTATATTTCAGTTTACAAACTTTAACCTTTCAATAAACCTATTTTATTTTTATTACAATACAATACTAGATACTCAGAAGTACTTGGCGATGCTGCGATACTGTTTTTTAAAAAACATACTAATCTCGATGACTGTCGTAACATATAATAATATGTGAATGCATGTCAATGCAAAATGTAACGCATATAATGAGCTATGAATGCGTATATAACATCTAACCGAAATGAACTTCAGAAAAGAATGTTATGTATTAGGGTGGATGAAAAACAACTTGTTTCGTTCAAAATGATTGATAATACTTGCAAAAAGCCATCTTATACAAGCTTTAAATATAGGAAGAAATGTTTCGCTCAAGCTTTATATTTAGACAGATACATTACGTGATGTGGCCTAGAAATACGTATTATAACTTGGCATAATCATAGTTCATGATTCAAACTGATATATCTTTATATTATATATATGTGTGTATATATATATATATATATATATATATATATATAGATACATATATACAATATAAGAGTATATCAATTTGAATAATAAACTATGTCCATGCCAAGTTTCATAAAAATCTGCTGTATCTGTTAAGTATGACTGAGTAACAGAAATCAACAATTATTTTCCGTGATAGTTATATTCACGTGCGTGAAGCCCCTGATATTTTGTAGCCTATTTATTACTCTTCTCCACAAAATATATACACACCAATATTTACCAGTTATTAGTTGCTTGATATCAGCGTTATTACATAACAAACATTCAAACTTTGCCAATTACAATGTAAGTAGTATGCAACATCAAGGGCACTTCAACACATCAGGACACATCTGGATATAAACTTGTACAGAACGTATTTTATCGGTTATCAAGGTGATTTTTCGAAAGTATTTTGTTATAATTATTGAAAAATAAATGTTTTTTCACTCAAACCTATCGTGCATATTACATTTACTAGGATCTTTCTATTTTTATGCGAGTTACGTCACTAATGTTAGAGTATTTATTACGATCAGATAATTTTTCATTTCCTTTTCACGCGATCGAAAAGCGTCTTACAAAATTTATATTTGTTTTAATAAGAAGCTCCACTGTCTTATTGGAAACTACAGTTGCTTTATCGTCTATGAAGAATATCAAGTTGGAAACTTTAAAAAGTATAAAACTTTGTAAGATGATTACACTTCCGTTTTCTCGAATTCAAGATAGTTTATCGGTCAAAAAGGGTGGTTAGTACTTATTATTGATTGTGACAAGATCTTTTTTGCGGTTGAGTTTAAGGTCAATAAATTTAAGTAGCTTTCTTACTTTTAATTTATTAAAATTTGACTCAATATATACTAGACATTTTACAGAAATTATTATTTGCATAAATATTAATGTAACAAAAAGTCGAAAGTCGTTAGGCCTAAAAACTTTAATGATGAACGTGAAAAACCTCAAAGTTAAAAAAATATCCTATCTTTTTAATTATGCCAGGGCGGACGGAGACTTGTTTAGCTTATAATAAAATCATTCTGCTCCAATATTTTACAACAATAATCAATCCACTTAACAACTTGTTTCAAAGTTGGAAAAATGTTTCGTCAAAGCTGATTATTTTGGATTATTGAACACTAGTTGCGCCAACGCAACTTCGTTTGCGTGGATTTTAGTATAAGAAAAGTTTTTAAGATTTTTTTTAAATTCTTTTTTTCTCTCAGAACTCTATGAGCATAAAATTTACTAAAAAGTGCTAATAGATGACTGGCAATACTGTAATATATCGTCGTTAGTTGGCGTTGGCAGTACCGATACTATAATATTCAACATGTCAGGGTGTTTTTATATTGGTAATATCCAGATAAAACTTATAAAAATTCGTGCATTAGATTTTGCGTGATTAAAGAACTAACATTTAAAACAATAACATTAGAAATTAACATACAAACAGATATAAACAGGTTATCTAGTTTATATTTTTACTATATGCCCTAAATAAATTACTATTTTTAAAATATTTTTCATGTACAGAATTCACTCTGTCATAATATTATTTTTTGTATAGATTTAAACAAACCTATTGGCGGTTCAAGGACTGGCTCTTGCTAGATACTTAATGCAAATAGTGCCGAAATCGGTGAAGGTTTAATAAGATACCCTTCTTAGAAAACTCAATTAGTATAAATTATTTTTATTGCATATTCATCTTGAAGAGATAAAGATTATAATTCGTATAGTATTAGAATTTTCTTACAGAATCTTTTGTTTACATTTTACATTTTATCAACTGCGGTATA
Source organism: Druceiella hillmani (assembly GCA_039881145.1). NCBI lineage: Eukaryota > Metazoa > Arthropoda > Insecta > Lepidoptera > Hepialidae > Druceiella > Druceiella hillmani. The sequence continues at coordinate 35,155,501 of JAYKKI010000002.1, read as the reverse complement.
TACCTACTTCTGTTAAAAGGGTGAAATTGTCGCCATAAAAAATTGCTTAAAAAATAGGGAGGAATGTAAAACTCTTGATAGACTCAACCTATAATGAAAGAAGTTTAGTTTTAAGGAGAAATTATATTATAGTTAATATATTTATAATTATAGGTTATAAATGGTTACTGGAATTTGAAGTTCGTGCTGCTGGTAGACTCTTGATATTAAAGACCAGTATTCAATAAAAGTTATACAAAATCGATAGAGAGCGTAGAAAAACTGAACAAAAGCGAGTTATAACTTTTTCCTCAAATAGTTAGTGATGAAATATAATTGCTCTTTAAGTTTAAATGATTTTTAAATGCATAAAAATGATAAAATACGTTTCCATTAAATAAAACAAGACTATTTAGACTATAAGTTTATTTCGGTTGATGTTACGCGTACACAAGTCGACGCCTCCGATTGTTATGTGAACAGAATGGAAAAGTATAGTCCACGCATGCCATCGCTTGAGTATTCAGAAATACTCAAGCGATGGCATGCGTGCATGACCTGTTTGTCTAAACGCTTGTGTCGCATGCGATCTGAATGTTTTGGAATAAATCCTGAAGAAACGTTAATGTTATGAATCTGTATAAGTAAATTAGTAAACCTGACTTCTATTTGTAAGTTTCAAACCTTAAATCAAACTTACAGTATTGATACTTTGAATTGAATAAATTAATTTTATACTATATATATATATATATATATATATATATATATATATATATATATATATACCTTATATTTCATTATATATTCGTACGTTTCAAAGTAACTTTTTTAATTAAGCACTTACATCCAATAATTATCCTTCATCCATTACAAAATAATTAATTTTTCAATTACGTGTATTAAATTACTTGTATCACAATAATTTTTTTTACATTTTACATCTCCTCAATAACAAGGGTTGTATTATAATATTCTGCAGTGTAAATCTTTGTAGATTTCAAAAAGTATTTAAAGATGTTGTCTATTTAAATTTTACCTTTGATTATACTTGAGATGACAATCATTTTTTACTAAAATAGCTAGCTAGGCTGTTATTTACACTACTTGAAAAGTTGGCAATGAAGTCGCTGACTATGACCAATTTTGACCCCAGTTAGTAATTAATTAGTAACTAATATAGACCTAGGTTACTAACAAGTGATATGAGTAACAAGATATTTAAAATAAATCGCTCTTATTTCACGAAATATTATGGAAATGTAATGTATGAAAAATATAGTTTGTGTAATGCAATGTCCATAATTTTCATTCCGTATAGACTTCATTAGAAATAATATTTATTTTTCTAAACGGCACTTTAAGTAATTAAAACAACTACGTGATTAAAATATTTTTGTAAGACATTAAGGAAATTGTTGAAAAAAACTTACGTTTTCCAATTAACACTTTTATAAGCTTTTATTTGAAAGTTAAACAGTTAGAGATTTTCTTTCTACGTTTTGAAATAACCTTCCACATATTTTTCTTTTCCAGTTTTATTACATTCCTTTTTACAATTACATCAAATTTCAACGTATTATATCAGACAATCCAGGAAAACATGCAGACGGACAGACAAACAGAGACAGACTGATTTCATATCTGTTCCATTGCTCCAATTTTGATATGGAATATTATGTTAATTCGAAAATTGAGGTAAATTGATAACGTCAGTCGCGATATATTTAAAAACTGTCAAGAATGAGTGGAACTCGCACTACTAGGGGTCCGTAAACATTTAGATATTTATAAGCATTTAATGATACAGAATATTCTTATTAAACTATTTACAAAATTTTAATTTTTTTTAACGAAAATATATTGCTTATTATTTTTTTCACAGGCTCATATCCAAAAATATTTTTTTTTTGTCATATAAATACAAATTAACGATTTTCGGATTATTTTCGTTTTTTTGTCCTATGAGACTTTGCTTTTTGCCAAATTTAACTATTTTAGGTTTACAGGAAGTACATTGCACGTACTTCTATATTTGTGAATGTAAAAATATGCAGAATCAATGGTTGTATTTTTAGGATTCTTCTTGATTGCGTTGACTTAAAAGTTAGATTTCTTAACAACTCTGAGGAACCATAGATATAAGTATTTAGCATTAATTTCAACTTAACATGTTCACGCGTTCCTGATAAAAAGAGTCTTAATCTTTTCCTATTACCAGGGTTCTCTTTTTTCTCTTTGAGGTACAAAATCCTAAAAAGTAATTACATTTTCATATCTTTTTTATCACTGTTGAAAAAATAGACATGTGAGTCAGAAATAAGCCTAAAATATTACATAGAGTTGAGGTCGAACGTCTGTACGTCGAGGTGAACACATGCTAAACTAAGCCAATCACATAATTCTGTTATTCTATTTGAAAAAGTAAAGTGTCTACAGCTTGTCTTACGATTAAATTTAAACTGGCAAAAGCATTTTAAACACATTAAATTTCTTCTTCACTTGTAATTTAATTTTCTTTTGTAAACCCTCAAATAGTTTATAAGAATCAACCGCTAGACCAGATTAGACGATCAAAACGAAAATTTTCTTCTCAAAACTCGAAGTAATTGACCGGATTACGAAAAAGCCGTGCGAAAAGGAGTTATTGGCAATTCAAGGACGGACCCTCGTTACGACCCTCAATGTAAATTGAGGCGAAATGTCGGAGCTGAAAAAGATATTCTTCACAAACTTTCCCTTACCGGAATAGTGTACAAATAAAATAAATTTTGTGGATGTTTTTCTCAATAACAAGTGAATGCTCTTATTTAATTAATCTTTATTTTAGAAAAGTTTCGTGTTAAAAAGAATCAGCCAAATAGTTATTTTTGAAATATATGATTGTTGCGGAAGGAAACTCTTAATGTATGTTTTATGCATTTTATTGTTGAAGAATTGAAGTCATTTTTCAGTCTATATCGTGTTTTATTCGATCAAGTTTGATAAAACATAATATTTATTGCGATTGATTCAACATATTTTTTAAGATTTTTTTACGCATTTTCAGAAAAATTAAATGCAGACATCTTTTGTTTTTTACGTCTGCATCAATTTAAACAAACATTAAACTAAACCTATGTGGTTTACAATTTTTGTTCTAAATCAATTCTGATCTAATTTTAGTCTGATAGTTTAAATAAGTCTGTTTATATTGGATTATAAATGACGTTAGCTGCACAATTTTTAGCAGAACATATTCTATAAAGTATTTTTACGATTTCATTGCAACAATAACTAAATATATCTTCGTCAAACACTCTTACTGCTTTCGTTTAACTACGAAGATATTTATGTATCTGTTAATTTTTTTTTTCATTTTTTCATTATATTTGTTACTGTTTTACCTGTTTTGCTACTTTATTCACAATGTGTTGCAATCTTTTGCAACCTAATGTTTTTCATTTTATGCTTTGGTTGACTGGAAGATATTGCTACTGTACCAATTAATACGTTACGAATCTAACTTATATATTCATAGGTTAAAGACGAATAAATAAACAATCCTAATTAAATACTTTAGGTAGAGAATAGTTTCAATACTCGAAGTCATCCATGCATCGTACGGAAAATGTAAAAAAGTATTATAAATATAATATAAGTATCTAAGAGTACATTTTTTATTAAACATGGAGACGAAAATTTTGAAGAATTTTGCATTCGTCGCATATCCAATATCTGCAAATCGTTTTCAGATTCAAACAAAAAACTTAATAAAAAGTTAATGTCAATACTAATAAAATGCTGCAAGTTTATATTTCATCGTAATGATCGCAGTTGATAATTCATAACTTTCAATAATTTTAGCTAAGGCGTTAAAATATTAAATGAGCCAGTGTCATGACTTCTAGACATAAAACTTAGTTTCAATAATCGAATTGATATTATAAATTCCATTTCTAAAACAAAGTTTTATTTCTGGAACTCATGGCACTGACTTATTTAATATTTTTCATGGCCTTGGCATATTTTGGACTTGAAATTCTTTCCTGTACAAAATACAGCCTGGGATGTAATTTTGTTCTATTTGGTAGTTGATATGAGCTTTGAAATTTATTTTGACTACGTGAGTAGCCATCGTAATATGTTTGTTTATTAGCTTAGTATTTAAAACTTATGATATCAAATAATGAATATATTTGTCGTTAATTTTGTAGAAATTCATCCCACCTGAAGATGTATTACAATGAAACCTAGGTCGTGGTAAAGAAATGAAAGAGAGTAGAAATAATACTACATCACGTAGTTTCATTTAATTGTGAGTTATGATATTAAATTTTACCAAACTTATACATTAAAATACAATATTTTTAGTACCGAGATTTTTGGAGTTATTTTATATAAAAACAGTATTATTTCTAACACAACACTGTAGAAAAACTTCATTTAAAATGTACAAATGAAATCATATGAAAGTTATAAGTGGAAACAGTAAACCAGCACCTATATTATATAAATGGACGCGTCGCATAATTAATGTAAATCACATCTACATTTGTATTTAACTTTTAATTTAGGCTATGAAAGCTGATCGAATGCGAGTATGGCTCGAGCATCGAGTGTTCCTTACATGGTTTGAAATAAAATTATTTTATTCATCAAAATTTATCGCTAATATGAACATCCGTACGCAATAAGTATTTAACAATACTTTACAAAACAATTATAGGTGACATGTATATTATCGTGAATATTTCATAAACTGTGATATCCAGAGTCACCATCATAGCTTTCCTACGATCCTCTTTTTCTTCATAATTTTAAGTTTAGTAGTGTCAGTGATAAAAGAAGAGGTGGAAACAAATTTTTTGCATATTTTTCAGTATATCCTTCATAAATCATACATAAAATTATGAAAAAACATTTTATGCTTCTATAACCATTTCTTTCAAAATTCTGATACCCAAGCAGTACATAAAAATACCCGTGCCTTAAATTACTGCACATGTATTTTTGAGTGTTTGCTACTGAGATATATGAGGGCTAACATGGTTTACAAAATGTATTTAGTTTCTGCGTTTCAAATCATTTTTGAGAAAGACAACTGTGACCGTCGGACATATAAGGGATCTTCTTAGGATTTCATTTTCCTTTTAAGGTATAGAATTGTAAAAAGGTTTGATAGAATACAAATAATTAGATTTATTTTTACTTTTCTGTTGTTAGTTTTATATAGCTTGAATTCACAATTAAATGAAACTACGTGATGTAGTATTATTTCTATAATTTCTCTCTTTCTTTAATTTCTTTACCACCACCTAGGTTTCGTTGTATTACAACATCTGGGTGGATATTAGCAAATGGTGGGATATTAGCAAAGATACTTGCTAGTATCCCACCTGAAGATGTTGTAATACAACGAAACCTAGGTCGTGGTAAAGAAATTTAAGAAAGTAGAAATAATACTACATCATGTAGTTTCATTTAATTGTGAATAATTAATTTCTACAAAATTAATCCCATATATATTCAATAGCTTGAATTTTTAATTTTAAAAAACTTGTATCAAAATGTATATTAGAGTGTAGTGAAGGTTGATTTGGATCGACGCACGGTAATTTAATGATAATGAATAGTGTTTATAAAAATAAATAAGTTTAGTCCCTAAAAATAATATTCTGCTCCTTAAGATGATTTCATATCTCAGTTATAATAAAAAATGTATAAAGAAGACGATCACAAAATGGCGATGCTGTTTGGTGTCAACTTTGTACATTAATTACTAGCTGAAATAAAACAATGACTAGAGCTCTCCCCGCTAAGTTTTCATAATAACTGTCACGTTTTTCAGCAATAAAATGAACCAAAATGCGAAATACAATTTTTCGGCATCTTTTATCTAAGTCGAGTATATTTATTGCGAGGCGTTTTCTCGTAATGCGGCAGTTGCAGCAAGATTTTTATTCAATATAAAATATAAAATTATATAATAAAGGTGAAAAGAACATTTTTTTTACACCTGATTTTGTGGGTAGTAGTTGTTGATTGCGGAAGAACTAAGAAATAATTATTTATCATCATCCAATATCTCGAATGCATTTATCGCATGTTTAATCGAATTGAATTGAATTGTTACACCTACTTTAAAAATGCACTTTCATTTTCGCACAATGATTTCCTTCTTATATAAACTTACAAAACTTGTATAGGAATAAAGGAATATTGTCTCTAACAGCATTAAAGAGGGAAAGTTTCATTGCAATCAGACTTGATGTATTTTACTTTCATTTCTTAAAATTTATCTATTACAAGTTTCCGCCAGGGACTTCGTTTGTGTAAACTAGAACAATATGAGTTATATATCAATCCAGGCTATAATTTATTTTTGTTTAAAAATTCGTGTGCGTCCAATAGTAACATCGTGAAAAGGGAGAAAATTTTATATGCTACCACGGAATCTACGTTCAGATTTATAATTTCGAGATATATGGGATACGTTAATACTTGCTAAAACTAAATTTACAAAACTATATTTATAGCGAAAGATATTTTGACGTCATAAAATATGGATGCTATTCCTTAGGAAATACTCCAGAATTCGACATAAACCATTCATATGTCAAATTTTGTGTAGGTCGTTCAGGATTTTTTTCATTGTTTTGTTTCGATTTATGCTTCATTAATATACATTTTACCAAATAAAAATGTTTGTAGGGCTTAAATAATCACTTGTAAATACGGAAGTGTGAACTATTTCATTAGAATATTGTTTACTGAAGTATATCATGTTTGTGAACCGAACCTGTTTATGAGCAGTGTTTAATGCTAATATCTTGATTTAATTTGAATATTTTTATAATGCTTGTCTGATTCGATACAATGTCAATTTAAATAAGTTGAGAAATATTTGCTTCTCTCAAATCGTAATAGCGCACAGATACTTATATTCAACAACAGAGCCAAGCGGAAATATTTGCAATTCATGGGTGGTCCTTCATTAGAACTCTCGACCCAAACACTACGTCGTGCAAACTGTATTTTGCTAGACGATTCAGAATAGTTATAAATGATATTTCTGTTTATTTTGAAGATTTCATTGGGAAGGGAGAATAGATTTGTGTGAAAATATGGACTGCTTGATGAGCAAAAAATTTGAAGTGTTACGAATTATATTTGATTTGAAATTCGTAGTAGGTTTCAATTTTATTTAAACTTTATATCCACTGTCATACTTTAGATTCATCTTACAACCTTTCATTAATCTGTTACGTCCTAGTGCAATAGACCAAATCTTATCATTATTTATAAACAAGTACCAAGATTAAATTTAAATATTGCATAAGGAAATCGAGGAAAATAGGAAGAAACTGTTAATAAAAATGAATTTGATGCATTTTTGGATATAATTTTTTATCGTGGACCAACCGTTATTTATAATTTACGTATTCGTGCAAATCTAATAAATTATCTGTATGGAGTAATATTTTCATCTCAAATGTGTCCTAATAATTCATTTGATTTTAATTGAAAAAACAAGTACAGTTAATCATTGTAAAAATTTGGGCTATTATAAATTCAAGATATTTGATTCTCAAAACGATCGAAACTAGCTTAAATACTTATCAGTAGGTAAAGCAACAGTTAATTAGTAAAGTGATTTCAATAATTTTTTTTTAATTAACTTATATTAATTTAAACAATTTTTTAAAAATAAATGCACTTAAAATATAATTATCTTCTTAGTCAGAAAATACTGTTGACCTCTTTCAGGTATTTGATCCTTAATATCTCTAAAATCATTTTTAGGATCTGTCTTATTTCACTATAGTTTCTTATTATAATCTACAATATTATAATAAGAAACTATAGTGTTATTTTGTACGTAGTATTTTGTGTGCTGTTTTGGAACCATACATTCGTAATCTTCAATATTTGATATTTTTGTTGTGTTATAGGCATTTATCGACATTATTTTTGCATGTGTTTTTAAAGTTTACAAAACCTTTTCCTTTTTTTCTTAAATGCATCGATGAGAGCATCCAAATCTTTTCTCTCAAAGGGAAACTCTATGATCGGTCCACGAGTAGATTCAGTCTCGTCTAATAAACCCTCATTTGATTGTTTTGAGAATGGGTGTTCGACTGTTAAAAAAAAGATTCATAAATTATATTACAATTTGTCGTAAATATATCAAACGAAATTGACATGAAAAGAACTTTTTCCTAAATTAGTAATAGTATGTTACCATAAGTATGTTGCCCACGAATCACGTACCAATTGTTTTCAATTCAGTGGCAATTTCGAAATCATAACCTCAAATATAACTTTCTAATATATAGTTTTTTGAAAAAAATATTTTTATCATATTCATAACTAAGCTTACATCACAGTGAAAGTCAGAATAAAATTCCAAATCAAAAAGCACAATGACTTTTTTCTTTCCTACTGTCTGTGTAAATATTGTAGATCTCAGTAGGATCTGTTTTATTTCACTATAGTTTCTTATTATAATATTGTCGACTTGGTACCGACTACAAAATTCTTTAAAAATAGCATTATTTGTCGAATTTATTTGGAAACGTCATTTAGCGCAAAACGTCCTATTGCATACCATATTTAAATATTGTTGAAAGAAGAGTTTATTCTTCTAAGAGTCAATCTTTAGATATTGCCCATCTGAAGATGTTGTCATACAACGAAACCTAAGTCGTGTAAAGATCATACGTGTGTAAAATATTAAACTTAAAAATTGATTGTATGGAAATAGTTTCAACAATACTACGAAAAAAAGTGAACGCTACAGTAATTTAGTGTCCACTTTAGTTAATTACAGTATAATTCGGCATGTACTTCATTACGATAAGTGGCATATAAAACGGATACTATTATCGGATAATATCCAAATCGAAACTTAGGACAATTTCAACAAAGTAGTAAGTGATTTTCGAAAGTTTTGTCTATTATATTGAAGAAGATTTTACGTGCAAAAAGTACAAATTTTATCATCTTGAATAATGGTATTTTCACAAAAGGACCACCAATTTTATTAAATTAAACCCTTCTAACATTTTTAAAAAAAATTAAATGAGTGCGGTAGCTCGCAGTTGAAATAAAATGTCTTTGACGGTTGTGGCAGACATTATGTTGTCGATGGTGTAGTTATTTTGCAAAGTAAAAACTACCAATGGCATATATCTTGAATCATATTTGATTCATTATCGTCCATTAAGCAGTTCCATTTTCCATTTCGGAATCTCATTTCGGATCATTACTATATTTATGAGAGTCCAGCATACTAGTATACATTTTCAAACAAAGTAATTATTAGTATTAAACTTTATAAAAATAGAATAGAAATAAATTTAAGTAAATATGTGTATGTAATACATATCATATATTCACGAAATTATCTAGTCAGTCAATGATTTCAAATACAGAAAACTGCATAAATAAATTACAAATTTTACTGAACGGAGATAACCGTCCGAAAAAAAACTGTATTAATCTTAAGTCCACCTAAAGAACTTTTACTTCAACAAGATAATCTTTTATCACACTGCGACATATAATTTGAGAAACGCTATTGGTATTATATCATATCACAAAACGAATTTATAAAACGAAATCAACGCTACTCGTGATCCAGTGCCTGGTTCTTTCACAGTACTTTCAAGTCGCTAACACTTTCTATTTAGGAAAAAGCTCTTACACACCTCGGTTGCTTTCAACGCTTTCTCTTTGCAGACCCGGGACGAAAAGGGAAAAATTTCATCGGCACCGGAATGAAACGTATTTCCGGCATAATAAAATCACCCGCTTCTACGCGCAGCATCTCTTACACACACTTATGGAAGGTACTATTCACTAAAAGGGCGCTCAAATGTATGAATAGATCACCCATCTTATATATATACGTTTGGGCCTCTTTATGAAAGAGAAAATCAAAATTGCCTTTAGTAGCTAAACAGATTCTATGAATAGATCTTACAGCCATATATGATTAGTATAGAAGTGAAATTTTTATGCATCCATTGTCGTATTATTAATATTTTATATGCAAGAACAATAATAGGATTCCATAAGTGTACCCAAAATAGTCAATGGGAAAAGTTAGAGATAAATAATACCAAACAACAAATTGAATAGATGTAAACAATTTATTAAAAATAAGACTCGTAAAAAAAACAAAAAAAAAACAAATTTTAATAATACCATCGAAATTTCTTTGAACAATTATTTGTAGGCAAGACTCTAAAGTCATCGTTGATTTATAGGAATTTATTTAGTAGGTTTTTGCAATATAAATCTATTTGAGCAATATGTTCTCTGCATATAATATTAGGTTGTATATATGAGCACCAAACGCCGTTTTCATGACTACGTCATCGCGAAGCGCCTTGCTATAGTCGACAGGACTCGTGGCTTCGCAGTGTCATATATATATATATATATATATATATATATATATATATATATCTATATTTATCGGATTGTGACGAACACTCCACAACTTGGTTGGAAACTATTTCATTACCATCCTGCAAGACGTTTGGATTGTATTAGGGAAGGAATTATATCACAATTGGGAGAAAATGAGCTATAGCTTAACGCAACAACCTGTTTTACGTTTTATTAGTTATGGCAAATATAGTGAAATTTAAAAAAAAATTTCGTATATATTTTTTAAAATTTGGAACGTTTAAATTTATACAAAAAATATTATTTTGAATTCCTTGTGTTCAAGTGAAAACAAAGTTTTGTACAAAGAGGAGAAAAACATTATGGCAAACTTGAAATATTAAAATAAGTAATTCCCGTAGAATAAAATTTCCATAACATAAGCCAGAAACACTTCATGTGTTACTTTTGAATGTTATTATTGAATAACTAATAGCAATAAATATCATTTGTATTTTTTAAGCTTTAATTACGTTGTTTGTTATTTTTTTTATACTTGTGTGTCTGAAATTGAAAACACTTGTTAAGAAAGAGGTATTTAAATAAACACTGGAAAGCGAGTTTCGCAGCTCGTGCCACACAATTAACCATAATCGTTTTCAGTATTGTAATGTTTCTTCAGATCTAAACCAGCATCTATTTTTACAATTATGATCTGTTTTCTTAGATAAAGAATAATCTAACATTGTACTTTACATTTTTTCCCACTTTTTTGGTTAAATATTTATTTGCAACCATTTAACAAAACGATAAGTTTTGTGGAAGAAAAACTGATTTTAGGATGATAATATTTGCAATTTATTCAATAAATGATATCAAAAAAATAAAAACGTGCTATACTAAATAGAGATAATATTAGACATAATATATAAATATTTAATGGCAGAGAAATGATACTGATTTTTGCATGGAAATACGCCACCTCAATTCTTCAAAAGAAACATCCATAAAACACTTCATAACTAGTCTGTATATATCAAAGGTGTGTCATGATTATGACTAAGAAATATGATTATGAAACTCCATGTCAGGAGAGTGACTTGGGCAGTAGTAACATAATACCAAATATGATCATCGTTAGTAACAATGTATGTATTGTAAAAGGTAAAGATTGCTGTTGAACCACAGAATATATTGCTCTTCGTAAATTCTTAGATCTCCTATGTTTATATTAAGTGATAGGTTAACCATTATTTACTTTCTACAGAAAAAATAGGTTAATTTTGATATTATTCCATATTATTTAAAGCAGACATTTCAATATTTAAAAAATCCTTAGAGAGAATAGTTTTTATAACTGTTAATAAAATATGGCCACAATATGAGTATAAGAAATAATCGGCACTATTTAGCAATTTCGAAATATTTTAAACTCGTGTCTTAAAAGGTTAAAGCTAATGCTGGATATAAATATATATGAACAATTTAGAACTTTTTTTAGTTTTGGATTATTTCAGTATCGAATTAAGAATATCGCTTCATATGTTTGGAAACACTGCCTGTTTTTCAGGTTTCTCGTTTTTATAACCATATTTATAATTGATCCATTAAATATTTCTAGAGAAATTGTTAATTCCTGAAAATTATACGTATATTAACAAATGTTATTTCGTAATTTGGTAGCAGGTTGGGTGTACTTTTGAAATTACATGAATTTAACAGAAAAAATATTTTTTAGCTTCTGTACCGTATTTAAAAGCGTCGACCCCGTAATATAGCGACCACAGTCTTAATATTTATCGTGGCTCTCTTCTTCGATATTCAATTAATAATAATAATAATAATATGAACGTGTATTTATACAAATACTTCCAAATCAAATTTTTTCCTGATATCAGTAGTGATATTTAATTTTGGGTACCTAAAATTTATTTCAGCTTAGTTCTAGTTCTAGTTCTAGTTCTGTGAGAGGAGGTTCCCAGTATGTGTGTTGACAGTATTTTGTCACATAACTGCGTTTACAGTGTCCTATTCATCAGTTCGTTCTTTTACTTATCTCAACCCCTATTCAAAAATAATTTTTTGCTATTCTAAATATTTATATATATATATATATATATATATATATATCTACACATATACACACATACTCACCCGTGTGTGTGTGTGTGTGTGTTTGTGTGTACTTATGTATGTAATGTACATAGTAAATCGTAACATCTTACGTCGTAAATGCTCATTCTTTTTCAATAAAATTATTGTCTGTTCCCAAGATGTTTATTTTTCATATAGGAATTACTATCGTACTTAATGTTATATTATTTATGAGTTACTCTCATTGCGATAGGCAAACAGACAAATGACGAGATTCTAAAATTGTGCTATATTATGTTAATAAACCATTAAAAACGACATAAAGGATTGATACGAGCACGTAAAATGTCGCACATGATTGAAGGATCCCGAAACTGAACACTTTATCCATGCACATCCCGTCAGTTATTCGCTTGTAATTGACGTTAACATATATTTACCGAACGAAGCCAGCATGGCAACTAAAATTAATTGTATATAATTCTGTGGAAAATCGATTTAACCAAATATGGTTATGTTTTATAAAATATCGTGGCTTCCTACTTCGAAGTGAAAGATATAAGAATTTATATTATATTTTCAAAGTTTAACATATTTTTTTTAATTTGTCGTTGTATTAATTTCTTTCTATTATATATTTTTGATCAATACTGATTTCATTATTCAACAATGTAATTATAAGCCTGCATGTTTTATTAAGGTAATAAGGTCGTAACGTACGTGAATTTAGAAAGTATTATTGCTGAAAGTTTTTTAAATTTTACCACCTTGTAAAATGTTTATAAATCCAACAAGAATATGTACATAAAATGTCATTAACACGAAGTTTTAATTTTCCGTAATTATTTAGTAATTAAATTGAATCCATACTCCGTTTTTAAATCGCAAATTAAAGTTTACGATATCAATAGCCAAAATCAGCTTCTGCTAGCTAAATATTTGTTATTATTTTCATATGTTCCTCTTTTGTTTTATGTGCTCAATATGTCATTTTTTGAGAATAATGTAATTAATAGAATTAAATTCTACAATTTTATTGGATACATAAATGTATTTTTATTGAATCTTAAGAATCATTTTAAATCAAACAAAATATCACCATCTCAAGCTTTCAATTGCATCGAGAGTTTTACGCAATTCGCTTTTCTCTCAAAGTCTAGATAATAAAATGAACTGAAAAATATTCACAATCTGGGCCTATATTTTTTTACTGTCTTTACGATTTATTTACGATTTTTTATATATAATGGTGATGCGCTCAAGTAGTTAAAATATTATGTACCTATTTGGATAGCATTAAAAAAGTAATTTTTTACATTCTTAAATATTATTAAGTGTAGCTATAGTACATTGGGTACAATTTTATATGATTTTCCAAAGCGATGCTCTATTTATTGATATTGTCCTCATCTTTCTAGCATTCACACCTTTAGCTTTCTGTAACGATATGAGAAATAATTCAAATATACCACTTCTAATCATAACGCTAATACACAAATATTTGTGATGTATAACAGATACATTCTGTGGTAAAATTTTAGCAGTATGATACTAGTCACGATATTTTATTTGAATTATGTATTTAAAATAGCTATAAAGTAACGGACTATGTCCAAAGTTTGTCGTCGCTATGGCCAACATTTAAAAAAATTCCTTTAGATAAAAAAATTATTTATAATTTTTTAACTTTTTTTTTTAAAATTTATACAAAAAAATTATTTATATTTATTTAACTTTTTTTTACTTTCTGATTTAATTAAATGTTGCGTGTGTAAAAAGGAAATTAATTAATTGATCCTGAATAACTGTTCTAATAATTTGACTTTATTCTAATTTACATGAGAATATTTTTAGACTTAAAATTATATATAATACAACATTCCAAATATAACGAAGGCTACATATATCTGAAAAGGACAGTGGTATGAAGTAAACACTTTTACAATTGACATTGTTTCTCCACTGTACTTACCTAACACACGAGCCATTCAATGCCACCTTTGTTTCGCCATGAGCATTCAGCGACTATCACCGGAGCGGAAAATAATTCCCGGAACTCCGTTTCTATGGACCAGCCTGACATAGGGACAACGTCTTAATTATTACGCCGGATAGACTTTTCTAGATGCGGATGACTTCAATAGATATTGTCTGCTGTTATGCAAATATCTGACAAGAGCAGATAAGTAGGTACGTAGTAGTTGGGGTAGATAAGCAAGTATTACCATGATCTAATTTGTAGTCTTAGAAAAATTAATGCTCAAACGTAAAAATATATGTAAAGTATTAGTAAAACATACACGCAAAATTATAAAGCATATATAATTGCCCCTTTTAAAATCTTTTTCTTATATGTATTTAATCATTAGGTGAAAAAACGTGCATAGTTCTTATACTTTCACCTAACGGCCATAATGGTAAATATTCTGCTAAGGAGACTTTCTGTTTCTTTGAATCAACTCACATAAAGTTGGGTAATTTTTATTTATAATCGCTTTTTCCTAACATATCTGTTATTATGTTATTATATATTACTGTTATAAATATCTCTTGTAAACATCGACTGAACTGTAAAAATATTGGTTTATATTGTCTTTTCGGAACTTTTATTTTTTTTTATACACATTGAATTAAACAATAATAGAAAATGTTGTATTTAGTGAAACGATTTGTTTGAAGATATTACTAAATTAAAGATTTTAACATAAAGTAGCAGAATACAATTAGAAAAACACTGTGTTATCTAATACAATCCTTAGGCTTTGTCACTTACAGATTCGACCCGCCATCATACACTCGGATTTGTTTTATTTTTAATCCTAACGTAGAATGAAATTTAATAAAAAGCCGGCATCCTTTTTTAAGCTTTAGTCGTATTGACGAAAGATTTGCCTTTTGCAAAATAGTGGAGAATTTTTATTTAAATTCTCTCAAATTGGCGGTGGAAATGTGATTCACTTAATGCAATGGTTAAACGTCTTTTAATGCACAACAAGCCAAAAGGTTTATGAATGCGATGTTTTGAAAAAGTTATTCGAAAAATATTACAGATAATTTTCGTTCCCTTTTTCTGAGGAGAAGTGGAAAAAAATCTAGAACCAATTAACTAATAATATTTACATTAGTTAGGTGAGGTTGGAGTAAATTTTGAAAAATTTTTTTTTATTTTGTAATCGTTTATCTGACACGAACATTTTAGCTTTCATTACCGTTTCTCTCTTGTGATTTTTCCTTTTTTTAAAGGTTTTCTGCTGCTTGAAACGCAAAACAACTTTTTACGATGAGGAAATTATTTTTAGCTGAAGAGGCTAAAATAATTTTGATAACAAATTTCGGAATCTATGTTTTCACCAGTCGATTCTGGGTGAAATGTTGACCCAGAATCGAATGGTTTTTATTTATAATCTAAGATTAACGAAGTACCACATCGCTATGCGATCTGCTTTTATTCCAGTTGAATTCGGAATGTGATTTGAATAGCTTTATTTACTATTTTATAATTATTTAGTTGATATAACTATACGAGGTAAGATTTACTCGCAGATAGTCTCTTTTTTCTAAATTAAATGTAAATAAATTTAGATTGCGGTATTAAACATAATTTGCTAAGGTGTTTGGTTAAAAAAAAAACGAAATTTAAACTCAATTTAAATGTGGCTGAACTTAATTTAAATGTGGCTCTTAAAATAATTCTGGAAATCCACCATCGTAAAAATAGAAGCATTTTTTAAAGCAGAAGTAGAAATAATTCTTGCTATGAAAATTGTTTTGATTTTTCTATTCTTGCTGTGAATAAATTAATAACTGTCAGGGTAACAACGAAAATTATGAAAAGAAAATATTTATGATTACGATGTAAATGTATTGCATGTTTGACGATATACTTATATATTTGATTAGTATTCACTTTAATAATTATATATCGTAAACGAAAATTATCACTATAAATGTCGAACCGTAGTTTTAGGCAATAACGTATAAATTACTGATACATTTAATATTACTGGGTGTAAGATGATGACTTCGAAATACATTTCTGCTACAATTTATTATTATTACGTAAAATTAAACCGAAATCGAGATAATGCCTCGGCTGCCATGTACAACTAAAAAGCACATCCATTAACGCTCCAAGAGGCACTTGAAGCGCTGTCTCTTACTTATCCCGTCTGTGTTTAATTATACGACGTATTTTTTGTATAGAAGCTCTCCTTTTATCATCTAGTGGTCATTTTGATGAACATGATGTAACATTTCTTATGGTCATGTCACAAATATTATGTATTTGATACATAAGCATGTAATACAGTTAGAGTATTATTATTCCTTTATTTCCTCAGGGTTGTTTGATTTATTGTACTAAATGATAAAAAAAAGAAAGTATTAAATATTTTGGAAATTTTCTTTTCAAAAAACTGTTTTTTTTTTACTTTTTAATATTCAGTGACGAATCCCGTATATAATTTAAATTACGGAAAAAATAACATGGTTATACTACAAATGGTTGGCTGATCTCAATTGTTTCTGAATTAATTATTGTCAAATTTGTGATTTCAACAAAAATAAATTATATTTTTTTACAGAAATACCCTGCAAATATACTCAAGTCGATGCAGAGAATAATTCTGTATATTTAATAGACACGTTTATTCTTTTTATTATATTTTATGTTTTGTCAATTTCAATGGAAAAGAAAACATGTATGTAACTTGCTGTCATAGCCGTTTTTTTTAAACCGTTTCAAGAAAACTTGAAATTTGGCGGAGTAAAAATGGCTCTCAATAGTTAACACTCAAAAAACTCGTATGGAAATTTTATGACGGGGTAACGAAGCAGTTGAAATTGTTCTTTAATTTCAGGTATAGTGTGAGGTTTGGTTCGAAAGGACTAGTTATAGGGATTTCAAGAATATTTTTCATAATTTTAGGTAGTATATCTTAAGCAACATACTAAACAATATGCAAAAACGTGTTCCCTCCTTATTTCCGGAACTATTCAACCTAAAATTAGGAAAAAATAGGGTTTTTAAAAGCCTACTGAAAAGTTGTAGGAAAACTCTAACGATGATTCTGGATGTCATAATTTTAGAAATATACGTCATGTTTTTACGCCTGTTAAATATAATTACTTTGTGAAAAATGTATAACTACTTTGTAAAGAGTTTAATTGAAATACCATTCTTAAATATTTATTAGTTCATAAACGTGTACGGAAACCTAGTCGTGCAAGTTCTACTTGTACTTAAAACGATGTATTAAATAAATTTACTGCAAACATTTATCGCTTTTTAGTAGTTTTGCTCAAACCACTTATCGCGCCCCTAGATACATTTCCATTTCATTATAATGAATTAATAATTTTAATAATTTTCTTTACTTCAACAATAGCTTGTATAAGGCTGGTGAGTTCATAAAGTAGTCACAATGCAAGAGGTATCTTGCAATCTGAAGTGGGACACGTCAGGACAAAAGCTACCTGGAAGACATCTGTCTGGAATAAATAAATCAATAGAAATGTCGACTGCAGTCATGCGTTTATAGATTTATACTTGTAATGATAAAAATAATCCAATTTGAAACGTAATGTACATATCGTTTTAAATTAGGCTAACGATTATCCATGATTTTAGGATAAATTTACCAAACGAGCTTGGGTGTGTTGCATTAGGATCCACGCGTCTGCGTAAATTGCACAACAAATGAAATTAAATTGTTCTTTTTTAATCGACTTCAAAAGTGGAGGATATTCTCAATCCGACTATATTATTTTTTGTGTTCGTTACCTTCAGCATTTATAAATATCTTTTTTTATTGTTGTAACTTGATAATTAAAATGAAATATGTACTATAAAATTCCTCAAAACTGAAAAGTACTGGTGCCACGATTGGATTTGGATGATATAAAAAGGTGAAATTATGAAGCCTGAAAGTGGTGATACGAACTCTTCTGTAATAAGCTTATCGAGTGTGAAACCATTAGACTTGTCTTGTCGTAGCAAATAGTAACAGTGTAAGCAGGTAGGTACACATAGATATATACCATTATAATTTCATTCATAAAGCCAGATACTGCAAGCAGCAGACCTCCGAATATTTAAGGAAGCGGATTTTACACCGCTTGCTTACACATTCGGTGGTCTGCTCTTTTTATATTAGTATTTTCTATCACAAGATCCTCACTCACTACACTTCGAGTTCCAGCCCCTCACCCCAGATATTGTAGAGGTACTGCCTGCCTTAACCATGATACTTGAGGAATGATGTTTAAAACAGTATTGTGGGTCTCAAGCAGAGGCTGTCATTGAACTCCGGGTTTCAATTCCTTAGTTCTTATACAGCAGTGACACTGTCTATTTTGTGTAAGTTAGCTTATATCTCCTCCCGTAACTAATTAATTTGGATGATCTTTTTTTAATTGAATGGCACCAGTGAAAAATCACAGAAGTTGGTTAAAATTTGATCAGGGAAGTTAAAGGTACAATACATAATTCCTCAAAAATGAACAGCATAGGAGGTTGATAAAGTTTTTATGAACTATATTAAATTATAATTCAATAATAAAATCTTTAGAGTTTTGACTAAAGGCATAAATCTGCCCATTACCAAAATGAGGATACAATGATGTAGCCGAGAGGTTATGACAGTAACTTTTCATTGATGAGGTGAAAACTCAATGAGTTTGAATTTGTTTGATTTGTCTTGACGTGGCAAGAGAGTAACAAATTAAATAGGTGAGTAAATATATACGGGTACACTTAAAATAATTTCATCCATGAATCTCGATATTGTAGGTATGCTGTCTGCGTGAAGAGTGAGTCTTGAAGATCTCCTCTTTTTATATTAGTATAGCGAGTCACAAGCTGAAACTCTAATTGAAATTCGAGTTCCAACTCCTCAATTCTGATGTTGTAGAGGTACTATCTGCCTGAATAATGATACATGAGGAATTGCTGTTTTAAATTAGTGTGCTCAGTATTGACGTTGTGGTGGTTGCTTCATTCCTAAGGCTTGAAGATTTGCACTTTTTAAATAAGTATTGTGTGTCTGAAAATGGAGACTTTGTCAATAAACTCCGGGTTACTAGTCCTCAATCCCTATACTGTGGAGGTATAGTTTGTTTAAGGGGTTGGCTTTGAGCATTGGCTTGCTTTTAAATTTCAAGCGGAGAATCTGTCATTAAACCAAACTGTTTTGTGCACAATAACTCATATTTTGGCAATTAATTAGTCACTTTGAATTATTTTCTTTATTTGAATTGCCCCAGTGTCACATCATCGTAACTGGTTAGAATTTGACAATGAAATTTGAAGATACACCGTAGTAGGTGAATTGGTTGAGTTTGGATGATAACGATTTCACGATAATCTAATAATAAAGTCTGCAAAATTTTGACACAGGAAAGGTGGCATAAATCTCTTGTTCTGCAAAATTAAGGTACTATGATGGAGGCGAGTGGTGGTAACAAGAATTTTAGTCTTCAGTTTTAGTTAGTCCAGTTGAAGTATCAAATATTATGAGCTGTAAAATGTGCAAAAATTAAGTTTGTCAAACATCTTTTTGTTCTCTTCGTAATAATTCGTAATAGTACTCTGTGCGAAATATCTAAAGGATTCATTATTAATTTTAGTAGACTCCCCTAAGATATAACTGTCCGTATTCAAATATTGATACAAAAAATATTGGTTCTAAAACGAATCGATGCAGTTAATATAATAATATTTATTTAACTATTTACGTGTTCATTACTCCATTTCTTAAATCTTAACGCACATACTAATTCACTTGCAATATTCTATGTATTATTATTGACACACAGTTGCAAGAATAGAAGGGAAATATGTATGAAAGAAAAGAAACATATAAATGAAAATATGTTTATTTTTATACGCTCTCCTCATTAACATCAAGTACGTCTTTTATATAGATTAATTAATTTAAATCTTTATGATAAGATGGTTACTATTTGTTTTAAAATTGTTCATTTGCTTCTTTTAATGAAACATTATGATAAAATTACTTTATTTTTTAAACGTATTGTTAGGTTAGGAAACTAAGTTTACAACGAACTTATTATAAGAGTTGTAAACTTCATTTGTAAACTTTATTATAAGAGTTGTAAACTTCATTTTCTTACAGCCCACCATAAGTAACTGAGTAAGAAAGATAAGTACAGTAGTAGAGGGAGAGATTTACGAATGTTTATTGACGCAAAATTAATTATGTTAATGACGCAAAATTAATTTAAGTGATACAGATATTAAACATACAAAATTAACATACGATACATTAGGGATAATGACAGGTTATAGAAGTGATTTCGTACCGCCGATCATGACAGGTAATGCAATTTCAGGCAAATTTTGAAAATATATATGGACGGAATTTTTATATTTGTGTTCACTCGATTCCATCAAGTAGTATTTTCGGTAAAGTATTTATTAAATATAATTTATAAAAAACATAGAAGATGGACATTACGTCAGTCATTAAACATTAATCATTTAAGTTTTCACCGATACTCAGATATTTGATCAAATTTTTGAGTCCCAAAATAATAAAAAAAATATATATGATCAAGGACAGGCAGAAGTAGAGTTTGACAAATATATACTTTAGTTTGAAACTTTGAAGCTGTTTGAAAAAGTGCATTTTGAAGAAAATCTTTCGAGTAACATCTTTAATTGAGCTATTGAAATGCTGATCAAA
This sequence comes from Druceiella hillmani, assembly GCA_039881145.1. NCBI lineage: Eukaryota > Metazoa > Arthropoda > Insecta > Lepidoptera > Hepialidae > Druceiella > Druceiella hillmani. Next base: position 35,134,346 of record JAYKKI010000002.1, on the reverse strand, counting down.
CTTCTAAAGTTAAAGTAAAAATGATAATATAGCCGTTAATTAAAAGCTGTGGTAACTATTCTATACATGTTTTCGACAGGAGTTTTCGGCTGCTAATAATGAAAGCCTGTGAATAAAAAAAAGTCACTTGGGGCCAGGAACTTACGCGAAAAATATCTCCTAAAGTAATTTCTAAAATTTCTTATCTGTAATCATAATTCCATATAAATGTTTCATAATTGTAAATAAAACTTCGGTGAAAAAATAAAGAAGACAAAGACACTAAATTACCAAAATTATTGATTCTCCTTTCAATGGAACAATACTCGCATCGCTTGTTGCATCATGCGATGTGCGGTGCACTGCACGATGCCTAACCCTTAGGTTAAATTTGAAGTAGTATTTTTCGAGGACGGAACAAGAAAAAAAAAATTTATTCATTTTGTTTATCTTATTTTGTGATCAGCAATCCAAAAGAAAATATTCTATTAAAACAACATTTCTATACAGCCGCTATGACTTTTGGTCCCATATAAATCTACTACATAATCATAATTTTTTTATGAAACCTTACAATATTACTTTCCTTAATAATTTTTATGAAATAAAGGTACCAACATAACTTGAAAAAATTAAATATTATTTTCATACTCCCATTTATCTTAACCTTTTAAGCTATAGTCGTCTAAACATGCGGAATATTTTGCGTTGCGATATTTGCCATGAATTTTCGAACGCTGCCAGGGTGGTATCTATAGTAATTCGCTATAAATTTAGATGTTTCATATTTTTTAATCATAATATATATATATATATATATATATATATATATATATATATACATATATATATAAATGAAAGATGATGTTTTCACTCATTTTAAAACCACTCTATTCCATTGTTTTAAAATAAAAAGCACGGTTTGTCTTGAAAAATATTTATCTTTTTTGCATCTACGATCTTGACAATTTTTTTTAGTATGACAGAAGAAATTCATTCTCTCTTACACTATCTTATTACCACGCAAAGAGTATCATTGAACTAATCCATGAAAGTGCTACTATTGTCCTAATAAAGTGTAGAAATAAATTCTATATAAAGAAATGTAATATTATATTTGAAAAAAATTTATAGCATGAAACAAAACAAAATAAATTGTTACTATAACAATTTGGAATAGTTATGATTAAATATAACAAAAAAGGGAATATATGAATTCATGTCTAATCGGTATTGTTCCGCATCTCAAAAACGAAAAAAATGGAATCCGTAAATATCACTCATATACCCGTCCAATTGTGCCCCTATTAGAGCTATTATTGTTAGAGGACGTTTGACATAAAAACAAAATTAGGTGTAGTGTGTAAGCATATTAACTGGCATATATCGCAATAGTTAATACTAAACAATATTGAAACGAAATGTACCCCAAAATTTTAAGGGTGCAAATAATGTAACAAGAATTAATATAGCGACATAAATGGATACCAAAACTATTTATTTTTCAGAATCTCAAGTGAGACTATTTTAATAATTGTTGAATCATTAACAAAATAGTTTAGACAATAAAAATCCGGGGTATATACTGCTTCTTTAATAAAATTTTTCTTTATTACTTAAATGTGCAAGAAGCAAATATTAAAATAGATACATATGATAAACAATTTCAACCAAAATTATTATGAAAAAAAACATACTTCAACTAACTATCTGCCAGCCTGTCTGCCCGTGGTTTCACTGACGGACAGATCGTGGATTTTTATGCTAATTTTAGCTTCTTAAGATGTGTAAAGAATAGGTTTAATAATATTTGTGCCCTTTATTGACATGCTGTTCTAATTAATTTTTATAATAAATAAGTTTAAATTTTATCCTACTCGTTGGTATTTCTTGATATTAAAAAATAATTAATACGTTAATTCGTCTTTTATAAACAAGTACGTTACTTTCAAAACCGGGCTCAAAATTTTAGTAAATATAAGTGTAATTTTGTAACAAATATCCGAACACAGTTTTTGTGGTGTTAGTTTTAGCGTAAGAGAAAATAAGTTGCGATTAATAACTAATGTGTCACTCACTCACATGTACAAATTTGGCAGTAATTTCTTGCTGCTCTGCCGAGTTATTAAATAATAAATAAAACAATAAATACTAAAATGTTACTATGTGTAATAAAATATATCGTTATTGTTGTTTAGTACAAAAAAAACAATGGCAAACAAACGTAATGCTGCATTCCGAATTTATATAATATTCATTATATCAAAAACGAAAAGAAAACTCTAGTATCTACACGTAGCGAAGAAGAATTCCCTACGTAATTGAACCTCAATAAACTCCGGGAAAAATTCGATGTTCAATTTTGAAGATCTGGATTATTCGCATATTCAAGGTAGGACTTATGAAAGATATCAATTTACGTAGCTTTGACTACAATCCAGTGCCCGCATGAAAAATTCGTCGTCCAATATTGATCTTACCCGAATGAGACCCTTTAACATTTATAACTGATCGGACCATTTTATTGATATAGTCAAATGATATATTTACTTTCGAATTGAAGATATAAATATTACAAGCTCTTACTTTGATCAACGTACTAGCCTGCAAAATAATTCTTTTCCTTGCCTAATTAAATTTACTCGAAATTTATTGAAGTAAAAATATTACCTGAAAGGTTGCTGAAGTCAAAGTTAAAAAATAAGTTAATTTTATCCTATCGATGGTCCCTCTCCATCTTCTATCGATGCATAAAAGGCATTCATGAATTGTTTAACGCACCATCTTTCACGCGCTGACTGTTAAAAATATTTTTTAGGATTCATTAGCATAAAAATTGATTTGTTAATTGGTTAAAGAAATTCTGCTTCGATTAAGTCGTTTGAAAAAAAAATAATTTATTTAATATCATATACAGGTAATATATATATATATATATATATATATATATAAATATATATATATATATATATATGTGTATATATATATATATATATATATATACATACATATACACCATAACTATAGATGATGAACACCAAAGAGCTCACAGTGAAATCTTTGTCTTCCGTGATATGTTCCGATTCTTCCAAATTCTGTCTAGCTGGGACATCGCATTTTTGGCCATAACGATGCGCCCCCTGATTTCCTTTTCACAAGAACCCGTGTTGCTGATGCTAGCGCCCAGGTAAATGAAATCATTCACTCTCTCGAGGGATAAGACACCTGTCATGTGGAATGAGTTGGTGCGGTCTACTACCATGAATTTTGTTTTGGAGTGATTGATTTTGAGACTTATGATGTATTCTCCGTAAGTGTTGATCAAAATGACAGGAAGCAATCCTGACTGACGCCTTTTCTAAACTTATGGCTCAGGTGTTGTTCTTTCGACCTTCACTATGCCCTGGTTGTTGTGGTAGAGCGACTGGCTCAGTGCGACCAGATGTTTAGGTACACTAAGTTCCTCTAGCACTTTCCACAGTGCTGACCAGATGATACAGTCAAAGTCCTTTCTATAATCGACGAAAGACAAGCTAATAGGAGTGTTGAACTCGTACGACTTCTCAATTAGTTGGTAGAATTGTAAAATTTGCTTGCGAGTCATCTTGTCCTTAACGCTCCTGTGTATTTTCCAGCCTAAGAAGTATTGAATTCTGTTGATAATGATGTATAACAAAATATTGCTAGCATGTGATATTAAGGCTCTTTATTATGAAGTGGAAGTATGATTAATCTAGGGTTATTCAAACTTGAACACAGGTAATATATATATATATATATATATATATATATACACATATATATATACATATATATATATATATATATATATATATATATATATATATATATATATATATATATATATATACAATGAAAAGTATTATTTCCGCACTCTTGACTTAATATGTGTTCTAAGACGATTGCTTTAGATTGTGTTACATCGTTATGAGTTAGCGGTAATTAAGATGTTAGGTCTTTTAATTTAGGTTCGGCTATAGCTTTACGATTAGACTAGGGCGCAGGCAGTGATGACAACATTTTCTTTTGGCCGCGGCGTGGTGTCCTTTTCTCTGGTCAGATGTCTATTTATTCATGAGGTTTGTTTAAAGTGTGATTACAAAAATTAAAAAGTTGCTCCCTTTTTTAAGAAAATTTCTTTGGTTTACAGCCATGAAAAGGTTTTTCCTGAATTAAATATTTTTCTATTAATGAATAATGTCTCCAAAATTTCTGAGCTATAAATTCAAGTCCAGGTTTAGGTAGATTAAGTTTTAAAAAATCCGTATTTTTTATTATATATCCAGTTTTTTATCATCTGACATATACTATTATTTAAAAACAGTATTTTAATGGCTTCGTTATTATATTGAATTTGGATTGAAAAGTAATCACGAAATTTTTATTTTGACACCTTGCTTAAAACAGAATTTTTTTAAATATCTTCTCTTCATAGAGTTCATACATTTTATTTAACGTCAAGTTACATTTTAAAACCTGACTCTGTCTTTGTGCCCGTCGATAGTGACTTGTGACTTGAAATTGTACTTAGGAAAACTATTTATATGGTCATTAACAAAAGTTTGCCACCATTTATATCTCATAAATCTATGATGGCATAGGGAAAACCTTTTTTCTTTGACGCTGCGTTGATTTTCTGAAGTAAGGTTTGAATGGTTTTAATGAACATGTCCCTGCAAACTTTTATTTTGTTTATAAAATAATACCTTGAAAACTTTTTCTTACCGTAATTTTTGGTAATTCCGTATCTTGTAAATTTTTTAAAATTTTGCTTGTCTCATTTCTGTTTTGACTTCCTTGAGAACAGTGACAATCCAAGTCAATGAAACTTTTTGGTATCAGTAGTTAATTTTTGGTTGTTACGTAACTCTTATTCAAGTAACGCTTTACTTTACTTTCGTTTTTGTATTTTCTTTGTGTCCTCCGTATTTTTTCTTCTTATCATTTTGGCCTACCTGTATTTAAACTTGGTAGTATCCTAGCTGCATCCCTTTTCGTTTCATCAACATTATCTATGGGATATTATTAAACAAGTTTTCAGCATTTGCTTATACAACGCTGAGAATTTCAACTGGTGGAAATTGAATTAATTCATTATATGCCTTCATTCCCTTATAATCATTCCTTGTAATAATTGCCACTTATGTAATAATTATACCAAATTATCGTGATTTCGTCATTGTTTCCAATGGTTATTGATATTTTGTCAGAATTTTCATTTGTTTCAGTTTCCAAGAAAAGTAACTGGTAAAGATCGATCAAAACTCAATTATTATTATCACTTAAATGCTCCTTTTGAGCAACATTGTAACTAAGAACTTCGAAATCCTGGACAGCCGTCGACTTATATATTTTGTCACACTTTTCATCCAATAATAACTGTTTGGCATTTTCTATCTCCATTTCAAAATCAAAAACATTTTTCTCTCATTTAGAGCTAGTTGAATTGTGACAGTCTCCTATAACAAATCCTGAATCTGAGAGCATTCTTAAGATTTCAAATCAACATGAAATACAAATGAGATTCAAAAACAAAATGAAATCAAATTATCTTGAGCATATCAAAAAACAACGAAGTTTTTCTAGTCCTGATACTATAACTGTTTAAAATATTCGGAGCTATTTCTAACACCTTTTTATTCCGTTCTCTTGATATTGGAGCACAGGTTATCTTCCTTGTTCCTATACTTGTCTATTGTAAGCATTACAAGTTATAGTATTATGTAATAGCTCTTATAACTTATTATAATTAAATAATACTCGTATAATAATTTACAAAACTATAGAACATAACAGTTATTAGTAAGAAAATTGCCGAGTTGTAAACTTTTGACAAAGAAAAGAAGGTTAATTACTCTTGTCAGAGAAATCGCAAATCAGTGTTATCTGCTGTCAAACTAAAATGCTGTTATTCCAATGCAAATCATCTGGGGGCAAAGCTGCCATTATTTAGCCAGAAAATAAAATATAGGTGCTAGAGACAATTAATTGGTTTTGATTCATCTTCTAAAACAAAAAAATTAAAAACACGACATTAATCTGCGTTATCTAAGACTGATCCAAGTGATTTGAATTATTATAGCACAAAAATAAACACTACCTTCTGTAACTTTGTATTTCGTAAAATAGATTTAAACCGCTTGAATCGTTTCTTATCAATTTACTTTTATTGAAATGGCGAATCAAGCAAAATGGATCAGTTTTATAAAAGTTAGTTTTACAAAACAATTTTTCCTCTATTTTCGTTAAAAGGAATCCAGTTTTTTTTCAATATAAGCAATTTGCGTCACTGATCTCTTTTGCAAAATGTAGAAAACATCTAACGGAATATTAAACTCCCAAAACCTCAAAATCTGATATTTTCTATTTGGATTTGAGGCATTTTTTAATGTCCTGTTCAAGTACAAAATGATATGAAAAAAACTTTTCAAATGAACCGAAATTACTATACTATCTCTAGTCAATGATGTACTAAAAGCTCGAAGTAAAATCGCGGGGTGTAGTACATTATCAATTGTACAATGAAATCTTTTGAATTTTAAAGTTTCTTTTATCTCTATTTTATTTTTAACTTTTTGGTACACTTCATTTGCAAAATTAGGATTAAGGAGTTGGAACTCGTAGTTTATTGACAAAGTCTCTACTTGAGACAGACAATATCATATTAAAACCAGTTTCAATTTAGGTAGGCAGTTTAATGTGTGAAAAAGTATGTTTTTTTATTCTAAAATAAATAACAGCAAAGCCATATCAAATAATAAAATCGATAGCGGTTTATCAAAAAGATGGTTTCCACCACGATAGGTGACCCAACTGGAATATATTATCATGATTTATCAGCTAAATCACGAGATGAGACGTTGGTCTTCGTAGAAATATAAATGAATGATGACTGTTTTTCAGTAAGCTCTCTGTTTGATTTTTTGAGAAATAAATAATTGGTACCCGAATTCAAACCAGCAATACCACGATGTGTTTGAAAGCGGTTGGCGTTTAAATTTTAATAGGTATGATTGAGAAAATATATATCAAACTCAAACACAAAACTTTCCAAACTATAAGTCGCCAAGTTTGATATACATACATAAAACCGTACATATTATATGGGGAAGTAAAAAATATGGCATCAAGTGCTAAATGCAAACAATCATCTGCATTGGTCGATGACATATAGCGACAACTATAATAAATAAAATGCGCTTAGCACCATTTATTTTTGAGTGTACTTTTTTTATTGTATAACTAAAAAAGCGGAACAAAATCAAAGTTAGCTTGTAATTAAAAATTTTTGATTACTAGTCCTACCATATAAAAGATAAAAGAACGCCAAAAAACCTTCAACAACATGTTAATTAAAAAGGAATTCTTCTGTTGATCATAATTCAAGACTCACGATTTACATCCGACTGTGAAGGCCAAATAAGTCAGTGCTTATACAGAGATAGACCTGGTAATGAGTACGATAATAAATTATGTATAATATTTTAAATGTTTCTTTTAATTTTACAATAATCCCCTGGCTCGTGTGAATTTTATGTAGCAACCGTCGTCTTTCGTCGATTCGTCAACCTAACAAAAAGAAAAATAACGGACATATTCAGTATCAAAATTTATATTTTTAACTATCGTCGAAATTAAAAAAAAAACAAATATAAAAAATTTGTCACAATTTTTTTTTGTTAATTTAACATAATTAATGTTTACAAGAAAAGTAACAGAGATCAATGTTGAAATGTATACATATTTTTGATATAATATTTCTGCATATTGCATATGTGTAAACTTTTACACAAAGAATAGTTATGTGTAAAACACATAGTGTAAATTTTGCTTTTTTTTACCATTCGGATAATATTATGTTGATATAACGCACACAAATTTTTAATACTTAAAATAAACATTTTAACACAGACTTTATTCTAACAATTACGAAAAATAATTGTTTTCAATTTATGTAGATTCCATGAAATGCCTATAAATTTCCTGCATGTAGAACAAATGCTAGTTATTCAAATAATTTTGCTTTAAGTCCTAAACACATAATTTTGACAGAAACCATATACAAATAATATGGGTACATATATATACATTGAAAGAAAAAACGAAGCAAACTAGGTCTACGATGTTTTCCTTAATAATAAATTAAATAATCATTGATACATTATAAAATAATTGGAAATCTAAAAGCTAAATATATAGTTAAGTATCTCCTAACTATGCCCAGCGGAGCGGGTGGGGACGACCCGGCCTATAATTTCGCCTAGGAGACGGAAGTGGTGGTTTGGGTTCATTTGATTCGGAGTAACATAAAATAATTAGATATAAAATAAACTAATTGGATTCGTTTGATATTTAGCCATTATATGGCAGGGATGGATAACATGGCTGCAAAGCAGCCGCAGGTCGATGATGCTTCTTTTATCTTCGAAAGTTATTGAGGGGACTATATTTTAAACAAACTAAATTTTTTTTACTTATTGCCTTTTAATATTATTTGAACAGTTTTTTTTATAATCAAAATATATTTACATTTTGTGATATTAACATAGTTTATAACACCTCCGGGCTAATAAGGTCTAATGAATTTTAAATTGGCCTCATTACCTTTTTTAAGAGTTCTAATTTTTATTGTTTTAAAATCAGGTAAGTCGATAAAAGTTAAAATCAACAAAAAAATTACATTAAAGAAATCCCTGTAATGATTTTATCTAAGTGACCAAAGACAGATTTTTGTTATTTATTTTTTTTCATATGACTAAATTGTGATCCGCATTAACCTCATTGTTGTTCACACGTAAATTATTTTTTTCTTCTAAAAATCTTTAATTTAGTTAACGAGCTTTATTAGACAATCTTAGTGTAAAAGGACCTATGAACATTCTTTTTTTGAACACAAATTTTTGATTTTATTTGCAAAAATTGAGATTTTTCATTTCCTGATTTCATAATAATAAAAAAAAATTATATTTAACATAGATGTTCTAAGTTCAAAATGATAAATACGCAAAATTATCGACCTTCAAATTATTTGAGCCTTATTTGCCGTAGGTATCTTAATTATATCATTATAAGATATAAAATATAAAAAATATTATTTAAATATTTTGTTGGCTTTCCAAAGAATTTAAAAAAAAGTTTTTAACCCTCCTTTAATTTTCTAATTAATAACATATCAATCAATTTGAATGTATTTGGAGGAGACTACGCGATTTTACTTAGTTAATTACGAAATTAATAACTTTACTTTTATAAATTTTAATTGAAACGGGGATTGTTTAAATTGTATATACAAGATATAATTTACACAATTCTCGTTTTTTTTATTTCAAGTACAACAGTAGACGTATACCTTCTGAAATCGGGTCCCTTTTAAAAACTTGAATATCTCGTTGAGGCGGTGGGTTTCACGGTCTCTACAGATATAAAAGAAAAGGAGAAATCGAGAGCAATATGATACTCGTAAAACTATCTTCCTTTATGGAAAGGATTATAAGTCAATTAATAGTTTCATATTCATTTTTTATCTTATGATTTACATCTGACTTTATGGGGTTGAAAGGCTTTGTTTATATCGTAGTAAACTTGACGGATTTACGACTTTTTATATTTACGTTTCCGCATTTTCCTCATTTACTTCGTCTTATAAGCTTTTTTTATTTGTTTATATTCTCTTTTTTATCCAAGAGTAAATAGTTTTAAATTTTAGTTAGTTATTTTCAAATTATTGTTATTACATTACTTTTTTTTATAAGAGCTTCGTTCATCATCAGTTTTTCTGGTGTGTATTATCTTTAGATTTTTCCACATCTTGACAATTTATATCCTAATTAGAAAAAAATATATTTTTTACATGGCTTTATTTCTTTCCAGTTCCTTTCACGTAGGTAATTATCTATTAATTGTGTTATTGTGACATCATGCACAACGGGGAGACGCAGATTTCTTTACTTTGTTTTAAATGCTTTCTATTCGAATATTTTACCAAAATAATCAACTTAACTGAAACAAATTGAAAAGATTTAGTTCTTGATACTTGGAAATTTTAGATTACCATGAATTTGAGACAAATTTATTTGCATTTACAGGAATGGCTATTGCAAGAATCTTAATGCAAGTAGCGCCAAAATATGGGAAACTAGATAAATTACCCTCCTTAAAAAACTTAATTAATATAAATTACATTATATTCGTCGTAAAAAGATAACGAGTCTCACGACTATTTCATTGGGATTTTCGGATGAATTTCCACGTACGTAGTCGCACGTATATCGCTTTCCACTTGCCCGATATTTACGTGGATCGAGCGGAACAGGTACAATCTACTCAAGTTATCGTTTCATTTTATAGAAATGGACGATCTACTGGAAATACCTATTGAAATATTCCAGATACATCTGTGTCCAAATAGCAATCCCGCCATTACTCACGGTCCAGGAAAACTTTCGTCTAAACGGTTATATCACACATATTTACAGGATATCTTACAACTATTTTTAAGTTCTGAATTTCAAAAGGGTGAAGATCGAATTAACATGAGTAACATTTCGTACAATAATTTATTTTATAGTTATATTAAATAATTTTTTACGTCTAATCTAATATCATTAAAAATGAGGTTATTTAAAATAAAATAAAAATAAAAAGTCTTAAAAGACAAAAAATCGCATTTTTATTATTTTGTAAATTAATTCATGATATTTGATAGAAACATACTATAATATGAACATTTATCAATTTTAGGAAATTTTTGTGTCAACTCTTATAATTCTATCTTTCGTGGTTCCTGTAAATTTATATAAATTATTGACAAATAATATCTGTATGAATTGAATATTATTTTATGTAGGTATTTGGTAGTAAATTACTTAAAAGTTGACAGTGAAATTTCCAACTATAACTAATCTTAACCCTCATTGAAAGTATTTAGTGTAAAAAAAAAATTAAGTGTATAGAACTTAATTTACAAATTGTTATTGCTGCTAGATATAAGTACCATCAATTATTTTGAATGGTTTTCAAAAACGTTATAAATATATCAAAAAAAGTATGCAGTGAAATGGGCTGTTGACATTAGTCAATGCAGACTCCATTAGTAATAATTTTATTTTTTCAGATTTTTCTAAATAACGGTTTATTGAAGTCTTAGGCACCTATTTTTATGGTACATGGAGAAACTATTTACAACATTTTACGTTTTTAAATTCATCCTTATATGACTTTTTATTTGATAGTAATTAGTTAGAACCCATCCTTCTACATCGCGAAACAGCTTTACATATAGAAAATGTCATCTTTTATTTCTTCATTTTACAGCACTACTTTCTGCTATGATACCAAAATTTTAGCTTTTTGTATCAAGCTATCTACAAAGAAAAAATGTAAGTGGACAAATCTATTAAGATTTATCTCTCAATCTCATTATAAACCACTAAATACCCCAAGTTTATCACAGTATCAATCTCCAAAAATTTACGTTAAAATGTAAACTATGTCAAAAAACGCCAAATGTTAAGTGGGCTAGGTCCATATCTTCTAAAAAAGACTATTAGCAACGCTAGATTTTGTAACACCTTTTATAGAACTATTAAAAATAATGTGTTATTTGATATCAGTCACTATGATTGTGTTTGATTTGAATCACTGTTCGACATAAGAACAGATACCGTGATTTCGTAACTGTTCCCTTTCCGCAGTTTTGGTATGAAATACTAAGAACTGTGTTAAACAAATTACGGAAATCAATGAGCATTTATTACCAACAAATTATGAAAATATTATTCCATTGTAAAAAAAAATAAAATAAATAAGTCACAAGTATACGTCCAAAATAATTCAATAAAATCATTTACGCCATTTATTTGAATCGAACCTCCGTATGCTAAAGCAAGAAACTCCACCGATTCTATAATTTAATTTCGAAGAATAAAATCTTTTCAGCTTATCTTAATGTCGAATATAAAACTACAAATATACTTTAAACATTTTAAAATACTTATTTAATTGTAATTTTCTTTATTTTTGTAGACACTTTTCTTAATTTTCCCATTAGAAAACATTCGACGATAAAAGGGAATAGTTTGTTCTTAAAACTTGAAATAATTATCCTGAATACAAAAGAGTCGAGCTAAAAAGTTATGGCAATTCAAGAACGAACCCTCGTTACGACCTTCAACGAAAATACGGGCAAAATGTTTGAGCTGAAGAAGAAACTTTTCACAAACCTCCCATTGTTCGAATAGGGTACAATTAATATAAATTATACGGGTATGTTTCTCAATAATATGTGAACGCCCATATTTTAAATCCTTTTAGAAAACTTTTTTATTAGGAGGTATTGTAAGACAGAAAATAATTTTGAAATCTACGACTGTTACAAAAGGCAAATCTTAATAGGCTAATGAAGAATTGAAGCTCTTTTCAGTTTGTATCGTATTTCACTCGATAGCATTTATTAAAACAATGTTTATTTTAATGGAGTGAACATTATTTTTTTGGAGGTAACTTTTTGTTCCACACATGCTTGAGAAATTTTGCGAGGTGTATATGTAGATATCGTTTATTTCAACGCATTATACAATACTCCTTCTATGGAAAATTTAACAAAAAGGTACGAGATAATATTCTGCCAACTTGAATCGGATGAATGAAATAAGTTTGGGTAAACTAAAAAATCCTGACTAGATAGTTCAGCTGGAAAATAGTCTCAATCGTCGGAGCCATCTGCTTCGATTATTGACATATAATTTTACACAAAATACTATTAGCATTACAGGGAAATTTTGTCCAAGTTGTTGAAAAACTTAAGAAAATTAGAAGCAGGTGAATGTTGTGAAACTAAAAGTGCCAGTATAAATTTAATTAAAAACATCAGAAAGAGATCTGATCATTTATTTGTTTGTTGTGCCCACGTTATAAAGTATATTCAAATTAATTGAGATTTACATTAAATCTACAGAAATTTATTTTTTGTAACAGTCGAATTCAGCTGGAAATATGTTTATAATACGTTATTTAAATATTTTAAAGAAAAGTTATAAAAATTTTATTTATGTATTTATGAGACAAATATTTTTGTATATAAATATTAACTTGATGGCATTAATAAAATTAAAAAAACGACACAGTAATAAAATCGAATTATATTGCTGCCTACGTTTCTAAAAATGAAATAGAAATCGGATTGCATAGTTGACTAAATGGGTTGCACAGTTGACTCAAATTGTTGATGCAAGTTAATTAAAATAATTTTGATTCAAAGCTGTAATCAAAATAAAAAATTTAGGATGCCAAATTTAAACGAAAGAGGGGAGCACATTACAGTTCGTTATGAAATTCAAAACTTTGCAAACAGGCTTATAAGTGATAAATGATAATTTTAAACTTCAATTTATTTTTAAGAAAACCTTATGCAGGGGTATGAGATTTTATGAGTAACGCAAAAAAAATCCTACTTGTAGTATAGGCAGGTAATTTGATTTTTTTAATTTTGCTATTCGCTAATTAAAATTTTTACCTACCTCCAAAATTCGATACAAGGCTCCAAAAACTATGAAGTTGTAAGAAAAAGATTAACAGACGGATGGAAATAATGAAATCCTAAGATTTATTTATTTTTTGCAGTATACTAACAAGAGAATTGGATTTATTACAAATTGCACTGGATTTTTCTTAAAACTAACATTAAACATGGAGAAAAATAAATATTAAATATACATCATATATATATATATATATATATATATATATATATACACACAATACAATAATATATATATATATCCATACAATTCATTCGACACTAATTTCAATAAGTCAAGTAACAATTTATTTATTAATTTCTGAATAATTGAGCCAAATTAGCAGATTTACAATACATTGCAGCCGTTCATCAAGGCTATTTTGAAATATTCGCTATTTTTTACTATATATATATTTTTTAATATATATATTTATACTAAAACTCCCTTAAATTCATTATAGTTAGTAATTTAAATCAGCCTTTGTATTATAGTTAGTAATTTAAATCAAATTAACGATGCATCCCCATATAATATAACAAAAATAAAATAATCAATTGTACAAGTCGAGATTTGTTATTCTAAATAAATGATTAATCTTTATTTTATACCACGCTGTATCGAAAGAAAGAAGTTTTCCCATTATCCTGGTAAGGCAATATTTTATACTAAGAATGGAAATTATTTCATTTTGGAATAAAATTTTGATGTCTTCATTTTGATAATAGACTGTATGTATGCAGGTAATATTTGAAGAAGGTAGGTAGAGTATTTCAGGTGTAAAAGTGAGAAAAAAATGAATAATCTCACTCACTTCCACATTTTTGATATTACTATATTATATATTACTAATAGGAAAGTTGTTTTAGTGATTGATTTATATAATTTAATTAGTCCTAAATTACGCATATTGGCTGAGCCGTGTTTGATTTTCATTTTTTTATAAAGTTAATCATAATAATATATTTGTCAAATTAACTTAATTATAAATAATTTTATCAATAATAAATTTGTTTAAATTCAAATACTGTCTATAACAGAATATATGTTGATTCTCGCGAATTTTGTAATAATCAATTTAAACATGATTTTTCGATGAATCCGATAATTCGTTATTTATATTTTTGACTATATATTATGGACAGCTTGTAAGAATAGCAAAGAATAAACTCTACAACCTGTGTCATCAGGTAATATCTTAGTTATATCTAAAAGAGATTCATGAGAAAAAACATTAAAGCATGCAACCAAAAAAAAACATAAAAGTTACATTGATGAAAACACTGAACAATACTAGTTGAACAATAGCGACGTCTAAAGTTTCTCTTCCAATCTTTTATTACTTGAAAAATCCCATTTAAACCAAGTTTTCATAATAACCTTTACGTTTTTCAGTAGAAAAATATACCAGAATGTGAAATATAACAGCTGGGTTTTTATTGCGATTAATTTTATTGCGAGGCGCATGCGCGTGATGCGGCCGTAGGGGCGTCAAGTTTTTTATCCATGCTCGACTACGGGGGTATAAAATTATGTGATAAGGGAAGAAACTTAATTTTTCGAATAGAAGTGAGTTGAAGCGGAAATAAAATTTAAAAAAAAAATATTTATCAACATTTAATACCTGGAATGCATCCATTATGTTTCCAATCGATTTCACATTTATCGAATTACAATAAAAGGGGGATTATTAGATTATTACTCACACAAATACAGACTATTACTGAATAATTTTTTACCCATATACGAATCTAAGTAATTAGAATAAAAATGAAACCAAAAGACAAACGATTTTGAGTACATGCAAAATACAAATAACGTTTTCTTGTAATAACAAACATTGTAAATTCAAAAATTTATAGATGGTTTAGAATTTTATCAAATACGATTTAAAGTAAAATATGATCTTGTATAAGGAATACACGTTTACCATTGATTTATATTTTTAAGGACTTCTATTCAAGCATTTTGGCATACCGATCTGCTTCTTACAAAATTATATTTTGAATAAATTTGGCGTTAATTTTGTAGAAATTCATTATTGACAATTAAATGAATACGATGTGATGCAGTATTATTTCTACTTTCCTTAAGTTCTTTACCTCAACCTAAGTTTCATTGTATGACAACATCTTTAGGTGGGCTATTAGCAAAGATTAATATTTATCCCTATATTATGGGTTGGACAGAAGGACCATTCTAACTATCAGCACTAAATAAGGTATGAAAATATATATCTTTATATTATAGGTTGGTCAGAAGGAGCATTCTAACTATCAGCACTAAATATGGTATGTTTCGTCAGAATCAATCTAATCGTACTTTGGTTTAATTCCTTAGGATCTAGCTATTGCCGGTGACTTGATTTGCAAAGAAAACGGTAAGGTAATCTATGTATCTATAATTTATTTCTCTTAAATTTTTTTCAAAATCCGTTCAAGTGTAATAGTATAGCTAAAGTCAAGTTTAGTTATAAGACGGAGAATATTTTGTCTGCCATTGCATGGAAACGCAGTCGATTTATGGATTCTTACTAAAATTAAACTTGCAAATTTTTTTACAGGCAATATTGTACGATCAAGGAGAAATCTAATGAACATCATAAAATATGGATAATACTCAAGAAATACTTCAGATTTCAGGGAAAAAACTAATCTGTATGTTAATACAGGCTGTAATCTTTACGTATACGGATGGATATATGCAGATCTATATAGAAATTATGCAGTTATAGAGTAACACATACCTGTCCACTCGTACATACGTCTATCCCAACTTTCCCATTTTTAATATCAGTTAAGATCAGAATTTGTTATCTTATAATGTTGACAAAACTTTAAAATTCTCTTGGATTTTGTTACAAACTGCATTACTGTTGTACTCTTAGATTGTTTAATGACTTGCACATTAACTATTTGTAAATATATTTCTATAACAATAGTGTTACTTGCGTACTACGTATGGAAAAAATCCACTTTTTAACTGTCCATATCGTGAATCAACTAACGCTTTTACTAACAAATGTTTTATTATAACCTTGTTCATTGGATATATTTTATTTATGAATGGAAACTCCTTAAAAGTAATACTTTATTTTATTTATAAAAAGATATCTCCATTCAATTTAAATATTTCTGTCGCGCTAGTCTAATTTGATCGAACCTGTTACTAATTTGTACAAATTAGTACTAATTGTTTCCCACGAATGGAAACTATGCACGGTTTAGAGACCAAAAGAGCAAAGCGGAGATATTCCCAATTCATGGATGGTACTTCATTAGAACACTCAACACAAAGGAGTCGCCGCAAGAAACGATTTCAGCAGCAAATGCTTAATGTACTTTGTAAAGAAATTTATAATAATCATAAATTATATTTCGGTTTGCCTTGAATATTTGAATGCGAAGGAAGAGTAGATTAGTATAAAAACTTCAGTTTGACGTTTTGATAACGTTTAAATTATATTTAATATTCTCTTTAAATTAAGAGGAGAATTATAGTTATTATTAGAATTTGAAGTTAGTGTTGACAAAAGACTGATAATAAATATTGGTTTTGAATAAAAGTTATGATATATATTAAAGAGTTTATATATTTACTTTTCATTGACTAGCTTTCGTTAAGGCTTTCAGATCGAAGAGCGAATTGTGGCAATAAAGTAGCTAAACGAGAACTGCCAGACTTATGTTACTATAAGATTAACATAATTAATGTTTCCGTTCATTTCAATGACTTAAATATGTATTATTTTAATTAGATTAATTTCCAAATGTTCAATGGGTATTAAGAAATCTGCTCAGTTTAGTCTTAATTTGGGATAAATTTAATTTCCATTTAATATTATTTTTTTAAAGTTGGTGTTAAATATTCAATTAATCTATCATATTAGAGTAAGTTTTTTAAATAATATTAAATATCATCCCTATACAAATGGCATAATTAAAATATAACAAAATATAGCAAAACAATTATATAAGACACCGCAACGTGTCATTGGTTAAATTTGTTTGATCTTTATTTAAAACTAATGAGTGACAGAGAATTTAACTTGAGTTACAGAGAATAATATATCTAACTCACCTTCGAATTGATAACTTTATTGTATTATGTACTAATTATCGGGATGTTGTATTAGTAATCGATTTATACAATGTGGCTAGTCGTATTTTATTTGTATATATATATATATATATATATATATACACACATATATATACATATATACATATATATATATATATATATACACATATATATATATATACATATATATATATATATATATATATATATATATATATATATATATATATATATATATATATATAAGGAAATTATCCAACTAAACTACTATGACTAAAAATATATAGAAAAAAGCGGTTGAGAAAAAAAGGTGACTAAAAGAGTGAAAAAAAGGACTTTACTTACTATGAAAAGAAAGACTATAGCGTCTAGAAATGTTTCCAACAATATTTTACTTTTAAAAAATTTTAATATTAATCGTCATGTTTTTCAGCAATAAAATTAAAAATATAATAAAATAGTAATTATTAAAGATTAGACGATTAATTATTATAAAATAAGACGATCAAGTGATGGTATCATGGACGAAAGGCAGACTCTTTCCAACAATTTCTATTAAGATACTGATCTGAGTAGAGTGAGAATCAAAATTAAAATAATTGTTTTGGGATTTTTGATATTTCATTCATGTTTTTGTGTAATAATAAATAGATGTAAAACATAAAGTGGTATATAACAAGAACTTTTATTAATTACGATTTGAAATAAAACGTAATTTTCTAATATTCAACATTCATTTAGAGCTAAATATATCGTTGAGATATATACTTCAGTTGTTATACTCACGTAAAATGAATATATAATCTTAAACAATAAACTGAAAAAATATTTTAACGACAGCAGTAAATAGAGAAAGTTTCTTTGAAATTAGTCTAAAGTAGATACTTTAGTTTGGTTCTTTAAAATTTAACTCTTACTTTTTAGGATACGTGTTAGACATTATTATATAATTAAGTATTATATTATAGTCAGTATTACCTAATAAAAAGTGAACATAATGAACATCATAAAATATGGATGAACTCATTTTTAAGAACTACTTTAGATTTCGCAATAAATTCCATATCTTCATACATTTTACAATCTATTCTTACGCCAAATTTTGTTTAGATTCCTAATAAATTATGCAGTTAAAGAGTAACAAACATCTATGTATGCACACTTCAATCAATCTGAACTTGGAGATTAATGATATTAATTATGATTGTAATTGATTATCTCATAAAATGAACAAAATGTTAACATCCTCTCGACTTTGGTTCAATCTGTATCATTTATTACATTGACTTTCTTGAGTAACTTTACTATTAACTTTTTGGAGATATATTCCTATTTAAATTTTTTTCTTTTATTTGTGAGAAATTTTTTGATGTTTTTTTTATGAGAAAAACTCATTTTATCGGTATGTAGTGGGTAAAAAATTACGCATCAACGCGGAGCTACTGCAAACTGCTTTATTGTAACACTGGTTATTCAATTGTGTTATTTTTGTGATGAAAGCTCTTCACAACCATAGGCAATACTTTATCTCAATTATAAAAAAAATATCTCGATTAAATTTAAACACTTCTAAAATACTAGCCCAATTTAATTTAAAGTTAATTTGAACAAGTTACGAACATTGTCCCCCAAATTTAAATAATGCACGGATATAATAACAAAGCTAAACTGAGATATTTGAAATTCTTCGACGGTCCTTCATTAGAAGTTCCTACTTAAATAACGAGTCATTGCAATAACCTAATTCAGCGGGAGTAAAACTGTATTTTGTGGGGAAATTTATATTTACACATAAATTATATTTCTGTTTATCTTAAAGATTTGAATGCGAAGGGCGAAGAGATTTTCAGTAGAACATGGACTACTGGATGAGTAAAATTAATGTAGTCTTACAAATCTTCCTCGGTTTTAATTTGAAATAGGTTTCAATTATATTTAAACTTTATGTTCATTGCTACAATTTGAATTCGTAATAAAATCTCTTATTAATTTGTTGTGTCGCAGTACAGTGTATCAAACTCTAATATTTCTAAAGAACAAAACTTAAATTTAAATGTTGCACAATGAAATTAAAAGTATTAGTCGGAAACGGTATATTTGATTTGTTTAGATAAAAAGTTTTTCTTCAACTAACCGTACATTCTTATCATATTTTTAATATAACGCTACAACCAGGGATCTAATAAAAAATTGTCCATTTAGAGTTATATTCACATTTATACTGTTGCCTAACAATTTAGATATATTTATGACAGGATTTGAATTGAAAATTAAAACAAGTATTGTCAATAACTTTATAAATTTTCATCTTTGCCAAATTAAGATCCGTAACTCTCCAAACGAAATTGGCTTATGTATTTCATAGTGGGTAAAAGAACGGGTCAATAATTATGTGGTTTCGAAAAGGAAAAAGAAAAAAAAAATGAAAGAATAAAGAATAGAATAACATATAGATAATATATAGAATATATAGAATAACTAAGCAATAAACAATAATATATAGAATAACTAAGCAAAGAATGAAAAAAGGATGAAGTAATCACACTAAGATTTGATAAAATTTCAATGCAAGTCTGTTGATTAGTTTTGTTGTTTGTAGGTGTATTTCACAGAAAATACCATTTGCCGAGATAGATACTTTTGAAATTCGTGATGATTGTACACATTCATTACCTTCAATCATAGTCCCCAGACGCCACATTCAGGTTCACCTTGAAAATTTATAAGACTAGAAGCCCCAAAAGCTACACTTATTATTATTAGCTCATGAATAAAATTATCTCGAAAGTAGCTTAGATTAAAATTTGGGTAAGTTCATAGATGGACATAATTGTGCTATTAATTTTAATATTATGGTGGTTCAGAGTATAAAAAATCGTTGAAAATATTTTTAAAATAAAAAAGAATGTATCTAATACATTTTCAGAAAGGGCTTTTAAAACACTAAATTTTGTTTACTTTTTATTGGAACGAAGAAACCTGCTTCAAATTTTATATTTTCACGCCCATGATGGTGACATAATCTCCATACTATGGCATTTAAATTTGTGTGAATATTTCTTTGACGCTTTATTTAAATGTGTTCATTATCATCATTCATTAACCAATGTATTTTTTAAGAAATTGTTCACTTATCAAAATAATAAGTTAAAAGTGGATTTTGATAAATTAAATAAAAATATATTCAGTTCCTGTTCAACTTTGTTTTTGATTTCCTATTTATTATTTAATTAGTCATAATAAATATAAGAAAGATGAGTTTGGTATTCAGAAGTGGTACTAAATTATCTTTTTCTATTTAAAGCGTACATATAATAAGTTATCCACATTTTTAATGAAACGTGCTTTGCCATATGAAGTCAGTAATTTCATATATTCTTCCCATGAATAAAGCGTATGGCTTAAAAATCTGAAAAAATACGAGAATAAATTTTTAATGAAAATATCAACAAGAACCACATGAATTTATTTTTTGTTAGAAATTGACAAAATATTTTTACTCTAAATGAATGACTACCACATTTTTAACAACATACAGCGCGTGAATTTTAAAGAGAAAACAAAATTTTATATAACTTAAACATTGTTCAAAATTATTTTTAATTATTATTAAATTTAATATAAATTTATTAACTTTATTTTTTATAGTAAAGCTTTAAAAATATCAACGCAACACTTTTTACAAAGTAATGTTTGCATTATGAGGACACACAATATCGTAGACCAAAAGAAAGTATCAACCCTGATTCGTCGTCTGCGAATTAAGTTTATAACTTTTTTATGTCATTTCATTTTGTTTCGGTGTAATATTGTTTGCGCCATTTCTTTGAGTGGAACGGAGCAAACAACAAGATTTGAGTGAAACAATAAAACCAAGTTTTATTGTTTCACTCAAATCTTGTCTAGGAAGGCTTCTTTCTATTTGTTTGCTAACGTATAGGAGTGACCAAATTAGTGTAACGAATGTTGTGCATTAGTTTTGTTCACATTATATTTGGTGGTTCATTGGTTTATTCACGTCATTAAGTAGTAAAATAAAAATGGTAATATTTCCAGCTTGGTTCATAAGAATGTATCAGAGAATTCAATATAAAATAACAAAATATAATTGTTATTAGACCGTTACAACACTAGCGACTTATTTTATTAAGACGCTTCCAAAAAAAAATGAATTATTTTACACCGATTTTGAATATGGGATGTTTATTAAAATGGTGTTAAATGTTTGACTGACAAGATCAAAGTGTCGTTTACAAATTTTAACAGATTGACAAAAATACCGGTGCTTAAAATAGGATTATATTATTGGTTAAAATCTATTAAACTATCATGATTTCAATCAGTATGCTCATGCCTTTGTAATTTCTTTTATTTAACCTAATGGACAGCAAAAGTAGCGAAGACAATACATAATGTAAGACAATATATATTTATGGTGGCATTTCGGACTATACAGACATTAGGCGCAGTAGGATTCTC
Organism: Druceiella hillmani; assembly: GCA_039881145.1. Classification (NCBI taxonomy): domain Eukaryota; kingdom Metazoa; phylum Arthropoda; class Insecta; order Lepidoptera; family Hepialidae; genus Druceiella; species Druceiella hillmani. Next base: position 35,112,267 of record JAYKKI010000002.1, on the reverse strand, counting down.
CCACTTATTTAAAATAAAATAGTTTACCGAGAGAGTTTTACAATACGTAGCAGGTACATGTTGTAAATTTGAAATATTTTAGAGAGAATACAATTTTTAACATACCGCCCGCCTTAAACGAGACATGTTCAATAAATGAATTACAAAATATAAAGTTTAGTATATAATTTAAGTAGCAAAATTTGTTACTTAAATTATACACATTCCCAAAATGATTAATTATATTTAGCAATAATAAGTTACTAGCTGACCCGTGCGAAGTCTTTGCACTATATCGCCATCTAGCGTGTTCCAAGTATACAATTTGGCTAAGATATTTGATGTGTCGCCCACAGATGGCGCTCATGCCAATTGTTATAAAAATTAATTTTTTTATTAACAAAAAGATTTTTTCGAATTTTTTTATATTTTTCGCCCAAAGTAGAAAACATAAGCTTTAAGTGGGTATTTTTAAAATTTTTTTTGGTGCAGTAGTTAAAGAGATCGAGCCGCTCGACCAAAAAACACCTTTTAGAAATAATACATTTAGATAGATTGGTAAAGGAACGATTCGAGATATAGATCGTTTATAAGTTCCTGAATGTGTCTTAATGATGACAATACGAACTTCGCCATCGTCTTCTGCATGAACTTCTATGAAGGGTCCAAGTGGCCAGTGTAAATGTGGTACGTTGTCTACGTTCAGCAAAACTTGCAGTTTTCTTATTTGATTATGTGTTTTACCCTGCCATTTTTTCCAGACCATCAGTTAATTCAAGTACTCCTTACTTGATGTATTGAATATGTTGCCAGCTTGACAGTCGATTATTTGCGTGAATCGTCAAATTTAGGTCGGGAATGCATATAAATGTATCTCCTATGATGAAGTGTGCGAGAGTAAGGGCTTGAAGGTGGTTGGATCCTTTGGGTAAAGGAATTATTGGTCTCGAATTAAGAATTGCCTCGATTTTTACCACGCATGGCACGATTTTTGCAACTCTTCGTAGGTAAACAGTTTAGTGCCTATCGTTTGTACAAAATGAGCCTTAAGTGACTTTACGACGACTTTCTACAGTCCACCGAAATGCAGTGATCTTGGAGTTTTGAAGTGCCAATTTTCTCTTTATTGTTTAAAGTTGTATTATGCTGTCATTACGAATATTTGATTGTATTAAATTTTTTAAGCTATTTATTTCAATTTTTGCCATAACAAAACGTTATCCGAATATAAATTCAAAACTTGTTCATGTCTAGCAAAAAATTTGCGCAAACTAGCAATGAATGGGTCAATGCTTACATTGGATACTAATTCAATATGAACCGCCTTAGTTGCAAAACATATAAATATGATGACATAACCTTTTATTTTACCACGGTTTCTATATTTTTTTCCTTAATAAGAAATGGCCCAAAATAATTGATTCCAACATTTAAAAATGGTCGTGTTTGTGTGATCCTACTGCTCGGAATATCGCCCCTGAAGTATGGGCAGTCAGTCGGGTTTGCCTTAAAACAGGTTATAAATTTTCTGATAATTGATTTTGTTGCATTTATCCAACTAATGGGTCAGTATTTTAGTCTCACTTTATTGATAACTACTTCTATTCCACTAACCGTGTTGTTCACATAAAAGTAAGTTAGTAACGTGAGGTGTCTTAGGTAATATAATTGGAAAATTACGGGAGTATGAAAATGTTGAATTCTTTAATCTGCCGCCTACATGGATAAGTCCGTCTTTGCCTAAAAATGGATGTAATACCAACATTTGACTGTTAGAGCTAAGCAGCTCGGTAGGGGAGAAATATTTTATTTCGTTCTTATAACATTCTTATTGGGTAATTTTTACTTTCAAATTTAGCGCCGAGTTTAAATCTTTCATTGTGCGGTATCCAACAGATTTAGACTGATATTTCATTGTATTGTTTTTGAATCGCAATATATAAGCATCTGAGCTTACCAACTCATGAATATTTAATTAAAAATGAATATTAGTCTGTCATGGTTGTCAGAGTTATCGGTATTAACTCCGTTAATGGTACCATTTTTACGATATTGTTTGACCATTCACCCTAATCTTGTCAAATCCATTCTGGACCTGTTTTCCAGCAATTTTTACTTTGAAATTCCAATGGTAGCTGGCCACGTGAGAGAAAGTTTGTCATATTCTCCTACTATGACATGTTTTTCCAATGCATCGTTTTTGTTGAGTTTCTAATTTCTGAAATTCTCTTGGCAACAAATATTTTGAGTAAATATGGCTGTGTATTAATCCATTGCAAAACAATGGATGAATCAGAGCACAAAAAGACTTCGTCAATTGTTCAACAAAAAGCAGGTAAGACAGTTTTTATAAGTTGTGAAAGTAATAATGCTGCAAACAGATTCAAATTATGTAATGATATTGGTTTTGTAGGGCAAATCGAATTTTTGAACATAACAGTATTTTTTGTAAATATTTCTCCGATGTTGTTTTTAGATCTCACATAAATTCATGCTCCATATGCCTTTTCACTAGCCTTACAGAATCCATGAATTTCAATGCGCTGAGCATTCGTTATTAGAACTTTTCTTAAAAATGTGATTTTATTTAGGATCGATTATAATCGTTGTTGAATCGTCATCCAAGAGGCCCGTATGTCTTCAGGTAATAAATCAGTCCATCCAGCGTTGCATTGTCATAAATTTTGAATAAGCATTTTGGCACAAATTATTACCGGGCGATACACAAACCGGAGATGATAGCTCTAACAAATATAGAAGAGGATCACCAAAAAAAAGGTGGATTCACAGCAAACATAGAAGGTCGAGACAAAATGGAAATAGATAATCAATGCATAGTATAACCCACTACTTTCCAAAATTGTGCAAGCACACATAATCGTAGAATACTGTAATTCAGTGAAATCTATCAATTATGTCTGTAAGTAAGTGAACAAAGGCAGTGACATGGCAGTATTTTAAATAACTAAAGACAGCAAACAACGAAACAGAAACGACCAGATCCTCATGTACCAAATGGGAAGATACATCAACAGCAACGAAGTAGCGTGGCAGATTTTTAGTTTTCCTATACACGTACACGAACTAACTGTGCAACATCGAGTAGTATACTTGGAGAATTGACAGAGAGTTTTCACAAAGACACCGACAGAAAAATTTGCAAGCGAGCCACTGAATAACACAACATTAACAGCTTTTTTCAACTATGCCAAACGGATCCATTACAAAACCTATTCCATATCTATTTCCATAGCATACTATATCTATTTACATAGCTATTATACGTGGAACATAATAAGAAAAATCTTTCAACGACAAAAATAAGGAATTCCAATAGAGGATCAACCAGGAATCATGAAAACTAACGCTCTAGGTTGAGTATACACCGCACATCCGAACAACATCGAATGTTCCTATCTCCGGATGTTGCTACACGAAATACGGGAAAAAAATAGTTTCACAGATCTCAAGACTGTTGATGGTTACCTATGCCAAACGTACAGAGAAGCATGCCAACGCTTAGGACTACTGGAAAACGACAACATCTAGGAATAAATGCTACTCACAGCCTCAGTTGAACAAATCAGAGATTTATTCGCCATAATACTAACAACATGTAACCCATCGAATTCAAAACAGCTATGATACTCCTTCGTGGAGATTATGAGTGATGACATACCGTACTACATTCGACAAGCTCATCCAGAACTGACCATCGAATTCAACGACGACATCTTCAATGAAACACTCATTCGCCTAGAAGATAAATGTTTAGCGATAAAAACTAGACCTTAGTACAACTTGGTATACCAGCACCACAGCTTTCAGTGTGCTAAACTTCGAAATTACAAAGGAAAATACTACAAAAGCAACGAACTACTTCAATACGTTTCTCACAATAAACCAATCTTTCAGTGCCAATAAAAAGAATTACAACGTTAACATGAACCAGGTTAACGATATCACTGGAATTATTTACTTGAACGCACCAGGGGGTGCCAGGAAAACGTTTCTAATATATTTATTTCTTACAGAAAAACGTGCTAAACAACGCATCGCATTTGCACTGGCATCATCCCTTATTGCCGCCACATTTATGGAAGAAGGACGAACTGCCCATTCCGTCCTACAACTTCCATTGAATTTAGTCGAAGAACAATTCCCAGCATGTAAAATATCAAGAGCATCTGGACAGGGTGAACTTCTTAAACAAGCTAAAATTATCTACTCTATCACATAAAAACCACTCAAAGTCATGAACAGAACATTACAAGACTTGCGAGGAAACTACTAAGTGATGGGAGGACTCTACTCATAATGTCAAAAGATTTTCAACAAATACTTTCAGTTATCTCCTAGTCAACAACAGCAGACGAAGTCAAGGCATACTGAAAAAAACACATCTCTAGCTACACATACAAGTACGGGGACTAAGAAAAAATATGAGAGTTGATCTATCGAAGGACAAAACAACAGCCAGAAAATGGGTGAATTATTTGAATTTTTTTTCAAATTAAGTGGCCAATAATCATTTCTTGTTCAGTAGCTCCGGCATGAAAATAAGATTTATAGACATTTTTCATGCATTAAAGTTAAACGTAGAACTTGTGTTGAGAAAGTTAACACCTCTTAGTTACATTTGAACTTTCCTAAATAAATATGCTATGAATTTAATAATAAAACATTTTTGTACTCTAAACTTACTTTACAATATCCACCCAAATAGGCATTGCTTTTTAGTCTATACTTAGAATTTTTCCAGCGATTCTTTATTACTTCCACACACCAGTCACGATAAGTCTGATGTCTGTGTAAATGTTATTAATGAATTTATATTAAAATCAATGAAGATAATAATGCTTTAATATTTATTTGTAACCTTCATTATATTGTTATTCGTTCATTATATTGAGTTTTCAGAAAAGGAATATTAATGGTTTTGTTCTTTTTTTCCAGTGGAAGGATATAACTAAATATTGTGGTACAATTTATGATATTTTCATTCTAAATGTTTATCAATTTTTATTGACATGTATAATGCTAATAATTAATAATTTGTCAATAGGAGCTCTGCTCAACTGAAGTAGATATTAAATTTAAGTAAATTGCTAGTAAATTTTTAAAAACTATCACTTGTGAGGGTCATTTAATGATTTAAGAAGACTACTGGATAAAGCTTACATTTAATCAAAAAATAATCAGATAATGTCGCCGTTAATAACAGCGGCGTAACGTAAGACGAAATATATCGTGACGATTTGATTTTGAAATAAAATATACTGCAAATGATCTTTATAATATTATCACTTGTCTCGCATCAATTATATCTAATAAAAGGTCGATGCGCTTTTTTCCCGTGCTATAATGAAAACTATTTAAATAAAATGTCACCATTGAAATGAGAAAACACACTTTTCAGATAAAATTAAAGGTAATATAACCAAAACAAATGTCCAATACTTAGAAAGAAACAATTTATGAAGCAAAAAGACAAAGCGGCCAATAAAGGAGTTGCAATGTTCATTCCATTAAACAATGCAGAGAGAAAAATGGGAGGCCATTACAACTTCCACATTTCACATTCCACGTTATTTATAACACATACCATTGTAAATGTATGTGATGAGTTAAGTTTCAGAGATGGTAATTGGTTAATATTTTATGATATAGGAATTTATTTTACCTACTCGTAAAATTTCATTGAAATTCATTAGACATTTTGAACTTGAAAGAAAGTAAACCAATAAATAGATAAAGTTCACTTTTATTATATTATTAAGGATAATAAGCAAAATAGTGTCGTGTATCGTCTGCATACCCCCTTCCAAAAATTTTTTTGAAAGGGGGTATGCAGACGATTCACGAAACTATTTTGAAAAATTAAACATAAGATAAAAAAAATCATGTTATTATATTTTTTTTACTATAATAATAGAATTTCCATCATACTGCTTATATAAGTTTATGAGCAACAATTACTCGGAAATTGGATTAACCGAAAAAAATACTCAGAAATTGGAAACAATTATTAATGAAAAATATCAGGTTTTCCTTATTTTTAAGATTTGTTTAGAGAATTAAAACCAACGCATCGTTTCATTTTTCTAATTTTATCCTGCCATTTAAAACCTGGGAATAGGAAAGAATGTGGATGGAACGGAAAAGTTAAATTAAAGCATAATAAATACATATATATCAATATTGAAATATTGATATACATGTTTTTATAGTAATATCAGAATAAAACAACTTGTTCAAAATATTCAATACAATTTTAGCAAAGGAAAAACTTTAGTCAGCATAGAATTTTAAAATTGCAAATATATGTTCATATAGATGTCGCCAATTTAAGTATTTATTTTCATGTACCATATTTAATACAATTGGTTTCTGGAATTTAAGGACGCTGAAGGAGAGCAGCAAGCTGAGGCAAGTGGTGAGCGAGATGGCACGATGCAAGCTGGACATCCTTGGGCTGAGCGAAGTAAGGAGGCACGACTTCGGAGTACTACGAACATAAGATGGAGTGACGTTCCTTTACTCAGGACACGCGGGGGATGACGCCGAACACCGGAACGGTGTGAGGCTTCTGTTGACCAAGGAGGCCAAGAGAAGCCTGATAGAGTGGAAACCACTCTCAGCGAGACTCCTGACGGCGGGGTTCAAGACTCGTGTTCGTAATGTCACGGTGCTACAGTGCTACGCACCAAAAGAGGGTGCAGAAACACAGCAAAAAGAAGAATTTTACCAACACTTGAATGACGCAGTAATGGGAACGAGTTGGAAGGATGTGATCATCGTCATGGGCGACCTGAACGCGAAGGTTAGGAGAAATAACACGGGGCTGGAATAGATCATGGATAAACACGGCCTAGGTGATAGAAACGACAACGGAGAACAGTTTGTGGACTTCCGCGCAAGACACGATTTGGTAATTGGAGGAACATTGTTCCCGCAGAACTGCCATAAGGTAACGTGGGTGTCTCCTGACCACTATACGGAGAACCAAATCAACCACATGGCATTCAGTCGAAAATTTCAAATATTAGTGAGAGATGTGCGGAACAAACACGGAGCAGACATTGGCAGATCGATTGATCACCACCTGGTAGTAGCTGACTTCAAAATGAAAATTGTTGCCCAGTTCCACAGAAAGTTCCAGAGCAGGAAGAAAAAGTTTGACGTGGCAAAAGTGAAGGACGAAAACAGTTTCAGCAGCAGTTTCAAGTAGAAGTAAAGAACCGCTTCCAAGCCTTAAATTCCGAAGAGATCGATACTGTGGAAAACTCTTGGACAAGAAGAAAATATGTCTATATAGCAACCAGTGAAGAAGTGCTGGGGTACAAGGACACGAAGAAGAAGGACTGGGTGTCAGAAGGAACCTGGTCAGATATTGGAAAGAGAAAGGACGCCAAGAGTCTTATCAACAACAGTAGGACTCGACAGCAGAAGGCGGCTGCCCAGGCACAGCACGCTGAGGTCAACAGGAAGGTGAAACAGAGCGTGAGGAGGGACCGAAGAGCGTGGATAGAAGACCTTGCGCAAAGAGCAAAAGACGCAGCTAAAAAGGGGATGCGAAAGAACACTATGGCGTCACAAAAATACTAGCAAGGAAAGGCTTGCGAAAATCAAAACCCATTAGAAACAAGGACGGAACGTTGCTTACATCGACGGAAAACCAACTCCGCAGATGGGAGGAACACTTTACCAAAGTTCTTAACCAAGGTTCGAATACAATAGTGCACGTAAGTGACGGAGAGGACAGCGACCCAGACATATCTTTGCAGCCACCGTCTCAGAAAGAGATTGTGGAAGTACTAAAGAAGATGTAATCCGGCAAGGCACCAGGCATTGACAGCATCACGTCAGAAATGCTCAAGGCCGACGTCGGGACAACAGCCGAACTTCTTAAACTACTACTAGAGAAAATTTGGAGCGAAGAGAAGCTGCCTACTGAGTGGAAAAGGGGAATTATCGTCAAGCTACCCAAGAAAGGAGACATTACCGACTGTAACGACTGGCGGGGTATTACTCTCCTCTCAGTACCTAGCAAAATCCTCTCCCGCATCATCTTGGAGCGCAACAAGGAAGCGGTGGAGCGGAGACTCAGAAAATAGCAGGCGGGCTTCCGAAACCACAGGAGCTGCGTGGATCTCATAAACACCTTGAGGATCATCCTAGAATAAAGCTTGGAATGGCAGAACACCCTGTACCTCACGTTCATTGACTTCGAGAAGGCATTTGACTCGGTCAACAGAACAGTCATGTGGAACACCCTGGCAGAGTATGGCATTCCCATGAAAATCCTCAACATCATCAAGGAGATGTACACGGACTACCAGTGTCAAGTCTTACACGAGGGAACCCTGACGTAGTCCATCAGCTTCGATGCAGGCGTAAGACAGGGGTGCAACATCTCCCCAACACTATTCCTGCTTGTCCTTGACAGGGTGATGCGGAAAGTTATAAATGGCAGAAGACAAGGATTTGACTCTCATCAAGGATTCGACAAGATCTCGACTTCGCGGATGACATTTGTCTTCTCGCGGGGTGCTTCAGACACATCGGTGACAAGATAAATAGGGTGCAGGCCGAAGCAGAGAGAATTGGCCTCAAAATTAACGTCGGCAAGACGAAAGAGATGCGCCTTAATACCACCGTTGATACACTCCTGAAACTAGGCGACAAGAATGTCGAGAAGGTTTCAGTACCTCGGAAGTATGGTGACGAGTCGACCGAGGAGGACGAGGCCAAGGAGAACGTGAAGAGCAGGGTGAGAAAGGCAAATGGAGCGTTCGTCCAGCTATACCCGGTGTGGAGAAGTGGATCCATTACCAAAAGGACGAAGATCAGACTCTTCAACGCCAAATTCAAATCTGTTCTGATGTACGGCTTTGAGACGTGGAGGGTCTCTAAAGTTTCACCCACCAACTACAGGTCTTTGTGAACAGATGCCTTCGCCGCATTATGAACGTGAGGTGGCCGGAGGTGAAGAGGAACAAGGATTTGTGGGCTGAAACGGACCAAAAACCCATCACAGACCAGATTACGGAGAGGAAGTGGCGTTGGATCGGCCACACGCTTCGAAAGGCTGACGAAGCCATCGAGAAGGCAGCCCTCGACTGGAACCTCCAAGGAGCAAGACGAAGTGGCCGACCAAGAAAGACCTGGCAGAGAACGGTCCAGGTACAAGCAAAGACAGCTGGAAAGACCCGGAGAGAAGTTAAGCAACTGGCCGCTGACCCCACCAAATGGAGAAATTTTACGTCTGCCCTAGGCTCCGACCGGAGCGACAGGAACGTATATCTAAGAAAATCGTTATGTAGATTCATTATCATGAGTCTAGGAGAAAGGGAAAAAGTAAATGATTTATTTTAAACATTTTTATATTCCTCGATACATACTTTCTTATTCGTTAAATAAATCGTAAATGTTTTAATAACAATATTACAAATATAAAATTAAAAACATTTAATTAACAACTTTTGTTGCACATTTGCAATATCATTTAAATAATATGTCTCTACATAACTTGCTCAAGTCAATAAAAATGAAAAAGACGATAATTTACTTGTGGTTATATTGATTTTGATTACAATTGCAAGAGAAAATAATTGGGCTGATATTTTTCACTATTTAATGATACCTCAACGGTATTTTCCCAAACAAAATTCAAAGTTTGTCATATCCGGTTAAACTATATAAAAATATTTGCACAAAAATTCAGACTTCCTTGGAAATCAGCTAAAAATATGGCACGTGTGTTATTGCTTAGTAAACAGAGTTGTTTAAAATATCGATGAAAAATCATAGTACATATGCGGATAGTGATAAATAGAACTACGATTTTTACGTAATGTATAATAATAATACCTTGAAGTCATAAAACCAGAAAAATTAGGTAGAGTTTTAAAAAGGTTCATATAAAAAATGTATTGAAACAAACTTTTAAATAACAATGTCGCAATTTGGAAAATCGTTACATAAACTATTCAAATAATTGCACTACGAACCAAAACGGTCATATAATGCTTAAAATGAGAACGTTCACTGAACTTTGTCGTTACGGAAAGTTGAAGTCGACAAAAAATTAAAGATTTTTTTTCGTTATGCGAGTTGTTTTAAATTTTGAAAATTTTGTTGGTATTTGCTTTACCGAACTAAAACAAATATCACGATCAATTAGTTCATGTCGTTCGATTCACTTAGAATTCTCAACTATTTTGTTGTAGGCCTCCTACAATATGCACCACCACATTCTACTTTGGACTGTTTGGATCCTATTTATACATGTTACTCTATGTCATCTTTTTTTCATTTTATGTCATCTTTTCATTGCATTTGTGGTCACCCAACTTACCTCAAGGACTTTCAGGGTCTCCAATCAAAGAGAACTTTGCACCAGGAGACCAACTTTCGAGCGACGTGATAGGCTCACTACCGCATAAATTTCGTCATTCTTTTGACAATATTAGCAACTTTGATTTGTCTCCGAAGTCACTTATTTGTTCCGCGATCATTTAAGGAGACGTCCTTACGACGTCCTTTCCATTGCCTTTTAAGCAACAATAAGCTTTTGCAGAACGACTTTTGTTATCCAAATTTTGGCTATGTAAGTTAGGACGAGTTGTATATATTGATGAAAGATACGTACTTTTAAATAGTTCTTGATATTCGGTATGAAGATTTTACTCAAGTTTTAAGAAGGCTGCTCATCCCAGTCTTCATTACACTGATTCGTAGTTTTTGGCCTAAATACACACATTTAAATTGCTAGTAAGGATAAATATTTATTGAGTCAGCCAACCAGATTTTCCTAAAAACATTGCTACACTCTTTCAGCTTTTCAGGCGGGATGTTATCTCCAAATCTAGGTTTACCATTCCAGACCTTAACTTAGGCCATTCTGATTTCATCACATTTTACGTCAGGTATTTCCTCAGACTATATACTTTTAATTTTGTAGTGAATGTAATTACTATTCTCTAGACTCATAGATGTGCAGAGGTCTCCATAATATTCCTCAATTACCTGAAGCACTTTTACTTTATCTGTAACTTACTTTTCCTATTCTTTAGTTTTATAATTTTTATATTGCCTGGAAGCAGCGTTCTTGTAAAAACTTTTGAATTTCTATATTTTTTGACGGTGCATTCGACCATTTTCTCTTTATATGATTCTATGTCCCTTTCTACAGAATCTCTTGCTCTTTTAAATAATGACAAATTATCTCTTACTTTTCTTCCCAATCAAAATAATTTCACGCCTTTTTGCACCAATTTGTTGTCCTTACTACGGCTCCATTTTGCTACAGTCGATGCTAATTAATTAAGTTCCAGAGTTTTTTAATTGGTTTCAGACAGTTTGGCGTCTAATTTATTCTAAAAATCTTCAGTAAAAGGATTTAGTTTTAGTCGGTCTATATGAGATGCTTTCTTTTTCAACAGTAAATATTACTTCTCCGTCTTAGAGTTTATAACTGCCTTGACTTTAATTAATATGTATAATGTATGTGTGGCTACAGAATATGTAGTCGACCTCACTTTTGTATCTACGATCTGATAATATCCATGTCCATTTTCTCAAAAGCGAAGAATAAAATCATATGGAAAAGTATATTTTCCTGCAAAAAGTTTGCAAGAATATTTCCTCTGTTATTCCTGTTCCCATAGTCAAATCTGCCAATAAAGGCCCCTGATTATTCTTCTTTTTTATCTATTCTTGCATTTAGATCTCCAATAACTAAATTGTAGATAGTTCATATAGTTCATACAAATTTTCAAGCCCCGTTATTATCCCTGATGAGATGCTCCTTGGAGAAAAAACTTGAATGATTTTTATATTTATGTTCTTAGATACTTTTAGTCCAGTATATGTGTGTTCTGTAGTACAGTATAGAAGTTTTAGTAGTATATAATAGTCATTTATGAATCAACAGTCCAACGCCCTGCTCTCTTTTGCCATCATCGTGTCTTCTGTGATATGACATATGCCAGGACTCTGCTTATGTGCTATCCTTGAAAAGTACTAGTAGTAAACTATTAGTGACAAACCCAAAATATCACAGTGAGTATTTTCGAGCTCATGATATAATTCTTCCATTTTATTCTCTGCTAGAGTTTTATAGTTATACCTGGAAATGTAAAGATAAGTTTATCTTTTTCTTATTTTTGTTGTCGTAGCAGCTTGAAAACTCCCAGAGATTCTCAGGACCCCGTTCTGATCAGAATCCACGCTCCTACGTTTGCTGTATCGCCAGTCTGCTGGGAATTCGAAGCTTTGATTTGTCTGTATTTTCGTATTGATTAAAGGAAGCATTTCAAAAATTATAAAATTTGCACAGTGTTGTAATTTTCTTAGACGGCATTGGCCCTGTAAATTATTTACAGAGGGTTATTACGTACATTCGTTCTGGTACTATTTGAATATTGCATTTAGGTAATTTTTACTAGAATGTTTTCAAAATAGCTCAATTCGTTTACTACATTGAGCAATGTTAGCATATTATGATAATCTTAGTGGGTAAAGAACTTGCCTATATAAGCTATACAAAGTCTATAGACAAGGCCTCGAGCATTAAATTAATATTCCAAGACAGTCGATATTACAAATTACAATTCATATGACATTTCACAAAATGATTCTATTTAATGAAGGATGTAGCAATGCTGTATTTCTCTATGCCCGTATATTAGAGACTTCTAACTTTTAACGAATTTATAACAGTGGTTTGAAATTTTCGCATAAGGTATACTTAACTCAAAACATAAAAATGTATACAATATACCCCGTGAACGTGCTTTATCATCGAGTAGAGTACCAGCTTCAAGTTTTGGTAATAGATGTATTCACAACTCGAGTAAATTTACTAGTAATCAAGTATTAATATAGCTTTTGGAATAAGGATAGGTCCTGTACTTCTAATGTTTCAATGTTTAAATATTTACCTTATAATATGTACATAAGTAAATATATGTACATATGAGAAAACGCTGTTGCAATTCTTGACTAATTTTGATGACTTATTATTCTATTGATTGGTTACCTATCAGAATAGAAATTTATTGATTTTCATATTAATTTATCAAATACTTTACTTCTATGAACCAAAAACTAAAAATATATTTTATACGCATATTTATACCTTTCTCGCTGTGCTCTGTTGGTTTTCCACCTTTTTTGTTTTGAAATTTTCTTACAATTTCTTATTTAGTAAAAGATAAAAAACATCAAATGTGTACTTTTGATTTTACCAACGAATTTAAACAATATACAACAAAATTTGGGGGAGCGCTGGACCATAATAATAAACTCTTTGAATAAAGACAAACGTTTTCAAGAAATGTATACGTTAAAAAATAACAATGACTGGAGTACTAAACATGTAATTTATAGGCCTATTTTACTATCAACAACCCTTTTAGCTCGGCACGTATATTTTTAGTTAGTATAGAAAATATCCTGTAATTTCAGCTATTTTCGTATGTAAGTTATGAGTAATACAAATATAAGTTTTTACGTATCATGACTGAAGTATAGTGTAATAATTATATATATATATATATATATATATATATATATATAAATAAATAAGTGTTAAAGAAATTAGTGACGGTGGAAAAAAATACGCCTGACGCAGACGGCCGACAATAAACGGAGAAAATGTCACACATGCTTTTTAATACGTTAACGTGCATTGAAAACAAATATCGATCGTACAAAAATATCAGAACAACTTGGCCAATTCTCCAGAACCGAACTCGCCCTACACTACGGCCAACTGAACGCGCAATCGACGGACATTTATTCGGCGAGTATATTATCATTACGTAAAGGCTGTTAGGATCTATATTTACGTGGAAAAATGATCAACTTCGTAGTAATAACTGTCACAAATGCTGTTTTATTCGATTTATGTTATATTATTTCTTTAATTATATTTTTATTATCTGCTTTTCACTAAACTGGCATGTTAAAAAACTTGATGTTTACAGTCATAATACACCAAACTACCTAAGAGACATTTCGCAGTGAGTTTTAAATGTCGGAGTGAATTGGAAAAATATAAAATCAACTTCAGAAATATTCTGCTTCAAAAAATATTCACTTACTCGTGAACTTAAATACGCGTGGTTATTAAACTATTTACCGAGGGATGACGTTAATTTTTCAATAATGCATTTTTAGACAGCTTTCTGATTGGTAAATATTTTTTGGCAACTGTACAAAGATCTTTGCCTATTCACTACGGTATTTGATTGTGTAACTGGTTATTGAACTGATATTGACTTATCTTTTGAATTTATTTCGATGGTTTCATTAGCGATATAAAGGGAAAAGAGGAGATATTTGTTTATTTAATTAATCATCGTATATTAAACTACATATTACTCATTTTTGTTATACAAGTACACATAAAGAATTAGATGTAATTGAAAAAGACGCATATGATATAATCAAATGAACTGTAATGCAAATTCAGAGTACGCTTTGAACACATTTTTGTTAATCACTCACAACCAGGAATTATTTTCTTCATGATGAAGACTATAATTTGTTTACCAGGGAAAAATACATAAAAATATTTCTTTGTAAATAAAACACGTGTATTAGATAAGCATAAGCGTTTGTATATAATACTTTCCTTTTCGACAAAAATTAATTGTATTTTGATCCATTCGAATGCGAAGGAAGCCCTATTATTTAAACCCTCCACTCGTCGCTAGGTCTTGTGTCGAAAACAATTATTTCCAATTTACATATATTACGTATTGCTTTGACCCAGCAGTAAAACTTGTATTTAAAGTTTTGTACAATTTAATTCTGAAAGGTACATCTAACGTTTCTGAATAGATCCTTTTGAGAAAAGTACAAATTCAATTAAGCAGTTTTAAATGTTTTTATTTAAAAATAGTAATATATCCAAATTAGCCAAAATTATAAAGTATACAGTTAATTACATTAACAATTTTTATAATATTAATACACAGGTACCTATTTTTTTTAAACACAGTATATTTACAATCTCATTTGTATTACTAATATCCTGCATTTAAAAATTGTTAAGATTAGATCATTGTACATATTTTAATTTGTAAAAGTAATAGCAATCCAAACAGCGAATGTGTCTCTAGAGCCAAACCTTGTGAATGCTACATCGATACGTTCGTTACCAAATTACATTACTGTTTATATATACATCATTCTAATATCTTTAAACTTTTTAAGTTACTTTGAGAAATTTCATGAGAAGGATGAATTTTTAAACTTTCTTTTCTCTGAAACGAATAAAGCTAGGGAGACGATTCTAAAACATAACTATTGATTACTTTAACAAAAACATTAAGTATTTTTTTATTATAACTTTTTTGTATTATGTTTCTTCTTAAATATAATTTTTTTATTAATAATTTCTTTTTTTGAGGTTGTTATCTCGTTGGTTGGTTGGTTGAGAATTTTTTAGATTGGTTACCTCAAAAGTTCTCTTGAGGCCACCAACTTGAAAAATTCTCAAACATAGATCTTGAAACATCAATTAACTAGTACAAGTTGTACAAGTTGGATAAAAATCGGTCTGCTATAAAATAGTAAAAAAAACTTTATTCATCACTGGTTGACCCTGAATTAAAATTTCTGATCGATAATGCAAAAAAACTAATATTACATCGATACACATTGAAATGAACTTTTACGACTAGACTGTTTATTATTTCATTTAATCTGTCATTTAAAATAGAGATCGAATTAAATAAAGACGCCGCTGTACCCACATCGTGCATGATGGCGGTCGCTCGTTTTAAATGTTGACTCTTCGTGCGTTTGAGTAGATTATGAAATATATTGCTTATATTTATCGAGCAAAACGATACAGTTTATGTGTTTTTATTGTAATTTATTAAATAATTACAGTGCTAGCAAACTGTTCCGGCATGCAACAGTGGCTGATCATTGCTAACCAATATTCGACGTATAGACTAGCTGAGTTTTCAAATAAAACTAAAAGAGTTTTTAGAATTTTCAATACAAACAATTGAACTTATTTATTATTGGCCCGAATTCTACTTTTTTAGGTTTCAGATTAAACACGTGCATACTTGTGAACATATGATTATATGATAATAACGTCATTTGCAAAAATTATTTATATCTGTAATATAAAAAGAATATTTATTAATAAAGATGATTTATACTGTAATAATTACTTATGTAATCACAAAATATTATTACGCATATAAAATGAATGTAACATAACTATCGAAATTTCTGGAAGTCTTGAACTTAGCATAAATAGTGGTGTATCCGCGAATGTAATTCCATTTTTATGTAAGACGTTGAATTAATCACCTAAGATCTTTTTCAATTAACTAGTTACTACGGTGGACGTTTAGATCGACATATTATATCAACAAAATATAATAATTTGATCTTTTTGATGTTTTTTTTCTTTTACCTAGATGGAGTTGCAAGGATAATCAGTCATCTACTTCAGTGAGCTTCATTTTCATCATTTGGTGACCGGCTCAATCTCTCTTCCTTTATCAACAATCATGACATAGTGTCCCCCTTGCGTTTGAATCCGTTCTTTTCTAACTCAAATGAAATATATCAAACTGTTTAAGTGAATGTTACAGTGAGAAATTATTTTTGAATCGAAAATAACTGTATTTTTAACGAAAATAACTGTGTTATTATTTTGCATGTTAAAACTTATGTTGGATTATAAATGCAGTTATAATTATGTTTTCCACTCGTTATTTGGAACAAAAAGTTTAAAAAGTCTATTAGATTTATAGCCAAATCATAAATACTTCATCTCCCGAAAACGATTGTGGGACGTTATTGTCTTTATAATAGGATTGCCCCATTTCATCGACCACAGTAAATCCAATCTAAGTTTTGTGTAAAAATTGCACCACTTATGTAAAATACAGCAAATAATGCTTCCAGTTCTACCATGGTAATATACCAATCGACATCTTGTAATTCACCTTACGTGTACATCCCAAGATATACTACACCATTTTTTATTAAATATTAGGTACTAATAAATATTGCATGTTTCATCGACATAATGGTTCACATGTGGGGTTAGTCCTACACAATCTCTAAAAATATTAGTACATCTGGTACGTATGGATATACCTACCAGATGTAGTAGTAATTTCCATTACTGTCCAGGCTGTACACTCGGGGAAATCCATTATTCCACTTACGTCAAGTAACGTTAGCTGACTCGAATCATCGAAGTCATTTGCATTATGTTTTGATTCGATCTTGTGCTTCATTTACGGAGCTCATCAAACTGGTTGTTCCTGAAAAACGAACAAAATTAGGAAAAATTTTGAAATAAGATCAAACACAGCGCATCATATTTTAGGTGGATGTAAATAATAAAGTTACCCTTTAGCTTCTCTATCCGCGTAGCATTTTCTTCAGGTTCTTCACATGAAGAGCTGAAATTAGTTTTCCAATTATTCCAAAGACTCACTATCCGATTCGTCCTCCAAAATATTTTTCAAATAAGGTGCACTTTTGTGCGGTTTCATTATTTTATAAAGTTATCTAGATACATCTATCACACGTAACCACTCGTACAATCCTCAATACCTACGATGGATAAATGACTGCAAGGAACGATATTCAATCGCTTTCGTCTCATGCTTCGCCCTTTCACCCACGCGCACCTCACCGAAGCGTAAACCGTACATCAAAACATTCTTTAAAACAACGGTGGGACCAAAATGACCTGCCGTAGTTCTGGTAAATATACGAGTATCTAAAACAATTAATGCATTTTTTTATTACAATATTGAAAGTATTATAATTAGTTAAACACACAAATTATGTAAAGTCAAAAAGTTTCATCAACTTTAATTTAAAAATAAAAAAGTTAGAAACGATCAAATTTGCAAATGGGACAAAAATGGGATGGTGAAGCTTCTGATGTTAATATCTATTCAATTTTAATATAACAATCCATTAATTTTTTCAAGTGTATTTGTTTTTGGTTTATGTGATTATAACTGTACAATAAAAATATTATATACGAACATAATCATGACTAACAGAAATAAAGGAATAAATAAGGACATGGCTCCATAAGGGCTGATTTATTTCAGCTCAAGTAAGAAGGTGCACAGCTAATGGAGTTCGATAACTGGAAGCAAATATTCAATGATTCTTCGCATAAATAACTGGGTATGTCAGAAAAGCGTATTCCGGATGAGTAAATTACATTCTCACGCCACCACTGAAACCAGCGGTTAATAAAGTCAATATAATTTTTTTTGGCATAAAGATTTGGATACAAGAACTCATTAACTTAAAACTTTTCATTAGCGTAGAACATTTGTTTACATTTTAAATTATGATTTAATAACGAATGTTGAAATTAATTAAAAAAAATGAACTAATATTCAATCGAAATGTAAATAATAATAGTAGTATACTGGCATATTGATGAGATTAGACAAAGATAAATATAATGATTAAATAGAAAAGTCTTAGAAGAATTATTGAGCGGGTAATTGACGTCAATAGATCAAAAGTTTTATTTTAAATTATTATTAAATACGCTCCTTATGTGATTTTTTAAATCATCTAAATCAAAATTTATGGTATAAATTATGTGTAACTTATAAATATTATACCTCAGATTTGTTCCATTAGCTGTAAGTAATAGTTTAAAAATATAACTTTATAATTAGTAACATTAATAAGTTTAAGTATTTTATATTTTATAATGACGTTACAATGTAAATCTTCAACGGTCGTAATCATTTCTGAACTTATAATTTTGAATACTATAAGATATAAATGGTATATTAAAACCATTGAACCCGTTTGAAAGTTTTTCGAAACAATGACAATTCTATTTCCATTTTTACTGTTTTGCAGATTACGGTTACTTATTAACATAGTTTATTTAGTTATTTAGATGAATCATTAAGACTTGAGTTCAGAATTTTTTTCGACGTATGTAATATATTCACGTTATATGGCTGAATACATTTAATATATTATAGCGAGTGGCAAAACGGGTTGTTATGAGGATAGAGCCATTCATTACTTGCCTACTGTATTCAAAATTTGTTGGTCGGCCCCATATAATGGAACCAACATGCAAGTTTTTTCTTCATTTATTGTTTTCCAAAATAATCTCCATGACACTACATTCTCCCATTGGCTGGAATTAAGAGAAGCGATAGGTCCACTCTTCTTTGAACGTCTCTTCCATCACCTTCAAAGGCAGTCACTTCTTCTTCATATATCCGAGAGTCATGTTCTTAGTAGTTTATCTCTTTTCTTTGGTACAAATAGGAATTGTACTATGCAAGGTTAGAGCTGTGGGGCAGTTGACCCATAATTGTATAAAACCTGCCCAAGCGATGAAAAAAGCGATCGTCTTTTGAAAAAATTCGTTTTTTCTTCACATTTGCAGGTAATTCTTTACATGGAAATACCCACTTTGCACCATGCCTACCTCGTTTTAGATTCACTATAACATTTTCAGCTTTTTTCACCCATGATTGTGTTGAATATAACTTTGAGTGACTCCTCTGGATTTTTCTAATAATTGAAGACATGGGATATACACTGATAATTCATAATTTGATCAAAAGCACAACGCTACTTGATGCCCAAATGTTCTTAAAAAAAATTGTATTCAACTCCTACCAATGCCTATACTTACCCAAATATTTTAAGAGGTTACTATCTTTATGTTTCGTAAATAATTATTTTAACACTTCATGTGTCGACGTTTGTTATCTTTCGTTGGCTTCAATAAAAAAACAAAAATATTAATTGATATTCCATTATAGACGTATATCAAAACTCAATTAAAAGTTTTTTTCATGTCACTGCTTTGAAATACTTTTGATAATATTAGAGTTATATTTATTTTGTTTGAAGTTCGTAAGTAGCCTTTTATATACTCCGAAATTAAAAATGATATTATTTCAATGTTGTTCATTTTGGCATACATAAATATTATTATGCCTTATTTAAAATGTTTTTATTTTGCTCTTATATAAGGTATTATTTCCTTCTTTTCCGAAATCTTTGTAATCTGTTCTTCAAATATATACATAAATTAATATCTTCATTGCCCACTTGGTTTTTTGTAGGACATATTCCCAATTCAGTTATTGTCATGTATATTGATTAAAGCTACTTCTAGTTCAGTAGCTTCGAAGTTTGGATTCTTCTCTCGTGAAAGTGTATTATAAATGCAATATTGAGTTCTTACTTCAGAAAATTTAGTATCTTTATTTGATATATTTTATTTGATATTAAAGAACACCGTTCAAAATTATATTTAATTAACTGACTCCAAAAAATTAAATATTCCCTATTCATTTTTCTATGTAAGTTAACTTTACCATTTTGGGCGAATCTTTTTTATTTAGAAGGGTATACTCACAGTATGATCCTATGATATTTTCATTAAAACCAAATATGGAAATTGAAGATATACCATACGATTCTCCAAAATTTAACAGCACAGGTACAGCGCATATGCATAGAATATGTATACAACTAATTTGGTTGTCATTGTATTTAGGGCTCGAATTTCTCAGTTTTGAAGCTATAAAGTTACTACTTGCTTTAATTGTAAAACTTGAGTATCTTCCGTTTTCAGATTAGTATTGTGGGTCTCTGCCACTAAACTCCTGATTTTACTTCTTAATCTTGATGCTGTGGTGTTACGGCTTGGTTAAATCGTAAGAATTGAGGTTGTACTCTTTCTAAATTAGTATTGAGGGTCTAAAGTACGGACTCTGTCATTAAACTCCGGGTTACCACTCCTCAATCCTATTGCTATAAGGTTAATGTCCGCTTAAACCGTGAAATTTGAGACACTGCTCTTTTTATTTTGTATTGAAGGTTTCAAACGAAGACTCCGTCATTGAACTCGGGTCCCTACTTCTCAGTTCTTTTGTTTGGGGTACTTCTTGTCTAAGCCATAAGAGTCTGCTATTTGTAACTTAGTATTGTAGGTCTCATAATAGATACTCTACCAATGAACTCCAGGTTCCAACATCTCAGTCTTAAAGATTTGGGGTACTGATTGCTCAAATTATACGACTTGAGGGTCAACTGTTTTAAATTGGTATTATAGATATTACGCAGGAACTCTAATATTGAACACCGGGCTGTTACTCTTAAGTCCTGATGTTGCAACGGTACTGCCTTCTTAAACCGGGAGACTTAAGGATCCACTGTTTTTAAATTGGTATTTTGGGTCTTGATCAGAGTGACTATTATTAAATTCCCTGCTAAAACTTCTCAAATTTGACGCTAAAGAGTACTATCTGCTTGAACCATAAGACTATATATTAATTCATATCTTCGACATTAATTGACCAATTTTGGTATTTTTACTCTTTGAATATTTTAATGTCTTAAATATTGGTTAGAATTGGATTACAAATATTTAAAGTACGCCACAGAATTCCTCAACAGTCTACAAAACAAGGGCCAGGAATGAGTTTAGATGATATAGGTCCAATGATAACCTAGTAATTAAATCGCTAAAGTCTTAAAGGATAATAAAAATAAAACGATATAATTCTGCTCTTCATCAAAATCATGGACCTAGGAGATGGTGACGGAAACTTTCCATTAGTCAAGAGTAAACTCTTCGAGAGTAAACTCTTCTGGTCTTGTTTTACTTATGTTGACCTAAACGTCTTCGCCGTCATATGTTGACATAAACGTATGACATCAGGGCCGTTTCGGGTAACATGAATTATTAGTCACTAAACAATTTAAACTATTTCAAATAACTACACATTGAATAGCGCACTGAAAAGTATAAAAGAATGAAAATAGGAGTAATCAGTTCGAATTTTTGCGGTACTATAATATCGCTTGCGAACATAAATCAATTTGCCAAATACTGCTTCCCTAGTGATTTTTGGAGTCAGTGTCAAATTAAATACAGCACTCATATATGTATGCGTGTATCTATTTCAGAGAGAGAAGCATCGACCTTAGTGTAAATGCACAACTTGCAGACCTACGTTAATACATATGTGACGTGTGCTTGAACGTGAGTAGGTATGAAGTGCTATGAATGGCGCGACCAAAGACAGCGACATTGGGGACCGGGAGAACGCCTATTATCAGACAGCTGCTCAAATTCAATCGCCACTCGTGGAACTCGTCAACATAACTTCTAAGTGAACGGAAACAAAAGAGAAAATAAGTAAAATAAAAATTTCTATCCGTCTAGACGTTATCGATAAACGAATGGTAAAATATGGAGATTTTTTTCTGTTTTTTCTACAACGCGCGTCTACTTGGCGAGCGACTACCCGATTACAATCTAAGTATGACAAGTCTTGGCACTCGCCACAAATATTTAATACTACATTGTCTGACCTATTTTTGTAAGTCAAATTCGCTCGAAATAATTTCTTTGTCTTGCAAATACTTGGACAATTACGGAGAAGGATATTCATATTCTGTGGATCGTGAGGCTTAAATCCAAAAAGTTGGTGTTTTAAAATTACTTAAAATTTTCCTAGTTTGAATGCTAATTCTAAAATACGGGGGAAGACATTTAGATTTAAATGTTATTTTATCTTTCAATTCAAAAATTATCAGACGATATCCTTCATAATAAACGCACGTAATAGTTTGGTATTCGAGTTTAGAAAATGTATATCCTAAACCAATTTTACCAATATACTTGTAATCTACTTATGTAATTTACCCCTAAAACTGATTTAGTTAGGTCATTTACAGTTATTGCAATATTCGAAAATAATATTTCCATGATGTTGATATCTCGAAAATAACATATTTAAATCTTAAAACAACTACTAACCTAAACGTTTCACTTAAAGTTATTTCTTCGCTGTTTGCTTTTATTAGTTAAATTCAATAAATGCTACAATCAAATTGCTTAAATTGAGTGTATTGAAAGTATGAAATATCAACCACACAAAAATACACCTTCTTTGTTATAAAGAACTATGATTGAAAGGATAATTTATGAGTGTTCACTTCTGATGTCCCAGTTATAGAATTTTAACATTTATTGTGCGACTTTCTACTATTTCGTGACAACTGTTTAGTCTGTATTATTTTTGAAGTAATAACAAACATCTGGTCTCTCACTGAGGCTACTTATGTATGTTCTTTTGCTAGAAAAAATATTAAAAATGTTGATCTTAATTGACAGTCCCAGGTTAATGACTCACATCATTAACCTGGGACTGTCAATTAAAAGGACGAACTTGGAAATCTGTTGAATGAAATGTCGTACGTGACAGGTAAGTTGTAAGAGGATGCGGCTACAGCATGATGGTGCACCGGCCCACTTTTTGCAACAAGTAACTGAACATTTAAATGCAACTTATCACCCCAAGGCAATGGATAGGAAGTGGCGGTACAAATGCATGGCCACTACGTTTGCCAGAACTCAATCAATTAGACTATTTTTTATGGGAATATTTCAAGTAGGCCGTCTATAATACTACTAACGATAATGAACAACAATTAAGATAAAAATTGCACCACGTATCTGAAGTGGTAAAAAACAAAGAAAGGGCCTTATAAAGTCTAAGAAGAAATTTTGTAAGAAGATGCTGGTTATTCATAAGAGCTACGGGAAGGAATTTTCAGCATTTACTGCAATAAAAAACATAATAAATACAGTATGATCATAAACACTACTTGTATTATTTTACCATGACCGAAAAAAATATCAATGGTATGGGTTTAGGAAAAAAAGGTTATGAAATGATTCAGGACAAGAAAATTATTCATTTTTGCAATTTGTGTAAATTGTAGAAAATTTTTGAAATAACGTTCCAGAAGATTGCCTTACATTTTTTTACGCTAGCGTTGTCCAAAAATAACTTTCCATGTTTTGTGATTTGACATATTTCAGCGCTTAATTTTTATGTTACGAATAAAAAGGAATGATTAAAATTTTAATTAGGAAAGCGCATATTCTCTTAAAAATCGTAGACAAAAAACAGAAATAATATAATATATAATAGTAGACGAAAAACAGAAATCGTAGATAAAAAAACAGAATATGTTTTTATTGCCCAGAAATAAAAATGTAATAGAATTAATAAAATCATAAATGTAATAATATTACGACTAGGGCAATAAAATATATTGTTTCGTATGTGTGAGAATCCCTTCTA
Organism: Druceiella hillmani; assembly: GCA_039881145.1. Classification (NCBI taxonomy): domain Eukaryota; kingdom Metazoa; phylum Arthropoda; class Insecta; order Lepidoptera; family Hepialidae; genus Druceiella; species Druceiella hillmani. The sequence continues at coordinate 35,088,118 of JAYKKI010000002.1, read as the reverse complement.
TTACCGACATTTCGTTGGTCCACTCCTTATTGGATACCTGAATATATATATATATATATATATATATATATATATACATACATATATATATACATATATATATATATATATATATATACACATACATACATATATATACATATATATATATATATATATATATATATATATATATATATATATATATATTCTTTTGTTAATATTTCGTTATTGTTATGATGATACTAAATAACAATACGTCAAAAAGGATGTCTGAATAAAATTTACTCAACCACTTTCCCCCATATCGTACGATTAATATCAAAGATACCACTCATATTGCGACATATTTTTATTACTCAAAAGTATTTTCCGGTTCCCGCAACATGAGTTAGGGAGGCAAGTAAGCTGAATTTGTTATAAATCTAGGAACATATTAAAAACTCAATTCATAGAAGCAAAAAACTTCTACGAATTGAATTAAATGCCCAAAAGGTTTTTCTTTACGTCCATCCCTACCGACATGTTATACCTACTTTCCTCTATAAGAAATATTCCAATAAATAAATATTCATTATTCCATCGAATTTCTACCTTTTTTTCCATGTTTGTAAGTGGCTAAACGAATTTATTCATAGAGTAGAAATAAGTTTATGGATTAAATTAAATTTAATTTGTAGGTCTTCATATGTAGTATTTGAGTCAAGATGTCATAAAAATATTCTGGCTTTAGCAGGTAACTTGATTCACGTGGATCAAATTCTCAATGTTATGTGTATTAAATTTATTTTGGTAGTCATCCTGTGTCCTGTGATGTGTTTCTAATGATATATTCATATTCACAAATTAATCACGTATTTTGAAAATTCGTAAAATTCGGTTCCTAAACCTTTTCCTAACATATCATAATAATGTATATAAAATTAATTTACTAAATTTAAAAAAAAAAAGAAAATTCAATCAATATACATGTAGCAAATGGTACCCATGTACTTAATCTATATTACTGAATTTGTAACATAGTGAATTCTGCACATGGAAAATATTTAAAAAAATTGATAGATTTAGCATAAAGAATGATAATAGAAGCCATAAAACTTTTTGTTTTTATAATTTATATTTGTCTGTATGTTTGTTAATTTTTTCATCAATCACGCAAAATTTACTGGACGGATTTAAATGAAATTTGGTATGGTAATAGTTCATACTCGATAGCATCATATGAGAGTGAACAAATTGTATTCTCTAAAATATTTCAAATTTAAAACACGCACTTGCCACATATTGTAAAACTCTCTCATTAAACTGTATTTGTAAAGCAGTGTGAAATCCCTACTGCGCTATCCCTATTATCTTTATAGACCGAAAGGCATGTATATTACATTATGTATTGTCTTTGCTTGTTTTGCTGTTCATTAGGTGCAATAAAAGGAATTACAAAGACTGAGTATCCAGAAAGCGGGCCAAGTAACCGCCCCATCACGATTGTTTAAGACATTTTTAGCCATTAAGATAATTTTATTCGACTGATGTTTTTTGTAAATCTAACAAAATTTGTAAACGACACTTTGTTCTTGTCTGTTAAACAGTTGACACCATTTTAAAAAGCATTACATATTTAAAATCTGTGTCAAATAATTTATTTTTTAAGAGCGTCTTAATAAAACAAGTCACTAGTATTGCAACAGTTTAATAATAATAATTTTTATTTCACCTATACGCCCCATAATAGAGAGAAAAACCTGTAATAACTTTCCTAATTCCGTATTTCATACCAGTGAAATCATGGGGTACATCTAGTACTTATACTTGTTTTTAAAAAGTTTTCTATTTCTTGGATTTATTTCATTATAAAATGGTTTTTGCGCTTGTAAGGCTTTTTGGACTGTCTTCGAGTTTATTTAGCTTTGTTGTTACTATAATGTTTCACTTTCGGAAGATAATGCGGTGAGTGTAACTGAACTATTTTGACGGTCTCTACTCCGTAGTATATATGTGTTAGGTTTTTTGCAAGTTTTATTTTTCTATCTTCTTTTAAATAACTCGTAAGTTACCAAAAACGTAACACGTAATAAAAGAATAATAAATAAAATTCAAAATTAAAGGAATATCGATTTTTACGGCAATCATCAGGTAAAAGAGGCAGTATTTTCAAAGGAATGAAATTATGTAGAATTTCTATATTCGATATTGAGGAAACCAAAACTAAAAAAATGTCACAAAGCGTCCTTTTATATTGGTTGCCTAGCATTAGCTTTTAGATGTAAGTTTAAAATATTTCGAAATAACTAAACAATTTTTTTTTAAAATAGGCGAGGAATTCGGGGTCGGAAAATGCCAGCTTTGGCCCTTTTAAGGATTTTGCGCGGTTCCTTTTAAAAACATTTTTTCCTCTATTCACGTTGTTACTTTACATTGTCTATCTCCTGTTATGCCCATTGAGGGTTTTACGTGCGCTTATGAATTCGATTGTTGATGTCGTATATAAGACGTTTCGCAAGACATATATATATATATATATATATATATATATATATATATATATATATATATATATATATATAAAATAAACGTACGCACTCTGTTAATAATTCGTTATTTTTATGATGATACTAAATAATAACACACCAAAAATTTACTCAACTCTTTGCCCCAATATAATATAATTACAAAAATATATTTTCCGATTTTCGCACCACGAGTTAGAAAGGCATGTAAGATGAAATTATTATAAATATAGGAACACATTACAGGCTTTTCACGCTTCCATAAATTGGATTAAATTCCCAAAGATTTCTCTTTTCATCCATCCGTCCCGATAATATTTTATCTGCTTTCCTTTATGAGACGTATTCAAATAAATATATATTAATTTTTCCATCCAATTTATTTTCTTTTTTCTGTCTTGCGACTTGCGAGTTAAGCGAATATATTCATAGATTGTTCTTCTTGGCCAGAATAACGTTTATAGATTGAATTAAATTGAATTCGTAGATAGTAGCTGACATTTCGTATATATAATATATACTAGCTGGCTTGGCTTATTTGGACCAAATCGTCAAAATCATATGAGTTAAACTTATTTTAGCAGTTATCCAGTGCTTTCAAGCTTAGTGATGTGGGATATATACAAATTCATAATTTAATCACTTATGCTGAAAATGTATTGTATTCTCTTTACCTAGTCGAAATATTTTGCAATAATTCTAAGCCAAAATATAATTTTCTAAACTTTTTTTTAATATACCATAATAATGTCTACAAAATAAATTAGTTTTATTTCGCCTGGTAGTCTATGCCATTTTTTTAAATAAATCGGAATTCTCACGTAATACTCCGTAATGACGCATTCAAAGAAAATTCGACGTAGCCAAAATAAAAACAAGTTTAAAAAAATTTAAAGTTTGCTTTTTGCTCCCGTACTTTTCATGGCTATATACAATATTTAACTTATTATGTTTCTCAAAACCATTACATCTAATTCTATACAAGGAATGAAAACGTACGCTTAAAATAAAGAAAGCCTATTTATAGAAATATGAAAAATTTCTTTTTCAAGTTTCTAGTCGATTTTCAAACTTTGTTTCTTCCACATATTTAAGGCTTAACATATACCAATTATTGCACGGTTGATTATATTTCTTTTATTTACCCTATATTTTTAATTCCTCCAATATTTTGTTTACGATTTTGCACGCTTAAAATGTAAAGATCAGATTGGTGAGAACAAAATTATTCCTTGCATTTATAAAAGAATAAATAATTCCTCTAAAAGAAGTACGTCAACTTTTTATTATTAAATAATAACTTTTCCCAAAAAAATAAAAATGTTAATTCTTGCATGAAATTTTTTTTAAATATTTTCTATAAATTTTAAACCTAGAAATACAATTCAAAAATTTCCTCGAGCTCTCCGTTTTTAAAATATATATTTCAAAAAAACAAAATGTCATTATAGATTTTTTCAATTACGTTTAAATATAGAAAAAAAGTCATTTTTCTTAAAATTTACCTTAAATTAAATGCTAATAATTTTTTTCCCTTTTAATTAGTTTTCCTGCAAAGAAGGAATAGTTGATCAACGAAGAAAAGTGCATAATCTATATAAATAATAAATTTTCCTTCCATTTGATTTGTGGTATGAGCGGCTCAAATTATGGGTTCAAAAGCATAACTTGAAAATTTTAATTCTCTTAGCATATCTTCCTTATCTATGGTCGGAACGCAAGTTTGGTGTGTATTTTGCGGTTTCCCATTTACTGCCCCATGCTTTCAGAATTAAATATAAATCCAAGGTATACTTAAATATACCGACACCTGGATACATACATATATGCTCATATTCCTGCTTGTGATTTTTTCGTCAAACTGAGTAGAAAATATTAATTAACTATATAAAAATTCTCAACCGTTTCTCAAAAAATCACTTTCCAAGTTACAATCTCAAATAAAAAAAATAGAGAGATCTGTATAAATAGCAGACACATTCTTTGTTATACTTGCTTATAGTATGTAATACTTATATACATGTATACACATTAAGTATCGCATGGCAAAAAATAATAATATGGCAGATTTAGTAAGAAAACAATAAGAATTAGATAAATATTTAAGATATAATTAATTTTTCAAGATGATTTTTAAAAACATTAACTGACGTCGACTTTTGAAATGTATTGAGATGTAGTATTATTTTTTCTTTATTTAAATGTTTAACCACGACCTAGGTTTCGTTATATAACAACATCTTTAGTTAAGCAATTTGTAAACATTGGCCTTGTCGTGGATGTTGTCATACAACGAAACGTAGGGCGTCGTTAAAAATGTAATTAAAGAAGAAAGAATACTACATCACGTAGTTCCATTTAGTAGTGAAAAATTAAATTAAAATGAATTTCTGCAAAATAAACGCCAAATATTGAATATATTTGACGTTAATTTAAAAATAGTGAATAAAAAATTAAGAAAAATTTGGATTTAAGATTTCTTAAATAGTAGAATATGTTAATTTTTGTGGTTACTTATTACCAGCTCGTTAAGACGTGACCTAAACATAGCGGTATAGTTATACTTTCTGATACTAAATTTGTATCGGATCCATATTAAGTCTTCTAATTTATTAAATTGTTCGTCATTGAGCTCAAAATGTTTACATTTCCATAATTACGCGAGGGCGTCATTACAGAAATGTGTATAATTTAAAAGCTTTAAATAAGGGTTGATTTTAGTTTAAATTAAATAAAAATTGTTGAAGATGCAAAATATATTCTGTATTTTGTTATAAATTTGACATTTTCTTATAAATTTGACATTCGTATGAAAAAATTATGTAAATATATTTCTCCAAGATATTCTTATGTTTTATTTAAAGATTAACGCGTAAAATTATATTCTGGATAATAAAGTGAGAATAATCTTAGAATATATAATATCCTTGATATAAAATTTGGGCAGAAAAGTCGAAGAGAAGACATTATCAGTGAAAATATGGTGATGAAATAATATGAAAGACTGGAAACATTTGTGAGCTAACTATTTTTCAATCTTAAGCATATGTATTTTAGATTAAAAGTATATTTAGTTATTAAGTAGATTCGAAAATATTCACTGAATGGGTGAATATTTGTAAACGTCAATTACAGCAAATAACTGACGGTATTCGCGTTAATAAGATACTTAATTCCAAGATCCTTCAATCGATTTTGACGTTCTGTATACCAATGCATCATGTAAGAAGGTTAGTAATGTGGAATTGGAATCAATACTGTTAACCTAAACCATTTTTAAACATTTATAAGCATAATACAGAAAAATTTGTATAGAAGCAGTTATAGAAGTTTATAAAAAATATAAGATTGATATTTGAGAGTGTCTCTTGTGAGCGTCTGTTTGAATATTGCAGTAATAGAAACTCACACATCAAACGTGCGAATTATTATTTCGTAGAAATGAAAATTTATTACATTGATAATTCAGCGCTTTACGTAATATTTATTTTCGCAGCATTTCTATTTTTGATGTATCTAATTGATACATATGAGCCACACTCTCTGTCTCTTATAGCCCACCATAACACCCGCCCAGCTCCGCTCGACGAGCGACGGGAAATCAAACCCGAATCTCCGCGGTGCGCTGCGTTTTCAAAAGCCATATGTCTTGTGATCAACTCACCACACCGCGGCGACGACGAAATATAGTCGTGATATAGGAATTTTTGAACAGAAGGAATATGGTGTTATTGAAAAATAAAAGATTGATTATTAAAACCCCACGTACATGACGTCGTGATTTTCTTCATCCCTTTGTATCGACGGAACATCTAAAATTATTCAATTTTAAATTTTAAATTATATAAAATAACTTAGTCTATGTAAATGGTTCTTGTATGTAAATGGTTCTAATGTAATGGTTTATTATAATAATCAAAATGGCGCCAGATATACTAAAATTCAAAATATGAAATATATAAATAACAAAATCTATTGAGTATGTCAAGATTATACGATTCCCAAACTAAAATAATTATATCTAAAATAATAAATCTTCTTACACCTTTTTAGTACGAGATTTAATAATGTTGAATATTCTGCATGGATAGGATTGATAAATAACGATTAAATGAATGAAGTTACACCATTGAGAACCTAGGTTTTTCCTCGAATTTCTGGCATTTATGGCTTCAAACCAAAAATTAGGCTTCAAAAATTATTGTAATTGCAACAATAAATAATGAGCGTTCGCCAACTTAGTGGGTTGTTCGCGCATAAGTCCTCATGGTAGTGGAGTACATTGATTTTTGTCTTACGTGATTTCGAATAGTTGAATGCTTCAAAATATTGCTTTAGGTTACCAGACAAATTTATAGATGTGTAATAAAAGAAACCAAATACTAGCCCCATGAAAAAAATCACAATTTTAGGAATTGAACTGATTAAAAAAAAATATATATATATAAATATATTTTAAGAGTAACCAGTGGAGATTGATAAAAGAGGGAAAGATTCAATCGTATATACTGTTTTATGTAAAATTATCTAAAAAAATAAAACTACTTCTGTTTGATAATAATAAACCAATAGGCCTGTAATTTTACATGTGACCAATATTTTACGCGAAGTTACAGTTTCTTGCCTCTGATTATCTTCTTGTATCCCACCTCTTTGGCTGTGTTGCCCACTTTGTGCGCAGTCCTGTAATGTCTGTGATTTGATTTCAATAAATGTTTGTTACGTATACAGACATAATACACACACACACACACACACATGTATATGACAAGTAAATATGCTTGTTTTTGACATTTATGTCCAGTCATAAAAACTCATCAATATAATTAAAATTTGTCGCTTTATTTCAAACGTAATTAAAAAAGAGAATGGAGCACGCAAATATAATAAACCTATGCAAATAAGACCGTACCTATAGATCTCACTGTTTAAAAATAAATAAAATTACTTTTGAAAAGAAAGCACTTACCTAAACCTACAATTTAAGCATATTCCTAAAAATAGAAATTTTCCAATTTTAAAAAAATATCTTTGCATGCGGCTTTTTGATATATTTTATATTTCAATTAATATTTTATTCACATTGTTATGAAGAAAAATCCTTATGATTTTATAAGCAATATTTATCAACATTATTTGCATTACTATGATGTTAATATTCTTATATAGATATATTACATAAACTACTAGCTTGTAGAGGCCAGGGAGCTTCGATTCTCTGATAAATCCTTGAATGAGTTTGACATGAGTAACACTTAAAATATAATCGTCGAGTTTAAGTTACAAAATATTGAAAATCACATTAATTTGCGTTACATGATTGTCCATTGCTAGTTTACCATCCATCTTTGGAGACTTGATAAAAAATGTATATATTTATGTTTATTAAACAAGAAGATAATCAGAGGCACGAAACTATAACTCCGCCTAAAATATTTGTCATATGTAAAATTACAGGCCTATTGGTTTATTATTATCAAACAGAAGTAGTTTTATTTTTTTAGATAATTTTACATAAAACAGTATATACTATTGAATCTTTCCCTCTTTTATCAATCTCCACTGGTTACTCGTAATATATATATATATATATATATATATATATATATATATATATATATATATTACTCATGTACAACAAACATAAACGTAGGTACGGTCTTATTTGTAAGGGTTTATTATATTTGCGTGCTCCATTTTCTTTTTTAATTACGTTTGAAATAAAGCGACAAATTTTAATTATATTGATGAGTTTTTATGACTGGACATAAATGTCAAAAACAAGCATATTTACTTGTCATGTACATGTGTGTGTGTGTGTGTATTATGTCTGTATACGTAACAAACATTTATTGAAATCAAATCACAGACATTACAGGACTGCGCACAAAGTGGGCAACACAGCCAAAGAGGTGGGATGAATACGTCCAGAAGCTTGTAAGCGGGAATCTTCCGGTAAGCTAATTGGCTTCCTAGTTTAATTAAGCACAGGCACGTGTAGCTGTATATCGCCGCTACCCTGGTTGTGGGGAGCGGTGCTCTTCTACCCCATTCTACTCGCTCGTCTATTGAATAGTTTAATTTCACAATTTGAATAGTTTAAATCTTTATTGGTACAAGAAGGCAGTTCACTTCTAATAGATAAAAAATGTTTAAGATATTTTGTAAACAACACTATTTTTGAAGGGTTTGAGTATCGGTCATCAACTTGAAGTTACCATCCAACATTCCAAAAAGTCGAGGGGTGTTCTACCACGCGTCAGTACTTCGGATGAATATTTGGGTCCACTCTAGGGTGTATGCTTGCGAATTTTTGCAGATGTAATCCTGATCTACACAATATACATACGAGTAGAACAATACAAATAATAGCAGAGATATTTAAAGCAAATTTTCATGCAATGGTAACTTTTTTCTAATAAAGTTAAGCCTTTTTCCACGTTATGCAAAGCACGAATATAATACAAGAATTGTCCCAATGAATTAATCGCAATATTAATATTACTCGATGTAAGCTAACTCTTTGCTTTGCTGAATGCGCTCACAATTACATTATATAACATAAAAAAAATTAAATTAGTGCGAGTTACTTTTACGCCCGGTTGAAGTAAAACTTTTTTGGCAGTTGCAGTCATAGAATGTATTATGTGATCGATGGTATAGTGTCTTAGAAAAGTAAAAACTACTAATAGCAAATATTTTGAATCACGGTTGATTTACTTACACTCGTTAAGGAATTACATTGTTCATCTCTAGAACTCCTCATCAGATCCAGTTCTGGTCGATGGTGTAGTAATTTGCAAAGTAATAACTATACGTAGCAAATATCTTGAGTCACGCTTGATTTACTACTATCCCTTAAGAAGTTACATTGTTCATCTCCAGAAGCTGACCTAGTTAATGGTGTAGTTATTTTGCAAAGAAACAATTATCAGTTACAAACATCTTAAATCACGGTTGATTTACAACCAACACTCAAGGAATTCTATTGTTCATCTCCAGAACTCTGATTGATTGTGAAGTTATTTTGCAGTGACAAATTTAAGTAGCAAATATCTTGAATCACTGTTGATTTACTACCATCCATAAAGGAGTTTTATTTTTCGTCTCCAGAACTCATCAGGAGATCTTGACCTGGTCGATGGTGAAGTTCTTTTACAAAGTGACATAGTTGTTAAAGAGTTTCATTTTAAATTTCCGAATCACGTGATCAGATCAGTACCATATTTATAAGGAACAACCCTGCTTTCAAACAAAATAATTATTAAGATTAAACTTTTTAAAAAGATAATAGCAATAACATCAGGTATATATGTGTATGCTTACAAAATACTCGTATACTTACAAAATATTATCAAACACGCTTAGCTTTTAAAATGTTGGTAAATTGTGTAAATATATACATGAATAAAAAAAACATTCGTTTTTTTTAATCCCCCTCATACGTAGAACTTACCCATGTATTTGATAATTTATTTTTCTCACCAAGCGGAATTGAAGAGCACTTTTATGTGTGTAAAATATTTTCTAATCAAAAATCTCCTTCGCGACATATGGCTGACGTTTTGTAACGTTAGGTACCTTTTTCTCACCTACCTGTTTAATCACATATATAGACATGTGACCAAAATAACAATAGCGACATTTAGTAAGTATTTTAACGAAAAATTATTTTTGGTCTGCTTGTATTAGTAATCTAAAGGGGTTGAATTATTAACCTACATGCAATCAAATTATTACACGTAATATTATTACTTTTTTCATTTCAGATGACTGGAAACATAGTCTTATAAAAAATAATTTCCATTTTTCTCATAAATAAGTATGTAAGTATATAATTTATGGAAATCTATGTTTATAGAAGTTAATTATTCAATTTGCAAATAAATAGCAAACGTGTTAATAAAAATTAATTTTCTCATTGGTAACATATTAATATCGTTATTGAGGATAACATTTATCATCAAAAATAGAAAAAAACTTTCTGTTGCCCACTACACCTTTTTGTAAAAATTGTGCCATTTCTTGTTCAGGTAGCAGTACTCGTAAATCAAGTGTATTTTAGACACAATAAAGTGCTACGTAACTATATCACGTGTTACCTTTTGATATTGAGAGCAAAACTTCAGAAGAAAGGAAGGCGAACGCTGCTTACTTGTAAGCATATTGTATTTAAACGGTTGACTGTCATCGATTTAAAGTGCGGCAGTCTTTACTAACTGAAAAACATTAGGTGTAAAGTAAATAGAGGATTCAGCGTACGTCACATACATGCCATCACGTTATTGAATTTAATATTTCCAAAAAAAATTAAAAACTTTATTAAAATTTGGGGCATATTTATTTAAAATCAATTTTATTTTTTTTTTCATTTTAACATGTTTTCTTTATAATATAGATGTCCTTTTTCATCATTTTTTTAATAAATTTCATTTCAGTTACAATTATGCATGAGAAGACAATGGTTAGTCGTAGAAGAAAACTATGATATTTTTAAGGCGGGTTTGAAATATACAAAGATAATGTGAAGAGAATAGTTTGCACCAACTATTCTCGAAGAAATTTCACAGAAATGTGTTTTATTTTTAAAGATTCCTGAAAGAAGTCAGAAATATATTTAAGTTAGAAAACATTTTTATGTTTTTTATAATTTTCCTCTGTAAAATGCAGAAGACTTTTTATCACTCCTCTCCAAAATTAATAGAAGTATTATTTGCTATTCAATAAACTAACAATCAATTAACGTTTAATATCTATTCGGAAAGAATATTAGAAGCAATAGTTTTAATTATCTATTATGCTAAAACTACACTTCGGATGATAAATAAATTAATATTAAACTGAACTATGGGCATAAAATTAATATTCTGTAAAAGTATGAAATATTCAAGGTTTTACAATCGAGCATAGTGATAATGGTTCCAAAATTACCGTACAAAATAACGTTGTAAATGAAATTAAAACATACAAAAAATAAAGTGATACAAAGTAAAACCATTCCCTTTTCATAGAACGGTTAATTGTAGAAACATTTTATATGTAAACCAATCAGATTCACAGTTCCCTCAATTTTTATGCAATATTTAAATCTAATTTATTTTATTTATAAATGACACAATTTGGGATACTACACTGCAACAAGACAAATTACTGAAGGTCCCACTACGAATTAAAAATATAACAATGATCATAAAATTTAAATAAAATTATAACTTATTCCAAATTTCAAAACGAGGAAGATTTGTAAGACTACACTCATTTTACCCATCCGGTAATCCATTTTCTAATACAAATCTCGTCTCCCTTCGCATTTAAATCTGTAAGATAAGCAGAAATATATTTTTGTTAAATGTAAATTTACCCACTAAATACAGCTGGTATTTTCCGCTGAGCTCGGTTATTGCGACGACTCGTTATTTGGATAGAAACTTCTAATGAAGAACCTTCCATGAATTGCAAATTTCTCCGCTTGGCTTTTTTTTATTTTATCCATGTATTATTTCGTTTTGAGTTAAGAAAATTGTTCCTAACTTTTTAAAATAACATTGGATAGAAATGGGCGAGTATTTTAGAAACGTTTAATTTGATTCTAGATATCGTTTTTTATAATTCAAAAAAAGTATTTGTCCTTGTTCTAAACAGCTTCCGTCACAAAACAAAATACAGTAATGCATGTGATGATGATGTAGTTGTCAGTATATCCGCGTCGACATGTAATAATTTGTACCGATAAAAAGTGACTTTTTTTGTACACTACGTACATTAAAATGAAGTAAAACCGTTTAATAGAGGATGGTATCGTTTTATATGGTCATGTTAGGTAAGGAATTCTAATCATATTTAATGCTATAAGTCGCAAAGCTGTGTGGAACAATGGAAGTTTGGAGAAAAAAAGTGCGAAAAAAAGTGGAAGTGTGGATGCATAGGTTTTTTTTACTCTGTATTTGTATAATTTATAATAGATTTAAACCCAATTTGGCATACGAATAGAATATATCTATATACAAAATCTAATGTAGTTTCTGAAAGGTACCATCTATATTTTATTTTGCTCATTAGGTTACTTCTTGAAAATGTAATATTGAGTATAATATAGTTCTTATTTACATAATCGTGTTTAACCGCGTATTCTGAATAGTAATAGTCAAATTTTAAAGAACCAAACTAAAGTACCTATGTTTAGTTCTGATTTCAAAGAATCTTTTCCTATTGAGTTTCGTTGGTTAAAATATTCATTCAGTTTATTCTCTCATATTATTTAAGGTTATATTTTTATTTTACACTAGTACAATAATTCAAGTACCTATATATTTTATTATAAAGAAATGTTAGTTATTACAAAATCACATGTTATTTCAAATAGTTTTGAACAAAAATCCTTAGCATCTACAACTTTAAATTTTATTTCCATTAATTATCAGATTGACAAATTATTCTTATTTCAATAAATATCAAAATGCTTTGCCTTTTAGATTCATTTTTATTCCTGAAAGTAAAGAAAATATTAAAAATTTGATTTTAATTTTAATTCTTACCGCACTCAGATCGGTATCCAAACAAAAAGTGGTTGTGAGAAAAGTATATCTATTCTTTTATGTTACCGCTACTGACATGTAAAATCTAATAATAACATCCAATTTATTTTAATTCGACAAATGTGGAATCGATGAGAAATATAAGGAATACATTTGGTATATTAAACGATAAAATATTTAAAAATGTTGATTTTTACTCTGAGTTACAATAATCTGTAAAATCGGGCGTCGATAAAAATAGTTTCTTTCTTTGTTACATAATTTTATTCTCCTCTCACAGGAAAATAAACTTGCTCCACTTACATGAAATATCGTCCAATCTGTTATATTTAGCATTTTGGTTTATTTTGTTGCCAAAAAACTTTAATTTTACTTTAAACAAGTTTTCATGACATTCATGAAAAATTGGTTAAAGTAAAATTTTGGTAGAAGAAGCTTTAGAAGCTTAGGAACTTTTTAGAAGCTTAAACGCTAAAAGCTCTGTTTAATAAATTGTCTATTTCTGATTTTAAATATTAATGAAAATGAAGATAAAATAACTTTATACAGATTAAAAATAAGTCTCAATTAATTTGGAATTAAAATAAAAACATAAATACATGAACAGACATATAATTTTTCTAACATTTTGAAATCTGATATTACTGGAACTTTGTCTTTTACGCAAAATTCATTTGTTTTCAACTTTTTAAAATTTTTCAAAAATTTTAGTAAATTTTTTCTAGACTATAACAATGTCATGTATTAATTAAATGTTAATGAAATAGGTAAACGTTACAAATGACGAAGTAATAGAACTAGATTAGAAAGTATTTTAAAGATTCTTATCTACAAGAGGAAAAACTGAAACCCTGCTACTGTGAAATTCAAAATTCAAAAAATTCTAAAGCACTATTTAGATCATAACAAATCTAAGAACACCTTACTTGTTGAAGTCACTTAAATAGTTAAGTTTGCACGAGGTAACAAACTTACTCACATACATATATATATATATATATATATATATACATATATATATATATATATATATATATATATATATATATATATATATATACGTAGCTTATGAAATTTATAATATGTATTCTGCACAATCAACTATTTTTGGCCAAGCCATCAATATTCCATTAGAGTACCTTGTTACAAGATGATAAAAACAGTTTCTTGCATTATTAATTTTATTCCGCCCTTGTCGGCTATAAATAAGAAACATGATCGTCCCCGCCTCTGCATATCGCGCCCTGAACGTAAGATTTATGTAAGGGTCGCGTGTACTGTTATTGTATGTGTTTAGGTTTGTTTTGTTGCGAGAATAGAGTATATAAGGCATAAATCTACTTAGTTCTTGAAAGTACTCTTCATTATCATTGTTTTTTTTCTCCATGGGAAAACCACAACAAAAATATAATAACTTCATTCTAACCTACAATTTAATATATGTTTTTTTATCGAAAGTTTAAACAATATAAACCTAATATAGTAAAATCGAATTGCCTGTGCTGTATCTATCCCTACATTCTTCATATCCCTGGTTTACGGCTTCGTATTAGTATTGAATTTACATTTTAATTAGGTTTTTGGATTGAATCGCTGATAATGACTTTCATATTTCTAAAAATAGCTTCTTTAGGATCGTACAATTCATTTAATTTTTAATGGCTACTATTACAGCCATAAACTATGATTTTGCAATTAAATATAAATATATGATATATTACCGGCATCGAATGAAGCCCGCCTGTTGTTTAATTAAAATATTTTACAATATTATTACTTTTAATTCAAAAAACTTACTTTAAACATGAACTTAATTTAATTGAGAAATAAATGAAATACAAAACTATCAATTTTTGTAACAAATTCGGACTCTAAAATGTGTTTTCAAAAAAAAATATTTCACCAAGGTAGGTGAAATATTAAACTGTAATTTTACCTATTAATTAAAAATAAAAAGAAAAAAAAGGTGTATATGTGTATATATATATATATATATATATATATATATATATACATATTTATATATATATATATATATATATATATATATATATATATATATATATATATATATATGACAGTCCTAAGTAGAAACTTACCAACTGCAAGATTTAACATTATTAAAATTCAGCCATCTGCGAACCGAAATAAAATAGTGAAACAATATTACCTTTGGCAACTTTTTCTACTAGAAAATGATGCTCTGTCGTTTATATAGTACATATATATTAAAGTTTTTTAAAAACGTAATGCAATTTCTATTATAAATCAGCTAGGTGGAATTGTATTTTGCTTCATAATTTTTTGACTTTTCGAATTTGTTTTCGTAAGTTCAAATATCGTATCAAAATAATATTTTGAAATGATTTAAATATAAAGTATTTGGCTTGTGCATTTTTTCGTTTTTATTTTTTCCTTTACGATATAGAGAATCGAAAACTCAATGAAATTCAGTTTTCTTCTTGCTTTATTAAAATTTTAAAAGGGGACATCTTCCATTGCTACGTTAATAAATAATTGAATGCGTAAACGAAGCATACCTATGATATTAGGGTCAAGTAAAAAGTAATGATATAAAAAGTTTAAGTACAGGAGCTTTTGTTATAAACATAATTTTGTTGTTTTATACTCTCGTTGCCTAATGTTACAGTCAGCAAACCACGTAGGTATTTGATAGTATTGTTTCTGAATCTAGACACAAAATATTACATATTATTCAAAATAAAATCACAGCCACTAGTAAGATAATTTGCTATCTTTTGTCAACAAAAAAGAAAAAAAATTTATATATATTGTTCAAAGTAATAATATTAATCGTAGTTTTGTGTTTATAATAATTTTACTGGTTCAAGAATTTCTGATTTGATAGGATTAGAAAATTTTAAATTCGTATGATGGTAATAGTAACTCATTTTTAACAGTCATAAAAATATTAACAATTTATAATGACAATAAGTCAGTCTCATTAAACCCAGCTGACATTCCGTAAGATAATCTATTAATGTAACAGTAGACATAAACACATGATTTTATTGAAAATATTAGTAAACATTCATAAGTCAGTGATATTTAGTTTTCAATATTCCCAGCCTGCATATTCCACGCGTTCAATTAACTAAATTGAATATGATATCTGCGCTCACTACCAAACCACTGGAATTAGCAGGTTTAGATATTTTTTTTAAAGTTTGTGCTCCGGCATTTTTATAAAAATAAAAGATCATATAAAATAACAATAAATATTAATGAAGTGTTCACAGTTAAATGGTGTCTTATCCTAATAAGTAACAATTTATGGTATCTTATCCTCCAATAAACACCTTTAGGTTGTGGACTCAGAGAAGTAAACAATGAAATACCTAAAAACTACCCTGCAACTTTAGGCATTAGGAAATAAAACTAAAAATTATTTCTTCAATATTATCATACCGATCAAGGCAATGCTTCTTAATATCCTTAATTAATACAAAAGGCACGGAGCAGATGGCCGGCAGGAAATTCCCGTATCTCAAAAATGTCGTATAATATACAAGCGGAAATGAAGAGCACGTAGCTTCACAGATCACCAAGGCTACGCGAGGATTTTCACACAGCTCTGAAGGCAGTAATTATTTAGATATTATTTTCCTTATGATAAATTGGTCCACGGTAAAAGTAGTCACATGAAGAATTTTATTTAAAATTATCATTACATAATCCTTAACAGCTTTAATAATCAGAGAAAATAATAAAAGAGCCTCATATTCCTTAAAAAAATTTAAAATTTTCATGTGTAACTACGTTTTTTCCCGGTATTGAACAGATTTCTCTTCAACCAATATATACAGAGCGCTCGTCTCTCCAAATAATAATTTTGGAAAAACGCAGGTCATTTTAACATTTTAAAGCAATGCAATGCAAAGTCATTATATATATTACATAGTTCAGTTTACAATAAAATTCTCTTGTACGTTTTCCAGCATTTCAGATTTTGTCTCTTCTATGAGGGAATATCCCACAAAAGAAACAGAAACGTAAAAGATGTTAATCGTAAAAAGTAGCATCTATCCGATACTATTTTCAATATGTTTTATTACAAAAAGGATAAATAGTCGTAGGAAATTGCTAAACTTAAGAAATGAATATGTTTGTAATTTAATAAACTTTAAATAAAAGGGATGAAGTAACAGTGTTGTTGTATATTGAAAGTTGCAAGGCAGCTTCTGTTCTGTTTCTTTCGATTTGTTTTCATCTCATTCTTAGAATATTTGTAAAAGATAGGTATTATTCTGTACATTTTGTAATTACATTCACACATGTTATCAAACTTCAATCGATTCTTAATCCTTTGTTCCATTTACACTTCCTATTAAAAATGATTACGAGTAAAATTCACACTAGGATGGTACCGATCATATTTAGGCACATGAAAGCAATTAAGCATACATTTTGTTTCTATTGAACTGTTTAAAAATATAATCATTATCATCGCTCGTTTGGAAAATCGTTCCAATTTCTATCACTAAAATTTCCAAATAAATGTTTATAAACCATAGTATTATTTGAAATGTATAACAAAACTATATAAAGGTAAGAGAAAATAAACAGGACATGGTGAAGCAGGTACTTACCTATGTAGGATACGTTTGCTTCTACTGAACAAGGAGGGTTTTTGATTTATGACGAAGCAGTTCGATATCTCATAAAATTTTGCGTCCGTATCCAATGTGTTTGAATGAAATCCTATTGTTGGAGCAAAATCGTCTATCCGTCCTTCCGTTTATCTATATGTTACATATTTTTAACTTTTAGACGAAATAATGTATAGATTTGAATTTCACATATAATATGTAATTTCCAGTCGAAAACTAGAAATGATATTCAAAGCAGTTCAGGATATTATTCAAGACTAGACATCAAGAAAAGCTATTTCTTTTCGTCGTGTAGACAGGAGTGTTGTTGAAAACAGTTTAAGAGCTGTCCAGTTTATTTTATTGTTTTTTACCTGAAAAAAGAAACCGATTCGTTGGAACATTAAATTAACTATTTTTAGATGGAATTTGTTTTCAGGTTTATCTCAAAAATAGCACTACATGGAAAGCTGTAATCTGGCTCAGGTGGGAAAAGGCACCACTAGTAATAAAACATGCACCACTAGTAATAAAACAATCGGTCTTCTACTATAAGAAAACCAACATTGTTGTGCGAAATATTTTCCATTTCTGGTTTTAATACTAATGTGTTTAGACCGTTTATTGCACGTAAAAGCTCTTAAAGCCATTTCAGATTTATTGCAAACGAAAATTCATTTTTAAACTTTTAGTTTATTTCAAACTTTTTAGTTGATAGTTTGTGGTAATAATCGACGATATCTGTTCGTATTATCGGCAGCCAAATGGATTGTAAATAGAGTTTGGGTTTCACTGTGGTCCGGCAAAAAAATATTAGTGGGAATATTTTATAGTTAATTACCCATGAAAAGCATATATGATTTCACATAGTAGGTAAAACAATATTTTGAATTGTTATATTCATTGGTACCTAGTGATTTTTAGAGAAATGTGTCTATTGCATTTCCCTGAAAATCACTAGCAACTAGTATCTATGACTAGTCATCATTGTAATTTTGTCATTTAATGTTTAATTTGACACCAATTTTGATTTAGTTTAAATGCAATTTTTATATTATTGCAAAAAATAAGGCGCCCAGTGGGCATATTATTATTTTTTGTATATACTATATTACTATATATATTAAGACGAAACCAAATATACTGAGTTTGCCAAAATCGTTTTATTAATTTGTTCTCTAGGGATATTAATTATAAAAAATATTTTGGTTTTATTACATATAATGTACAAAAAATAATTACTAATCAGACCAAAGAATTATTTAAAAATGAATTATATTTTAAGACCTATGAAAGCGAAAAATATTATTTATATTTGTAAATAATTCAATATAAACAGTATTTACCATTAAATGTTTTATGTGCCTAAGCATGTACAGAACCAACATAGTACTAGTTCTACTCATATTTAAAATGACGTTTAATGTTCTCCTTCAATAACAAATGCATAATGTATATGAGAATAAGTAAATTATTTCACTCTATCCCTATGGCGAAATATATATTTCCAAATTTCAGGTTTTGTGTTTAATTTATGCAAACGAAGTAAAGTAAAGGCTATATGTATAATTAAATTAACACAAAATTTTAAACTTAATAGTGAATTAATTTAGAATCCTTGTCGTATATGCTTTTAGAACGTCATTCCTTAATCTAGGGTGGCTTTTGATTTGGGGTAAGTTATTAAACCAAATTGAAATTAGTTCCCCGTTAAAATATTGAAAATTAATTCGGGGAATTATGATCAATGCAAATGAGAAATGAAATATTTCTTCATTTGCCTTCAATATTTATATATAATTTATTACATAATAGTAAAGGCATTTCATTAATATTCGTAGATGTTATTTGGTGTTCAATTATTTTTCTCTTTGACATTCATAAAATTTAAGGTAATAGGTCGAATTTTATTTATTTATTTAGTTACCAGCTTTTGCCAAGCTTTTGCCAACTCTTACCTTCGTCTTGTTTTGTCTTCTGTATTCATAACCCATAATTTATCCGCATTCTAGGATAAGCCACACACATATATATATATATATATATATATATATATATATATATATATATATATATATATATGTATATATATATACATATTTTTTTTTTGCACATATAACGTCTATTCACATTATACTACTTTTTCGCATTATGCTAAAGGACTTGCCCTCAGTTGTCAATAATGTCCGTGGCCTTCTGTTTGCCGGTGATTTAAAACTCTTTTTAAATGTTGATGTTCCGATATGATATTTACTCAATATTCCTATGGAGTCTGAGAAACAAGCTGCATTTTAATGTAAACAATAGTGCAATGATATTCTCGCTTATTGTTCCCTATGTGCATAGTTGTAAGTTGGACGGGACTAAACTAGAAAAGGTTTCATTTGTGTGAGATCTCGGTTTAACTATGGGTAATCATACTCGTTTCACAGTCATATTGTTGAAAGCTGTCACAAAGCATACAAGGTTCTTAGCTTGTCATGCGACATCCCCACGACTTTCGTGACATAGGATGTACTATTACTTTATTTGACTCTTTAGCTCATAGTAATTTTGAAACGAATACAGACATGGGAATTGCTTTTGATAATACATTTTTTCTTAATTATTAAATCACTATGTTAAATTTTTTTAGATTTTTAGTATAGTAGTGATTTATTTCCCTGGCTGCTATATGAGAGGATAAGGTCATGGTTTATTTCACTCTTAATGCACTATACTTTTTATTAATTACGATAAAGGTAAACGCGTAATGAACTTTTCCATGCTATAGTCTAATAAAATAAATTACAATCGAATCAATTAATATTGCATAATACTATATTGCATATTAAGGCCGGTGGTAAATATTTTCATGAAACGTCAATTGTCATTAACCTTAAAAAATACAAATTACAATCTTTTAAATACAAAAAAAATGCATAAATTTAAAAATATATAAATAGTATAATATAAACAAATCCTTCGCCCAAAATATTCGATTAAGAAATCCATTCTAATATCACAGTAAACGTTTAAAAATACTCTGGCCTCGACCTATCCGGGCCGGTTACGGGCTTATCACTTTAAAAATGTCTGGATATTCTCGAAGATTTTAAGGTTTACTACCTTAATATACCAAATATTTTAAATTAAAATTAAACTAAAATTTTGTAAACTGTATTTACATATGTCCACTATTGACCTCGGATGACTTGGCATCTCGTGTATTTCTTGTGATATATACGCTCTCACGATTCATTCCTTAGTCAGTCGCCCATGCGTTTTCGAGGCGGAAATGTCGTCACTCTTTCCGTACTCGTTACTGTTAACATTTCGTAATATTCAATAACACATAGTGATATTTTTAAAACAGTGATAGGGGTAAATTTTATTACCTGATGTGTATCAAATATTTAATAGGAGAATAACAACAGTTTCTAGGCATAAATATAAATTTGTTTTGACTAACTATATTTTTAATAATTATATTTATACATTAAGTATTTTTATTAAATTCCATAGATAATACAAACAGGTAAAAACAATTCCAATTCATTACAGGATAGTACTGAATTCAAGATTCCCTATATTTTTTAAATGCAAGAAAATTACGAATCTTCCTCGTAATAAATTAGGACTTTAATTGTAGGATAGGTATTGAATATATTCGGCGTTAATTTTGTAAAAATTCATTATTCACAATTAAATGAAACTACGTGATGGAGTATTATTTCTATTTTCTTTAAGTTCTTTACCACGACCTAGGTTTAAAAATGCGGAAGAGAGTGAGATTGTTCGTTTTTTTGTCTCACTTTCACACCTGAAATACTCTACCGATCGGCGTGAAATATTACGTGCATACCTACGGTCTCTGTTATCAAAATGAAGATATGAACATTTTATTTCAAAACAAAATAATTTCTTTTTTCGTATAAAAAATTACCTTAGCAGGATGATAAGAAAAAATTGGTCCTTCCATACAGTGTGATATCAAATAAAGACTAACCATTTTTTTCCAAAAAGAAATACCGACTTGCGCGATTGATTATTTAATTTTTGTAATATTGTATGAGGATGCTTCGTCTATTTGATTTAAATAACTGACTATAATATAACGGGTAAATTCTAGGAGTATTTTATTTTATATGCATAAAAAATAACGAATGTTTAAAATTGTCATAATGGACGACTGTTAGTGAAGTGTAAATCTGCTAACTCCTGGGCTTAATTATTTGGAAATTAGTGTGTTATTGCAAACCGGAAGCAATTAATTGTCCCTGACCTATTGAAATTAACGTCAAATTTATTGAATGGGAAAGTTATTGAAAATGTTAGGTCGCGGTTATTTTTTTAGTAATTGTTTCTTGGGAATCGAAGTCAGCTTGTTAAAAAGAAAGGTTATATAAAAATTTATTTTATCACGCGAAAATATATATTCTCTATTTCCAACCGTATTATGTCTGCTTTTATTGTCTGATTTCTATCTCTTGTACTTACTCCATTATTTTTTAAGGTTTCCTTAAAATTTCATTGAAATTTATATTATCATTCATCATTTCTAAGCCTGTTATTTAGACTTGCTCGCTTATTGCTTCCTGCTATTACGTGGGAATTTATTTCAATATCTGAAAGAATTATTTAATTGCAAGGAGTTTCATTACAAATAATACTGCTTAATTGAACAAAAATAACTACATGGGTACAAGTACTAAAAAGTCTTATATTCCAATTTAATTATGTGCTGAAAATAGAAAGTGACCTTTTAAATAATGAGCAAATAACTTAAATAGTAAATATTTAATATAAAATATTTAATAGATTTAAATAGTAAATATTTTCGTATTCTAATGTAATTGCTTGATAAAAATTGTATATTTATTTTTAAATACTGAACAAGTAAACAAAGAAATGAAAATACATATAGCCATATTAGATTCGGAGCTCATTATAAACTATCAAATCTTCCAAATTTGAGTCACAGTATTTATCCATAAAAAAGTATAGTAAAATACAAATTATATAAAAAAGGGCCAAGTATTGAATGGGCTAGGTCCACAAAAAAGGCTTTACGATTTTTTAACGCCTTCTAAGGATGATCGTTTCCTAGAATTATTGAAAATATTATAATTTCCAATTGCAGTCAGTATAGTGTTTGGTTTTAACCATTGGAAATTATTTTTAGAAGTCAAGGTTGAATACAAAATTCTTCAAAAATTTAATCTTCATTGTCGATTTAATATATTCAGTCAGTTTTATAAACGTCATGGCCAATTTACGGTTACAACATATTTTTTTATATTTTCCATAACACGAATGTACGCAATCATTGAAAATATCTCAAGAAGAGAATATTCTCAATTATCGTAACAGATGGCTTCAATGATTGAGACTATTTTTCTCCATAAGTATCCAGTGAGGATTTTCCAGTTAAACCAAACTTACTTCATTCATCTATTTAAAGTTGATAAGTGGTTTACAGACTTAGTTGGCAGAATAGTTTCTCGCTCCTTTTTCTTAAGTTTGTCGTAGAAGAAGTGTTTTGCAATGCGCTAAAGCAAACAATACCTGCTTATAAACCTCGCAAAATTCCTAAATCACATATGAAAAAAAAAGTTTCCTCTGAGAAAATAATGTTCACTCAATCACAACAAACATTTTGTTTTAACAATTGCGATCAAATGAAAAACGATATGAAGTGAAAAAAGGGCCTTCAATTTTCCTTTTGTAGCAGCTATAAATTTCCAAAAGACTTTTCATCCTACAATGCCCCTGCTATTAAAATATTTTTAATTCACATATTATCGAGAAACACACCAATATAATTTATTTTAATTGTACACTGTTCTGGGGACAGAAGGTTTGTGAAAAGTTTCTTCTTCAGCTTAAACATTTTGCCCGTATTTTCGTTGAAGGTCGTAACGAGGGTTCATCCTTGAATTGCCAATAACTTTTTTCTCGACTCTTTTGTAATTCGGGTAATTACTTTAAGTTTTAGAACTAAAATATTCGCTGTTATCGTCGAATGGGTCTAACAGGACAATTGAGAAAACTGTCCAATAAAGTAGAGAAAACTATATTTATATAAGTATTTTAAAATGTTTAAAGTACATTGGTTGCTTTAGATTCGGCAGTAAGAAAAGTTACACACATTTTATTCTTCAATACAAAATCATAGGATTATAAGAGTTGCTTACTTTAGCATGTATCCAAAATAAGGTGAATAATTTTTCTGAATTATCTTGGGAGAATATTTGTGACTTATTTAGTCCATTTATTCAATAATGGAATAATATTTTCATAATTTTTTGATAATATATCCTCACTAATGGAAGTATTTTGTTTTAAGCGGTTCTTATTCTTTCATATCAAAATTGCAGAAAAAGAACAATTACGAAATCACGTGGGTGTTTGTTTCTCTGTCGATCTTACTTTTTTCCCAAAAGATGGCTTAATATAAAAAGTAAAAATTTAAGATAAAATGAAGAAGTAAAAGATAATTTTTTTTATATAGAAGTTATTTCTCAACGTAGAAGGACGCGTTCCAAGTTTAGAAACTTTCGAATAAAAACTCATATATGTATGAATTTAAAAATGTATAGTTTTGTCAACAGTTTTCCCTACGTACCAAGAAAATAGCTGCCTTCCGTTATTTATAATCAGTTCTTCAGATTTCAATAAGCAGTTACTCAGAAAAATCTAAAAGAAATAAAATTCTAGCAGTATTAAAAATTCGTAAATTAAGTTCTGTACATTTAAATTTCTTCGTGGTTGTAACACTTAATACGTACAATAAGAGTTACGATTAGTTATATTCGGAGATTTCATTGTCGACTTTTTGTCAGATTTCATCGTGAAATTTTTTATAATAACCTTAAAAATTGACCGAGTTATAAAAGTTTAAATTTAACCTTTAGAGAAAGACGGCAATACTGTGTTGTGAGGTCATTTTCAATTTTGCACATTATATTCTACGAGAGGAAAAGAGACAGGGATATGCCCAACTCTATCCGTATCTTAAAATTTTGAAGCCTAAAACTGGCTTATTTTTCAATAAATTTTTGAATTTTTTCAAAACTGGTTTTTAATTAACTTATATTTCACAATATTGTACGAAAAATATCTAAATTTAGAATGAGTCAACTACCGTATTGATACTTAGGTTACTTTATTGTAATCCTTGCAGGCGAGGCAGTCACTGGCAGTAGCTCGTAATAGATAAATCCTTTGGAACTAATGTACAATTAGATTGATTTCGACGAAACATTTCATATTTAGTGATACTAGTTAGAATACTCCTTCAGTCCAAGTCTATCATGACTAAGGATATATATTTTTCTAAAAAGCGTATCAGTATGCAAAAATGCTTGAAGAGAATTTTAAAAAAATACAACTTAATGTTAAACGTGTGCTCATTATACAAGATCACATTTTAATTTAAGTCGTATTTTATTAAAGTTCTTAAAATATAAATTTTGAATTTTACAATTGTTTGTTATCATATGAAAACGTTATTCCTATTTCTCTTGTGATCAAAATCGTTATTCTTTTGAATTTATTTTAATTCTAATCGCTTAGATCAGTATTTGAATAAAGCATTATTCAGCAAAAAGTCTGTATGTGTTTGTGTACGTAACCGTCATTTCATATCATGCCTAATTTAATAACACTAATAAATGTTGATATAAATGTTAATATATATCATTTTTTTTAATTTTCGCTTCCGGCCCAAGTCACTTCCTCTTTAGAAATTAGGTTTCTTTCCTTATCGCATAAGTTTATACCCCCGTAGTCGACCATAGATAAAAAACTTAACGCCCCTACTGCCGCATCACGGGTACGCGGCTTGCAGGAAAAAAATACCTGTCTTATATAAAAGACCATGCAAATGGTTGTATTGACCATTTTAGTTTATTTTATTGCTGAAAAACGTGAAGGTTATTATGAAAACTTAGTTTAGATGGGAATTTTTAAGTAATAAAATATTAGTGGATAAACTTTAGGCATTGTTGTCGTTCAGCTAGTAATGTACAAGGTTTTCGTCGATGTAACTTCAAGGTTTTTTTCGTTTCATAGAATTTTCTCATATATTTTTAATATAATTAAAATATTTTCTGACGACACAGGTTGTAGAGGTCATTCCTTGTAATTTTACAATTTGTCCTTAATATGTAGTCACAAATATGAAAGCCAATTATCAGATTCATTGAAAAATCATGTTTAAATTTATTATTACAAAATTCGAAACAAATAATATAGGTCAACTAATTTTTACAAGTAACTTATTCTGCTATTTTTTGAATGTTGACATTTACAGTACGGTTTTATAACATAAATTTACTATTATAATTAACTTTGTACATCGGAAAATAAAACATTGCTCAGCCAATATTCATATTTTATGACTAAATAAATTATATAAATCCATCACTAAAATACTCCGATTACTAAAATATAATATTAAAAATGCGGAAGTGAGTGAGATTTTTTTGTCTCACTTTCACACCTGAAATACTCTACCGATTTGGGTGAAATATTACGTGCATACCTACGGTTTCTGTTATTAAAATGAAGATAAAATATTTTCTTTTTTCGTAAAAATAATTACCTCAGCAGGATAATGGGAAAAATGTTTTCCTTCCATACAGTGTGATATGAAATGAAGACTTACCATTTTTTTCCAAAAACAAACGCCGACCTGCGCAATTGATTATTTAGTTGTTGTTATATTGTATGGGGATGCTTCGTCTATTATTATAACTGACTATAATATAACTGATAAATTGAGGGAGTATTTTATTTGATATACATAAAAAATAGCGAATATTAAAAATTGTATTAATGGACGACTATCAATGAATTGTATATCTGCTAACTCCTCGGCTTAATTATTCAGAAATTAATGTGTTATTTCAAACCGGAAGCAACAAATTGTCATTAATGACCTATTGAAATTAATATTCAATGAATTGTATGGAAAGGTTATTGAAAATGTTAGGTCGTGGTAATTTTTTTAGGAATTGTTTCTTAAGAATCGAAGTCAGTTTGATAAAAGGAAAGGTTTTATAATAATTTATTTTATCACGCGAAAATATATATTCTTTATTTCCAACCGAATTATGTCTGCTTTTATTGTCTGATTTCACTCTCTTGTACTTACTCCAGTGTTTATGATGTATTTTTAATTTTTAGTTTTTTTTCTTCATTTTAATTATAACCAGATTTCGTTACGATTTAT
Organism: Druceiella hillmani; assembly: GCA_039881145.1. NCBI lineage: Eukaryota > Metazoa > Arthropoda > Insecta > Lepidoptera > Hepialidae > Druceiella > Druceiella hillmani. The sequence goes on along the minus strand of JAYKKI010000002.1, from coordinate 35,061,270 downwards.
AATAAATATAATTTTATTGAATATATTTGGCGTTAATTTCGTAGAAATTTGTTATTCACAATTAAATGAAACTACGTCATGTAGTATTATTTCTATTTTCTTTAAGTTCTTTACCACCACCTAGATTAAGTTATCAAGTGGGCTATTAGCAAAGATCTTTGTTAATAGCCCACCTAAAGATGTTGTAATACAACGAATAAATAATGCTACATCACGTAGTTTCATTTAATTGTGAATAATGAATTTCTACAAAATTAACGAAAAATATATTCAATACTCAATCATCGAATTAGAATATTCTCCTCCTCTTGAGACATTTTCGATGATTGCATAGATGGCTTCAATGATTAAGATTCTTTTCCACTTGAAGTATCCAGTGAGGATTTTGCAGTTAAACCAAACTTATTTCATTCATCTAATTCAACTTGGTAAGTGTTTTACAATCTTAGTTGGGAGAATATTTTCTCGTTCCTTTTTGTTAAGTTTGCCATGGAGGAAGTATTTTGCAATACTCTGAAGCAAAAAATATCTACTTATAAACCTTGCAGAATTGGTAAATTTTATATGAAACAAAAAGCTTCACCCGAGATAATAATGTCCACTCAATCGCAATAAACCTTCTGTTTTAACAATTGCGAAATGAAAACGATATGAAGTGAAAAAGGCCTTCAATTTTCAAGCCATAAATTTCCAAAAGATTTTTTATCTAACGAAGCACCAGCTATTAAAAATTTTTTCTAAAAGAATATCAAATACGGGCATTCACGTATTATTGAGAAACACATCCATATAATTTATTTTAATTGAACACTATTCTGGGAATGGAAGGTTTGTGAAGAGTTTCTTCTTCAGCTCCAACCTTTTGCCCGTTTTTTCATTTAAGGTCTTAACGAGGGTTCATCCTTGAATCGCCAGTAACTTTTTGCTCGACTCTTTTGTAATCCGGGTAATTACTTTAAGTTTTAGGAAAAAATTCGCTTTTATCGTCGAATTGGGTCTAACAGGACAATTGAGAAAAGTGTCTAACAAAGTCGCAAAGAGAACTACAGTTACGTAAGCATTTTGAAACAGTACATTTGTAGCTTTACATACTGCAGTAAGATGAGTTGCAGACATGTTATTCTTCAAAACAAATTTGTAGGATAACTAGAGTTCCTTGTTTTAGCATGTATCCACCTCGATTAAAATAAATTGTAATGTGAATGATTTTTCTGAATTGTGTTGGAAGTATATTTCTGACTTATTTAGTTCATTTTTTAAAAATGAATGAAATAAGTTACGGTTAGTTGTATTCAGAGATTTCATGGTCAACTTTTTTGTAATTTACTACTGACTGTAATTTACTAGAAATTATATCATAAAGGAATTAAACAAATTGACAAGGTCTAACAAAAATATAATTATTACAAATACTATAATGAAATTATTATTGTGTGGAATATTAATCACATTAGTTCGATCTTAACTATTTTGAAGTATTAAACTTAAAAACACTTATTTACTTTCACAGCTATATGACATTAAGGTTTCTTCAAAAATTATCCTAATTCGCCGTGATAGTATGTGTGACATAAACCATCAGACAAACAGTTTTCTTGGACTATAAGTAATGGCGGGATCGCTATTTGAACAAAGATATATCTGGCATGTTTACAAAATATATTTATAAATCTTTCCAGTAGAATATACTATAAAATGAATGACGATGACGTGCGCAGACTGTACCTCTTCCGTTCGATCCACATAAATATCGGGCGAGTGTATAGCGATATGTATTCGACTACGTACGTGTAAATTCAACTGAAAATTCCAATAAAATATTTATTAGACTCAATTTCCTATCAAGATGAAAATAAATGTAATTTATGTTAAGTTTTCTAAGAAGATTAATTTATTAAGCTTAGCATATTTCGGTATTACTTGCATTAAGATTTTTACGATAGCCTGTCCCGAAAGTACCAATATATTTGTCTCAAATTCACAGTAATCCAAAATTCCCAAGTATCAAGAACGAAATCTTTACAATTTGTTTCAGTTAAGTGGATTATTATTGTGAAATATTCGAACAGACAGCTTGTATAATAAGCTAAACAAATCTGCGTCTGCTCAATCGTATTTAAATAAATCGGATATCCTTTTTTTAAACAAATCTCTCAGTACTTAATTTATATAAATATGTATATATATATATATATATATATATATATATATATATATATATATATATATATATATATTTACACACACATTACAAAACACTAATTAGGAATAGGGAAAGAGAAAACTTTCATATTTTTCATTTTCATCATTGAAGTTTATACCTTCGATTTATTGATTATATTAATATTATATATAAATAACAATTCTTTTAAATGATTATGAACTCACTAAAATGACTTCATTCGGTAGAGCAACTGTTTTTGGAAGAGATACTTTTTAAAAAGAAATGACTAACACCTAGGGCTAGAAAAATATTGTGAAATATGAAAACGGCCTGCCTTCTGATTTGGTACCCAATATCATATTTAAAAATTCGCATGAAAAAAATTATTTTGTTTAAAATTTTTTGGTATTTTTACACCATTGACTCATCTCACAAATTAGTATTATCATTCTTAATTAAATTTATTTCCTTTATTAATTAACTCATGTACAATTAATGGACGTGATTATTAATCTGCTTATAAGTCAAACCCAAGTGAGATTCGAATGTACACTCTGAGATATTCTTATACACCAAGCTACAACTATTATCGTTTTATTTTACTACTTAATAACGAGAATAAACTATCAATAATAATATGAACACAACACAACTTACGCACAATATTCCTTAAACCAATTTCATCACTCATATTTATATCAACACATAAGTTAAAAGAAATCTTCCTAAACAACAAGATTTGAGTGAAACAATAAAAACAAGTTCAGCAGACGGACTCGATGAAACGGCGCAAACAATATTACACCAAGACGATATGAAATGATATAAAAAAGTTATAAACTTAATTCACAGTCGCCGAATCAGGGTTGATACTTTCTTGTGATCTTCGTTATAGTATGTTCTCGTAATGCAAACATAGCTATGTAAAAAGTGTTGCGTTGATATTTTTAAAGTTTTACTATGAGAGATAAAAATAAAAAAAATAATTTTGAACATTGTCTAAGTTATATAATATTTTCTCTGTAAAATTCACGTAGCGCACGTGTAATAAAAATGCGGTAAAGTCATTAATTTATAGGAAGAACGTTTTCTGAATTTCTAGTAAAATAATAATGGTTCTTACCGATATTTTCATTAACAAGTTATGCTCGTATTTCTTGGATTTTTAAGCTATATGCTTTATGTATGAGAAGAATGCATGAAATTACTGATTTCATAAGACAAAGCACGTCTTATAAAAATGGTTCATGCTACGTACGATGAAAGAGAAAAAGGTATTCTAGTACCACTTTTTAATAGCAGAGCCATCTCTCTTCTATTTATTTTTACTAAATAAATAAAAAATATGCCTTCAAAAAGAAAGTTTAACGAAAAATCAATATTTTTTTTCATTTATCAAAAATTCACTTTAAAGTTATCAATTTGACAAGTGAAACAATTTCGTAAAAAAATACAAAATTTAATGAATAAAGTTAATGAATACATTTAAATAAAGAATCAAAGAAATATTTACACAACATTAAATGCTATCGTGAGGAGATGATATCACCATGGGCTTGTTAGTGAAAATTAAATTTAAAGTATTTTCTTCATTCCATTAAATAGTAAAAAAAATTAGTACTTTAAAACCCCTTCTGAAAATGTATCACATGTGTACTTTTTTATTTCAGGAATATTTTTAGTGATTTTTTTTATATTATGAACCGCCCCGATATTCAAATTATTAGTACAATTATGTCCACACAGATTTTAACCTAAGCTACTTTTGTGTTTATTTCTTCTCAAAAGTTGCTATCTCCGCAAATGGTAAGTTTCTGGAAATACACCTACAAAACAACATAACTATTCAACAGCTTTGTATTAAAATTATTCTGAATCTTAGTATGTTCACCTCGTCCCTTTTTCATTCTTGGCTTAGACCTTCGAATACACATAATTGTGGATCGGTTCTTTTACTTACTGTGAAATCCATAAGCCAATCTCGTTTGGAGAGTAAAAGATCTTAATTTCGTAAAGATGAACATTTATAAAGGTATTAACAATATTTATTATAGTTTTCAATTCAAATCCTGTCATAAATATATCTAAATTGTTAGGCAACAGTTTAAATGTAAATATAACTCCAAACGAGTATTTTTTGCGCTCCCTGTTTATAGCGCTATATTAAAAAATATAATAAGAAGGAACGGTTAGTTGAAGAAAAAATATATATTTAAACAAACCAAATTCACGGTTTCCGACTAATACCCTCAATTTAGTTTTGCGATATTTAAATTAATTATTCTTATTCAGAAATGATAGAGTTTTACGCACTGCGTTAATAAGAGGTCCTATTATGAATTCAGAATATAACAATGAACATAATGTTTAAATAAAATTGATACCTATTTCAAAATACACACCGAGGAAGATTTTGAACAGTATATCCCTATACTCATCCAGTAGTCCATGTTCTACTAAAAATCTCTTCTCCTTTCGCATTAAAATCTTTAAAACAAGCGGAAATATAATTTACGTTAATTATAAATTTCCTCACTAAATACAATTATTTTCCGCTGAGCTCGATTATCGCAACGTCTCTTTATTTAAGTAGAAACTTTTAATGAAAGATCGTCTATGAATTGCAAATGTCTCGGCTTGGCTTTGTTATTATATCCGGGCATTATTTCGATTTGGGGGAAGTAAATTGTTCCTAACTTGTTCAAGTTAACTTTGAATTAAAACTAAGTCAACGTTTTAGAAGTGTTTAAATTGAATGGAGATATTTCTTTATAATTGAGATAAAGTAGTCCCTCTGATTCGGAAGAGCTTCCGTCACAAAAATATTATAATTTAATAAGCAGTGTTATAATAAGGCATTTAGCAGTTGATATGTAATAATTTGTACCCGTTACCGACCTATTAAATATGTTTTTTTCGTGAGAAAGTGCGTAAGTTACAATAAAGAAAAGAAATTTGAATAGGAATATTTCTACAAATATTTAATAGTAGTTACTCAATAACGTCAATGTAATAGATTATACAAACTGAACCAAAGCCAAGAAGATGTTAACGTTTTGTTCACAGGTAATAAATTATAACCATAAATAATGTTATACATCGCTAAGTTAAAAAATTTCCTCTTTAGTGCTGTCAGTTAAAATATTCTTTCAGTTTATTTCCTTATATTATTTAAAGTTATGTATTTATTTTACACGAGTATAACAACTCAACGATATATTTAACTGTAAACAAAGGTTGAATATTAGAAAAATACATGTTATTTTAAATCGTAATTAATAAAAGTTCTTATTATCTACAACATTAAGTTTTACATCTGTTTATGATTCCAGAAAAACCATTTTTCTTATCTGTATTTATCTCAAAATCTTATGTCTTCTAGATTTATAGCCATTCGTGGGAGTGAGGAAACTATCAAAAATATCAAAAATTTTATTTTAATTTTGATTCTAAATGTATTCAGATCATAATAAATAATTATTGGGAAAAAAGTCTGTCCTTTCGTCATGATACCGCCATTTGATAATCTTGTCTTATAATAACATTTATATCTATTTATAACACTATGCAAACCGTTATATTGTTTCGTATTATGGTTTATTTTATTACTTAAAAACTTGAGGATTAACATGGAAACTTGTAAAAAGTAAAATTTTGGTAGAAGAAACTTTAGACGATATAGTTTTTCCTGTCATAAAAGGTATACATCAACATAGCACCACATTTTTTCTCAACCGCTTTTTTTTAATTTATTTTTAGTATAACCCGATGAAACAGATATACAGGTAATATAAATAGTAACCTAAGCATCTATTACTAATAAAACCTCCCGATAAATAATATATAATACAATAAAGTTATCAATTCGAAGGTGAGTTAGAATGTTTCTTGTATTTGTCTTGCTTTTAAAACCAAGATATTTTGCAGATGTTTCTTTGCTACTTTACCTGAAAATTTTGCAAAATCTACCGGGAGGTTTTGTTTGAAAAGGAACGCAGGATACTTTTTATTCCAAAACCGAATTATTTTTTTTATAATTGAGAATCATTCCCTTAAAAAATAAGGGGGTAAATATATGTATCTAAATAATCGCCTCAAAAGGTATATATAATTACACACCACAGCGACATCTCAGACTAAGACTATTTATCACAAACAACCAATGTCTATCTTTCCGCGCAATTTTTTCATTTCTGTTCATCTCAAACTTTTCAATCATTTTCAATACTGCGAATCAATATTTTCACAAGCAATTTATATTTAAATTACCATATGTTTATTCTCATTGCGAGAAAAGCCACAATTCAAAGATAACGAAATATACACACAAGCACACACACACACACATATATGTACATACACATACACACACACACACACACACACACATATATATATATATATAAATATATATATAATTATATCTATATATAAATATATATATATATATATATATATATATATATATATATATATATATATATATATATATCCACCAATCTTTCTTTCAGGTAAACAATTATCAAATATGTCACATGCGTGAATATGTCGGATTCATATTAATATTTCATATTGAATTCCTGAATTTTTCAAGCCATGGAGTTTATATTTTTCTCTGTAACTCAAGTTTATTTCTTCGTCGCTCATTGGTGTTAAATTAAAATTAAGAATTTTTCGCTAATAACATATTGCGGTTTCCGCAATCGATTGTATCCTGATACTTTAGTTTTGTCATTTGTATAGGGATGATAATAAATATTATTTAAAAAACTTATTCTAATTTGATAGATTAATTTATTGTTTTACACTAACTTTAAAAAAATCATGTGAAATCAAAATTAAATTTATCACAAACTAAGATTAAATTAAGCTGATTTCTTTACACTTATTGAACATTTGAACATTAATCTATCATTCAAATAATACACATTTAAATCGTTGAAATGAACGGAAGCATAAATTATGTTAATTATATCGTTCAGTAACTTTATTGCGACAATTCGCTCTTTAACCTGAAAGCCTAAACGAAGGCCAGTCAATGAAATGTTAATATATTCTCCCGGTTTTATTCTTCACAAAACAGGATATAATTTCAAATTATAAAATATAAATTGTCCCTAAGCTATAGTAATTAATGTCGAATGAGTAGAATAAAAAACTGATAAATGAGAATGTTAAAATCGAAGTCAGTTTAATAAATCGTTTTTAAATTATTTTAAATTTTTTGTTGCTAGAATATTTCCGCATTTTTTTTGTATTCAGTTTGCTCCAGAAGTTTTTTAGTGTTGTAAAATGAACAACGTCTGCGTGGAAATCGTCTAAAACTCTTTGAAGAAAACTATAAATGTTTCTGCAGAAAAAGTTATGTTAAGCCAATTCGAAAAAACATTTTCTTTTTCTAGTTACAATGTGATGAAATACTTTATAAACTAAAACTTATTTTTTGTACCCCAGTATTCGAAAGCATTAATCATACTTTTAAGATTTGCCTTCCGTAAAAATCATAGATCCCAAAAAGTTTCATCTTTTCTTATTTTTTCTCTTCAAGGGTACTTAGGTAAAGTTTCAGCAAAAGCGTTTACAAAATTTAAGATAACGACAAGTGATGGAACAGTTTTAACATATTTACTACTGCTTTTTTTCGTTGTATAAATATAAATCCACCTCGACCTAATTTAATAAATTAGATGACTTTATTAAATTGCTTTAAAGTGTTAGTAAGTACACTTACATAATTAACTTTTCCTTCAACAATTCAAGAATAAATATTTTAATTATGTTTTTAAATATATATTCACGTATATTTTTGAATAGAATTCTATTAAAAAATGGACTTGTAATCTTAGTCTTCCATACTCAAATTAAGAAAACGGAATAGATACGAAATTACGTAGGTATGTGTCCGTCTGTCTATTTGAGTTTTTCCTCAAATACTCCTTGAAATACGAAGTTTAAATTTGATACAATTGTAGAAAGTAAAACCATAAAACGAGAAAAAAAACTCTGCAAGGAATATATTTCATAACGTTTAAAGTGGAGTTCCAAGAGTTTAGTATTAAATGTAAGTTCATATAAGTGCAAACTTAAAAACGTATATTTTTTTTAAGATCTATCCCCATCTTTCATTAAAAAAGCTACTTTCCTTCGTTAAAAACAGTTATTCAGATTACAATAAACTGTTGTTCAGAAAAATACGAAAGACAATAGTTTTGTTAATGGAGTCTGTATTGAACTAAAATAACCAGCGTCGCGTTATGTAAAACAGTTTGTTCATAAAAATTCCTTGAAAATTGTTTTCTTGTGTGTATTTACTATATTAATATCTAATAATATTCATAAGTTAGAGCTGTACATTTAAACACTTGTATCAACATCAAATAGGTTCAAGATTAGTTATAGTCAAAAATTTTAGTTCATAAAAATTCCTTGAAAATTGTTTCCTTGTGTGTATTTACTATATTAATATCTAATAATATTCATAATTTAGAGCTGTACATTCAAAACACTTGTATCAACATCAAATAGGTTCAAGATTAGTTATAGTCAAAAATTTTAGTTCATAAAAATTCCTTGAAAATTGTTTTCTTGTGTGTATTTACTATATTAATATCTAATAATATTCATAATTTAGAGCTGTACATTTAAACACTTGTATCAACATCAAATAGGTTCAAGATTAGTTATAGTCAAAAATTTTAGTTCATAAAAATTCCTTGAAAATTGTTTTCTTGTGTGTATTTACTATATTAATATCTAATAATATTCATAATTTAGAGCTGTACATTTAAACACTTTTATCAACATCAAATAAGTTCAAGATTAGTTATAGTCAAAAATTTTATTGCCAGCTTTTTAATATATACAATAACTTTTATTTCAAACAAGTATTTAACATCAGTCTGTTGTTAACACTAACTTCAAATTCTAATGATAATTTATAAACTAAAATTATCCTCTTAATTTAAAGACACGGTTAGTTATAATTTAAACGTACTCAAAATGTCAAACTGATGTTTTTATGCAAATCTCCCGCTCCATAGGCAAACTGAAATATAATTTATAAGTATTACAAATTTCTTTACAAAGTACATTAAGCATTTCCCGCTGAAATCGCTTATTGAGGAGCCTCCGCTTGTGTTGAGTGTTCTAATGAAGATCCATCCATGAATTGCGAATATCTCCACTTCGCTCTATTGATCTGTAAACCGTGCATTGTTTCCGTTCGTGGGAAACAATTAATACTAATTTGTTCAAATTAGTAACAAGTTCGATCAAATTAGACGGGAACCGAATTAGACGAGCGCGATAGAAATATTAATATAGAATAATAAATAGTACGGAGATACTTTTTTATAAATAAAATAAATTTCTGCTTTTAAGTAATTCCCATTCATAAGTAAAATATAATCCAATGAACAATGTTATAATAAAATGGTTGTTAGTAAAAGCGTTAGTTGGTTCACGATATGGACTATTTTTTTCCATACGTATAAGTAACACTATTGTTATAGGAATATATTTACAAATAGTTAAATAACAAGTCATTTAATAATCTAAGAGCATAATAGTAGTGCAATATGTAATGCAATCTGTAACAAAAGCAAAGAGGATTTTAAATTTTTGTAAAGACTACAAGATAAAAAATTTTAATGTTAACTGATATTAAAAATGGGTAAGTCTGGAAAGACAGTTTTATGGATGGACAGGCATGTCTTAGTCTATAACTGCATACATTCTAAATAGATCTGCATATACTTTGGTATACGTAAAAATTACAAATTATTTTTTCTCGAAATCTGAAGTACTTCTTGAGTATCATCCATATTTTATACAGTTCATTAGGTTCTTCCTTGATTATAAAATATTGTCTGTGAAAAGTTCTGCAATTTTGGTTTTGGCGTGTATCTACTCATATATATCCTGATACCTTAAATGCAATGGCATACAAAATATTCTCCATTTTGTAACTAGAAAATGATGTTACTAATAAACGTGAACTGATTTTGAAAAAAATGTAACATAAATAAATTATTACCTGAATTGATACATAGATTAACTTATTGTAATCCATGCAGCTAAAGTCGCCAGCAATAGCTAGTAATAGATAAATTCAGGAGGTTTGAAAAAATTTCCTCTTCACCTCAAATATTTTGCCCCTATTTTCGTGGAAGGTCGTAACGAGGGTTCGTTTTTGAATTACCAATACTTTTTTAGCTCGACCCTTCTGTAATCCGGGTAATTACTTCAAGTTTTAAGAACAAACTACTCGCTTTTATCGTTGAATTTGGTCTAATGGGAAAATTGAAAAAAATATATACAACGATAAGAAAACTAAATAAGTATTTTAAAAGGTTTAAAGTACATTTGTAGGTTTACATTCGACATTAAGATAAGTTGCAAAGATTTTATTCTTCAAAATAAAATTATAAAATCTGTAGGGTTTCTTGCTTTGAATGAAAGAATTTATTGAATTGTGTTGCAACTTATGTTGTGACTTATTTAATTTAATTTTCCAAAAATGGAAAAATATTTTCATAATTTTTTGGTAATATATTTACAATGATTTCCGTCATTTTTTTAACACAGTTCTTATTATTTCATATCAAAACGGAAAGGGAACAGCTTGGGAATCATGTTACAAAATCATAAGTTTAATTACTAATAGTATTTTTTAGAAGATATGGACCTAGCCCATTCAACATTTGGCATTTTTTGACATAGTTTATATTTTAGCATAAATTTTTGGAGAATGATACTGTGACGTAAACTTGGGGTATTTATTGGTTTATAATAAAAAAGTAATGTAATAACAACAATTTGAAAATAACTAACTAAAATGTAAAACGATTTAATAATGGAGAAAAAAGGACAATATAAACAGACAAAAAAGGTATAACAGACAAAAAGGAAGACGTAGATGGCCAAGAAAAATACTAGTTAGAAGACCAAGAAAAATACCAATGTATTGGAAAATATGAATACGAAGTAATAAAACAAGAAAAGATCATGATAGAATAGTATGGCATTCCTTCATCGATTTTTATCCTGTCAAGATGAAAAGCAAAGTGAAAATATAGAAGACCGATTCAAATTACGAGTGAAGTAAATAATACAAAAATTATAATTTTTTCCTGCCTCTTAAGAGTCAAAAAGCACTTCATGCATTAGTCTGTATTTTATTTCACCAATTATCAACCTCTATTAGAAAGAAGTTTTAATAAAAAGTAACTTTATATTTAACAATTTATCGGATTTACGTAAATACAAAAAATCGTAAATCTATAAAGTTCACTACGGTATAAAAAAGCCTTTCAACCCCATGAAGTGAGATATAAATCATATGATAAAAAAGGATGTGAAATTGTGAATTGAACTTATACTATGATTCCGAACTTATACTATGATACGTCAACCCGTGAAAGACATTAAAAAATGGCGAGCTAATAAAAGCTCTGTGGGATTATAATTGGTGTATTTTAGAAGTCTAAAATAGCACAAATGCCACTTGGACTAATTAGTCATAAGCAAAATAGAATATTTAAATTAATTCAAAATGATATTGGTTTTGATTCAAACTTAACTATAATCATCGACTAGAAGAGTCATCATTTTATTCTCAGAATTACAATGACAATATATACGCAAAATAATAAACATTAACTGGCCTAAAGATTTCTGCGCGACGTTGAACTCTGTATTCACGGGAACTCCTTATAGATAAGAGCCGGGAACTTTCAAGGTGCCATGAAGATTCCAAGCAGGATGTCATTCGCGTCGATCAGAGTAACTCTTGAGAACTCCTCCAATTGTATTTCAACTTCAAAATGGAATATTATTCTATTCTAGCAATTTTTTTGACTCACCGATTATATTCAACAAAATAACGGCTGATTCAATAAATATCCTGATAATTATGTTCAAATTAAGCAAGACAACTTTGAATTAATTTCACCTTTTAATAACTAAACTTCCTGATACACTTAGATTCACAAACTCTTTTTAATATCATTACATGAAAGGCAAATCGCCAGCAAGGGCTTGTAAATATAATCGGGCGGTTACTGAATACAGAATTTGATTCAACTTTAATTTAGTCGGATAACCATTTATCACCACTTGTTTCAATGGAAACTCAAAGAAGAATGAAAATGCAAAAAGTAGTATTAAAACATATTGCTCTTTAAAACTATCTAAAACAATTGAATGCAGATTTTGGATAAAAGAAAAAAAATGTGAAATAGTTATTTCGAAGGTCATTGAACAATCTAGAATAATTTACATATATAACTCATATTCAAAATAATGCTACATGGCTTCTTTCACGTTTAAAAAATTAAATATATAAAGAGTGCCTGCGCCGTCTTCGATACGTTGAGAAATATAAAAAAAATACTAAATGAATTACGCTAATGTCATCGTAATAAATTAGTTTTTACAAGCATCAAGTAATTGTAATTCCTGGCGATAATCAAAATATTCGGAAAATTAATAATGAAATGATTATTTTTAAAATATATATATATATATATATATATATATATATATATATATATATATATATATAAATCAATAATTAACACTTGCTGTATTGCCCAAACAATCATCCTTGCCAATATTTCACGACTTTCACAAGTCTACAGTTAAATAAATACATATTAGGTATAAAATGTACATAATGTAAAACTGTACGTATTCATGCATACGCATATATGTACAAACTGGAAAAAGTCTGAAATGTTAAGAAAAACTCATCTTTTATTGGTTTAAATAAATTACGAAAAGACTATTATTTCATTTCTCCTGAAATCATGCTGTTATATAAATTAATTTAAAACAAATCTGTATAAAACTTTTATATTGGTCTAGCAAAGTTTAATATTGTATTGATGTATATGTACCATTTTAATGGCAAGTAACTTACTTCACTACTGTAAAAGTTCACTCATTTAAAATAGATAAATTCGTCGTAGCCATTTTTTTCTTACCTCTTGGGCAATAAAATTTTCACTTATAAATAAACTGTCCACAATAGAAAAAAATATTGAAATAATTAGCGAAAGTACCGGTGAGCACAATGGGTGACGTATATTTTTGAACACTAATTGTTACCGAAACTAATTGGTCAACTCATTTAAATAACCAATTACTTTATAAAAATTATTTACATTTTGTAACAACTTTCTGTATCACCTTTTGCAATAAGGCTATTGCATATATCAGCAGTAGCTGCCAGTTTGTATGATTTTCTAGTGGGAAATGCAAATGTGGGTCCACTTGACCCTAATAGAAGACTTTTCCTGGTTAAGTTTCTGTTTCAGAAAATATTTTTTTTGGACACCCAATCCATTATATAGGTTGCGCTCTGTCTGATAGATAATAAATGAAGAGAATTCTTTGTTTTTTGGCAGTTTAATACATATACCACTATACGCGTTTCTTCAACTTTTTTACTTCAACAAATTTGACAAAAATAATTCAATTTTACTTGCCACTAATGCCAAAACCCATGTGCTAGCTTAACCGTAGTTTGTAATATAAATCCATTGTTATCTCGACGTTCACTTTTGACATTGTACCTTCAAATTGACATAATTAAACACAACTGCTATTTTCCCGATATATTTTATCTTTGAAATTAACTTATTTCCCGCTTATTCGCAGTTAGTATCTGTAATGGATAATAATGTACACAGTCGAACAAAAGATACTCTAAACCCTGAAAATAGTTATAGAATGATGTTATGCTCATATTATAATCTTCAAAGTCTCTGATCATTACATGTTATAAGCACAGCGTATGTAAGAGTATATATATATATATGTATACATATATATATATATATATATATATATATATATATATATATATATATATATATACATATGCATACTTATATACGTATACGTAGTATAGGGTAATAAAAAGGTAAAATAAGGTTTTGTCCATAATACTTCTTATACTCAGCTCTTCACTAATTTTATATATTACTTTTTTAAAGACATTGTTCAATGAACTCCATTCGTTTTGGTCAACATGCCTGTTTTATGAATTCCATAATTAATTTTTATGTTCATTTGATTTTCTATCATCCTAAATTCCATATAAAAAGAAGAGGAAATAAAGAAGAGGCTAAAGGATGTTTATGTTTTCTTTAATTTCTTTTTATATTTTGCAATAATTCAGTTTTAGCATCACTGTTACTTATGTCGAAATACATCTTTACTATTACGTATGTCGACAAGTGAATATGACATGTTCATTTGATTATATTACTACCTTTAAAATAGATAATTACTATTACAAAAACAAAATAATACAGATAATTAGGGTAATGAATAAAATTGTACCATCTGAGTAAAATTCATAGACGACCACTGAAACGCTTTGTGTCTACGGAAGTAATTTATATAAAGTGAAGGTAATATTGATTCAAGCGACAAGAAAGTCCTTAAAAAGTCTCCCCTGGAAACGATATTTTATAAAGCTAAAAGTGAAAGCTTTTAAATGTAATTTAATTACGCTGGAAGAAAATTCAGGGATAAAACATTTTAAAAATAAACAAACTCCTCCTTAATAAAGAAACGACTGCGGAGAAGAATAATAGTCCAAGAATTGTGTCTTTATTATCAGCAAATATGAACGTAATTGAGTTCTATTATTAGGATAAAAATATATAAAACCTAAGCGAAAATAAATTGGAAGTCATAAGTTCTTAATATAATCATAATTAAATACAAATCACTATTCACTTCACTTGTTTTTTAAGTGAAAACTTCTTTAGGCGCACCTGCGCACTTTTTCTGAGTAGTAAACCAAATTGAGGTCAGGTTCGGGTCAGTGACGCTGAACCGGATAAACTCGACTCCCTTAAACATCGACCAAGTGTGTTCCAAATTCAGAAATCATGAATTGTGATCATTGTTCGGATAAACTAGGCTCCCTTTGGCAGCGGCTGAGCTAGTTCACTTTCTGACACTGAGTGCAAATGGAGTGCATCCTTTTAAGAATTATGTTCTATTTTAGAATAATATTTTATTTGACTATAATCATCATATATATTAATACGCTAAGGTTTTAAGATGTTACACTCCCTTTTTAGAAAAAACCTCTCAACTAATCCACATAAATTATATATCATTTTATAGAAAATTGCTTGCTCTACCGGCACCCACAACTAAAAAAATTATTATTGCTATTGTTTTTGCAAATTAATTAATTATTAAAATTATATACACAAAACAGCAATGCTGCCATCTAACGGCTCAACGTCAATATGATTGACGGTCGGTAAAATTTTTGTTTAATTTCAAATCCACTCACGTATAAATAAAGTGGCGCTTTAGCTCAATGCTTTTGATACTTGCGCCTCTATATGTCAATTTTAGTAAAATATTTGTTTGATCTGTCATCTGAGCTTCATAATGGAATAAATAATGCGAAGACTTCGCACGGGTCACGCTAGTTTAATATAATACGTACATATCATCTTTGTTATTTTAATTTTAGTATTGAAAATTTCCATCATACATTAGTGCGGTTATATTGATTACCAAAGTTTTCACTTCTATATTGTGCTCTTAAGTACACCAAATTTTTTCAAGTGCACTATTCCTTCAAATGAACTTATTTTTGTCGAAGTTATAGTTATAAAGTAATATAAAATGTATTATAAATTATATATTGCAAGTATCGTGAATCAATGAACTTAAGTAGTCTCTGTTCCCTGTTGGTATAAAAACAACAACTTTAAACGATTCAAAACCAAAATAAGTCAGGTTTGTAGAAGCGAACGCGTCTTCAAAAGCTGCTATTAGATCGAGGGTGGAGAAAATCCCGTCTATATCTGGCTAATTTTGAAATATTCAACAATCCAATAAACTAAATAATATAAATTCGTAAGAATTAGATTCCATAAATTAGTTTTGAAACTTATTTTAAAATAAGTTTGAAAAACAGTGATCAGTACGATGTGCGATTCAAACTTTAACAGTAATATCATGAGTACCCTTCGTAATGTCCATTTGAATATCTACCAGTTGAGTATCGAAGATAATTTTGAAAAATACTAAATTGCTCTGAAAATGGATATTAAAAAAAACTTGGTTTGAATTTATAGTTATCCGATAATTCGTAAGCTTTGTATGTGTTGCTCTGAAGGGCATAATAGAAGCCATGACACGACTAGAGAACTTTGGGCATTAGGAAGTAGAACTAAAAATTGTTTCTCCAGTATTATTATACCGATTAAGGCAATGGTTTTTTCCTCAATATTATTATTTAATACAAAAAGCACAGTGCAGATGGAAGGAATGAAATTCATGTATCTCAACAAAGTCATACAATACACGAGCGGAAATTAAGTGAGCGTCGCTTCACAGATCACCAAGGCTACGCGACGTCCTTCACGCAGCTCTAACAGCAGTAAATATTTATATATTATTTTTCTTGTAACAATTTGGTCCACGGCAAAGCGGCAATATGAGAGGCTTTTTTAATATTATTCTTACATAGTAACAGCTATAAATATCAAAGAATTATAGAGCGTCGTGTTTTTTTAAAAAGATTTTAAGTTTTCGTGTAGAACTACGTTTTGACGGTATTAAACGGGTGTCACTTCGAGCAATATATACAAAGCAATGGTCCCACCAAATAATAGTTTTGGAACAAGGTAGGTCATGTTAACATTTGAAAGCAGTGCGAGTCGTTTTCTATATTGCATAGTCAGTTTACTAGTTCAGTTTACTGAAAAAAAAGACATGTAAAAGGTAATACTTGTAAAAAATAGCATCTTTATGATTCATTACAAGCAATCCTGCTGCAAATAGTCGTAAAACATTAATGTATTTGTAATTTAATTAACTTAATTAAAAGAAGTGAAATAACAGTGTACATATATTGAAAGTTGCAAAGCAGCTTCTGTTGTATCTCTTTCGAGCTTTCAATTATCGTCGCTTGCTTGGAAAACGATTTTATTTTCCTTCACTAAAAATTCCAAATGTAAGGCAACTGTGGCGTTTGCTTGAAATGTATAACGCAACTAAAAAAAGGTGTTCGTTTCCACTGAATAAAATGGAATTTTCTTAATTTTGATAAAAGTTTGTTATCTCTCCAGATTTTTGCGTCCCCTATTCAATGTATTTGAATGAAATCCTATTGCTCGGGTAAGATCGTCTATTTGTGCCTATTTAACTGCTGAAGATTACTATTAAACGAAGGAAGACATTCCACTGAATTTCACGTATTATATATAATTAAATGATATTCATAATGGCTTAAAATATTATTCTAGAGAGGTATTCTCTAGACATAAAGAAATGCTATTGCTTTTCTTTGTGATGTCGTTGAAAACCGTTTTTATGCAGTCCAATCTATATTTTCAATTTTTCACCTGAAAAAGACAACGATTTTGTGGACCCCTAAATTAACTACTTTTTCGTCGATTATCTTTTCAGGTTTATCTCAAAAATGGCAATATATAGAAGACTGTAACTTGGTTTTACAAAACAACATTGTTGCAAGAAATGTTTTCCACTTCTCGTTTTTAATGTTAATATGTCTAGATCCTTTGTTGGGCGTAAAAGCTTTCAAAGTTATTTCTGATTTTGAAAATGGATATTAATTTTTAAATTTTATTTATTTCACTTTTAGTTTAGTTGATATTATTTTGGTAATAATTTATTATGTCATACTTTTCTCCTCAAAACCGAATGTCGTATTTTCGGCGGCCATATTGAATGTAAACTGAATTTTGAAATCGTTACCTTTCCTTTTGGTGTCACCATAGTCTAGCAAAAAAAATTGAATGGGGATATTTTACAATAAATTACTCATAAAAAGCATATAAGATTTCACCTAGTAGGCTCAATAATATTTTGAATTTTTATATTCATTGATACCTAGCAATTTTCAGAAAAATTTAGTGGGTATCATTGAAATTTTTTTATTTAAGTCTTTAATCTACACCCATAGTTTAAATTAAATTTTTATGTTATTTAAAGAATTATGGTAGCAAGTGGGCGTATTATATTTCTCATAGCCTATGATACTAGAAATAATAATTTTAATATATAATAGAATTTGTCAAAATCGCTTCAGTAATTTGGTCTCTAGGGTAAAACATCCATATTCATAAACCCGCCTACATAGGCTGCAAAAATCATAACCCTCTCTTTTCGACATTACCGTAGTCGGGTAAAACTAAAGTCCGAAAACAGTTTAATACAAAATATTAATCTTCATAACACCTTACTTTGATTACATGCAATATACGAAAGTAATTAGTACGAATGTAATTAGTACTTAGTATTAAATACTAAAGGATTACTTAGAAATAAATTATATTTTAACACTGGTGAAAGCGAAAAATAATATTTATATTTGTAAATGGTTTAATATAAGCAGTATTTACTCTTAAATATTTTATGTGCCTAAGCGTGTACATAAATGTCTTAATACTAGTTTTACTCGTAGTTAAAAAGTTGTGAAATATTATTTTTCGATAGGACGCACAACGTATTTGAGAACGAATAAAGTGAACATATTTGGTGTTAATTTTGTAGAAATTCATTACCCGCAATTAAATGAAACTACGTGTTGTAGTATTATTTCTACTTTTTTAAGTTCTTTACCACGACCTAGATTTCGTTGTATTACAACATCTTCAAGTGGGCTATTAGCAAAAATAATAGCCCACCTGAAGATGTTATAATACAACGAAACCCAGGTCGTAGTAAAGAACTTAAGGAAAGTAGAAATAATACTACATCACGTAGTTTCATTTAATTGTGAACGAGTAAATTTTTTCACTCTATCCCAACGGTGAAATGTATGTTTCGGAATAAATTTCAAGGTTATTGTTTAATTTATACACACGATGTAAAGTGGTGGATTATAATTAAATTAATACAAAATTTTAAGCTCAGTAGTGAATTAATGTTGAAGCCTTATCGAAAATGCTTTTAAAACCGTATGCATTAATATAGGGTAGCCCTTCGGTGATTCGGAGTAAGTTAGGAACTCGAATTGAAATTAGTTTACCATTAAAAAGGGGAAAATTAATTTTCCGCATTTAGGTCAATGAAACATTTCTTCATTTGCATTCAGTATTTATATATGGAATATTATATAACAGTAAAGGCATTTCATTAATATTCATCGATGTTATTTGGTTTGTAATCACTGTTTTCTTTCGTATTAATAAAATTAGGAAACAATAGTTCGAATTTAATTAATTTATTTAGTATCCAGCTTTTACCCGCAGTTCCTCTCGTGTAGAAATGGAGATGGTGAATTTAAAAAAAATAGACTGTTTCGTGTTTTGTCTTCGGTATTTATACCATTTTTGTTCAAAAAAATAACACCTCAAAACGTTACTTGTGACGCTAAAAAGGATAAAAAAATCGTGATAAAATAAATATTGTAAATCCACGATTACGTTAATGGTATGGTATCCCCTCACACTAGTACGACTCGCACTCAGCTGATTATCTCTTTTTTTAATAAAATTTACAGCTTATTCTTTGATTTTAGTCAAGTAAAATACCTTAATATAGGCAGCTACATAGATTTTCGTTATATTATTTTTATTTAAATTTATTTTTATATATATTATAATTTATGCTTATTAGATATTTGTAAGCATTATTTCTAAGAAACGACGCTAAGAAAATGACACTACGTGTTCACAAAAATTTCATTAATTTTACTTAGATTTTTTTAGAAAGTTGGATGTCAATTTATCTCAAGAAGAAAATGTTACCGAAAATAAATTTGATGAACAACATATGTGCTTAGTCACATTTCTACTTGTTTTTTCTTACAAAATCATTAGCTATAAATTGATTTAATCAGGGGCCTAAACTCGGATCATTGACCAAAAAAATTAAATTTATTTCGACCCACGAAACTGACTGCATCTTCAAATTTACCGTTACACTTAGTCAGGAAATCAATATATCTTTAGTGTGTTAAGAAATTTGTTGGCACTAATTCTTCTGCAAAATATATCTTACTCGAGATATTTTTGAAGAAGTTAAAAAAAAACATTTTTTTCTTTTTTTTTAAGTATCAAATAAATCCTAGAAAATATTACCAAAAATTAAAAAAAAAGGAGGGTAAAAAATTGAAACATTAATTAAGTCGATCAATATAAAATTAAGAGAACAAAACTTCTATATAGCCGCATATTATAACAAGGTGTGAACTGTGTAAGACTGAAAAAGTATGTAAGAATTATTACATTTATCATTTAATATATCAGATATGCATAAGTACATTAAATATTTAATTTAATACATGCAGATATAAATAAATCATAATATATAGACGTTTCTTTTTCCAGTTCTTTGTCCACTTTTTAAATTCAATCATATGAAATTTGGCATTCAAATGACCGTGTATAAAAGAAGGTAAATATTCACAGACTTATTATAAGTACAAACATTTTAAGATTCTACAAGCTGAACGCTCTCGAATTCTAACACATCAAGGGGATTAAATAATGGTCCCGACAATTATTGGAGAAAGTAGGACGTACGATATTTAATATAAACAAAATTAACGCCCAGGAAAAGAATTGGAACGACTACGACGATGAACGTTACGAGTTAAAATACGCTAACGAAGAAAATAATAGAAAAGTCAATAGAAACGATAAACGCGTCTTGTCTTGTGGAGTAAGTCGATGGAAATTCGCTCACCGACTTTCCCATAAAATTTGGCACTCGTCAGCCGCCCTATTTCGTTTTCGACTCACTATCTATTTCGTTTTCGTTGCGCATTAGGGGAAAACTGATTGTGATGCTGGAGAAAAGATATATTAGTCGAGCTTAGCGTTTCTCGCAGAATTTTACTAGTTTTGAGTGGAAATGTAATTTACGTTTGGTCTAATCAGGCTTTATTTTGAGGTTTTAAAATTTTATGTCATATTTTATGAATTATATATTAACCGTTTATTTATGGAAATAAATGCTTTTAGTAAAATATCTCGATTAGCGAATACAAATGAGACTTGATCATTTGAATATGATAGAAAATGTTTTCATCTAATTAAATTATTAGAATAATGGATTTATTTTATAATTTGATCAAACTATTTTTAATCGATTGTATACTTTGGAGAAATACTTTTTAGTGTTAGCATAATTATGTATTACTTCATATATAATATGACTTGACCATGTATTTAAATTAAGCTTTAAGTAATATTACATTGCACTACGCTATTATATTTAACAGCATTTAATTTATATTTAAGAACATTGGCAAAAGACTTAGAAATGTTTATTAAACAGCATATCTAAAATAAGAACACTAAATAAATTACGTTACTTTAACAAGACGTAAACATTGCTTATTCAAAAGCGTGGAGGCATTTATTAAATTGTAACCTGTTGTAATCTAAATGTTGTCGAAATGTTCATTTATGAACATTTAGTTAATTTATTTTTACTTTAATAATAAGGTGTACTATATAAATTAACCCGAAATTGAATAAATAAAAGTATTAAAAATTTGTATCAAAGTATTTTTCTATGTTCTATGTTATATGCAGAATAATATATTTCACCACTATGCCAAATTTAAAATTTTTACAATGAATTATTTTTTAAGAAGAATTGATATAATGGACAGAAGGAAAGGCACATGAATGATAATTTAAAAATTCACTTTTTCCTTTTAAGCTACAGAACCTTAAAGACTACATGCGAACTAAATAAACATAAATCCGTTCAATTTCTTTAGAAATATGCATAAGTGAAAAAATACATTTATTTTGAAACCAATTTTACCCCATATTTTCCCTTGCAACTTGTTGATATATTTGTGTTCGCCTTCTTTATATGAGACAAAATTATAAATGTAATAAAATATAATATTAAATATCTCGTAACCTAGCTTAATTAAAACTGGAACGGTAAAGTAGAGATCAAAATCACATTGAAATTGCCTGCAGTGCTTTTGGAAAAATAAAAAAGATATTCTGCAATCGTAGCAGAATTCCACTTCGAATTCGTTTTTTCCACTGCTATATTTGACCGATATTTCTATACGGATACGAGGCCTCGACTACAGAGGAGGTTGTCAGGAGATATGTTGAGCATGCAAAATGTGGGCCTACAATCGCATCAGGTTTCATCTTGGACTCAGAAAGTCACTAGTGGAGAAGTTCTGTGACTGGTTGGCCAGAAAAACAAGCTTTTGCAAACTATTAAACGACTTAAAGTTACATATCTGGGATAAGCGCTTAGACATTACAAATATGAGCTCTTGCAATTAACAATGATGGGAAAAATGATGAGGTAAAAAGCCGATCATAGAAAAAAGTCATCTTTGCGTAACATCAAAGAAGGGACAGGAACTACGAGTGCAGTCGTACCCTTTCACCTTATGAAGGACAAGCCGAATATGTAGAGCTGATTCTATAGATGCCTCTCAAAGCATCTTTAGACGAAAAAGAAGATAAACTTATTTAATTTGCTTTCAGATTCTGAAAAGTATAGAGAAAAAACCAAAACTATAAATTTTATATTTACGCTTTTAGATTCTTTAGCGTATAACCAACATATTTGGAAAAAAGGACGTGTAAAATTTAATAAAACTTTATAACAAGACCCGCAGAACAGGAGCAGAATAAGTGGCTTAACATTTTGAAAAATATATGTTTTGCTGAATCACAGGAACATTGAAATAGTTTTCTAACCTAAATCAATGAATACACACTGCTATTATAAAACAAATTATACAAAGTCAAATTATATATTTTCTTAGTCAG
The DNA here is from genome assembly GCA_039881145.1 of Druceiella hillmani. Classification (NCBI taxonomy): domain Eukaryota; kingdom Metazoa; phylum Arthropoda; class Insecta; order Lepidoptera; family Hepialidae; genus Druceiella; species Druceiella hillmani. The sequence goes on along the minus strand of JAYKKI010000002.1, from coordinate 35,038,332 downwards.
CTAAACATTCATTCTTTATATGAAATGAATTCACTTATTATTAAATATGTCTTTTATTTCAAATCAAGTAAAATCTCTTATCTCAATAATCTTAATTAAAATGAAAAACAAGGAATACAGAAAAAAGTTCCTACCGCTTGCAGAAATCCAGTCAAACCCTGGATCAAACGACTTTAAACTCGTTAAAGCTTCATCTATTGCAGCGACGGTATAAGGTTGACTAAAGCGAAAGTTTTTATATACCATTTAGTTAAAAAACATTCAAGGCTAAAGCTAAATTCAAGGCAGCCTAAACAAATCCAACGCTAATACGTCGTTAAAACTTAAGCGTGATTTAAGAGAGCAGATTCGATGAAAAACATTGAAGAATTTAATTATGAATATTTATACCATTCCGTTTTACAATTATATAAATAACTTTTTTAACTAATAGTATATTTAATAGAAATAGTTTCAAAATCTCACACAACGCGTAGTATGAAAATATTCTCGCTTATAAAAACTGATTAAGAAATTATAAGTAAGTACCTGTCTACTTTCGACTTTTATATACGCTGAATTGGCAGCTGACAGCTGCAGATTTTCGTTGAAGAAATTCGGTAGCCGATTTTTGTTCGGCTTAACGCCCACGTCAAGATACGCGCACTGCCAAATAAACGTCTACCGTCATCTTTTTGCAGGGTCACATGTATGTTTCGCTTATTTCTTCGTTAGCGCGCGTGCACTCGTATATTCCGTGTTTTTTCGAACTGGACTGGGACTTTTAGGAGAGCCACCCAGAAATTCTCCAGTTTTCATAAGTCCGATTTTTGAAGGAAATGTATGAAAAAAGATTAAATATTTTATTCTATTTTCATTAACTATTTACGGTCGCTTTTGGCAGGCTGACAGATCTGGCTCTGATTGACGATGATCGATACTACGACACCAAAAAATCGCGATGACATGTTTTATGATATTTGTTCACAATATTATTAGCATTTATAACAAGTATAAGAATTTGTATTCATGTTTCATTTCAGAACTTATTATTAATTTAATTTTTATTTGTCGTTTCTTCCTTTTCGTCCCTTAAATTATCTACATTATTAGGTCTTTTAAACCTCCAAATGCGCTTTTGTTGGTACTACACTCAATAAGTAAATTAAAATGTAACTGGCAGCAATTATGTATTGTAATATCATGATATTCCAATTTTAACGCCACCTCATTTATTAAAATCGATTGAGATGTTTCTTTGTCACTGGGAAAAGAGAAACTCATATAATCACATACATGCATTCTAAATACGTGACGCCCCTTTTTATACAGCTATGATAAATATGATAGTGAGACATCTATAATCTAGTTTAATAATTCATTTATAAATTAGAATTGGATAAAGATTCCTATAAAATATATAGTTACAAATAGCAACATTTGTCTTATGATTATTTTACAAAGAATTTTTAATTTAATTCATCATAATATAAGTTAACAAATTATGACGAATTATAATTATTTAGGTCAATCTTACAATTACATTGGTTGAATTATAATTATATTAATCGTCTACAAAATAATTTGTTTTTAGATTTCATTCACATACTATTACATATAAAACTATTTTAAATACCATTGACAGAAAAAACGAAGATTATGGAATAGGTTTTTTTTATTAAGAATAATACTTTATATCCTTCTCAAACTGAAATACATAGTTTTTAATTTACCACATATTTTCTATTTAACATTTTTTAAATGTTCTATAAGGTAAGTAGAACATATTTCAAGATGATTTTACAATAATGGTGATATTTTCAAATGCATCACAGTAACAAAAAAACTTGCAAAATAAACATTCAAAGTCGATGATTCATATAAACTATTTTTTTTAAATAAATTATAGATGAATAAACAAACAATGCTTTAAATTAAAGAAACATGTAATTTTAAGGAATACACGGTGAACTGATATCATTTTATAGCTAAATATGTCGACCATCGGTTTCTAGTGTGTTTCCCATTTGAATTTTCCACTCCTTCCTTATATCAGACTCACTACATACCAACTGTTAGCTTACTGAGTAATATATATATATATATATATATATATATATATATATATATATATATCATACATTAGTAATCAAGTTATCAGTTTGTTCAACAGTGTGAGTGTACTAAAGCTAACTAAAAATATCTGGGAAATTCGTATGTGTTTTAAACAGGTTGTCATCTCAATAAATAGAGTTCGTTCCTTGAAGAGTCAGAAAGAATCATAGGTAACGTTCCTTAGGCTGCCGCTATTTGGTACTGCCGCTTCGCTTAAGTATATAACTTTTTTACCTCAACGTCAATTATAATAATGTTTATATTTTCTCCACACTTTTCTAATCATTACAAAACACCACTTAATTGTTAATTTAGGCTATAAATCAATTCTTACACGGACGAAGTCGCGGGTAACAGCTATATAAATAGTAATTTTTTTCGTAGTAATTATAATTTAATCCATAAACTTTTTAAAGTGCCGAATACTATCTCCAATTCTGCGGTATTACTTTTGTAACACACTTTCGTGATGATGCGTAAAATAAACACTTAGATAATTAGGATATTAGCAAAATATTAGTCTCTTGTCAATTTGTAACTAATCATAATAAAGTTGTTGTCAAAGATAATTTAAGTACAGTCTTTAACAAAATTAATCAAAATTTATATTAATATTACGTAATTTATGTCATGTTACATAAAATAAAGTTTTGCATACATAGATACATAATTATACATAATTATACACATAATATTTCGAGTTTTCTTTTTACCAATGCTCTGCGCTGTAATATTTCACACTACTAATACCACCCTGCTCTTATAGTTAAATTTTTATTTCTGTTAAAATGTCTTCTGTTCGTAATTTGAACCTGAAAGTCTAATTACACTGCTTTGTCAACAAACACTAGGCTGGGTGAATAACAATGTACGCGTCTTTTATTTGTTTGTTTGATTATATACGAGCCAGAAATAATATTATTTTTATATATTGTATATTTTGTTTAATTAATTTATATATATATATATATATATATATATATATATATATATATATATATATACATATATATATATATATATATATATATATATATATGTAGTTTATAAAGTTATCAAGTGGCATTTTATTTACAAAATGAAAGTAACAGTGTCTTTCTGCAAGTTTACAGAGTATAAAGATAACAATTAGATTCTTAAAAAAAATTGGATTTCTTTAATTTTGTTAAGCAGTTTGTTTCCTATAATATTTTGTATTATTTACATCCATCGGCATAAAACACATTAAATAAAGAATTATATTTAAATGGGTAAAAAACTAACAATAAAATATAAATAGAAAAAAATTATTTAACCAATAACGAAATAACTACAAAAACACGACGACACGTGAAGCAACTTTCATCCCTCATACACCAGTAATATGTCATTATCTGTAGGAACCTTTTCTGAATGTCAGTTAACAATAAAATCCACATCGAACGAAAGTCCGTGTACAAAAACCTTACGACACGTAAATATGCCTAGAACCCTAACGACTTCTGTACATATGTCTGGTATAAGACATTTAGTTTTATGTAAACTTCCCAAAGCGGAGAAGGGAAACGAAGTAACGAGACGCTAACTGTAAAAGTGGTTTCTTGAAGTGGATTGAATTACGGACACTCAATGAACTAGTTGAAACTTATACTAAACTCAATTCTTGTCCTTTTCCGGGAAATTCACTTTGGGAAATTCGAACACTATGCCTTGTTAATATTGAAGTATGTCTAGTTACAGTTCGTCAAAGTTCTGATGTGAGGATTTGAATTGCTGCCTTACTTGCTTCATGCTGTTTAATGAAGGTTAAATATGGAGAAAATAATTTGCTTAAAATTATCTTATCGTTTATGGAAGTAATATTTCGTATTTGGAAAAAAATGTCCACACTAAAAACACTTTAGGTTTTTTTTTAATAACAAATCCGTTCAACAATTCTCTTCTTAAAGATTGCTTTTTTTTAAATGAATAAAACTTAGTAAAGAGCTTTAAAGTATGGGATATATTTACTTTTTTCTTGACATGCAGTTCAAAAATATTATAATTAAAAATAGCTGAACTCAAACCACTATTACCGTAATTACTGAATTTAGGTTTCAATCGTTTATTTATTATGATAACCACAATCGGTTTAAAAAATGCGGTATATTTGATATATTTTTGAAATTTTATGTGAATAATACAAATTCTTCTTTTAAAAAAGCATTAATATAATACTCGGTTTCAAACACGTAGATTCGTAAAAAAATATAATTTCCCTAATGGAGGAGTTATCACGATTAGTAATTACATATTTAGTAAAGATATTGTCGTTGAATTCACAAAAAACAAAAGCTTTCCTAATTATTTTCCGTTCGCAACATATTAATAATTTGAACCGAATTTAATTATTAAATTGTAAATGCATTTTTTTTATTAATATGATTTTAAATACATGGCGTCATACATTATTTCTACATTCAATACATATAAACTAGGTTTCGATTTTTTTTATATCGATTATACACCCTGGAGTATTTAAATGCTTACCAGTATATATGTATATATTAGACACATTTATACCCTTATTAAACTAACGAACATTGTACTTCCAGCAATAATTTTATAAGGGGTTAGAGTGAGATAGCTGCAATATGTCAGTGTACACTGCTATATTTCTTAATTTGATTGGATCATATATGAATATACCTATGTTATATTTGGCGAATAGATAATGAAACAAACATTGTGACATATTATTTTCTTTCCAAAAAAGTATAATATTTTGTCTCATATATAGTCTAAGAAAAATGCACTCGTAAGGACAATTTATATATAGGAGGAAATACTCCGGATTACCTCGGATGCTGAGAGGTGACTGGTGACCCAAACGTAACCATGATTATATTTATACATATTATAGACACTAAATGTATTGCATTCGCAGTGATTCCTTAAGACGCATTTTAATGGTCTTGCAAAAAGAAAATGCATTATAAACGGCATAGTGTACTAAACGCAAATATAATATAATAACTGAAATATTATTCTGAAAAAAACCTAAATCTACGTTTGCAACTTCGTACAAGTAGTTTAAAAAGTAATAGATGATGTAGCTGCGTAAAATGTAATGTTTACCTCATCTTAAAATCTTCGACAAATAATTAAACATTTATTTCAAATTGACATACCTGTATTAATTTTTATACTACTTGAATAATCTGAAAAACATTTGAATATATATTATAGAGATACGAAATATAATGTCCAGTTTTGTGGTCAATACACTTTTTGACTTAGTTAATAATAATATTTTAAAACAGCACTTTGTTCTGACTTTCATAAAATTACCAGTTGAACAGACAAAGATGACAATTTGTTCATATGAATTTTTCGGGACAACAAACTTTTATTCTCCATTTAGACATGTATGTTTGGTAAATATAAATGATTGGTTTTTGTTTTGAGGACAACCAATGCGGGTCCATATGATCAACTGTCTGTTGCAGACATGAAAGCTAACAATTGTATTGTATTGAAGTGGTCATATATATATATATATATATATATATATATATATATATATATATATATATATATATATATATATATATATATATATATATATATATATATATATATATATATACAGGATTATCATATCTGAAATATAATCTGAGCGCACGTCTAGTATAACTAATTGCGATATTCATTATTTATATATTACAAAGTGTCACAATACTTGTATCCAAAGGCTTCAGAGATCAATTATATTTTTGTTAATTGTGTTCCCACGTATACTAACTTAACGCATACCACGTATACAGTGCTTGCTTGCCACCTTACCAATGTTATAGGAATTCATTTACGAGGCGCACTGATCCGTTCGTATATTTAAATTTGAAATAGGGTCAACTTTTCTCATTTTCCAATATCGATCTCCGAATTTTTGGCGTTTCATTATACTTTTATATGTTTCATAAAGTTAATTTCGTTTTGTTATATGTGTATTATTGTTAAGTTTGAGTATAATTAAAATGTTGTCGCAAATGTTGTCCTAAGCACATTATATAGCATTTCGAGAATATATTTACTAAGATTGCCACAATATCATTGTAAAATAAACACGATCATAATGATCTGAGCACGATAGAAATTATATGTGGCGAAAAATACTATTTTTAAATTAAACGACGCCAAAAGATTTCTACTTGAAACAATGTTATTTAATAAGCCCCTCGACGTGCCTAAACAAAAATTATTAATTTTCACAATTAAATAAAACTATGTGATGTAGTATTATTTCTACTTTCTTTAAGTTCTTTACCACGCCCTAGGTTTCGATGTATTGTTGTAATCTGCAGGTGGGTTATTAGCAAAGATCTTTGCTATTTATACAAAATTAACGCAAAATATTTTCATTAAGTTAATTTCGTTTTGTTATATGTGTATTATTGTTAAGTTTGAGTATAATTAAAATGTTGTCGCAAATGTTGTCCTAAGCACATTATATAGCATTTCGAGAATATATTTACTAAGATTGCCACAATATCATTGTAAAATAAACACGATCATAATGATCTGAGCACGATAGAAATTATATGTGGCGAAAAATACTATTTTTAAATTAAACGACGCCAAAAGATTTCTACTTGAAACAATGTTATTTAATAAGCCCCTCGACGTGCCTAAACAAAAATTATTAATTTTCACAATTAAATAAAACTATGTGATGTAGTATTATTTCTACTTTCTATAAGTTCTTTACCACGCCCTAGGTTTCGATGTATTACAACATCTTCAGGTGGGTTATTAGCAAAGATCTTTGCTATTTCTACAAAATTAACGCAAAATATATTCATTTATTAATTTTCGTAAACGATGTAATAAACGGATTTCTCATAAGTGTGATATCTTTCTAATAAATGTGATATCGGCAAAGATGTTGGAATGCGAGCGCCGGCCCTCGCATCCGAGCATCTTTGTATATCGGTACTGAGGGGCGGGTTCAGGTGCAGTGTATTTTGTAAAATTTATGCAGTGTGTTTTCTTTGAGAAATATTATTATATATTTACATATTAGGTTGTTTTAAAAAAAAAATTCAATGAATTATTTATTTTGTTATAATTGAATTTTCTGTATTACTATTTCTGTCAAAGTTGGCATTATTTTATTGTCTATTTTTATATATTTTTATAAATTGTTCGAAACACTTCATCTCATTTATCTGAATTTTGCTTAAATATAAAATGTGACCTATATTATCTAAGTTACCTATATATGCAGTGCTCATGGGTACACTAATCAAAAAACGTATAATTTTTGTACACAAATACCAAATAAATCCTTATTAAATTACTAACGTAAATATAAGAAAGATATCTACAATATCTGAACTGTCAAATTAATGTGTTTACAAAGATTTTTTTATGAAATCGAATGAAGTATAAAGAAATTGATAATATTTGATTCCATTTCTTGAGGATGCAGTTTTTGAGATATATGCATTCGTGATCCAATATGGAAATTTTAATTTTAATTAATTACGAGAACTAGACTTCCACATCCCATTTCCGTTTCCAAATATCGTAGGTAGGTTAGGCGCATACTTTAATTTATTTAGAAGATTATATGACAGCCACAAAATAACACGAGCATGACAGTAAATGGATGAGGTCTATTCTATTTACGACAGTTATTTCAGTTCAATTCTACATTAGTTTATTTTTGATCGCGGAAAGGAATAAAACATTTTTGTCTTACGTATATATATATATATATATATATATATATATATATATATATATATATAAAACATTCTTTAATATAATATTAAAATATGGAAAGAACGTGCGTGAAATTATACTACAGGTTCATTAGTTTTCATTAGCATTTGTGAGAATTTATCAACCTATTTTTTGTAGTATAAGGAACAGGTCAGCGGGAAAAATAGTTCACAATAAAGTGATAAGGTAATATAATTTATCACTTATGTGAAAATATGACTCCCTAAGTCTAATAAATAGTATTAAAGAACTCCTCAAAAAAGGGGAGCAATCAATGCTACATATTATACCACATTTAATGACTCCACCACTCAAAATCATCATTTGCCATATAAGCAATAACTGAAATTGTTACCCGAAATGCCTCCAGAACTTTCCATAAAATTCAATAAGTGGAATAATTCAAGAAGGTGAAAAAATATTCAATCACTCCGCGCATCTGGGCTTTCCGCGAAAACATACCCCATGTTGAAAATAAATTAATAACGATATTGTACTTGTAAATAGCAAGTGTGATTCTCTGCAAAGTGTTAGCTATTTTTATGTTATTAAATTTTTGTAACTACTCGTAGTTCTTAATCAAGCAGAATATTATTTTAGCAGGTTATGAGATAAAGATTTAACAAATATTTTTAATAATTCTCACGACTTGAAAAATATATACATTCATTAGGAATAAGCACAATGTTATTAATACGTTACTAAATTTGAAAGAAACGGCTTTTGGGTCAAAACACAAAATGAGCAGTCTGATGAATAATTCACCTTACAAGAATTCCCTCAAATACAATGTTCTAAAATACTAATTACAATTGATAAACGAGCGTTCATGTTAAGTGAAAAGTGTAACACTTTACATTGACCAATATAATAAAATAATTTGTGATAAATTGGCAACATAATACATGTGGTCCCCACATAGTATGTAATTTGTTGACATTCTCCTTATACCATGCTTTTAAATAGGCGGGAAAATTCGTATAAAATAAAGTGACAAAATATCTACATTTATCACTTATGAGAAAATATGACTCCCTAAATCTAATGAATAATATTAAAAAACTCCTCAAAAAAGAGGTGCAAAAAATGCTACATATTATACCACATTTAATGACTCCACCACTCGAAATCATCATTTGCCATTTAAGCAAGAACTGAAAATGGTTACCCCAAATGCCTCCAGAACCTTACATAAAATTCAATAAGTGAAATAATTCAAGAGGGTGAAATAATATTCAATCACTCCGCGCACCTGGACTTTCCGCGGAAACGTACCCCACCCCATGTTGAAAATAAATTAATAACGAAATTGTACTTGTAAGTAGTACGTGTGACTCTTTGCAAAGTGTTAGGTATTTTTATGTTATTGAATTTTTGTACCTACTCGTAGTTCTTAATGAAGCAAAATATTATTTTAGCAGGTTATGAAATAAAGGTTTAACAAATATATTTAATAATTCTCACGACTTGAAAAATATATGCATTCATTAGAAATATTCACAATGTTATTAATACGTCAAATACAATGTTCCAAAACACTAATTACAATTGATAAAAGGAGCGCTCATGTTAAGTAAAAAGTGTAACATTTTACATTGACCAACATAATAAAATATTTTGTAATCAATTGATAACATAAAACATGTGGTCCCTGCATACTTAATTTGTTGCCGTATAAGGATTTTGAAATGGATATTACACTTTATAAAATTCAAGTCACCATATTAACCTAACGAAATATCGAGCAATAAACAAAAACAGAGAAGAATGACTTAAACACAGCAACAACAACGCGACAACCATCTTCTTCCCATAGTAGTGAAGGCAGGACCAGGTTAACCATGTCGACGTTCTTACGCAATGCAGGGTCTCTTTACCCTTTTCTAACTTCCAAAATTATATTTTTTTTCCCACAACGTAATTTCATTTATAATTAATTTCTTTTTACTACATTACAAAGGTACGTCATCACCTTTATAATTAAACAAATTTAAACGTATTCAATTCAATACAATACAATAACTCTTTATTGCACATAAAAATACACATAGATAGGAACAAAGAAACATATGTGACTAAACAGTACAATGGATGATCTTATCACTAAAGTTGTCTCTTCTAGACAACTGTGGAACAGAGAGAATCAAAGAATTTTAGCAAGTAGATAGGTAGTGCTTACTAAAACTTGTACAACAAAACCCCACGGACACTAAATAATGCTGCTTAACGAATTACACTAATCCTCGGCAGGTACAATTTTATCTTTTAAAGCGTCCTCTAATTGTAAGATGAAGTATTTGAACTGCATAACCTCGTCTATAAACTCAAGCTCTATGTCCTCGGAATAATGTTCCCTAGACTTTGTACAAGCCCCTTTAATTTCATTTTTGGATTTGACTAGAAATCTGTAAGAAATCCAAACAAAGAATTAATTACCTAGTAAGCGTCTAGTCGCCGGGACAATTCTGAACATAGCATATTTAGTACAGGTAAATAAATTTAATTTTTTAACTTCTCTTCTCCTCTATAGACAACGTCTACTGCAGATAATTATCTCTGTGAAAGTAAAAAATATAAAAACCATTTTAAAAGATTGAGATATTATGCTAAAACATCTTGAAAAAGGCATCGATGAGTATACGTCGAAAAAAAGTTATTTAGTGCCTGTATAAATCCGAAGAATGAAATTGCTCCAACGCAGCTCTCCACAGAAACTACTGCAATCAAATTCAACGAGTACTCTGCACATGGAACGTAGTGTGCAAGGCAATTTATTTTCTTAATATGCCCCTGTATGGTCTGGTCGGTCTGGTTGCTACGATGGTCTACGGGGGCATATTAAGAAAATAAATTGCTTTGCACATTACGTCGCTACAATGGTCTACAGGGGCATATTAAGAAAATATATTTGACGCATAATCGTAAGACTGACCTGACATTGGTTTAAAAAAGTTTAAATTATGGTGGAAAGTTCTTCCCCTTTGTTTCTTTCTATAGGAGAAAATGTAAGAAAATGTTCTGCTACTTCTCTATTTTGCATAACGTATCTCAGCGTAATCGAATCGATCTTTATTGAGAAATATTTAGATTCAATAATTTTATTAACAGTAAATTTTAAAACCTTATTTCACAATATTTCAATAAGTACCTCGCAAATCGTTGAAGACATAAATGATTGCTTTCTCTCGTCTACGTTACAATATTTGGCTAAATGCGAACTAAGGAACGGGTCATACTCTGCGATTTACTTTAAAATTTTTAAATAGCTGTCACTACATTGATATCAACGAATTTTATTATCAACACTAAATGCTAATTCAACGGTTGATAAAAATTTAATCACTGAGACCACTCTTTGTAAAACTTTCATCTGATATTTATAATATTTTGATTATCCTTATTTTCAATTTAAAAATTTGCCAATTAATATTCGTTCTTTATTAGTAAGTTAGATTTTTTTATATTTTTCAGTGGACTGAGTAGACTTAAAACGAGGATAAACAAATAACGGTAAAGGAAATCCTTTTTGCGAATATTCTTTATCCAACCGTTTGCATGTTTTTCCACGCATTACGTAATTTGTACTTAAAAGATTGTAACAACACTTCCAATATATATAGCTAAGTAAGTCTGAAATAAAATAAAATGTATATATCTTAATAATATATGGTAAATAATTTTGTACAGTTTGTTTTATTTATACTTGTATCAAATTGAACTACTAAGTTAAAATTATGATTTCATTATTGCTTATGTGTTATGTTGTTATATTGTTATTATTGCTTATATTGTCACTTAGATATAGAAAAAACTAAGGTTTATTGTATATTCTTAATAAGTTTAAAATCTGTCAAGCACGAATAGAATTTTCACTACGAGATTTTTGTATATATTTGCGTACTTTACATTTTGTAATGTAAACTTTATATGAATAAAATATTTTTATTAAGCTATTTAAAAATATTAATATTATTTTTCCCCATATTAACTTGCAGTCTATTATACACGTGTCCCGTAAGGAGTGGATCAACGAAATTCTGGTTATAAAAAGAGTTATTACATATATAAACAATCCTACGTAATATCCTAGACCTAATAGTTTTAGAAATATGATTTTTTAATGTTTGTTACTGCACATGAAACAAAAAATTTATAGGGTGTTATTACTATTTATAGGGTGTTATTATTATTTATAGGGTGTTATTACTGCTTATTTGTTGTTCAACATCTTTAAGAAAATATTCGTCCTCCTAACAAAAATTAAATGTTGAAACACGAGCATTTTTTTAAATTACAAAACATGAAAATAACTTTTGAATAATCCTAGTGTAAAAAAAATTGCAGCGGCCTTGTGGACCTTTATTTGAGAGGCATCTACAATTCACACAGATTCCAAAAAGGCATATCTTTCTGTTACTAAGTCATATTCCTAAACTCATACCATTGACCATTTTTTCGGTCATGGTAAAATGAAACAAGTGTAGTATTCATGATCATACAGCACGTAACATGTGTAGTATATACGACCATTTTTTATTATAGAATTGCTCAAAATGCCTTCCCCTAACGCTTATGCATAAATAGAACCTCCTTACAAAATTTCTTTTTAAACTTCATAAGGCCCTTTCGTTGTTTTTTACCACTTCAGACACATGGTATGATTTTTATTTTAATTGTTGTTGTCCATTATCTTTAGTAGTCTCATAGATCTCCTTCATGAAATGTCCCTATAGAAAATAGTCCAATGGATTAGGTCTGGCGACCGTGGTGGCCGTGCATTTATACCGCCACGTCCTATTCATCGATTTTGGTAAATTGCATATAAGTATTCAGTTACTTGTCGCGAAAAGCGGGCCGGTGCATCGTCGTACTGTAGCCACATCCTGTCACTTATATCTTGTGGTATTTTATTCAACAGAATTACAGGTTCATTTCTTAAAAACAATCGATAACGAGCCTCAGTGGGAGTTTAAATCAACCGATAATTTTGCTATCCAGGATTCCAACAAATTAACTACAAATTGATGTTAAAATCTTTATTGCTTTACTGTGTGGGGATTCTCAAAGGTCCTTTGGTGTAAATTGTAATATTCAACACCCCAATTCTTTTGGAACACGCTTCATCGCACCATAAGATTGAATTAAAAAAAGCGGATCCTCCCTGCATCAACGTAGCATCTGCCGATGGAAATTTATTCGTCGTTGGTAGCCAGCAGTTAGCAGTACTGGCACTCGTTGTACTTTGTACGGGTACAAATCATTTCCTCTTAAAATGTAGTGTAATGTACTTCTTGAGACACCAGCAGGCCAAGAAATCCGCCGAACACTAGTAGAAGTAGCTTCTTCCACTTCGGCCAGTACTTGACGCTCATCAACATTTCCAGGTCTTCCTTCAGGAACTACATTTTCAGGAATTTGACTCCAAATATAAGCTATTTACATGAAGAAGTTCACGATACGAACGTGTGGCTTACCGATTCACATAACCCGTAAAAAGTGAAAATTTCTGTGTATTCACGAACGGTGTAGGTTTGTGGCATTTTGCAGCACCTACCCTACTGACAAAGAATATCCAAATTACAAGCATAAGCAAGGTCCAATTTAAACGCAGGTCAACAAATAAAAACAGTGATAGGGAAAAATAGCAAAAAACAAGTTGTTAGCTCCGAGCGATAAGAAAGTCACTAAAGAAGCAAAGTTGTTTAGGAAAGAGAAGACGGGGTCGTTTGACCGCCGATAATAATATAAAGTTCATACGTGTGGAAGAGAGATACCGAAACAATTCTGATAAGTGATTGTTTTGATCGTAAGCATTTCTGTGGATGCGGAGTTATTTTTTGGCATGTCTATTAACCCCCTCTATTACCGACATTTCGTTGGTCTACTCCTTACGGGACACCTATATATTTTACAGTTATAAAAATATTGTAAATATCTCTAACTCTATAAGACGTACACAATACACAATAGTTTTTCCATAATTTTCATAAACCCGGATTTTCATGATTTTTGGTTCAGTAGTTTTGGAAGTAAATTGTTATCACTTTTAGCTAATTTAAAATCATTCATGGAAATCAAAATTTTTAACATATTCGCTACAACTTGTTTAAAGTTTTAAATCAGTTTATTTATATATAAAAGGTTAGTAGTGTTATAAATACATAATTTTTTCAAGTATTTTGGTGCATATTATATATATATATATATATATATATATATATATATATATATATAATTATATTTAAATGTATGAAGTACCTAAAAAACAGGATCATACATGAATAGGTCTAACATAACACATATGAATTAGGACTAAAAATATATGTGAAATACAATTATAACTCCACCCCGGCGTATTAATAAGACTTAGGCGTTATAAGCTGATAAGTAGAATATATCCATATAATTTGTAATCGGTAGAATTGTCTGTCGTTTCACTAAGAAAGTATGTCGTGTAAAAAATAATATTAAGATTATATATCTTATGTCGAAAAAGTAATATTCGTTTTGGGGCCAGCATCTATTAGTTGTGGAGTTCAACTCAAACTATTCCGTCTTGTGGAACTAATCTCTGTAATTTCATTGACAAATGGCCGTAATAGTGTACACAGAAAAAGTACTACGTGACCATTTTGTTCAGATAATTTTTCAAGTATATGAAGTCTATTTCTATTTATTAGAAAGCTTTGAGTCAAATCTCCTTTCGTAGGTTGGTTGACTGCCGATATTATTAATTTTCAAAAGACAAACATATTTCGCAATATGTAAGATCTACTGGAAAAATATGTAATTTCATAACCATGAGTGGGTGAATGTTCGAATTTAGAAATATCCATTAATTTGATAAACGAGTGGTTTAATAAAGCTTCGCTCTGTAGAGTTGCCGCCATTGCAAGTGTGATATAGAGGTAATGGTTGAAAAGTGTATAGACAGGGGATTACTGCTTAATCAAAATAAATACTTTTTTAGAACGAAGTACTTTTACGCGGATTAAATCGAACTGGCAGAAATCGTCACGTAAAGAAAAAGCGTTCCAGGCGACCTGGCGACCTTTTCCTCTTTTTCTTAATTTTTTGAAAGTTTACTGAAAAACGCAGTCATAATTCATTTATATTTCTTCAGACATTCACATATTTTCTTGTGATTTAGCTGATACACCATGATAATAGATTATAGTTTGGTCACCAATCGTGGTGGAAACCATCCTTTTGATGAACTGATGTCAATTTTATTATTTGATATGGCGCTGCTATTGTTACTTATTTAATAATGCAAAGAGTACGTAGTTTTTCACATATCAATGATTAGTCACAATTATATGTGATAAAGGTACAAGAATGAGTAATAGTTCTTCAATTATCAACAGGTAATTCGCACGTTTTCTTTAATTGTTTTCTCTACGCAGACTACGTTTCCCAAAGTGGTCACCTTTATCAACCTATCTTAAATTTTCGTCTAGTTAAACCTTGCCATGCTTTTGTTGTAAATAACCATTTGATTGTGTTTAACTTTAGAGTTACTTCACTAAATACATAAATCGAACCATTAATACGCTATGTTTTCTTTCAACTACACTTGAAGTTGTTATAGTAATTATCTATTACATATGTTTATTCACGATTGTATTTTCTCCACAAATAATTTTAACTTCCTAAAAAAATTATTTCTGCGAACTAAACAATAGCAAGGCAATCAAAAGACCACATGTTACATTGATGTGGCACGCTTTTTGTATTAAAAACCCTTAATTTACGTTAAGATAAAATTTTGATAACAATATTTTCAGTTAAACTATTTTGTATAGAACATTCTTTAATTTGCAAATAAAACTAGATAACAATGAAATTCTCTTGCCGTAAAATTGCTTTTCAAAATGGCATAAGGTGTCATATATAAACATTTTCGCAATTCTAGAAATTCTAGAAATAAATTTCAATTTAATAAAGTGATTTTAAACATCATATAAAAGTCATTTCAATAGTTTGTGAGTTATAATCGGTATGTGTTAATATTATTTCACTGCAAGTTATATTTAAAAGAGAAGTCATACTCATTTTTAGGCGCCTTTATACAGTGTCCAGTAGCAGATTTCAATGTTTGAAAAATTGTAAAAAAAAAACATACACCTCTAATACAAAGTAGGTTTATTTTAACTTTATAACAACAAATGCGGATTTCATTTTTTAAAAACCACGTTTTCCAAATGGCGACCATCGAGTCTGACACACTCTTCGAGTCTAGCACGCATGTTTTCAAAAACGCGTTTGCAGAGCAACTGGGGTATCCTACTGACTTCGGCTCAAATATTTTCTTTAAGTTGTGTCACAGTGCTCGGATTTGTTTTGTAAACAACGGATTTTAAGTATCCCCATAAGTAAAAGTTACATGGGCTTAAATCGGGTGACCTAGGTGGCCACGGTACGGTACCGTTTCGGGATATGTTTTTTTCTGGAAATAACTGCCGCACTTCATTCATGGACACATTAGCAGTGTGAACTGTAGCCCCATCCTGCTGAAACCATGTGTTTTGGTTAAAGGATGAACTATTCTGTAGTTCTACTCTGAAAATGTCATTTCACATCTGGGCATATCTCTCCGAATTCACAGTTACAGTTTGACCAAGTTGATTTTCAAAGAAATAAGGCCCTATGATTGCAGATGCAGACATGGCACACCAGACTGTTACTTTAGGCTTATGTGAAAGTGAGCTTAGTCACTAAATAATATGTCGCCCATCCGGGTAGCAGAACGAAATCTCAACAACATCACCTCCGCGTAAGTTTTTCTTAATTCAAAGTCAGAATCGTGTAAATCTTGAACAATTTGAATTTTATAAGGATGGAACTTGAGCTTTTTTGCATTATTATCTGTAAAGTTGATTTCGGAATTCCCAATATCGATGAACATGTACGCAGTGATAAACGGGATTTTCAACGACAGAAACCATAACACGCTCGACATTTTCAAACTGCCATTGGTGTAGGTCTTACCTGTGGCTACCAATGGTGTAGGTCCTGGCCTGAGCCTATTTAATGTTGATCCTGTAGCTCTGAACCTTGCTACCCCTGACTGAATGAGGTTGATTGATGGTCCATCACGTAATCGACGAATACTGTAACGATTATTAAATCGACGGCGTGCTACAGACAGCGAAAATCCGTGCTACAGGCAGGCAAAAGCGCAATGCACTCCACTCCACCGTTCCATGGCTACTAAAACATCCGTACCGCTTGCGCTTCTAACGACGCCCCCCGCGCCCCTCTTATGTGTTGCGTTCAGAAACTATGTTTGTTCAAACTTTGAAATCTGCCACTGGACAACCTATATAAGTCACGTTCGTATAAATATGGACTCCTTCTTTTTAAACAATTTTTATTTCGCATACGTATTCACTCTTTGTAATAATACATTATTATGGATGACATTATGACCATACAATAATAAGGATTTAAATTTTTTTATAATTATATTCAGCTGGCAGGCAGATTCTGTAGGATTACAGCCTGCCTAAGCCGTAAGACTTGAGGATCTTGTGATTTTAAATTAGTGCCTTGGTGCTCAAGAAGAGGATTTATTATTGAACTACGGATTCCAAATCTTTAATCCTGATGGTATAGGGAAGCTGCCTGCCTAAAGCTTGAGATTCGAAATTTAAAATTCGATTCGAGTTTTAAATTAATGTTGTAAGCCTTAAGCAAAGACTTTTTCACTAAACTCTGTTTTCTGATTCTCCACTACTGATGCTGCATTGATACTGTTTTAATGTTAGCGTTTAAGTTTACTTTTAAGTTAGAATTTTAGCTTTCAGGCGGAAATTTATTAAACTCATAATATCAACTCGGATGCTGCGAGTAACTGTGTGCATAAATCGTCAAATTGAAAATCTGCTAGTTTTAAAGTAATATTGTTGACCTCAAACAGGGACTTCGTTGTTGGATTCTGGGTTCCAACTCTTAAATTCTGATAATGTTGGATTACTTACCTAAACTTACATAAACCGAGAGACTTAGGATTCTGCTTGTTTTAAATTGGTGTAATGGGTCTCAAGGAAACTTTTGTCACTAAACTCAAAGTTTCAACCACGATGCTGAAGATAAACCGCTTATCTAAAGCGGAATTTGAGGATCTACTGGTAATATTGATCTCAACTCTGCTGGAGATCAATATTACCGGTACATTTTGTCAATAAACTCGGAGTTCTAAGTACTTAATCTTGATTTTACAAGCAAAGTGTGCTAAGAAGTTAAAAGTGAAATAAAGGTAAAAGGAACTTCTTAATTCAAAAGGTTTTATTGTACAATCGATAATGTATTACAATTCACGATTTTATTTTTAACTCTTACTACATCATCGACTATAGAGTAATTTTGTTTTAAATGTATTTTTATTTGAAATGTATTTTTCAAATTTTTATATACTTAAATAATATATAGTTACGCAAAATTGATCATATCGGATTTGGAGGTTTTTGGACTTTAACATTCTGTCAGACATTTCCTATATTTTCCAAAATTGATGTAAGACGCAGAAGTTGCCTATATTGAAAAAATACATAATTTCTCTTAACAAAAATAGGGGACTAAGTGCTATAAATTTTGTAGAACTTATCCATTTTGCTTGATTTACCAATTCATTAAACGTAAATCAATAAGAAACCATTCAAGCGGTTTAGATCTGTTTTGCGAAATACAAAGCTCTAGAAGGCAGTGTTTTTATTTTTTGCTAAAACAATCCAAGACGTTGGATCAATCTTAGATAATGTAGATTGATGTTGTGTTGTGTAATATGTTGTGTGTCTTTGAAATAGAGATGGAAATTACTAAACAGTTGTTATTGGATGAAAAGTATGATAAAATATATTAGTCGACGGCTATCGATGATTTCGAAGTTCTTAGTTACAATGTTGCTCAAAATGACCATTTCAGTGATAATAATCATTAGCAATAGTTGCGATAATCAGAATCGCAATTTAAAAATGGTTTTTAAGTTGAAGTACATTCTCCAGCAGCAGGACTCACTGGAGGAAATTGTTTATAGATTTCCAAACGACACAGATTTTTGCAATTTATTGGAGCAGCATCAGCGAATCTGTACAGTTGATGATATTTTTATAACCTACAAAAGAATCGATTCCTTTTAACCTACTCGAATCAATAACTCGGATTTCTTCTCGATGGAAATTTCGGGGATATTAATCATTAACAGAAAGAATATTCAAGTATTAATCATTAACAGAAAGAAGATATGTCATGAAAAAAGCTAGAAAATTCATGAATACCTTTCATGCATCAGTAGGTGATGATGTGCAGTTACATGGACTGAAAAAAACACCTTTTTCTTGACGTGCTTGGTAGCGGCGAGATAATTCAGTATTTGTTTATATGTATACAGACACATCCTCTATTATTATATCTGACCATTCACATCTTTCCCAGACTGTTATATCAAGAGCAATAAATCAATGATTAGATTACAAACTAGTCAATGACACATCATCAATGAGTTTCACTTAATAATACACTTAACAATTATATAAATATTGAGATGCCAGGTAACTATGTGAATATTCAAAAAATACAAACTATGATAAGAAATTTACATATACGCCACTTTTTAAGCGGCTACCACAGAAAAATTGTTTACAATAATCTCTGAAATGATGATGGAATCTAATTGTAATAAATGAAAGACGATGCTTTCGCATATTTTAAAACCACTCTCCATTTTTTTAGAATATAAAGCTCGATTTGCCTTGAAAATAATTCATCTCTTTTTTCATTTACAAACTCCACAAATTGTTTTCGTGTAAAAAGGGAAATTCTGTTTCTCTTATATTATCTTAATACCAAGCAAAGATTATCAAAAAACTAATCCACGAAAGGCTTGTTATTTTCCTAATCAAGTTAAGAAATAAATTCAATGTAAACAAACTTAAGTTTATATTAAAAAAAATGATACCACAAAACTATTAAAAAAATACCTTAATACTGTAATTTGGAATAGTTAATATTGAAAGTAGTAAAAAAAGGAAAAATGTAAATTTATGGCCAATCGTTACGTTACTGCATCCTAAATGGAAAAAAATGGAATCCGTAAATATCACTCACATATTTGTTCAATTGTGCGCCTATTACCGCCATTATTGTTAGATGACGTTTGACATAAAAACACGAAATTAAGTGTAATGAAAAAGTAAAGTTACCCACATATATCGCAATTGTTAATGCGTAAAAATATTTCAATGAGAATTTTAGAGTGGACAAATAATGTACTCAATATTAATTAATAAAGCGACATATAAGACTTCCAAAATTGTTTATTTATCGAGTAGATATTGCTGAAAACATACACAAAAAAGTGTAGAGAATAAAAATCTGATGCTGATATACTGACTCTATAAAAAAAAATATTTTTAAATATGCAAGAAACGAACAAAAAATAGGTCTGTATGATAAATAAATGCAAGCAAAATTAGCATGAAAGACGAAGACATACATGAACTAATTACTTTTTGCCCAGGTCTTCAACGAAGAACGGACTTCGGATTTTCGATATAGAAGACAAAATTACATGAAGATTTTAGATAGGTAAAGAATAGGTTTAATAATATTTTGTGCCATATACTGACATGTTGCAGTAATAAATTTTTTAAATGAATGACACTGGGTTTCATTCTACACATTAGTATTTCTCGAGTTAAAAAATAATCAATAGTAACGTACTCATCTTTAATTAACATAAAGGTTAATTATAAAACAGGAGACAGAATTTTATAAAAATCTATGTAGCGGTTTAAGCATAATTGTGTAACAAATATCCGAATACAATTTTTATGGTAGTAGTTTTATGTGTGAGAGAAAATAAATCGCAGTTAATGGCTAATATGTTTCTCAATTACATGTATAAAATTTGACAGCAATTTCTTGCTATTTTCCTGAGTCACTAAGTATCAAATAACAAAGAGAGAAAAAATATTTTTTTATTTATAATATTTGTCAGAATAAAATTAATGGAATTTAGTTTATGAAAATGATAGACTTTTTTAAAACAAAGAAAATTCACTAGTGCTAACGAGTAACCGGCATATCATTATCCCCGTGTTGTTTCTTTTTTTATTATTGAAGCTTGTTTTTATGTAAAATAAGCTAATTATAGATAAAATAGTATTACTTTTAAATATTGTATGCCTTAAAATTTTCATGAAATATTACTATATTTAATAAAATATATCGTTGGCGACGTTCAGTACGATAAAGAATCTATGGCGAACAAACAATGCTTCGTTCCTATTTTAATGTAATATGCAATATATAAAATGGAAAAAGAAAACTGTAGTGTTTATAGGTAGCGACGAAGAATCTCTTACGTAATTGAAACTCAACAAAATCACGTGAAAGTTCAATCCTCTATTTAGAAGTAGCGGATTATTTGCTTATTCGAAGTCGGTAGGACTTATGAAATATATCAATTTGCTTAGGTTTGGCTACAATATAGCGCACGCATAAATAAATTCCTCGTCCAATATATATTTTACTCGCATGAGGCCCTTTAATATTTGTAACTGATCGGACCATTCTCGATATATTCAAATGATGTACTTAGTTTCGACTTGAGAATATAAATATTTCAAGCTCTTACTTTGATCAGCGTAGTAGCCTGTGAAATAATTTCTTTCCTTGCTAGATTAAATTTATTTGAAATTTATAAAAGGTTACCTGAAAGATTGCTGGAGTCAAAGTTAAAAAGTAAGTTGATTTTCAAAATAAAATAAAATTTTTGTTAGACTGCAATTTATCAAACTTAATGACCGGTCGATGAATCATTCAATAGAAAAACAGTTAAATAAATGCTTTGAAGTGATAAGGAATTATACGTAAATATATTATCGTCTATGGAATGTTCAGATTACTTTAATACAAAAATTGTAAGTGCGAACTCGATCTATTAAAGTTCTAATTTTTTTTCAATAAGGTACAAAAGAGTACAAGTAGCTACTGCAATTCAATTAATTACTCATTAACCATTTTTGCTCTATTTCATCGTTGCAGTGATGTTTATATTAATGGCCTAACTTATATTTTCATTATCAATAATTTTGTTCTTCAGGAATATTTTTTCAAATCCAAGAATTTTTAAGTTTAAAAATAACGTTGTCGTAAAAATAGGAATAACCATAATAAAATATTTGTCTTTGATAATGTTTTTATAATAAAATTTACTTATTTATCGATTACATTTTAGTTGTAATAATTATATTTCAACATTTTTAGTAGCTAGAACACTAACAAACTGCATGTAATACATGCTCGCACTGATAAACTGTATGCTCGGTAAAATATTTCCGAGTAATATTTTTGTTTCCTCCCTTACATTATTCTATTGATATAAATAACGCTTAATTTCTTGACATCCGTAGGAAATATCTTATTTGTTTAAATGATCTTATAACGGAAAGCAGCCACGACAATAAAGTTACGGTTTGATTAATATATAATAATCACGGTTCAAGAGTTTCATGACGCAGAATGAAATAAAAAATTAATAGGATATGGTTTCACGTACGCCAAGTCTACAGTCATCTTCGCACAACTTTACCTTGGCCAATGATCACGGAAACTGTCATTGGGGGTGAAATTAGAAAGATTCTTATCGAACTTTAGACATGGAAGGTAAATGCAGAACGGTGGAGGGACACCGAGTTCCAGTTAGTTGGTATTTTATATATATTCTCAGGATATTCTGGTACAAAAAGGTTTACGATAGCTTATTAAAGTATCCATGGAAATTCTGATTCAGCATAGAATTAAACACCTCAAGTGGAATAGAATTGAGCATACGCTCTAAAATCCGGTTCCCACCCAAGAATAGGAAATTTTTCCAAAATTTTTAGAAATAAAGTAGAATTATTAAAGATTGAAGGAACTATTTAATTGGTTATCATAGTTTAATTTGTGCATTTTAATTGCTCTAGAAATATAATTTCTTTTTTTGTTCAACCCTCAAATTTAAATTAATAGTTTTACGTTTCTAAGACTATATATTGATATCCAATTTGCGTTATAAATGTATTTTGTTGTAATAAACTGAAAACTTAAGTTATGAATATGGGAACACGTATTCGGAAATAAAATTTGTTTACCTCGATGAACTGAATAAGTTTAGTTAGTACGAAAGTGTTTCCATTCATTTTGATTTGGTTTGATCAACTCTGATTCATTTCGCCTTGTAAATAGTTGTATATAATCTCTGCAGTAAAAGTAATACCATTTCGGATTGTAAATTTTGCGAAATGTAACTGTTCAATATCAACATTTCAAAGCGTATAAATTCCATAAACGACCTATTTTGTAGGTGACTGATTTAAAATACAAAATTAAAACTAAAATTTTTCCTCGTTAGTTAAAAAGTTTCCTCGGTTCTTACTTTCTCTTGAATGAAAAATTATTACATACGTGTAATATTTATAACAGAATACAGCAGCCAAAAACCAGTTGAAAAATCATCCGTTTTGTTTTCTGTCGATCTTCTGGAGATATATTGAGTTCTGTTATTTGCATATTAAAAAATTTATTAATTTCGCTACTACTCTACAGAACTATTTTGTGCCATTAACTATTTGCTGTCAATATCTTCTTTTATTCTGTAACCATAGACAATTACGCATAAATATGTTCTCTATTCTTTGTCAACAAAATACGTGCTTATTTTTTTAAATTCATATCTCGCGTAATGTAATAAAAGAAGCAAGTTTCAATCTATTCTTATAATAGCTTTCTCACTAAAATAAGTTTGCTTCCTAGTGTAAATTTTCTACATGTTACCCTTTTTCATAATAATTTTTAAGGAAAATTATTTTTCATGTTATTCTTAAAAAATGGTTTATTGCGAATAAAATCAATCCTGACATATTTTTGTTTTTATTAATAGTACGATAGTGATTAGATAGCGATTTACTAATAGTACGATGATGGATAAAACTTATGCAAAAATAAACATGACGATGTCTAAACAGTCCAAAAATTTTCATATTTAGTCCTAGCAAGTATACGCTCGTACAATAATCAGGATTATAGGACTAGCCACGCCTCCTCGTTTTCTTTTTACCCTCTACACACCAATTAAACTGCAGTCCGCAATCTATATTTTTCCTTTCAAGGAACATAATTACATGTCTATTTTCCAGAAATATATTAATATATATATATATATATATATATATATATATATATACATATATATATATATATATATATATATATATATATATATATATATATAATATATATATATATATATATATATATATGTAATTGAAAAAGTAACAATTTATCTATTCTCTCTATTTTATCTATAAAACATACGGTAATAGTTTATCTTCGATATTTTACTTTTGTCACCAGAAAAATAACGAAAAATAATTTTCGTGCCATCTATCTTCCTTTTAAGTAATTTACACATATCCTTAAAAAGTTTTGTTCTGAATGAAAATTAAAAAAATAGTTAATCACAATATAAAAAAATTCTCACATCAAAAATCTGCCCTCTAAATCCAATGGTTCCAACGTCGGGTACTGCGATAATCTTAACAGTGCGATAGTCTTTAAATTGTTTTGAGAACTGATGCGTTAATTGTACGATAGCCTTAAAATGTTTTTAAGGGCGGTAAATAACATGCATTATTTATAAAAAGTTGATCCAAATTTTCAATTATAAAGTTTTTTTGATTTTACGTTTGTTAAATCAACTAAAAAGTTTGTACTCAAAGTACTTTTAAAAATTAATAAGCACTACTTGCGTTTTGTATAACCTAAACCTTTGAAGAAAACCTATGATTAAAAGTAACACGTTTAAATCACTTTTGTTTTAATATTGTGTACTATTTTCGTTTATTAGTTTTTGGTACTTAATGAGAAGAAGACGTACAAAACGGCATTCTTCTTCTCTAAATTCGTGGTCCCTAAATAATTATTTATTAGCTCTACTATGTACGAGATATCCCTAGAACGGATTTGGTAGAAATAAAATTATGAAATAGGTATATTTCGTAAATAAATTTAATTGAGCAACAATGTTAACAAAACTCACGTGTCTATGTGCCAATTGTTTGTAGCATTTTTAGAAAATTGTTGCATAGATTGTATTAAAATTTAGCATGTTTTATATTAAATAAGTTTTCACTTAAAAAAACTAATAGGAAGAAGAACATACATATGCAATTAAAAATTAATGGTTCTGATACCTATTAAATAATCTCCATATTTAAAATTTACGTAGTTGGTCTTAGAGTTACTAATTTTTTTACGATATTTTGGTTTCCATGAAATGTTATCATATAAATGTTATTACATTATGTTACATTACGGAAACATCATTTGACAGGTTAAGGTATTAACCGGTCAAATGATGGTGTTAAGGCATTTGGAAAATAACTCGTCGTTTGTAAATATTTAGGCAATCCTACGAGTAAATAGACGATAAACAATTTTTGAAATAACGAATTTCTAATTAAATTTCCAATTAATGATGACACTATTAGATTGATTATAATAAATAAAAATATAATGAAAAAAATTTAAGTGATACATGATAAAAATATTTTTGTGATATTTTCATTATGACATTTAGAAAAAAAACCGTTTAAATAATATTGATGAACAGAAAGCAAGTATATTTTTTTATTTTTTGATATATTATATAAACTTTATAAAACTGTAACAATATTCTTGTTTTACGACGATTGGCTGGTTTACGACCATTAAATACTTATTAAATTAAAATACTGAGTGTAATAAACAAAATAAGGGTAGAGCAAATTATTCCACTCTCAGGGCATAATATTAATAGTCCTGATATTTGTTTTTCTCTTAACTCGATTTATTTAAAAACTCATTGTATATAAACAAATTATATTATGACTGTTGGAAAATACGACAATAAAAATAGGAGACAAATGTAACTATAAAGTTGGATGAGCTACTCTAAATACGTCAATAATTATAAGAATAGTGACATTTAGCGCATCCAATACAATTAATAAATGTTACGCGTAGAACATATCAATTATTTCATTTAATGAAAAATGAAGTAATTGATATGTTCTACGCGTGACATTTAGATGTCATTAATTATACTTAAGAAATAAAATAATTTAGACTGTACTCTACTTATTGTCCCTTTTATCATAAGCATTTCCATACTGCATGCATGCAGTTCCATTCCACTTCAAAATAAAAATATTTATTGTATTCTATACTTGCATCTTGCGCTTGATAACATTTTAGCCTATACCTTAAGATCCGATTCATTACTAACTTAAATTTGAATTATCACAAATTTTTTTGTATGGTTTATCCTAGCTAAAACATTCATAGGCTCAATCTACAATACGTTTTATTTCGTTATCATTTATTCAACTACAATATTTTAATTAATGCTGGCATTAAATGAATTTGCACAACGTGACAATAAAATAAATAACAATACAATATAATATATATTGTATTGTTATAAAGGAATTAAACAGAATACTTGGAATGGTTTAGTTGTGACCACAACTACCGTTCGGGCGCATCGATCACGGGTCTGGAAAATTGTGATTAAAACGATTGCGACAAAAAATATCGAAGCGGAATGGAATTTCATTTATGTCGGACAAAACTGTAGTTAGTTCTTTGAACGGAAGAATTTATTCTTTTGAATGAAAAAAACGTCAAAGTTAGTATGATTTGTAAATTTTTCAAAGTGGTTGAACCTTTTATATTTAAATATTTAACGCCAACAACTAAGAGACTAATGATGCGTTAACAATAGTTGAGTTCACATAGGATCGAGAGAGGGAGATAAAATTAGAGAGTTAATTTAATAAATTTTTTTTTTGTTAAATGCGAATTACTTTGCTTCGAAAAAAATTTAGACCGGCTGCATTTATCCATTTTACGTGCATCAGGAAGTTTCTAGTTTTCTTTCATTTCTTTGGATGATTTTTATTTCCATGATCAGCATGTAAACTAGAGGAATTTTTTATTTTTTGGCAGTTTTCTATAAAATAAAAATGCAATATAAAATAATTGAATTCCAAATTCTATGTTCTAATGATTTGTTATATTTTTAAGGCAATAGCGATAACTGCAGCTGAATTGTCAGTTTTTTTGGCTTAAATAACTATATTAAAAATATTATACAATATTACTAATTGCAAATTTTTGTTAATACTACTCTTTATTAGTAACACATATTTTATTTCCAGTAATATTTATTTTATTTTCCGAAAACACAACAGATGGCTGTTGTTTAAGGTGTTTTCATCCAAAGCTATAAAACATACTTTGTTATGTGCGATAACTTCGTTCATTGAAAGTAATGTTGTGTAAACTTATATATAGGTGTATTTTACACAATATATTTTCATAGAGTTTATTCCCCTCTTCACTTCAAATGTAAAATGCTTTTCTAAAGTCAGCCATTTCTAAGCCTTCAAATTACAAAATTAAAAAAATCAGCTTACCGTAAAATTTCTTCAATGTATTAATTATATCACATCCTATTACTTTCAAAAAATGAAATTGTGACAACTGTCATGAACCTTTTGAAATTAAATATCTCTAATGAGATCAATTGGCTAGACTTTTTATAATAAAACGAGTTTATTAAAAGAAGGTTGTTTTCAAATATATAATTTTTACTCTCATTTTATTGTTTAGAATATCCCTGTGAAATATGTTGCAGGAAATAATATGCTCTGTATACTTAATCACAGTACATTGTACTGGTATGCGTATTAGGATATTCCGGTAATATATACTCGAATTACTGCTAAGCGTTTCTTCTTTCGACATAAAAAAAAATCAAGTGCATAACCATATACCTGTTAAATTCATCGTTTCATATTGTATGGTACCCGTAAATAATTGTGACCATATAATAAAAAGGTGTGCCATAAAAAATAGTATTTTATAGCTTTTTATGACTGTTTCTCATAGTCTGTAAGCTATACGTAATACTATAGACCGTGAGCTATACGTAAGTTATACGTATTCAAGTATATATATGCAATAAAACTGTAAAATTGGTTTGCCTGTACAAAAAAGCTATTTACAGAAATAAATTATTTATTTAATTGCTTAACCCAAGCGTAAGTTAGGTAAAAAATTGTTTAATAAAAGTAATACAAAAAAAAATTTAATTTTATTATCCATTTGTATGTTTGTTTAAATATAACAATTAAAATCTAGTGACAAAATTCAGACTGAATTTTCAGAAAAATTTAGGGGTTGCAGTAATATTTAGTTTTTATTATATGTCATTCCCGTCGGTCAGAAGATTCTGTCTATTTGTTTCTGTCTATTTTGTCAGGTCTGTTTATTTGTTTGCATATTACTCAAGAACAGCTAATAAGATTTCGATTAAAAGTTTCTGTGTAACTATAATTTAAGATTTACTGCCCACTATCATTAAAAAAAGAATAAATGAAAACAGAAAAGAAGAAATGGCATTTAAATACGAAGCGTACTTATTTAAACTATTCACTATTGTGATAAAATAGGTGGTACTACGTGTATTAATCTTTAAAGTAACTTAATAATATTTTTTAAAGGTCTGCATGCAAACTCGGACACAGCATATGCGATAATGTCCTAAACAGCTCCTGTGTAAACAATTCCTGATTAAAAATATACTTCAATATTTTTAAATTAAAGACAAAATTAAAAACCAGTAACGCCTGCTATATTCATTGGCTGAAATAATTTAAATTTAGCACTATGATATTTAGATAAGAACCGCATTTTTTTATTACTAGAATAACGTTACGATTTATATGCTGGAATATAAATCCTTTTCATGAGCATTATAACATTTTAAGCAACAAAGATTTATAAAGGGACAATCCAAATAACAGTATACTTCTTGAACCGTAGAACATTGTATCCAGCGCTAACATATTACCACTGGTGGTTCCAATCATATAATTTAATGCTTCAAGACTTCAAAATGCATGACAACACATAAATAAATGCAAAATTTTAACAAGATGTGTTAAAATGTATATTTAACAAAATGTTAACTGGATGTTTTAAGATGTATTTAACAGCCGAACATATTTGTGGCAGTGTTTGATTTTTTTATATATTATCATCCTAACTTAAATGTTAACTAAAATTATCCCGATATATTCAATTAATAAATCCCTTTTATTTTATTGACTCTGAAGTGGAATACTGAAAATAGACACAAAGTTCGAGATAAAATATTTACATAATATCCAAAAAGCAAGGTCAACTTTTATCAAAAACGAGGAAAAATAAACGTTTAACTGCGGGTGAATGAGTTATGACGAAAACTTTTTTTCCAATATCCACTAAGGAGGAAATCTTCGCAGGGCATAATCTTTCAATTAATTTAGAAAATTGGCTAATACGTATGATTTTATTTTACTAAAAGTTTATTTATTTATGCATTATTTATTATACCCTCCACAGGGAAAAGTACACGGAAACATTCCTTTGAGGTTAATCACTCGCGATCAAAATTACAATTAATTATATTAGTATCGCAGTAAAAAAGATAACAAATATTTAAAAAAGGAGTAGATTTATATCTATCCCATTTTTTAATTCAAAAGGAAATATAATTATAAAAGCAGCACAAACTTCACACTTTCGTCATAATTGACTTATAGTAACAAAACAGAAGAAGATCCCAATTCTTTTTCTTTCATCAGATTTTGACATATTTTAAATTTTTAGCTGAATTATTTGGAAGTCTCAAACTTATCAAATAGAGAGAAAACAACGCAATATAACTCTTAAGGGAAATAAATTTTTATCTTTTGCAGCATTAAAAATTTAAATATTATTCAATAAATGTCTGATAAGATTTCAGAAATCGGCAACTAATAAACCCACTATTTCATTTCATTAGTATGGTTTCTAGACAGAAAATGTCCATTTTTTAGAGAAGCAGTGGGAACTTATTTTATTTTATTAGAGATTTACAACAGCTTTGCCAATTGACACACGATTAACCTCGTATAAGTTTCAAGAACACTTTCAAATTTCCTTAAATTTGATTTATTTTACGGGTGAGGATTTTCTGAGAGACCAAAATCTTTGTTTGAATTTTTGAAACCAATGCTAAGCTGTTTTGTAGGGAATTGTACCTTCTCTAAAATATGTAGATTGTAGAATATAATTTTTTTGTTTTATTATAGTGAAAATTTCAAATAATATAGTTTGAAAAAAAATGTATTGCTCACAAACGAACATTTTCGTTTCCAGTGTTATCGAAATCGGAAATAAAAATCTTTATTCCTTAAACATGTGATGTTTATGATTATCTTCGGTATTTGAACTTCGAGCCAATAAATCTATAACCGTCTTCAAAGGTAATGTTTAAGAGTAAATAGTATGAAAATATGAATATTTTCCACCATGGTATAGATCAAAATGGTGGAATATTAAATTTAATTAAAAGAATATTAAAATTTTATCAAATAGATTCAATTTGAATCTAAAATCATTAAGGGTCATTTTTTTTTAGTTTCAACCAAATGGGAGCACTTTAGCGGAATAAACCTGTAAAGTATCAGTGGAACTTGCACCACGAGGGCTCCGTGTACATTTACGTACATATAAACATTTAAATAAAATAATAGGAGTATTTTATATCGGTCGACGTTAAAATGGACTACCAACAACGGACTTAGGATAATAGCTTGGGGTAGCTTAATGAAATGAATAGCAAAACCTTTAATTATTACACATAAAGTAATTAATATCAAGAGTTATTACAAAGAGAAAAAAAGATCCATATATCTTGATTTTGCCAAAGAAGAGTTCTGTGCCACTCTCCGCGTATCAAAACTATTCGGACTTTTTTTTGTAAGTCAATATACACAAAACAGGCCATACCACTGCAGTTTTTTAATCGAATGGCACTACACTAGTGTCATTCGATTAAAAAATAATCATTCATTTTCATTGATTAAGGGATCAGATATGAACTAAGTTACATAAAATCTACAGTGTCACTACAGCATCCGTCTGCAGCATCACTAATAAATTGAAACCCGGAGTTCAATGACAGCCTTGGCTTGAGACCCACAATATTATTTAAAAAACATCAAATCCTCAAGTCTCATGGTTTAAATAAGCAGTACCCCTATAATCTGGGGAGTTGTTACCCAAATATTAATGACTGAGGATCTTGTGATAGACAAAACCAATGTAATAAGAGCAGACCTACAAATGTACCTATACACCTGTATTATGAATAAAATTGTATTGTACATACCTGTGCATATTTACCTACTTACTTATATTGTTACTGTTTGCTACGACAAGACAAGTCAAACGGTTCCAAACTCTATAAGTTTACTCCTCATCACTGAAGAGTTCCTATCACTACTTTCCGGCTTATAATTTTACCATGATTTTTCTAAGGCAAAAATTTGTATAGCCCTCAGTTGTGTCTTAATAGATTATAATCATTAGATCTATTTCATTCAAACTCGGTTGTGGCAGCAGTACTGTTCAGTGTTGATGAATTCTATGGTATGTCTTTAATTTTATTTACAACAATATAGATTACAATTACTACTATAACCTTCCAAATAAAAAAGAGTCACCAAAATTGATCTATAAATGAAGAAGAAATAGATAAATGTTGAAGGTAACATGTGCAGAAAATAATATAGTTGGATTGAGAACAACTTTCTCTTTTAAAGACTATTATAAAAGAACAATTTCAATTCATTTATTGTGGCATAAGTTCACAGATCTTGATACGACACACCCAAGACCACGTCTAGCAGCTAGTTTGGTAAGTTTATCCCAAAAGTTTGGGTAATTGCTACCTTAATTTAAAAAATACCTTTGAAATTTGATTATTTTTATCATTAAAATATTAAATGTATAAACGTATAAATGCAGTCGACATGTCTATTGAATTATGTTTGCATTCCAAACAGATATCCCCCACGTAGTTTTTCATGCAAATGTGTCCCTTTTCAGATTACGAAATGCCGTCTTGCTGTGTGACTATCTTATGAACTCATCAGTCTTATATAAGCTACTAACACCATGTTCGGATAAGATTACTTAAATGTTTGATAAAGGAGTTAGGAAAAACTGTTTCATTTATTGTTTAAGTGAAGAAAATTGTGCTTACATGGCTTAACAAAGTTATAATTGCTGGAGGCATTAAAATTAAATAGAAAGGTATTTAGAGGTACGGTAAATGACTCAGAGTTTGAGCAGGACTCAAACAAGGGATAAGCTTTTTGAAAACCCTGCTTTTTCCTAATTTTACGTTGACTAGTGTCGGAAATAAGTAGGGATCATATTTTTTTCCTATTTTTCAGTACATCTATTAAGATACATTACCTAAAATTATAAAAAATTTTCTTGAAATCCATCTAACTAGTCCTTTTTGAACCAAACTTCACACTGTATATGAAATTATAGATAAATTTCGAGTACTTAAGTTACCCCTGTCCTAAAATTTCCATACGAGTTTTTTGAGTGTTGGTTATTGAGATGAGGGTTATATTATATTTGTTAATCTGCCAATTTCTCAGAACTTTCAGTTCGACTCAAACGGTTTCTGAGAAAAACCGCTGTGATAGCAAGTTACATATATATATTATTTTTTATTAAAGTTGGCAAGACATAAATATATTACAAAGAATGAACATGTCTATTAATTATACAGAGCTTTTCCATGTATCCACCTGTGTTTCTGTAAACAAATATAATTTATTTTTATTTTTGACAATAATTTATTCAAAAATAATTGAGAATTTTTATAAAGTTCACTAACAGGTAATACACAGTTTGTGCACAGAATTACATGCTCGAATATTAGGCATGTTCTTTGTTACAATCTTTATATACGTAGTGGTACTTTTCATTGCAGCATATTTTCACAGAGCTGATGCTCATCATTTCCTATGTAAAGTGTTTCGATGAAAGAATCCAACCGTTTTCGTAAGAATTACCTTCAAATTTCAATATTACGATAATTTTTTTTGTCATATTATATCAAATCTATTTCCAATAAAGTAAAGGTTTAAGAACTACCTGAAGAACCCTTTTCAAAATCACTAACATGACATTTTCTTTCGTAATTTTAATTATAGATGAGAGACGTCACTGAATATCAAAAAGTAAAGAAATCATTTATTTAAAAGGGAGTTTTCTAAATACTTAATATTTTCTTTCTTTTATCATTCAGAACAATGACCAAACGATCCTGTGAAAACAAAGGAGTAATAAACCCTATATGTATTACATGGTTATGTATCAAATACCTAACATTTGTGACATGACAATAAGAAATGTTACATAATGTTCATCAAAGGGGTCACTCGATGACAAACGGAGAGCTTCTACACAAGAAATATGTCGTATCATTAAACACAGACGACATAAGTAAGAGAAAATCGCGGATGTGCCTCTTGGAGCGGTGATGGATATGCTTTTCACTTGTACATGACAGCCGAGACATTATATCGATTTCGGTGGAATTTTAAGTAATAATAACAAATTGTAGCAAAAATGTGTTTCGAGGTTATCGATTACACCCTGAGAGTTATTAATTTATTCATAGTAAACATAGGAAAATCAAAACATTCTTCGTAGCACGAATTATTTCGATTTCTGCTTTTAAAAACACTTCTACTTTGATGATGGTGGACCATCAAATTTCTTGTCAGTGCTATATTCAAATTCAGTTTAGCTATAATTTCATTTTTTAACCAAACAATTTAGAAAATTGTGTTTAATACCATTAGCAATTAAATCCTACATTTTACAGTTGTATTAACTATTATAAAATGACAAAAAAAATCGTATAAAATGATATTCAAATCGCAGTTCCAATCCTGGGTAAATTATATATTCAAGAAATATAAAACAGATCGCATAGTGATGTGGCATTAATCTTAGCTTATACGTAAAAACCGGTCAATTCTGGGCCAAATTAGTGTAAAATTAGACTCCTAAATTCGTTATCAAAATTATTTTAGCCTCTTCATTTAAAAAGAGCCTTCATCCTTTAAGGTTTTTTTGCATTTCAAGTAGCAGACTGTCTTTGAAGAAAAGGAAAAATCACAAGAGAGAGGCCATAATGAAAGATGAATGTTCGTGTCGGAGTAAAAATTAATATCGAGTTTTATACAAAATCAAAAGTGTCAGAAAATTCAGTTTAACCTTACCTAATTATATGATGATTATTGGTTAATTGGTACCAGATTTTTTTCGAATTTTCCTTAGAAAAACTCAATAAAAATGATCTATAATATTTTTCAATTTGGGCCTTAAGGAGAAAAAACAATAAACAGTAAATATATGCAGAAAACGCTAAATTTCCAATTTAATTAATTTTTTATTCCGCGAAATAATACTCGTTTCGGCTCATCATTTAAGGTAGGATACATTTTTCGTTGCATCGAATCAAATATCGTTTTGATAATCCCCATGCGATTGTACTGCAAGACGTTTAACCCTTGCACTGGAATTGAAAAGTGAAACACTTTTCCATCGCCACTTCAACATTAGCCACAATTTTGTAAAAGGCGACTTTTTCGTGAATACTATTAAAAGCTTAATAAGTAATGTTGTTAAATATATTTGGCATTAATTTTGTAGAAATTCATTGTTCACAATTAAATGAAACTACGTGATGTAGTATTATTTCTACTTTCTTTAAGTTCTTTACCCAAAAATGTTTGCTAAATAATAGAAAATAAAGAATCTTTGCCAATAGCCCATCTGAAGATGTTGTAATACAACGAAACCTAGGTCGTGGTAAAAAACTTAAAGAAAATAGAAATAATACTACATCACGTAGTTTCATTTAATTGTGAAGTAATGCTGTCTTTTTATCACAGTACATTTTACACGAGGAATAAAAATAAAACAAGTCCGATTGTGTGGTGGCGTGTCGAATTAAACTGGAAATGACGAATCTTAAGGATTGTATTAGATTACATCTAAAATCTTTAATTTAGTAATATCTTTAAACAAATTTAATCTTTAAAGCAATAAAAACAATATTTTCTGTATTTATTTGTATTAATGTGTAAAAAAATGTGTAAATATTCCTTAAATAAAATATAAATCAAATTATTACAGTTCAAGTGATAATAAATGAAAATTACCCAACTTTATATGACTTGATTCAAATAAAAAAAAGAAAAGTATTTTTAAAAGGACAATTATATTTGCTTTTTAAATTTTCGTGTACGTTTACTAATACTTTATATATACATTTGCGTATGAACAGTCATTTTCCTATTAATACAAATTAGACCATGGCAATACCTACTTATCTACTCCGAGTTTTACGTACCTACGTACTTACTTACGTCTGATATTAAAATAATAGCAGATAAGTATATCAGGTACAGAGACATCTATTGAAATCATCCGCATTTAGAAAAGCCTATACGGTGTACTAATTAAGACATTGTTCTCATGTCAAGCTGGTTCTTAGAAACGGAGTTCCTGGAATTATTTTCCTCTTCGGTGACCGTCGCTGAAAGCCCATG
Source organism: Druceiella hillmani (assembly GCA_039881145.1). NCBI lineage: Eukaryota > Metazoa > Arthropoda > Insecta > Lepidoptera > Hepialidae > Druceiella > Druceiella hillmani. Next base: position 35,002,945 of record JAYKKI010000002.1, on the reverse strand, counting down.
GCCAAACAAAGGAAGGTGGCATTTAATGGCTCACGTGTTATGTAAGTGTAGTGGGGAAACAATTCTAATTTGCAGGATGGGCAATTCATATGTTTTTTTTCAGAATTTATCCTGTAAGATAAAGTTTGTGAAAAATGTCACTCGTGCTTTTCAGATATATGTAACCTAAGTTGTATTTAGAATGTCGTATTATTTATAATTTTAAGTTCAAAAATATTCTAATTTAAAAGTGTAAAAAAAGTCAAACTATTAAATCAGTTATTCAGGATCAATTATTCCTTTTTTCATTACACACATTTAATTAAATCACAAAGCAGGAAAAAGTTAATTATAATTAAGTTTTTCGTAGTTAACGAGGTTAAGGATTTTGCGACGTCGACGACGAGTCCGTTGCTTTATAGCTACCGTAAATACATGATTCAGATCAAATATCATGACTAATGTCATGCTGTCAAAGTTTTATTACAGAATATGTGTTGTATACATCAAATATTTATGTATTACCATTATGATAAGGAGTGGTATATTTAACTTATTTCTCAAGGCATTATAGAAAACTAAAGGTGTGGATACTAGAAAGATGAGCACAATATCAATAAATAGAGCATCGCTTTAGAAAACTATATAAAATGGTTCCCAATGTACAGTTACTCAACTTAACTGCAAGCTTATCGGTTGGAACTGTCGAATCGTTGACAGTATATGAAAATTAAAATTATGTTAATAAACTCCTCCTAACTAAAATCTACAAACTTTCGGACTTAGTTTTTCACTGGACAAATCCATTATCTTTCATTTTAACTTCCGAACGGTATAAATTATATCTCGTAACAACCTAATTTACATACACTACTAGTCAAAATTGACTTCTGGCATTGCCAATCGAAATCAAGTCTCGGTGTTTGTATTCAAACTTATCTTAGTTGCCAATAAAGCTATAAAATTGAATAAGTTGTTCGCTTTCCGATACAAACGTTGTTCTACATCAAGTTTGCTCACTAAATAATAACTCATAAATGGGCAACGCTGATTTGATTATTGATCTGAACGATTTTTATATTTTTTTATATTTAAAAAATCTGGTACCAATTGATTTAATATAGATAGTTATAGATTCGGCGGTCGACACCTGCTCACTTCTATCGGAGAAGGTCGGTGGTTGACTATTCATTTACCGTACAAGTCAAAAGATCCGAGTTGCCAACTAAATGTCTCTCATCACAGTCAGAGAGCCGCGAATCGTATTTTCAATCCTTTTCTGGAGCGTGTTTTAAGTTGTAAAGTTCAGATTGGCTAGAGTTAGCAGGGTCGTTTCGATTTTTTATAGCACCGATCTGCCTATGATGTGTACGTTACGGTTTTGAAAATCATCTCAATAATCACTATTACCGAGCCGATTATTTTCGGCCGTTTGCTTTGCGCGTTATTCATAAATCACTAGTATTAAGCCATCCAAATGGAGCTGAAGCTACTGTACGGAGAGAAATGGTGGTATCCACCAATCAGACAAAATTTAAAGGGAAGGAGCGGTAATAAAATTAGTTTTTAACCTAAATATTTCTTAGGTAACATATGTAAACATTCAAATGTTTTAACATATTTGTATATTATCAGAAGTATTATTAAGAATGCATCTAAAATTAGAGAAAAAAGTAAATTCATTGAGAAATACGCAAATTTTTATATATTTCTCAGCTTATTTATACCGCTTGCATGGTTTGCAGAATTAATTGTTTTGCGGTTGATAACAATTACTAACATTTTTGTACCATTTTATTGATAAGTATCCATTTAAGGAAATGGAAAAAAAGTTAGAGAAAATGCCAATCTTAGTGTGTTTCTCCACTCTATCATACCCCATAGTAGTCTCGTTTATTGCATTAACGGTTTATTACATGGTAATTACCGACATTTTTTATAAATGTTTGTTTGTATAACGTTTTTATGAATATTTGTCTGTTACGTTATTATTATAGAGACGTTTTAAAATGCAAAAAGTTGACATATTAGGGAACATGCCAATTTCAATGGGTTTCGCCACTTATTTATACCGCACAAAAGAGTTAAGTTTACATTATTTTTTAATAGTGAATTGTTAATTAAACAGATATTTGTGAACGAAAAGAAGTATTGTTAGAAGTATTGTTTCTCCGCTTATTTATATGGCATAAAAGAGTTTCACTTATGTCATTAACGGTTTATTGCTTGTGGCAATTACCGACGTTTTTTAAGAAATATTTATCTATTATTTTATAAATTACTAGATGAGGGAACTTTTTTCTACTTTATATGTCTAGTTAACAATATTGCTATGTGGAATTAACCGTTTATGATATAAACGAAATTCTTTTATGGAGTATAAATGATTAAAAGAAAGATATTAAAATTGGGCTGTTCTCTAATCTAGTGACTCTTTTTCCATTGTTGGATACCTATTTAAAAATAATGTAATAGACAAATATGTATAACAAAAGATATGAATGTCAGTGTATCTTTAGAATTATCTTTAGAATGTTTGAATTAAAATTAATTTTAGTAGGCACCGGGCGTTCATTCAAATTTTCATCCATATGCATGATATTTAAGAATATAAAAAGTTACTATGTTGTTGCCATCCAGAGAGGTACATAATATTGAATCTAATTGAGCGCGGCACCATTACATGTAAACAATAATAAATAAATTGTAAAAATATTAAAAAATATAGGCACAGATTTTAAATTTATTTCACTTTATTTTATTATTCAGACTTCAATATAAACGGAAGATGTGAACTGCTTAAACTTATTAATGGAATAGAAAGCTTGAGATGAAGATATTTTGTTTGATTTGAAATGATTTACAATAAAAATGTATTTAGATATCCAATAAACACAGAAACAGATTCAAGAGAAACAAACACAGATATCTTGCTAGCAGAAATTGATTTTCGCTATTGATATCGTAGATTTTAATGTTCTATTAAAAAACGGAGTGTAGATTAAATTTACTTACTAAATAAATACATTATGGAAAATTAAAACTTCGTATTAATGGTTTTTTTGAAAATATTTTTGTTAGATTTAAAACATTTTACAAGATGGTAAAAATTTTAAAAAATTTCAGCAATAATATTTTCTATATTCATATATCATACGAGATAACCTTATTGAAGAATACAGGCTTATGATTAAGTTATTGAATAATGAAATAATTCATCAAAATTGTGAACTTAACAAACTGCTAATTACTACTAACCTTTTTATTATGGTGCGTATTCTAAAAATAAAACAGATATGTAAAGCAAAGAATTTAGGAAAAAAGTTAAATCGCCCTAAATAACATATTAAAATGTGTTATAAGCGTGTGAGCATGTAACTTAAGTCATTATTTATATGTGTTCATGAAAAAACTGCAAAATTGGGAATATTTTTAATAATTATTTTAATTTATTTACTTTATCTTTATATATATATATATATATATATATATATGTAATTAGTTAAGATCGAACCATCAAAATGTCTTATTTCTATTTAAAGTTAATTTAATTGCCCTTTTCAAATTCATAAATGATTTTAATTTGTTAATGATTTTTCTTTGAATTTGTCTTATTAGCGCATACTGTATTTAAGTTTGTCAAGTTTAAAGTATCAACTATCCTGAACAGACAAATGTGGCTCCATTTCATTAAATTATAAAAACGAGCATAGAAGATAATTGTTTTATATAAGCCGTTGTCATTTCCCACATAGCATTCTTAAATTTAATTCCTAAAAAAGGCAGAGGCATAGCTGTCAATAAGGAATTTGCTATTGAAATACAAATTAACTATTTACAATTTCATCCTGACTTAAATATAATTATTACAAAAAAAAGTGTAATAATCTATTTTCTAGCCATATTTCTGACGTCAAATTTCAGCTTCAATTTTCTATTAAATCGTTATGTTATTGAGTGTTTTACACCAAAGAGCATTATCAACTGTAGACTGATAGAAATAAGAATTTGTATAGCTAGAATACAAAAATAAATTTAAGATATTAATTTTTTTAACTTTGGAACATAAATCAATCCTTCGCCATAAGTGATGACCATGCACACTTTTCTATGAGCGGAAAACCTTATTTTCAATAAATGAGATGAAAAATAAAAAATAAAATATATCGTATTACTTCCCCTTTGTCTACTCTCACTAAATAGGAGAGTATATAAATAAATATCTAATTACATTACTATCTAGTTGTAAGTAGATAAGAAGCTAAACGAGTCACCGAATTTCATGAGACTAACCTAAATGTGTTGTAAAGAACCATCACATTTACTTTAGCAACAGAACCTTACTAAAATTTGAAAACGTAAGTTTCTACGGTCTTAAACACAGATTCTGAAGTTTCAAAACTTAAATTTAAGCCAGAAAAGGTAATGTGAGAAAAGTTGTGTTTTTAAAATAAAAAGCATATACAATTAATTTAAATACATTGGCACATACTTAATACCTAATAGTCATTTTGGATATATTCTTATATAATGAAATTTTCCCTTAAAGTTATAACATGCTATACAGGAAGTATATTTTAATTCTTATTTTTCACTACGACCTTGGGTGACAGATGCTATAGCAATTTTCTTTCCGTTATTGTAATGTGATTTTAATTTTTCAATACAAAAACATTTTATAAATATTACTACATAAGTATTTCATTCATGTTTATCATATTATTATACATTTAATTATTTTGAAAGCTACTATTTTCAGTTTTTAAAGAAATAATCTTTTCACATGAAAAGAAAGAATGACGTCAGTGAGGGCTCCCAGCCAAATATTAAAATGTAGCGAAATTTCTAGTACTCATTATTGAAAATAGTGGGAGTATTGGAATTACTAGATTTCGTATGAATATATTTTACAACCCATTGAAAAGCCTTTAAGAACTGTTTTGTGCACTTTTGAGTTTTCCGACGTCATACTACCAGAATATGCGCATTTTAAAATTTTCATTATTTTTATTAAATTATATCCTCATAAAATTTTAGTGCAAAGTTTAATAAGTAAAAAAATGTCTTCTAGTAATCTAACCCCAGATTAAATAACAACCTTTAATTCGTATGATGATTAAATATTGAATACTTTAATTATATTGAGAAAATCATGGCAAAGGAAACTTTTCATATTTCCCTTTTTTTCCACGCCATTATAAAAATTATAGAAAAATTCAAAAAACTATCTACAACTCAATTAGAAATGAATATAAGGAAGATTGCTTGAGATGTTATATATGTTATTAATGCTTGTTTAAGGTAACACGCATTTTGAAAACTCACATTCATAAGCAATTTAATATTAACATGATTTATGAAGTTTCCAATTTTAGGAATCAAAAAATGTGAATTATGATATCCAAGGTATGTACGTAAAAAGTTATTATCATAAAAAAGTACATACAGAGGTGGAGAATACGTTAATACACGAAAATCGGTAATAATAAAAGACCACTAATGATAAATATTTAATGTCATAAGATATATTTAATGCGGGTTTTTCTTTTTTTAAATATGATGCAAATATCTGACACATTTATGAAAAACAGGTGCAGTATATTCGAGAAGTATTTTTAATATTAGATATGCTAGACTTAAACATATGTTTTAGTAATAGAAATTTTTAAAAAATTCTATAACATTTAGAATAAATATTAACAATGGAATAAAAATTATTTTAAAGGCATTTTAGACAGTTATGTTTTCAATTTTAAATACTGCCCTCTAAGCATTCTCATAAAATTGTATATGTATATTATATTACTTTTAATTTAGTTAAATACTTACGGCGGAAACATAACAAATATATTTTTCTTTTATGTAGAGTTTAAAATTTTTCAGTGTGAGAGATTGAAAAGGAAATTATCACATTTAAATAAAATAAGCGTAGTATGATAATTAATAAACAGTACTACGAAGCTGACAAATATATTATAATACGAAGAACTTGGTCTTTTAATAGTACATTTAATGTGAGTGATATTATATCTTTCCGAGATAGCAATTGTTTTCGCAGAGCAAGACAGAACACGTTCGTATCAGCTATAATGTATCACACTTTCGTACCTTGACCAGGGACAGCATAAGACTAGATAACATTCCATAAAAATCCGTTAAGAATTAGAGCCTTTAATAATCAAATGAGAGAGGAGAGGGGAGAGAGATATCGATCTACTGCCGTCATGAGTTGGCGATCAGCCCTGTGTCAAGTATCATCCTCATGAAAATGGGTGTTGGTATAGATTTAAAGAAACATTGAAATACTGAAGACGATTACGACTAAATTGTGCGGCCAATAGCCGCACGAGCTGCGAAACTCCCCCACCAGTATTTATTTAAATACCTGTTTTATATCAAGTGCTTTTCGATATATATATATATATATATATATGTATGTGTATACATATATATATATATATATATATATATATATATATATAACACTACGAAGCAACGAGTCCTGTCGACCATAGCAAGGCGTGTCGCGGCCATAAAAACAGCGTTTGGTATTTATATATACACCCTAATATTATATAGAGAGATTATAGATTTATATCTAAAAAAAATTTGATTACGTAATTTTTTAAATCAGTAACAAATTCCTATAAATCAACGTATGACTTAAGTCTACCCCACAGATAATTGTTAAAAAAAATCTTGATGGCATTAATAAAATTGTTTTTTTTTTTAGTTTTTTGTACAAGCCTTATTTTTAATAAATTGTTTACCTCTCTTCAATTTGCTTGCTTTGCAAATTGAAGAGAGGTATGCACTCGTTTAATCCTAATATTGTTCTCGTATATACACTATTGTTAATGCGACAAGAGATACATGAACATTTCACTTCCGTGCTAATCACTGGTTTTAAGATCTAATCATAGAATCTTTTTAGCTACCAAAGATAATTTCGGTTTTCTCTTTCATAATTCTTATTCAGGTAGTAGGAAAACTCGAAGAGGCTAAAACATACATAAGACGGGTGATCTACTCATACATTTGAGAACCCTTTTAGTGAAGTGTACGTTCCATAAATGTGTGTAAGGGATGCTGCGCGGAGAAGCGGGTGATTTTATTATGCCGGAAGTACATTTCATCCCGGTGCCTATGAAAATTTTCCTTCTTCGTCTCGAGCCTGCAGAGAGAAAGCGTTGAAAGCAACCGAAGTGTATAAGAGCTTTTTCCTAAATATTAAGTGTTAGCGACTTGAAAGTGCTGCGAATGAACCAGGCACTGGATCACGAGTAGCGTTGATTTCGTTTTACAAATTCGTTTTGTGATATGATATAATACCAACAGTGTTTCTCAAATTATACGTCGTAGTGTGTTAAAAGGTTATTGTGTTGAAGTAAAAGTTCTTTAGATGGACTTGAGTATAACACAGATTTTTTTCGGACGGAAATAAATTTCAGTATAATTTGTAGTTTGTTTACGCAGTTTCATGTATTTGAAAGTTTCGACCGACTTAGAGAATTTGGTGAGTATATAATATATTTTATATACACATATATACTTTATTAATTTATTTCTATTCTTATATATTTAATTTATTTCTATTCTATTTTTATAAAATTCAATACTAATAATTATTTTGTTTGAAAATTTATGTTAGCAAGTTGGACTCTTATAAATATAGTAATTATTCGAAATGAGATTTCGAAACGAAAAATGGAACTGCCTAATGAACGATACTAAAACAATTGTGATTTAAGATATTTACTATCGGTAGTTTTTACTTTATAAAATAACTACACCATCGACAACATAATACCTGATAAAACCATCAAATAAATGTTACTTCAACTACGGGTAACAGTTACTCACACCCATTTACTTTTTTTTTTAAATATTAGGAGGGTTTAATATAATAAAATTGGTGGTACTTTTGTAAAAATACCATTATTCGAGATGAAAATTTTGTACTCTTTACACGTGAAATCTTCTTCAATATAATAGAAAAAACTTTAGACTTTATTGAAATTACTCCTTAATTTCGATTTTGTTATTAATATTACCCGTTTTATATGCCGCTTATCATAATGCAGCACGTGTCGTATTATACTCTAATTAACAAAAATGGATAATAAATTATTTTCACGTTCACTTTTTTTCGTAGTATTACTTTTTTTCTTAATAACTAATCACATAATTTTCTGAGCAATCTGTTTCGTTCAAACTATTTACATTAAATATATTTTTAAGTGTGACATTTTACACAGGCACGTTAATGCTTTTATTAAAACCTATGGTTTATTATTTTAGTTTAAATATCCAAGTATTTCCAGCGAATTTAACAAGCTCTGAAACTTAACACACGTTGAGTATTTCGTTTAGAATTTTTTCAACTAAAAATATAGTAATTAATAACCCCGAAGTTCCTTACATTCATAATAGAAAATATTTTTATGGCTTTCCTCTACAAGGAGGTAGAAATTAGGACAAACTTGTACATTGTCATTGAACAGGATATAAATAGGTAGTAATATTTGTATTTCTTGAGCAGTATAATTCCTAGAGTGTTTTTCTCATCGTAGGACTCATATTTCCTATCATATCATATCTACCTTTTATCATAAGTAATTTTACACGGTAATCCTGTTAACGTAAAGACATAGTCTTATTATTCCTAGGACAGGAAAAATAATAGTTTTGTATAATCAACTACTCAGAACTGTGTGAAGCCAAAGTCAATGTAATCCACCGCCCTATTTTAGATTTAAATCAATAACGTACAGAGCCCATGATTTCAATGGAAATTTATAAAAAAACTATATATTAAATTTGATATATTAGGCATACGAATTTAGGTAAATGTAGTCTGCAGTTTGAATGAGATAGGTCTCCTTAATATAATAAAAATTTCAATCAAAACACATAAATTCCTCTGTGATGAATACGACACGTTATTATTTAAAGTTGAGGCCATTTTTAGAATTCTTAGTCACAAGCGTACTCTGTGTTCTAATTTTAATTTAATTTTCTTTAACGAAATCGCTTTCCTAATTACTTGTTTTTTCATCTCATTCCTTGTCGCACTCTTTTATTCGTTTCTTCATTTATTGAATAATTCATAATAAACGCTTGATATATTCAATAGTAGATCTACACATTTGGAAATTAATTTGTATTTTTAATTATCTATATATTTTTGCATAAAGAAATATTGAGTAGAGAGATGCTTTTTTTAATCACCAATAGCATAAACTGTTTTATGTATATCAACAAAATCTGAAGAAATGTTAACTTATAAAACAAATGATAAAAAAACTTCTTTATTATTTATAACATAAATAATATTAAACCAATCGACTACTAATTTTATATGTAACAAATTGTTTATGTAATACTATAGTTTGTGACTCATGGTTTAATTTTTTTTTTCAATATCGTAAAAGAAACCTATTTAAAATGAAAACAGAAACCAAGTATTAGATAACTCTCGCTAAAATCTCACGTAATGCAAATTAATGTGGTTTTAATTTTTTTGTAACTTCAATTCGGTGGTTAAATTTTTAGCACTTTCGTCAAATGCGCTAAAAATTTAACGATCGAGTTAAAGTTACAAAAAAATTAAAACAATATAAATTTGTATTACTTCCTTTCGAGCGAAATAGCGTTTATGAAATAAAATGATACTATGATACCAAAAATTATATTTCAAATTTTAATAAATATGGCGCGGATATAATTAAAATGATTTTTCTTTATGAAAATATGAAAAAAATAATATTTGAAATATGGAATATATTCTATACAAATACAAAAATTAAAAATTGTCCTTAAACTTATAAAGGCTCTGTTTTTAGAAGTTTGTCCACGTTGATTGTAACGTAACAAATTAATGGAGATCGTAAAATGTTACGTAAGTATTAAATAATACAAGTGATATTATTTATTTTTACAATTTAAATTTGTAAGTTTAATGTTTTTTGTACATATTTATTTAATTCGCCCACGCAAATATAGCGTTAATTTTTTTGTGTTTTTATTGGTCGAACCTAAATATGTATAACTGGGATATGTACTGATTTGAAAATGTGTTTGATTTAAGTGAAGAAGAAATAAATTAATTAAGAAAAATAAATACATTTATTGCCCTTGTAATTAATATCATTATTGGAGAAAATGAGGAACTATAGGTTGAATTAAAATCGGTGGTATACAAGTGTGAAAAAAATGAAGATTATTTTCTTTTTCGGAAGGCTTTTCTTTATAATCTCGTCTCGGTATACAAAATCATCATTCATTCGGCTTCTTTGCTGGCTGAGTTACCATGCTAAATAAAACAGTGTACATATGCGAAGCGGCGAGTACAATTCTAATTAAATACTAGGATTATTTAGTTGTATTTCCAATATGGAATACCGTATTTTAGCGTTAGTAATAGAATATAGTGGACGAGAATTAACCTAACTGATATAATTTATATCGCAGGGCAGACGATACAATATAAAGCCAAATTCCAGAGTATGAATATAAAATGACTATTCTGCAAATTTTTAATATTATAAATTCATTTGCAGTACTAGAACCAACACTGTATACATATATAACTAAAGGAACCTTTACAAGTGCAAACAGCGCCTTTGAGGTGATTTCCGTAAGTCAAGTTTATTTTCTAAATTATGTCTCATTAGCGAACCTCGGCAGAACTCAGCAAGATCAAAAGATGGTAGAATTTAAAGAAACGTCTAGTTATTTCTCATTTCACCCTCATATTTTAATTTTTTGCTGGTGTGAAGGGGCATTTCTCTTAGGAAGTTATTTTTACTGCACGAATGAAATAATTTTGTGTATTACATAGTTGAGAAGATCTTATTCTTAGTATATCGTTCCTCGTATTCGTAACCTTACCAACTAAAATTAAATTATTTTAGAACTCCCTATTTTTTATAATGTATTTTATTGGTGACCACCTAAGTTTTACGTCAAAATTTTTTCTTTGTGTTTTTATTAAATTATACACTAATTAATTTATTAATGTACATTTTAGTATTATTTCGCTATCATAATTTAAGCTCAAAAATTATTTTACACAAATATTTTCATATTTGGTAGCTTTATCAATACTCACCTTATGAAATATTATTAGTAAGTCATCCAGCTTTCCATGTAGATCTCCACATATAGTTATCTGCGATGATATTGACGTTGTGGTCAGGTTTATATTCGGTATCATCTTCAGCTTAGTGGCTACCTCTTTCAGTATCATGGCAACATATCGTGGATGAAGACGGTGCTACAATAATGATAACGAAATGTTAACGAAGAAACCCTAAGTTTCTAAAAAAAAATAATAAATGCTTTTTTACAAATTGTTTACAGAAAGGAAGTAAAGTGGTATGAAAATGAAATTTATCTACATTAAAGTGTTTAGGTAATTTTGTTTGAGACCAAAATTACCAATTCATTAAACCTAATAAGCTTAATAGCAAGTGCATAAAAGCTGACTAAGAAAGTAACAATTCCCATTTTTTTCGTAAATATTTTGAAATATTTACATTTTTCTCCCCTAAATGAAACTACATGATCTAGTATAATTTCTACTGTATTTAAATTATTTTAGGTTTCATTATATGACATCTCCTAGTGGAAAATTTGTAAAAATTGACTCTTAGAAACTTTCAACAGCATTTAAATATTACACAAAACAATAGCGGAAGCGGAGTTTGCGCGGGTTTTACGTTAGTGAGTTTATGATAGAAGAGCGGTGTAATTTTTATTTTATTTTCGAAAGTTATACCATATATAAGTATTTTAGTGAGAGTAATAAGTTTATTTGATGTTATTTTCTGAGATTATACAATGTAAATATTGCGGTGCATGAAATAAATTAAATGGATGTTATTCTTAGTAATATATTTATACGATAGCAAGGATATCTAGTGATTACAACAAAGTTATACGAATAGTTATACATATTTACCATTCTTTTTTCTTTTGTAATGTGTTTCCTGAAATATGTAGTCGGGCTGAAGCAATTTGAAGTGCACTCCAATATCAATGTTGTCACTACATTATGTTTATGACATATTAAGTATGGGTGATGATATTGTATTGAGTTGTTCATTTAATATATTAACGTTTATGTCTATTTATTTAAAATATTTGTGGGATGTTGAGATTATTGCCTTTTGTCTTTATTTGTTATATATAGGGAGCATTGTCGGTATAAGAGTAATTGTTTATTTCAATGAGAGAGTAGTTGTTATTTTTCGTGTACAAATTTCATTCCATTTATAATTACGAGTTCATCATTTATCTGATGAAAACATTATACTTTAAGATGCATATGAAATATGTAAAATAATTTTAGAGAATATGATTTCAACGAAAGTTCCCCTATTTGATGCTGTTAGTTACAATATTCCTTTAATCTCAGATTATGTAAGTTTGTATGAAAAGCAGATCATTGTGCCAAAATGAAATTGAATTTTTTAAAGTAGGTATAGAAATTCAATTCAATTTGGTTAGAAATGTGATGAATGCCTTTGAGATATTAGATGATGATATATAAATATATCTTAATTTTCACTTCCGCAATCATCCACTACTACCCATAAAATCTGGTATCAAAATAAGCATTCTTTTTTCCTTTATCACGTAATTTTATACCACCGAATCGAATAAAAAACTTGCTCCTACTGCCACATTACGAGAAAGTGCGACTTAGATAAAATGTGGTGAAAATTTTGTATTTCGCATACTGGTTTATATTATTTATAAAAAACGTGGAGGTTATTATGAAAACTTAGCGGAGAAAGCTTTAGTCATTGTTTAATTTCAGCCAGTATTGTACAAAATTGACACCAAACAGCACCGCCTTTTTGTGACCGTCTTCTTTATACATTTCTATTATAACTAAGATGATTACCAGATAAAATACATCATAAAAGTAATTGTTTGTAGATCTTACAAATTATCCGTAACAGATAATCACAAACAGTTCATAATATACAATATAATTATATTATAAAGAAAAAGTGAGTTAGATTTTATTTTATTTGGTTTTCACGCTTTAAACGCCAATGATCATCGTTAAATTTTGAATGCATACAGTTTCTGTTATGAAATTGAAAAATTAAGTACATTTAATTTCGTAACATATTTGATTTCAGCGTCTTATTAAAGTAATTTCTTCATTTTTATGCATTACAAACTGCTTAGCCCTTTTCTGTCCTAAGAAAAAATATTTTCACTAACACGTTATTTTACAATAACCAATTTACCTTTTCATCGCGATCTAAACCGTGGGTCAAAGATGATGGAACAGAGGAAATAAAAAACTCAACCAATGTTCATTTTAGTTAATGAGAATCCACAAATTTATTATGGAAACTCCAATGCGGAAATCAAAGATAGCGCAATTAATTTAATATCGCTAATGAAATTACAAAATCGTAATGAACTTTTTGTGTGAGTATGACGTTTTAGGTAGATATTTTAAATCAATTTTTTTAGAATATTAATCACTGTGTTTAATTTTTCGAGTGTAGTTTTATTTTTATGTCAATACCAAGTTTTAGGGAGACATTTTGTATCATTAGTCTTGAAATAAAAAAGGTAGCACTGCGATTACAATATCCTTTTTGAGTTTTATTTTTTTAAGCTATCTCTTAGCCATGTTCTACCTGTCTTATAGGGAATGGCCTCTAGCCAAGGTATGAAGCAAAGATTAACTATTTTTCTTTAATAACATATTCCAATTCTCTGAAACGATCCTTATCTTTTATTATGTTACTTGTATGAGAACGCATTTTCAATTTTGTTTAAATAACAGACTGTGATTTAATGGACCAATTTAACATTTCACATCAAATTCTAGGACATAAATAAAATCAAATTTAAATGAAGACAAACCAACATCAATTTAAGAAGGCTTCCTATATCTTATACAATATTTGTATATTAATCTTTACTTAAAATTACGTACATTGGAGTTAGTGAAATATATAGAATTATAATTTATGTTAAATATATATGTTCTCAGCAAAATAGAGATAGCGTTTTTCACTGAGCTTCGGTTGCTCTCCTAAATTGCTTCCTTCCTTTAAAGCTTTAGCGAAAGCTTATTGATGGGAATTGTAAATATATTCTCAAGATTTTATTGTACAAAAATTAATATATTATTTCAAATTGGAAGAAATAAATTGACTCTGTCTTATTGAAATTAGAGTAAAAATAAATTGGATGGAAAACATAGGGACGGAAACATTTAATTGGTTGCGGTAGTTTTTTAGAAATTATCTTTTAAGAATCGAAATCAGTCTGTTCGAAACAAATTATTTCTATTAACTTATTTTGTAACACAGAAATCAATATTGTCTTTTTCCAACCATTTTGATTCGGTCCATCTTATTTCTCTGATTTTCTGATCCCGTACCAACATTAGTATTGTTGATGCATTTTAATATTTATTCTTTGCCACTTTCTCATTGCAATTTTAATTAAACATCACGATCGGTCATAAATCTAATTTAATTATTAGAATTTTCAGAAAAGAAGAAACCCTTATAACCATTATATTCACTGTACGTTTATCCTTGTAGTAAATCATTATAGTTTTATTATTTTTCATATGCGGGCTTGAAAATTTGCAAATATATATTTTGTATGGAGATATGAATTAACAGTTGAATAGATGCAAATGTAATAAAATATTTACCTTCCATTAAGTGTCACATAAGTGCAACTTTTATACGTAACTTATAAATTGTGACACCAATTAGAAAGGTATTTTAAAATCAAATTAAATTTTAATTTAACATTTTACGTTTCTAAATCCCGTTTGCAAAATAATAAGCTTTATAGCCTAACCTAACCTAACCTAACCTGTAATGGGTTCAGCTCTCTTCTCTAATTTTTCCACTATAATTTTAATATCTGAAAAGTTCTAAATATCAGCTTTTAACTCGAACTTTCAACCATAATTATTTTAGTTAATTTAAATCAAAAGTTTTAAGAGATACAGTCACCCATAAAACAAGCGAGTGTTTTATGGTAGACTATATCTCTTGAAACTTTATATCCTTTATTTAAAAAAACGTAGAATCCTACTTTTATCATCAGACCGCTTTTTATTTATTACTTCTGTATCGTTGATCTGTATTTAGATAAAAAAATACTTATTACGTAAAATTAACAAATTTCCGTTTGACGATTTTTCAAAAATACCGTTTATATGGTGTTATAAATATACTATGAACTGCAGTCGTCTTTCTCGTCGTCGTCGTCGTCGTCTCAAATAATGTACATAAACTTTGTTACGGTACAAATAAAAGATATAAACAAATGAATGAGTAGATACCGTATCAATCCTTCAACGCCATATTATTTTTTAATCGAATTATATTAAAACTATTATTTTTTCACAACATCTACTTGCTTTCTATTTTTTATGTTTATCAGCAATATTGCGGTAATTTGCCTAGTAGTAATATTATTGTAAAACTATACTTAAATCAAGTGATTAAATGTTATAAATGATAAGCTAACATATCAGACAATATCTACCCATTAAATATACTAAAATGTTAAAACTGGCCTATATGCATTAAACATATTTATGGAAAACTGATTTAAGGGAAAATAGTAAAAGTAACAATACACAAACTTCGTTTTTAAATTGTCTTTGTCCATCTGCTTGTTGAACACTCATCACGTAAATCTGCTAACTCAATTTAGATAGTTTTTTTTATTTTATCGGAATTAGTTTTAATTTTATCAAAATCGGTTCACTCAATTAAACGTTAGACGAATTTAACATTTTTAAAAATTGATTTATATTTATTTAGCTCAGATTCACTACAAACAAATTAGTGCCTATCTACTCGACGGGTAGTAATTACATAAACGTAGCATTTCAAAATAAATCAATAGATGACGCTCTGGGTATTTTTTATTTCAAAATGAAATCTTTCAACCGGACATATAGTAATTAAATGAGCATAGCTAGAGGTGAAGTGTGGAGCGATGCCGGAGGGATACGTTCTTAAGTAAGCAACTCGAATGCGGGCAGACGCATGACGACAGATGATGTTGCCGGGCGTCTTCCTCACGTAAAACTTTTCATCGTTGTACATATTCGTTATAAGCTTACTTTTTTCCCCCAATTTATGAAAAAATTTGAACCATTATAATTATTTGTAATTTAATTATTTTGGTAGGTTTAGTACTAGGATGTATAAATCATAATGATACGTACTACTTTGTCCTTACTTGTAATAAAACTATTTAATTGGCATATTGAATGTATTTACGAAAAATATTTAGGTCACATAACATAAATTATATAACTCAAAATATTGTTTTCGGAATGTTTCTTATCTTTTAAGTCAAAATATAATGCATTTTATCGCAATTTATCAATTTAAACAAAATATGTGTCAATTCGAAAAAATTATAAGGCTAAGAAACTAGACTTAAAATAATGTAAGTTAACTTATGTAAATTCATATTAAAATAAATTGAATTATCTTACAATTAACTTAATACTGTAATAATATTGATAATATTTGGCGTTAATTTTGTAGAAATTCATTATTAACTACGTGATGTAGTATTATTTCTACTTTCTTTAAGCTCTTTACCACGACCTAGGTTTCGTTGCATTACAACATCTTCAGGTGGGTTATTAGCAAATATGTAATACACCGAAACATAGGTCGTGGTAAAGAACTTAAAGAAAGTAGAAATAATACCATATTACGTAGTTTAATTTAACTGTAATGATAATACCTAATAATATTTTTTGAAGGTCCACGTGCGAACGAAGTCGTGTGGACGACTAGTTTTGAATATTGCTATTTAATTTTTTTTTCATTCTCTCACAATGATATTAAACCAATTATTTTGGGCACACTACCAAAGTATCCTTAAATACCTTCCTTTGGGCCTTATAAACACAATACAATAGAAAAAGGTTTTTTTATTCTTAAGCTTTATTCTACTCTCGTCAGCTTTGAACAACAAACATATGACTATGTATGTGCACCTCGTCTGTGCATATCACGCCCCAAAATATAAACTTACGATACATATAAGGGCTGTGAGTACTGTTAAAGCATGTAATTCGATTTATTTCCTTGCTAGAGCAGAATATTAATTACAGGGTATAAACTTATTTATTCTTTATAAATACTCTGTTCATTCGCATAATTTTTTCGTGCGTAAAGCAAAACAAGAGTACTCACCATCACTACACTCTAACACACATTTTGATACAAGTTCTTAAAATTAAAAATTCAAACTTTAAAAAAAGTTAAAACTAATAGTAAATCTGATTATATATACTCTATCATTCCTTTTTACCATTCCACACCTTAATAGGAAAATGAAATCCTAATGAGATCACTCATATGTCCGAATATCACAGTTGCCTTTCTCAAAAATGATTCGAAACGCAAAAATTTAATACTTTTTATAAAGCATGTTAACCTTTAGTAGCTAACACAAAAGTTATATTTTAGTAGCTTACACTCAAAAATATTTGTGTAGTAATTTAAGGCAGGGGTATTTTAGTGTACTGCTTGAGCACCGGAAGTCGCAAAGGAATGGTTATAAAAGCATAAAATATTTTTGAAATACGTACTGAGAAAAGTGCAAAAAAATGTGTTCCCACCTCTCCTCTTATCACTGACACTACGAATCTAAAAACTATGAAGAAAAAGAAGGATAGGAAAGCTATAATGATGGTCGTGGATGTCATACTTTATGAGATATTCACGATGATATACATGTCACCAACAATTTCTCATATTAAGTATTATTAAATACTTACTGGGCAATGATGTTCATATTAGACATAAATTTTGGTGAATAAAATAATTTCATTTCAAACCATAAAAGGAAACCTTGATTCTCGAGCCATACTTGCATTCGGTCAGTTTTCATAGGCTAAATTAAAAGTTAATTAAATACAAATGTAGGTATAATTTACATTAATTGTGTAACGCGTCCATTTATATAATGCAGGTGCTTGCTTACTGTTTCCAACTATAACTTTCATGTAATTTAATTTGTACATTTTAAATGAACACTTTTTCTACAATGTTGTGTTAGAAATAATACTGTTTTTAAATATATAAAATAATTCCAAAAATCTAGGTACTAAAAATTTTGTATTCTAATGTAAAAGTTTGGTAAAACTTGATGTTATAAATTTTAAATACTGAGCCAATAAACAAAACGTCCATAAAACGATTGAAACATATGTAGCCCATATTAATTTTTGAGCTCATATCAACTACCAAATAGAACAAAATACATTCCTGGCTGTATTGTTGTATAGGAAAGAATTTAAAGTGGAAAATATGACAAAAAGTATCAAATGAGCCAGTGCCACGACTTCTAGAAATATAAATCGAATTTATAATATTAAAACGCCTTAGCTGCAATTACTAAAAATTATGCACTATTCAACTTCTATCATTATAATGAAATATAAATAAAATTAACTTTTTCTTAAGTTTTTCGTTTGAATCTAAAAAGGATTTGCACATATTGCATATGCGACGAATGAAAAATTTTTCAAAATTTTCGTCTACATGTTGAATAAAAAATGTACTCTTAGATACATACATGATATTTATAATACTTTTTTTAGATTTTTCAAACGATGCATAGGTAAATTCGAGTATTGAAACTATTCTCTTCCTGAAGTATTATTTTTTTCAAGAATTGTTTATTTATTCGTCTTTAACGTATGAGTACATAAGCGAGGTTAATTGGTACATTAGCAACTTCTTCCTTTTTCTATTTCCTATTTTAGAACAAAATTGTAAACCACTTAGGTTTACAATTTTTATTTAAATTGGTGCAGAAGTAAAAAACGAACAAAGTTTGCATTTAATTTTTCTGCAAATGCGTAACAAAAGATTTAAAAAAATTTATTGGGACAATCCCAATAAACATTGTGTTTTATTAAACTCGATCGAATAAAACACGATATAAACTGACAAATGACTTCAATTCTTCAACATTAAAATTCATAAAATATTCATTAAGATTTTCCTTCCGCAACAATCATAAATTTCAAAAATAATTCTTTGGCTCATTCTTTTCAACACAAAACTTTATTAAAACAAAGATCAAATAAGAACGTTCGCCTGTTATCCACAAAAACATCCACTTAAATGATATTAGTTGTACACTATTCCAAGGGAAATTTATAAGGGAAAGTTTGTGAAGAATATCTTTTTCTGCTCCAATATTTCGCCCCTATTTACGTTGAGAGTCGTAACGAGGGTCCGTCCTTGAATTACCAATAACTCCGTTTCGCTCGGCTTTTTCCTGATCCGGTCAATTACTTCGAGTTTTGGGAAGAAAATTTTCGTTGTGATCGTCTAATCTGGTCTAGCGGTTGATTCTTATAAAGTATTTGAGGGTTTACAAAAGTAAATTACAAGTGAAGAAGAAATTTAACATGTTTAAAATGATTTTGCCAGTTTAAATTTAATCGGAAGACAAGCTGTAAATACTTTACTTTTTCAAATAGAATGACATGATTACGGGATTGTGTTAGTTTGGCGTGTATTCACTTCGATCTAATATAAAATAAAGTGGATGACTTTATTATGTAGCCTTTTAGGTACACTTCTGACTCCTATGTTTATTTTTTTAACAACGATTAAAGAACGGTATGAACCTTCATTATTTTTTTGTGTCCCGTACCTCAAAAAGAAAAAAAGAACCCTTATAATAAGATCATTTTAAGACTCTTCTTACTTTAGAGTTAGATCTATGGTTCCTCAGAGTTGTAATAAAATCTAGCTTCTAAGTCAACGCAATCAAGAAGAATCCTAAAAATACAACCATTTATATCGCATATTTTGACATTCACAACTAATTAAGGACCTGTAGTGTACTTCCTCTAAACCTAGAATCATTAAATTTGGCAAAAAGCAAGGTCTCATAGGACAAAGAAAGAAAAGAATCCGAAAATCGTTAATTTGTATTTATATGACAAAAACTATCTTTTTGGATGTGAACCTGTTAAATATACAGTAGGCAATACAGCTATGAAATCATGTTGGTGTCTGTTTATCCGTCTGCGTTTTTTCATGGATTGTTTGATATCATACGATTAAATTTGATGTAATTGTAAAAAGGAGTGCAATAAAATTGGAAAAGAAAACTGTGTGGGAGGTTATTACATGCCGTGGAAAGAAAATCGCCAACTGTTTAACTTTCAAAGAAAAACTAATAAAAGTGTTCATAGGAAAACGTAAGGTTTTTCTAACAATTTGCTTAATGTCTCATAAACATTTTTTAATCACGTCGTTGTTTTAATTACATAAAGGGGGGTTCAGAAAAATAAATAATATTACTAATGACGTCCACACTCAATGAAAATTATGGACATTGCATTATACAAAATATTTTTTTTAATGTACAAATAATTTTTGAAAAATTTTGTTTCATGATTTTAACTACTTATTTGATTTATGATACTTATGTTCCATAATATTTCGTGAAATAAGAGCGATTTATTTTAAATATATTGTTACTCATACATTGTTACTCATACATACTCATTGTTACTCATATCACTTGTTGTAACCTAGGTCTAAATTAGTTACTAATTAGTTACTAACTAGGGTCAAAATTATCACAGTCGGTAACTTCATTGCCAACTTTTCAACCAGTGTAAACAAGACCCTAGCTATCTGTCTGAGTAATATTAAATTCATAAAAATTATTGATATCCCAAGTATTATCAAAGGTACAATTTTAATAGACAATATCTTTAAAAACTTTCTGAATTCTACAAAGATTTAGACTGTAGAATATTATTATACATATCCTATTATTGATGAGATATTAAATATAATAAATACTTGTGATACAAGTAATTTAATATATGTAATTGAACAATTAAATATTGTATAACGGATGAAAGATAATTATTGCATATAATTGTTTGATTAAAAAAACTAGTTTGGAATGTACGAATATATGATTTATTTATTTATTTGTTATTGGCACACAAACAGTTTTGTCACAATTTTAACAATTTATCTCGAGAACACATAATTGTGTAAATATATATATATATATATATATATATATATATTATATATATATATATATATATATATATATATATATATATATATATATATATTTATATATAATTTTCCTGTGATAACACCAAAATCAGTGGACGCAACATGATTCATTTGGTGTTACCATTATCATATAATATCATTACGAATAAGAAACATTTCAATTAATTTCAATAAATGAACAATAATGGAGTTGATCAATAAAATGCATATTAAAATTTTAAGTTAATTCTAGTGAATTAAATAACAATAATGGAATTAATCAATAAAACATAGAGTCAATATTGGTCGTATAGAAAAGTATCCAAATTCAATACAGGTCTGTCCATCTACACTATGTTTGTCTAGTGAATCTTTAATTTTAATTTTATTATATAAATTATTATTTGTGCTAAAGTCACTTAAAATGCCAAACATATCTGACGGTAAGTATTAGTTGTCCTGAAACCAGTCATTTTCTCATGTCTCTGTGCTGAATTCTCAAAATTCTCGGCAAAAGGTTTTAAAAGTAACTAATATACAATTTTTCCGTCAATAGTAATAGTGTAATAATAACTATTCATAAAAGTTAATATTGTATTAAATCAAACAAAAGAAACTCTGAACATTATGATAAATTGTCGAATAACGGTAGGCGTAATTTAAAATTCTAATTTTGAATAATAAGTAAGTACATTTCCGATTAATAGATATAGAAAACACAGTTTATTATGGGTTTTTTCTCCATACTAGTTTCCCATATTTCCTCTTCGCCGATTCTTCTAGCATACAGAGTTTTATCAAGTATACCTCTCAGTGAACCAATTAAATTTGCTTATTGTACCTGTTTTACGATTATCTTTCATTCTTAATTCATCACGTTCGTTAAAATCCAACGAACGATTAAGTGGGGAAGACAGTCGTAAAACAAGGTAGTATCATTACATATTTATGAAATTGTTTTTTTTCTTTCTTGTTTGTTTATCTTTTGAATATTCTTTTGATTTGTTAATTTCGAATTGACGCGACTGAATATGCTTTACGTATCAAATATATAAAACTATGACTATGACTATGATAAATGAAAAAGAAAAGGAAAACAATTAATTAATCGGTATTTACATTTTCTTTAATTTCATTTCATGTTTTATAAAAATTTAAAATTATTATTACATATTAAATTTTTATTTAAATATGCACCTGTGTGCCCTGTTGAAATACTCCTCTAGTTTTGCATATATCTAATATTGAATTTTCAACTCTAATTACGTTCCCCTAATATACTCAAAACAAATCTTTACTACTTCAACAACCACTTAATAAAAATTATTAAGAGGAAAATTGTATCACAGAAATTGTAAGACTTAAACCGAGGTCTTTCTGAACTAAGTAGAAAAGATGTAGTTAAGTTCCTAAAATGCCACCGAAACAGTGATTACGGAAATAATTTCAATAAAATGAAGGCAGCATTGATCCAAGCGACAAGAAACTCATTAAAGTCTCCCATTGAAGCGGCATTTTGTAAATCTCCAACTTAATGCTTTCAATTGTAATTTGGTTATGCGGAGAAACAATTCACCTTGAAAATAAATAAATTCCCTATCAATAAAGAAAGAGAAACATCTACAATTTTAAATGATTTTGCTCGAGAATTGTTACTAAGAACGTCTTTATTTATTAGCAAATATAAATGAAAATAAAACTTCCTGCCAAGGCACTGTTACAAAGAAAGGAAAAATCATAGTGTTTTTAATTATATATTCATAAAATCTAACATATAGTTTTAAAATATACTGAAAGTTATTAGTTCCTAATGTATACATAATTAAATGCAAATTACTGCGAAATTAACCTACTTTTCAAGTGTGACATTTGCGTAAATAAATTTTCCCGAAGTTGGTTCTTTAAGAGTTAAGAAGTATTATAAAATAAATTATGGGTAAGTATTATGATTCAACCTACTTAAGTAGTCACTGTTCTCTGTTGGTACTAAAACAAATACTGTAAACATACAAATATTTTCTAAATATACAATATTTTTATGATATCACAAATTATTCAAAATGTATACAATATTTTTTCTATATTTTATGATATCACAATGAAAAAATATTTTCGTTTATCATAATAATGATAGTGGTTACGTGCTTAAAATAATTTAACTTTTCCAAGAATTTATGATAAAAAGACCTCAAATTCCAATAATACTCTATTCGGATATTAACTACATATAATAAAAATAACACAATCTTAATAAACCCAGCTTACTTACAGCTACTTATTTCAAATAATTTAATTGAAAGTAATTTTTCTTTCATTATAGATGCTAAATCTTCTCGCTATATTCACAAATCGTGTTAAAGAAATAATGTGCGTAAAGTGTAAATAAAAATTTTGAAAAATGCTTTAGTTACAAAAATATTGCCTTTATATATAAACAATTTTACGCAAAACTTGTAGAATAGTTTATTTTAGATGGAAAAGATCTGAACTGTTTTTGGGGCAAACTCTTGTAAAAACTTAATATCTAGCAAAAAAACTTGGTGCGACGACAGTTTAAATTTAAGCTAAAAAACATTATCAACTATTTCTAGTTAAAAAATTTCTATTGTAAAACCATACATTACAGACTTCGATGAAAATATCTGCTGGGCTATAGTTTGATTACTCATAATATCTGAACGTTACTCATAAATTCATATTTTTAAGCTTTAAAGGATATACTAGGCAAAATATATTTGTAAAATACATGCATGCACATTGGGAAATGGTAATTAAATTTATAAAAAGTTTAATAAAAATTCAGTATATCCTTAAATTATATATGTACTCAGAATAAGTTAGTTAAAATTGCCAAATGAAAATTAACTTCCCGCAATTACATTCAGAAAATATTTCTTCATTTGCTTTTCAATATTCTAATACATATTAAGATATTAGGTTAAAAGTTATGGCATTTCTGATGACAAACTAAACAAAGTTAATGTGATAAAGAAATTAAAGAAAGTAGAAATAATACTACATCACATAGTTTCATTTAATTATGAATAATTTTCTTTAATAATATGTTGTTTTAAAATAAAAGTTCATTGTTAATACAGTTGCTAACAAACTTGCCAATTAATTTTAAAAAAACATAAACGTTTTATGTTTATATCCTTTTTTGAAGAATTACCACCTGTGTTTTGCATTTGGAGGTTTTCTTTCATTCTACTTGCTAACCGACTCTCTTGCCATCTTTCATTCTGTGATTTATTTATTTAATTTCTTCATATTATATTGTAGAAATATTCATTTCTTTCTAGAAATAAGAATGAAAATGGACAGTAGAATTGGGATAAACATTAATTTATAAAAACTGAAGATGGAGTTAAAATTTAATATTAGGTTAATTAATAGAGCATTTTGTAAAATGCTCGTGCGATTTGAGAAATACCCACAATATGATAAAAAGCTCTGGTAATATTAAATCGATTGGGTTTATAAATAATATACATATTCTATAGGGCAAAGTAATAGAAATACGTGTTTTATTCAAATATTTTATTACCATAAAAATATAAAATCCAACCTTATCTAACATACTTTAATTTAACTTAAACTAGCCTAACATGACTTAATATAGCCTAACCAAACCTAAACTGACCTAACTTAACCTAACCTAACTAAACCTAACCTAATCTAGCCTAACCTAACCTAACCTAGCCTACTTAGGCCTAACCTAGCCTAATTTAACATAAAATAACACAGATCTAATCTGATTTAATTTAACCTAGCCTAACTTAACCTAAACTAACCAAAGCTAATTTCACCGAACTTAACCTTATATAATCTTACATAATATAACTTAACATAACTTAACATAATATAACCTAACCTAATATAACTTAATCTGGCGTAAACAAACCTAGCATAACCTAACTTGACCTGACCTGATCTAGACCGACCTAACCTCTCCTAATCTAATCTAGCCTAACGTAATCAGACCTGACATACTTAAGCTGACCGAACATAACCTAATCTAACTTAATATAACCTAACCTAACCTTGTTCCTACTGCACACACTGCACCCACATACCTAAATATTTTTAAACTAATCAGATTGCGTTATAGTCTTCTAGCACATATAACAATCCAAAACCTGAGAGTTAAGTTTAAGAAATATCTAAAAATAATACTATTACGACAAAATCATAAAGTTCAAATTCCTAATGTAAGGAAAGTGGGACAAACAAGTATTTCTGTTAAGTAGTTAGCAGTAATACTTGTTTCTTGCTGTATCTTATTGCTATAATATTTTATCAAATGAACCTTGATTTCACAGAGCCTGGTATAGAGAGCGACTAGCTTTCCACCTAATCACCGAATTTACGGCATCCCATATTACACTATAAAGAAATTATTTTAATTAAGCTATGGTCAAATTTTTATAAAACAGGTGGTTAAAAAGTTAGTCCGTGTCATAGTTAAAAGGTTGTATTTTTATTTTACAACACAATAATTATATTGCCTCAAAAAAAATTCAAACCCAAGTGACATTTAAATATGGTCTGATGTATCCTCACCCACCAAGCTGCGGCCATGACTATTTTGTTTTACAACTTAAGAAGGAAAATAAATTGACTAACTCTCAATAATAAAATCAACACGACTAATGCATAAACTTCAATAAGACGGTTTCATTACTCAAATACGTGAACACATTAAGTTGAAAAAAGACTTCCAAGACGACAACATTTCAGTGAAAAAATAAAAACAAGTTCAGCAGACGGACTCGGCGAAATAGCGCAAAACAACATTAAACCGAGACGAATTAGAGTGAAATAAAATAGTTACACACTTAATTCACAGTC
The DNA here is from genome assembly GCA_039881145.1 of Druceiella hillmani. Taxonomy (NCBI): domain Eukaryota; kingdom Metazoa; phylum Arthropoda; class Insecta; order Lepidoptera; family Hepialidae; genus Druceiella; species Druceiella hillmani. The sequence continues at coordinate 34,977,029 of JAYKKI010000002.1, read as the reverse complement.
TCTGGATAAGAGTTGAAGCTATCTTTTGAACCTCGATATTGTGTAAATTCACAATCCAAACATTGCTTTATAAACTGTGTGGTTGAAACTTGCCACGTTAACATTTTTGTAACTTTGCTATATGAGATGAAGTTAAAAAATTATTTTGAACAATGTTAGTCTCAAGACATTAAATTTAATTCTTTTTTCGAACTCAATGTCCTACACTTTTAAACAAAATGCTGCAATGTTCTGCTTTTATTTCAATGTTGTTTTTGTTGATATTTTCATTAAAAAGCTGGTCTCATATTCTTTTCAGATTTTTCAATCATACGCTGAATTATAAAAGGGATGCATCAAATTACCTATTTCGTGTGGTAAAGAATGTTATATTAAAAATGGGGACTATTTTATTCCATACCCCGTAAATAGGTATAAATATATTTACCCATTAAATTTATCCATTATGCTTAAATGGATTCGTTCATACAGCACTTTCACATCAATATAAAGATGTTATTTTACACCATAGAAATCATTTTAAGTTGGAGCATAGCCAATGGCAAGCAACTGTAGGATATGTAAATTTCATAAAGTTTTGAGTTTCTATATTACTTATAAATATATTTGTTTCATATTTGTATAAGTGAAAATAAAAAAATATTATAATTATATATAATTGATTTGGAATAGGAAAGTAATAATTTTTTTACAAAGGTAATTGTATTATGTGAATAAAGAAGCGACGTCTTCTAGTAGAAAATTGGTTAGAGAATAATTTTATTTTAAGACATTCTATACGTATCGAATTTAAATAGAGTAACAACTTACACCTCACGAGAAAAAATAAACGTTGACTAATTAACGAGATATTTCTTCTTTCAAAATTTTTTTTTGTCGCTTATGACATAAGTATTTTTGCTGTAAGAAAATTTTTTGACATTTTTTCTTTTGAACTGCCGCCATTTTGAAATTTTAAGTTTTAATCTTAACACTTTCTGTGTTAAGTTTCATCCCGATCGAAAAAGACACGTGGCTTACAAAGGGTCTACAAATTTTATGTACATATATATATAAAAAATTATTTAATATTTCTTATTCTTACATATATGTACATATAGATAGATAAATACATTTTTATATACATAAACTTTCAAACTGAATCTGAATTTAGCTTCAGAGGACCATAATCGATGATGTATTGAAATTATCTCAAACTTCCATAGTCGAGGTCTTTGCAATATGCGTTTTTTTTTAGAAATACATGGACAAATGACATATATATACAAAAAATTCGTATCGGAGTTGTATTGAATCTTAGTGTAATTCCGTTTATTTTTCATATTTGGCTTAAACCCTCTTTTACTCTTCTGTATCTCAACATTACCATATACGTTTCTAAATTATCGAATTGAGATGTTTATATATATATATATATATATGATATATATAATATATTTATATATACATATATATATATATATATATATATATATATCTCAATATTTAAAAAAAATTAAATAGCGTATTCTTTAAATATATGTGTGTTTTGGTCCAATACACATTATTGGACCAACCAAGTATCAAATGTGAATTCATACTCTAAATTACCTTTAACTTTAATATATTCTGCAATAATATGTTTCAGTTGTAATATTTACATTAGTAATTGTATCACTATTTATATTTAAATACACGTTTTTCTGTTATCGTTTGTTTTTTTTCCTTTGCAAAGAGTGTAAAGTTGCAAAATAAGCACACACACACATTCATAGGTATACATACATACATACATATATATATATATATATATATATATATATATATATGTATATATATATATATATATATATATATATATATGTATATATATATATATATACACAAATTGCTATCTGAATGTTAACCTTCATATTATATTTAAATAATTTCTATTTTGCAGTGTCATTTGTAATATTCACTTTGTGTTACTTAAACAAATAACAAATTATTATTTTATGACACATTTTCCGAAGAGTTTAAACGTCTGTAGAATACTATTTATAACGCGTAATGTCTAAATTTGCTGAATTTTGAACACAGAATTTTGCCATTTCGTAATTCTCTGACAAATAGTTAAATTCTTAAAAGTATCCACAATTAAATGAAAGTACGTGATGTAGTATTATTTCTACTTTCTTTAATTTCTTTACCACGACCTAGGTATCGTTGTATTACAACATCTTCAGGTGAGATATTAGCAAAGATATCAATCTTTGCTAATAGCCCACCTGAAGATGTAATACAACGAAACCTAGGTCGTGGTAAAGAAATTAAAGAAAGTAGAAATAATACTACATCACGTAGTTTCATTTAATTGTGAATAATGAATTTCTACAAAATTAACAATAAAAGGAGACAAGCCGACTAAAAGGGTCTGCGCCTGTTTATTAGGTGCCATTAAGCAATTAATTATATAAAGCTTTTTTAATATTATAAATAACATATGAAATATATAATATGTTTTTAAAACAAAAACCTACAGAATTCAGGAAGTCACAAAAATCTTTGTGCCGGTATTGTTCCCTGCAAAAGTAATGGCAAGGTGAGGAAAATAAAGTAAGAAGCGTGAAGCGTAGTTTATTTCAAAAAAAAGGTTTTATTCTCTTTCCTCAAATAAAATATACTGTTTTAAACACCTGTCCAATTTTATAGGTTTCTTTGCTTAAGACGTCCATGCCTTGAGGAAGGTTATATGTTAAATATAATCAAGCTAATATTCATAAGAGCAGAACACAGAACAGTAATAAAGCTGAAATTTGTTTGTTTGCTATTCTTGTCTGTTCGCTCAAATTTCTGGACCGACATGTCCAATTTTAAAGATTTGTTTGCTTTAAAAAATGTTAAAAAGCCCGACCCTCGAATAAAAATATTGATTACATAACATCACACTGTAATCCATAGGAGTAGAGCAGTAATAAGGCTGAAAAGTTTTTCAGATGCGTCGTTTGTTGGTTTGCGCTAATTTCTGGAACTACCGGCTCAGTTCGGATTTGTGATCACTATGAAACCGTAAGCCTTACTTGGTTAACGAAGAACAATTAAATGACACTTCACATATCTGTACAAATTTGATAAAATATACTTACCTTTTCAAAAAAGATCAATAATTTTCTATTTCAAACAGGAAACATTAACAAAAAAAATTTTCATTTATGACATATATGCGTAATCAGATACAATTTTTTTTCTTCTTGTGAACACATTAGCTGCAGACCGTATTTAATTACGCATCATTGATGCAAAAATGACATTTGATTTTACCAATTTAAGCTGATTACTTCTTTAAAGTTGCTATTGCACTTATCTAAGAATTCAATATATTTCCGGTATACTCAGAAATTTGCTGGCCTTAAAGCACTTTCTGGTAAACAGCTTTTTCTAGATGGCCTTTATCCAGGTATTAATATAATTGCGAAAAAACGCTTACGTATTTTCTTGAGCTAATATTTAAATCACAAATAAACTCATATTAATATTAACAAAAATGTTAAACTCTCGTAGATAAAAAAAACAATGGAAATTAATTTAACTCATTATAAATTGATCAATATGCATAAGATTAAATAACATCTTCGTGTCTGAACAATGATGAAAACATACGAAATATGCCCTGTTCCTATCTTGAGCCGACATAGTATTACATTATTTATATATTAAAATATTTTATATAAATTCATTCTTCATTTACTATATTCAAATGAACTATATTCAAATTTACTATTTTCTATAAATATAAACATATAGGCGCGCCCTTTCCTATGAGTAGTTTAAGTTCAATTCTGTAAAACTTTATATTCCAATCACTCTCTCTGAATGAAGTAAAATATTCATAGACTTATTATTGATACAAAATCCATGAATATATTTTTCTAGATTCGACGAATGAAGGCTCATGAATTCTTATATATATATATATATATTTATATATATATATATATATATATATATATATATATATATATATATATATAGGTATAATGGATCATATATTGGTCTAACAGTAATAAAAATATATTTTAACGCATATGTCCTACAAAAATTCATCCTACGAAGAAGTTGGGGTGTCTTAACCGATTCTTGCCGATCCGAACGTTAGGATTTAAAAGGCGCTAACAGTACCTATTAAACTCAGGTTATACGACTAAACACATGCTAATGGACACAGCAGACATTTAGTCGACGATGCGAAGGTTTTGATTTACAAGATAATTTGTCCCATAAAAGTTGGCAGATGTCGGCCATTGACTCATCATGTACAAGGTTATTCGTATGCATTGCCTGACTATCTGTATCTGTCAGGTAAAAACCGACTGTGATGTTAAATAAAAACTGCGTAGTCAAGCATAACCTCTCATAATTTATTACTAAAATTTCACTATAAATATAATTTATATTTTGTTTAATCGGCTTGTGTTTTCAGATTTTATATTTTTATGTCATGGGTTATGAAGGGTATGACAACGTTGCTAACAAATCCCTCTTCATTATTAATTTGCCATACATTTATGTTTATTATTATATTACAATATGTTATGATCTTCAATTACCATTAAGAAGGTATTTAAGAAGATTTGAAATTTTATTTAGAAAAATTCAGTAAACAATACAAAAAATAAAAATGCTAAAAAGTTTAAATTATTTTAGAAATAAAGAAATATTATGTATTGAAAACTGCCATGCGTGTTTTTACAAAGTCATGTTTAATTTAAAGTGAGCATTTATTAGGTAACTAGTTGTTCCCGCGGTTTCTTCATCTGTAAACTTTTAGATAATACTAGCTGTGACCCAGAGTTTCACTGGCGTGAAATTCTGACTAAGAAAATGTATCGCAATTTTTTCTCTCATATGTTGCTATTGGGTATGAACTCTTACCATAACAAATTTCATCAAAATCGGCCCAATGGATTTCGCGTGACTGACGAATAGTACGAGATCCGGCGACCAAATCAGTACATTCATTACGTAGTGTATCAAACTCAAATTCTTACATACGTTTATGATTAGGAGAATACATTGATAACAGGGAGCCATCTAAAAAGTGACCGCAAATATTTTTAATTAAAAAAATCTTAATTAATATTCCAAAAAAAATTTCATTCACTTTTTTTTAAAATAAAATATCAGCCACATCACAGCAATGTATATAGAGAATTTTAAAAGCCATAGGTGCCGTTGCCCACTAGGCCGCAACTACTTCGCAGCCAGGTATAAACAGATAATATTAAGCTAATTTTTTTCGTACATGTCGTATATTCATGTTTTTTATATCAAATTAAAGCTAATTTTTTTTCAATATGACAATATACGGCTGCCTGAAAAAAAAATCGCTAATTAGGGTAGCTAGCCGTTGAAAATGCTAGGTATCGTAGATAAAGTGAAAGAGAGTTAGCACCTAACACTTAATCGCGATCTAATATGGAAAGTTTAATTTCAACACTATACAAGATAGCTAGGTAAGATAGGCGCAACTAAATTTGTTTTGTCGATTATATACAAGCTACAAATAATACGCAAATGACAGTAAATTGATGAAGTCTATTTTATTTGCGATAGTTATTTCAATTCAACTTTTAGATAGTCTGCACATAAATTTCTGCTCCATTTTCAAAAATTTTCATTAGCTTCTGCCAGAATCTACAAATCTATTACATCTACGATCAATCATATATAATCAACACACAAATCGCCATAGTGTGTTAACTAGTAACATAGTTTGATAGCGCCTCGCACCGTGCGATTTTGAGTTCGGTTCCTAACTGCTCGTTGTGCAAGATTTGATTGGCGTGCAGATTTGGTTATTAGAGATTACTCTGGTTTATGTTTGAATTGCTATATGTTTGAATTGTGAACATTACGGTTTACACTATTATATTCACAATTGAATTGAATAAATAGAGGAATAAATAAATAAATATAGGAAATTATTCGTCTCATATTTATCGCATTTTATAAAAGAATTACAATTTTGAATACGTTCTTCAAAATATTTAGATTTGGCTACACTTTTAACGTAGACATCGCTACCTATTTCAAATTCTGCACCATACCCATTTACTAAGTGATAACTACTGATTTGAGATAAGCAATAAAAGAAGTTAGCGAAATCGTCGAAAGAACATGAATACTATTTCATGATTACTTATCAAAGGTGTAAAATGAAAGAACATATATAGGATATAAACTTAAGCCGCATTTGCTGCAATTGAGTTTACTGCACGAGCTGTGTTACTTTGTTATTTCGAAATATAATTTAGACGTAATGTTGGAGAAAATCTAGGATTGGAGATCTTTTAAATATCATTGAACTTTTAGACACAAATAATGAGATATTTCAAATAACAATTAAGTTATAGCATTTAGTCACCTTCAACACAAATGATCCAAGTAACGGTTGCAGTATCATTCTTTTGGTCTAATATATAAGAAGAGATATTTTTGTATACAGTAATTCCAATGTAGCTTTTATGAATAATATAAAATACGCCAAATATAGTTTCTACGACTTCACGATAGCTTCGTTAATAACATGTTTAATTGCCACATATGTTCGCTAAAATGATTTTGAATTGCTCAATATTATCAAATGTACTTTAATACTATTAATCTGTAGCATTATTAATATTTTTGGTATTCTACTAATTTGAAAATTGTTAATAAATTAAATTCACTATAACTACTACTTTACAAACCGTATGTTTAAACATGCATATATGTATATATATATATGCGAAGCTCATTACAAAATATGAACCAAATAAAATATAAGTCAGTTAGTGTTGAAGCTTTTGAGTACAAGGTGTTGACTATTTCTGTGCTATTAAATTTTTGTAACTAGTTTTTAACAAAACAAATTATTATATTTAGCAAGTTATGAAATTAGTTTAAAATAGTTAAATTTTAATAATGGTCTCGAATAGAAAAATAATTATTGGGCATATTGAAAACATTGAATATATATTCAATATTTTGAATTTTCTTAGTAGTTTAGTTTCAATAAATACAATTTTCCAAAATAATATTCACAGTGACAAAATAAAAATTCATTAAGTGAAAAGTGTACCGTTTAATATTGACAAATTGAAAAAAATCATGCGTCATTAATTCATAACATAAATCATATTGTCTCCATATCTTTACATAATTTCTTACCATATCGTATTGTCAATAAATATTACGCTTTACAACGTTAACATTACTTTATTATAGTAACTAAATATCAAACAAAAGCCATATACAGGAAACCTTGTATCTCGCCAAAATAATTGCATGTAATCAACATTATCATACCAATAACAAAGCAACGACCATTTTTCTAAAAAAAAGAGACTTTTTCACTGGTTTTCCCAATATACGATAAATGGTGAAAAGATGTTTCTAAGAAAAAGAAATCCCATTTCTTAGCTAGATCGCCGAAAGTGCTTCATCGAAATTAATCAAAAATAATAGGTATAACCTATGTTTCAAAACAAACAGTCCGAAATTTATTCGGTGCGAATCCAAAAGGTTTTTCCCAAATTTTTTTAGGATATGTGATTCAATTTTAAGGGCTTAAAAGTATGGTTTTCAGAAATATATCATTATGTACCTGACATCACGTACTATGAAACAAAATAATCCCGAAGACAATCAGATAGAAACTGTTCAATTTTGACAAGCTTTTGAAGACGTACAAAGAGTACATGTACACGTGATGTACGTACGTGATAAAGATATTTATATTTGCAGAATACACCACTATCACTTTGTTTTAAAATATCCTCCTTTCTCAGATTTTCATATATACTCTTATTGGATACTAAAACAATACTTTCAATTATTTTCATGAAACAACTGCACTTTTATCTTTACTTCTTTTTGTGCAATTTTTTTTGTCTTGTATTATATAACACTTCAAATCAACAATATAAAATGCACTATGTGAGGAATTTTGATTCATTTAAAGGAAAAAAAATTACAAGAAAGAAATAGACAAATATTTTTATCTAGTGAACACATAATATAACAACAGAAAACAAATAGAAAAAACTTAATCACTCGTAAAGCTACCCCCCTACGGTAAGACTCCTTATGGATTTTAGCCAACAATAGAATCGAATATTGAACGAAAGTCCGCGAACGAATAAAGGCTCAATACACATGTCTGGTGTCAGATATATAGATAGAAGTAAAAGTTCCCAAAGCGGAGAAAAAACGAAATAACGGAGCCAAAAGTTAATTTCTCAAGTGAATTGAATTACACTCCAGGAATTTGTTCAAACTAAACTCGGTTTCCGCTCAGTTTTAGAAGTTTTACCCAGTATTGAAAGTTCAAAGACTGTGACCTCTTGATGTTGAAGTAACTCTAGTTCAGTTCGTGACAGTTTTGTTATAAGGACATCAAGGACATATACTTTCTTACGACAAGTACGACATTTTTGAGAGACAAAATGAGGACTAATTCAGAAATATCCTGTAACACTATCGTAAAATTGTTTCCTTCTCTTGATTAAAAGGCCTTTTATCTTGTTCATATTAGAAACATTAAGTAGTTGCATAAACATTTAACAACTAAACTTTATCGACTAAATAAACTAAGAATAAACATTTTGAACTAATTTATTATCTACTTAATGTTGATTTATGTAACGGTCTTTTTACATTAAAACTTAGTTTCTGAAATCTCTTCGTTAAACTTACCAAAGAAATAGAAGTTTCTTAATTATCTGACCTTAGAATCACGGGAATAATTTATATTTAATTTACACTAAATTTTTTATTCTTTTATTAAGGTCGAGAGTAAACGATGAACCTATATATTGTACTAAAACAAATTAAAAATAAACGAAATTCACTCACGATTTTAAACATTTTCTTAAAATAAATGGTACCGTTATCGACATTGCTTGAACTTCATAAAAAATATTGTAAATTCATTTTGTTTTACATTATTTGTTTTTCACTATTCTTGATAAGACCGTTTAGATTTTATTTTTATTTAAAAAGCATCTACGATTTTAAAAGACATGCTTTCCCGTTTATTTAACATTAATACTTATAAAATCATTAACAACAAGCTTTTGCTCGCGGCTTCGCCTGCGTGGTATTTAGAAACTTTAAAAAACTTTTTTTTTCAAGAGAAGAAGTTTAGATTTCAATCCAGCCAGTCATATAATTGCGAGGTAAGTATTATTTTGAACATACTTTGTCAGACCAGATTTGCAATACTTGTTGGCGTGCAGCGCAGTGCCCCACATAACTCATGCGATGGTAATTCAAATTAAAATATCGTGAGATAATTAATCCATGAATTTGATTTATTAAATGGGACATGTTCCATTACAAATTTCCATAAAAAAATAATACGCTTTTATTATTTCCACCTGTAATTAACTAACTACGTAATCAAATCTATGAAATTAAATTTCATGCACTTCTAAAAATTGTGTCAGCATAAAACTTGGTAGTTGTATGTAATTTTGATGACAACACAAAAAAATAATACTATCAAAATGATTCAATGAAATGGAACCGGAAGTTCGACATTGCACTTGACAACGGACCAAGGTATTCTAACCGTGTTTGAGTTTTTAATTATTGTATCATCATGAAACTTGGCAATTGTGTATATTTCTGATGACAACAAAATAATACTATCGGACTTATTCAGTGGAATAGAATCGGAAATTGTATACTAAACCAGATAGCGGAACTACGTATCCTGAGTGTTTTTGGGTTTCTAATTATTGTATACGCAATGGTCTATTAATGATTGCGAATCTGTCATGTAATATTTTAAATTCTCAACCACAACCTAGATCTCTTTGCATGACAACATCTTCAGATAGGCAATTTGAAGACATTTCTTCAAATTGACCACCTGTAGATGTTGATGATGATGTTGATTGATCTCAAACGGATAACCATATGAATAAATTATATTGGCAGACGATGAAAGTTAAAAATCTAAACGTACAACAATGCTCTTTAAATTAAGCTTAAAACCCCTTCCCGAAGAAATGAACGGAAGCTCGATATTGTCTTTTAACTAAGCACAGAGCTTCTCAAAACTTAATTCGTATTGCGTATTCGAATTAAAATGTTTGGTACATTTACTAGTGATTCACGTTTCTGCAACTTAAATGTTAATTGGATTATTATGGTATGACACAAACTTAAACTTGTTAGTTCTGCTATCAACATCTAAAAAAATTCAGATTTTAAAAATATATATATCGATATTCGCACACGTATTTAAATAATATTGGGATTATGATTAATTTTTTTTTTAAACAAATTCGTTTGAAGTACCTAGCATCATATATCTACATGTATTCTATTGGTACCTAATACGTGCAGTAATATTAATTATCACAATTGTAACACTTTATCATAAACCAATTACATGAATTCAAGAAAAACAATAATCAATTATTTAAAAATCATATTGTTTAACTTAAGTTCAGAAGCATATTTCTAATCTTAAGAAAAAGTTTTCCTTGTGCTTCAAAGCACGTGTCTATTATAGAATGTATCATAGCTGTGACAACTAATTAATTCGACTATGAGTTCAGTTTAACAAAAATGTAAATTTCCCGATATTTTTTGTTTTAAATAAAAGAACATTCATAAGAAATGACGTGTCTAAAAAAATTAAGGCCCGGACACGATTTTTTTACTATAAAAATCTTTCTATGAAGAAACAGTTGTCAATTGGCTATCACACATAAATTTTATAACGCCACTTTATGCTCACCTCTGCATGTTTTTATATTTTTATTATTTGGGTAATTAAGTCGACAAACTTATAGCTTGTTCTTCCTTAACATAACTTTTAACTGTTTAATTTTTAACTTTTTCAAACCACTTTTTTTAATGAAATAATCGTGACCGAGCCCTACTTTTGGTTAATAGTTCATTTTTTACCTACATTCTTTCATTTAAAACAAAAGAATTGAAATTTACATTTTCCTTGAATGCATGTTTTCATATATTCATATAAAATACGTGCAAATGTAATGGAGAAGATTTGCCCGAAGCAACCTAAGGTTGAATGGAGTATGGCAAACCAGATTTCGGAGTACATGCGTTTAATAAAAATCCCCTCCACCAAATAGCAGCAGAGATGCGTAATTTTATAATAATTAATTAAATTTCATTCTGCATTTGACAATAATATTGTATGTTATAAACATATTTGCTAAATAACAGAATAAACTTAACACTTAACATGATTAAAAACATAATATATCACACAACTAAATACACAAATTTATAATTAAATAAAAATAAACAAAAAACCTGAAAATTAAAATGTGTTTTCAAGTCAATCAAAACAAATTTAAAAGAAAAAAGTTGAAACAAATTAAAAGCATTGTAAAGAAAACACTATTTTATTTAAAAAAAAACAACCCATGAAAACAAGCGTTAAAGTACCCAAAAATAATTATGAATACAAACACTTACTTTATAACTAAACAAAAGAAAACCAAAAAACCTAATAGTTAAATTTGTAACAACGATTATAAAGTGAAAACGAATTTATAATTAAAAAAAAACAAATTAAAAAATCGAAAAATTAAAATGAGTGAAAAAGATTGAAAAGGCAAAAACAAACTCATGTTTAAAAAGAAATATCCCATAAAGATTTAAAAATTAACAACAAAACACTTCGGGCTCCCAAAGTGAAAATGTAACAGTTATGATGACAAAATTACCCCCACCCCATCTCTACGCCCACTGCCTTTCTCCCAAATTCGTGTAGCACGTCTCTAAATACAACCCAAACTAGTTGTTGCAGCAATAGTTATTGTAGGAATGAAATATTTCTAAATATTCATGTATGTACTTAAACATTGTGGTAACAGTTTCTTTTTAGCTCGTCCTAGGAATAAAATCTGAAACGGTGTAAAATTTATGCACGGTGAAAAATAAAATTGAACGAATGTCTAGAGCTAGTAGGTTACAAGTATTCTATTAATATGATTTTAGTCATTCGGGTTCCTCTTAACTCTCGATTCGTATTTGTATTCGACAGCGAGATGTAATTTATTACATTTTTTTAAGTCAGATAATTGATTGCATTTTTTTGATTTAATATAGTAGATAGAAAATTATTTTACTTTCGTATGTGTTATGTTGATTGAGAAATTGCAGTCAAATAACTTCCTTAAATGCTATTAAAATTTTTTATTATTATATTACCTTTATTACCAATATTATTGCTATGATAAATTTTATTTCGTTCTCGATTTCTATGTATACCAGTAGTTAAAAATATAGTTTATTAAAGCCATTATAAGACTTCTAATAAGTAATTTAAGAATTTGTAGGTAGTTTAATTATTGATTACCGTGATGATAAAGCGTAGTAGATCGTTTTTATTCTCAGCATCCCTCTCAATTGCCAAAATCCCTCAGGCTGAAGAGTATTTTTTAAGGCTAAATGTAGTATTATAACGGTTCAGTTCACGTTAAAAAGCAAGGTTTAACTAGATTCAATATTTATTTGTCTTGACTTTCTGAATTTATAATCAACTGCTTTCACACTATTTTACCGTGTATTTTTTTGAAATTTTTAAATGTGTTGAAATAGCAAGACTACAAATAGGAATTTATATTTAGCTTTTCTTGTTTTATTATTCAAAATTTGCAAATTTAAAAGTAAGCTGACTTCTAAATACTTTTATAACTTAATTTACAAACACGTAGCTATTCATAATATTTTACACTAATAATTTTTCATGAAGCTCGTAATATCATGAATATACAGATATTTTACTGTACGATTCAAATGTTTCACATGCAATATTTATTTTATTTGAATGTTACATTACTGTAAATTATCAGTATATTATATCGATTATTATTTGCTGTGTAAACAGGATGTTGGTTTTGGATATTAGCAAATATTTTTTTGAAGCTCATCTCCAAAATATACGACGAAAATAATTTATAATATTTAATTATATTAGGCAGAAATATAATAATTTATTTTAAATAAAAAATATTTATTTTATTTTTAACGTGTTCCCAGTCATAATTTTATTTAAAGGTTTCATTATCGTAAATAAAACCTCAATAAAAAAATTGATAAAAAAATAAAATTACCAGTATTATCGATACTTCGTATACTCAAATCGCTAACTATTCAAATCAGAACGCGAGGTTCGCTGCGCCGTGTCGTATCGTTGTGATGGTGCTGCGCAGTATCTAATGTGTATTGTACAACAACTTTGTATATATGTCAAGATAGCATGCCTCGTGAAAGGAAAGAGTAAGAAGACAATTTTATCGGTAATAATCTTTATTTATTGCTTGGAACCCTTTTGAAACCGGTTTGATATAACTATTAACAAAATGTATAAATATATAGGCAGTAGAAGAAGTAACATAGGAGAAGTTGTATGCTAAAATCTTATCTCAAATAAGCAAGAATTATGGAACGCGTATCTTTCTATCCGAATTTTCTTCCAATTATTTTCATACTGTATATATCCCAAGAAACCTTTTAGATAGTTTTCGGTATTCGAGTAGGTATTTAATAAATTTAACAATCACGGAATATTCACGTATTATTCTCGTTGAACATATTCATTTTCCCTTTAGCTCTCTCAACGTGTATTGTATTTTTATTATATCCTGGACAGATTTTGTATTTATACGTATTTTACAATTGATTACTATTCCGGTTTTTAGGGTTGCTTCATGAAACAAAGAAACTTTTTTTTAATTTCATCATGTCTGTTTGTTCGTCCGTCTGTTCATCCATCACAATCTCAGAGGTTTTATAATTTTAAACTTATGTGCATGAAATTTAGGAAAAATTAATTTTAACTTTAACAAAATTATCCTGTTTAGAGTTCCGTAGCCAAATGGCAAAGACGGAACCCTTATAATTTCGACATGTCCGCCTGTTCGTGTGCCTGTCTGCCCATCTCTCTATCTGTAGGTAACAGCTAATATATGAAATAAATAAATAGATGAAATTGGAACTATAAATGTCTCCAAACCGCTATAAAATTAAATATTGGGTTTATGAAATAAATAATGTTAGAAGTTGCACTCATACATGTAACTGAGGGATGAAAAGAAATCCATAAGCGTGTGGTGTATCGTTAAACAGGTCTTAAAAATTATATGGAGGTTCCAAAATAACTTTTTATTTAAGTCAATAGTTGGTGCGATATGCGCTTCTAAAGTCATAGGAAGTGTGCGCCCCCATCTAAATTTTCAACTAACATGTGTAAAATAAAAAAAAATAAAAGTAGTAGAACTTGAAATAAACTTTCAATAAAAATATGTCGTGTAGTTTTTAAAATATGGGTTCCAATAATATATGTCGTGTAGTTTTTAAGATATGGGATATTTTTGTTACCGACCGCAGCAATAACTTTGTTTTTCACAGTGTCTACAAAACCCTTCGTGCACGAGTCCGACTCGCACTTGGCCGTTCTTTTATAGAAAACTCAAAAGGGATACAAAATTTTCTTTTCTTGCACTGCATCGGGTGAAGTGTCATAAAAGGTTTCATTCACATTTTTTTTTATTTTTGTGTGCCTATTGGAAAATGTTTCTTCATTCACATACAATTACGAAAACATTAGGGTTATAAAATATGTGCATTCCAATAACGAAAAGAAGGCTATTAAATAAAATCAAATAACACCACAAAACATAACGATGACGCACTCTTAAGAGCATATTCACGTTCATCATAAATATATCACATTCTCGATCAGGTGATTAAGCAATTGTATACTGTGCGAAATTGGAGAGGTTTTTATGGGATGTGCGTCGCAACGTTGCACCCATACTCCCTCGCAAGCTAATTTTTAAACAATAAATTTAAAGATATCCAGATACTAATATTTGATCAGAATTAAAATTAAAATTATTTAGGTTAACTTATACAGAAAATTTCAAGAAATATAGCCCATTACGGAACTTCACTTTATGCGAAACAATATGTAAAACAGCCCAAAGGCGCGTGGGGACACCCACGCGCCTTTGGGCTGTTTTACATATTTATTTTGATTCATCTTTTTCTGTTACCACTTTTCCATTCGCCGCCAAAAAAATGACCGTATAACGTATAAACACTTTTTAATTTTATCGCTATATGTATACTTAATAGAATTTTTTTTCTTCTTTTGGCCTGTTGTGCCGCAGAAATGTAGGTCTCCTTCATTTTATACCACTTTCCTCAATTTTGTACTTTTTCTAACTATTTCACTCCAGCTATTCTTTTGATGTCATTATACCGACATGTATTTGGCCATCACTGTATGCGCTTTTGTGCACGGTCTCCACCCCATGAGTACTTTACACCACGAGTCCTGCTTTCTGACGACATAGCCAGACCATTGCTACTTAAGCTTTGTAAGACATTTGATGACTTTCGCGACACTGCTATTCTATCTGAGCCATTCGTTCCATTTTCGGTATCTCAGCGGGTCACCTACTAGTTTCCTTGCAGTTGCTCTCTGAGCCACTATGAGTTTGGTGAAGATTTCTTCTGTAAACCCCCAGGTTTCAGCTCCATATGTAAGTATTCACAGGTTACAGGTTACATATATGCGAGCTTTGTTTTCAACCTAATTTTCATTTTGAAAGTGAATTAAATTTTTGAGTAGGCTGCCCACGCTAGTTTTATACACCAGTCTATTTCTTTTGCTGGGTTTTATTTCTCCATAATAATTTCTTAATTAGGATATACGTATTTCTCTCCTCTCTCTACAACTCTGGTTTATTTTAACGCTTACGGTATTATTTGAACAATAAGCCATAATCTTGGTTTTGTTCGTCATTGAATTTGGAGGAAATAATGCCACTCTTCAATTTAAAGACCGTCTTTTTAACATCAAAAATTTCAACTTTTTATGTACCAGTATCATGCCAAGCCCAATCAAAACTGATGATATATACTCAATAATAATTATCTTAAGGTATGTGTATAATAGCGGTACTGTGTACAAAATAGTAGTATTTTTGGTATAAATTAAACGAAAGAAATCAGTGAGAATAGTTTTATTAAGAATGCTTCTAATTCATTTTTTCTCCATTTATTTCTTTCCGCACTGATATTCATGTATAATTGTTAAGATTGGCTTTTTTTCCAACAAAATATTTGCAAGAAATATATGCAAATAACCTTTTATCTTTTAACTTAAGTAGGAACGATTATCGTAGCTCACATTATGGTATCTTATAACCTAACTAAATATATAAAGCCGGTAAATATTATTACGCCCACGCCGCAAAGATCTTCGTTACTCGTTTAATTTTAAAATATATTTTCTGGAGGCGTCATTTTGAATGCGGGCGGCTAACATTAGTAATTTAATTGGTCCTTCGTTTATGAATACGACTGTCAGATTCTGTGGACATAATTAATTAAAATATTTCAAATTCCCCTTTTCTCTTTATTTAACAACGAATAAAATTAAGTTATAATCAATTACGTCTTTTTTATTCATTTCATTTTGAGATATTTTAGTGGAATCTTTGTATCATTTTAGTGGAAGTTTTTGGATAGATTTAATATCAAGAAGGGTAAAATATTTCTAATGCTATAAAATTATATTCATATTAAATTGTGTCACCCATCTGGCATCTATTTGTGTTTTTAAACAAATACAAAATATGTATCTCCGTGCTGGGACTCATAAAAGAGAACTAAGTATTAACACTTAGATCTTTAACGTTACTCAATACATACCAATAGAAGATGATCTTAAATAAGATACTTGCTGTAGAACTGTGAGTAATACAGTGTAAAATGAAGTTCTCAAAAAATTATATACAACAAATTAGAAAAATAAATTATATTTTTTGCTTAATAATTGGATTTTGCAAGCAACTTCATCCAAGTTAAATTACATTAAAAAATGTATAATTATTCATAGTGAATTAAACTTGTAACAAAATAATAAAACGGAAAGAAGAAAAAACGGAACAAACAGGAAAAGTGAAGGAATCAATTAAAAAAATATTTGAAGTGCCATGAGACTTTCATATTAATATTGCCAAGCTTTTTTTGGTGACTTTGCTTTAAAAAATTCACTTTATTTCGCGTTTTTTTTATAGATAACTTTGATTCAAATTATATACCGTACTTAAATAATATACAAACTTAATCTTGACCTAACTCTTTTGACTTAATTGCCGTTATTTGCCTCACTAAATACTGAATATTCAAATACAAAATTGCGTTTGTAGTTACAAACACACAAAAACATGTACAAAAAAAATTAAATAATTAAAAACTTTGCATAGAGACGTTTTAACACTTTCAAAACAACTTCACAAATGAAAAGGTTTGAAAGGAAAAGTATGCTGACTCGTTGATAGTCGAAAGGGTCTGGCGTCAGATATATTTGGCCGCTAGCCTTTTTTCGTACAACCTCAACGACAACCCCTGATCGAAATCAATAACACTTCGTATGCAATAAGGGATATTGGGTCCTTGTTTCGATTGGCCGCTTCGTAACCTTTTGCAGCAAAGCTCAAAAGGGTTTGTAAGTACGTCAAGTGACTTTGTATATATATATATATACACACACATATATATATATATATATATATATATATATATATATATATATATATACACACACACACATATATATATATATACATATATAAATGTGAGTATATAGATGTTTGCCGAATAATCAACTTTGGAAATATGATCTGAGATTGCCCTCACAGACTTTTTACCCGACATCAAGTCAGGGTTTTGCGCTTGGATTGTTGTTACTTAACAATTCGAAATTTAAGCCTTATTGTATTCAGTTATTCGCCTCACTTTCTCATTACTTTTTTGAAGTGGGAAAAGATTTGTGATTTCGCGTTGCTATATTTGGCTACATTTTGCAGTCGTCTAGCAAAACTTCAATTCGCTTCAGCTATATTGGGCGATAGGATGGATATGGCCACATGTTTGAATTTGGATATACTCGACGCTAGGCCGAAAGAATCCGAACGAGAGAAGCAGAGCTAATAATTATATTTTTATTTCGTCACTTTGCCCAATGAATCATTGGCGCAGCGATAAAGCACTGAGCTACCTGCGGAAAGCAAAAGAAGTATGATTTAACATAACGATGGTTATGTTTTTCATTCTTTTTTTTTATTTTTGGAAAAATATTTCTTAACTGAATTAATATAAAAGAAATTTGTTTATTATATGTCTGTTAAAAATATATTTAAATTTATGTCAGTAATTGCGATTTAATTGCAAACATATTTAAATATGGTTTAAAAAAAATTGGATTTCCGGTGGTCTTTGTTTGAATTCCATTGCTGGAATATCTTTTTTATATTATTTCGTTCCAAATTATTATTTAATAATGAATTTAAGTAAAAATCCCTATCCTATAACTCGGGGGGAGTTCTGGTTATATTTTATATGAAATTACATTACTTTTATAACCTAATTTAGTGTATTTGTATGAATTAATATATTATATTTATTATGATATCATTAAATTACACACATAATTTGATTATTTATGTAGTCAAAGCTTGCATTTCTATCATGTGCTTTTAAGCAGACCCAATTTAATTTTTTTCACTACATGTATATTTTAACCAATTAATGTAGTTCCATAATTGTCAAAAAATAATTGCATTCATCTGTCGCTATAGACCACAAGAGATGAGCGTAATTAGTTGAATCAACTAATGGAATCAAATATTTATCAAATATTATTAAATCATATTTTATATATTTTTTCATCCAACATAAAAAAAAAATTTCGGATTATATTTTTCGACTTTATTTAATGTTAATTCGCTTTGTAAAGTGTTCATGCCTACCTCTCCTATTAGGTATCTGATTCTCATAATACATTTTAAGTATTGTAACAAATGTTTGTAGTTAATGTGTGATGCTGTACATACACTTTCCTCAACCTGTTAGTAACGTAGCAAGTCTGGTATTAGTAATGTAAATTCCTCCCACAAAGTGCTGAAAACATTTAAGTTTCTTCCTGCAAATTAATAGCGACTTTTAATCATTTCCGGAACGCATTAGCTTAATAAACAAATCTAAGTAAAATTTGATTAGTTTGAGGTGTAATATCTCAGTGTTGAAGTCGTTATTAGTCTACAAATTATCTTTTAAAATAACATCGGGATCACCAACAGCTTCTTCAAAACTTACTTAATATTTATTAACGGCCTTCTACTGAGGAAAGTTTATTTTAAGAGTAATCAATTGATCCTTAGATACATTTTATGACGTCCTTGAAGTCTATAAAAAAATAACAGAAACCTTATTTTTGACTTACCTTGCATTGCTACATATTGCAAATAAAAACCTCTTCTTATCCAAGTATCTATTTCAAGTGTTTTACAAAACGAATTGTTAAACTTAATCCAGAATTATTTTATGACTATGAAATTTGTCAGGTTCAAACATTTTGGGCAGTTTCAATATAAAATACAATATAAATATTTAAGAATAAAAATTTATGGCCGTAATGGGTAAACTCGATCCATCGCTTCACAAAACTTTTCAAATAAGTGATAGTGAAACGCCATTATAATTTTTCAACTGTCATATATGGAATAAAAAGTTGTAGGTTCAAAACACCTAAAATTGAAAATTAAAATCATAACGATATTTATTTAATGAAAGTGGTAGCCTCTTTTTAATTTTTAAATTATAATTAGTAGTATTTAAAGGTAAAACAAGCAGCCACGTTAGAATGAGATCCGCATAATGAGCGTTTCATGCCTTCGTTCAAATACGACCGAATTAATTTTAAAAATATATGTACTTTTTCCAAAAAGGTTAAAATCGGAAAATGGTAAAGGTAAAAAGAACTTTCAAGGTCTATAATAAGTTATTCTTAATTTTTAGGGTTTCGTACTTCAAAAGGAAAAATGGATCACTTATAAGATCACCCTCGTGTTCGTCTATGCAGATTTCATAACGTTTTCTCCGATAATTTGATATTTGCAATTTGGTACAGTGATACAGCAAATTGGTCTATGTATATCTCCATAGTTAACACTCAAAAACATTTATGCAGTAATTTTAAAAGATATAAATAAATGATTGAAAAATTTTCATTCGTTTTGAAATCAGTGTTAAAAATAAATAAGCCTTTTTTCATCTTTCATGTAAATAAGAACGTAAACATACTACCTTTTAAGTATACTTATCTAAAATTTATTTATATAAGAGGATTTTGTTATATGTGATAATGCTTGGTAATATCTCCGTTCAAAAATAAGGTTTCTGTTTTATTTTCATAGACATCAGGGACCTTTGTTTATTGTATAGTTAATGCAATTTTTATTATCATTAATTCATTAAATGTATATAGGAAGGATCAATAGATTACTGTTAAAGTAAACTTTCCACCGTGGAATAACCGTTCTAAAAATAAATGTTAAATAAGTTTTGAAAAATCAGTTGGCGATCACGATGTTATTTTAAACGAGAAGTACTAGGCTAACAACGACTTCACCACTGAGATATTATACCTCAAACTGATCACAAATTAATATAATAAAGGTATTCCAGCAGTGAAATAATATAAGAAAGGTATTCCAGTAGTGGAATTCAAACCAAGACAGTTAAACATTTAATTTTTTTATTTAACCATATTTAAATAATTTGCACTTAAACCAAAACTGATGACATAGATATAAATAAAATGTTAACAGACATCTAATAAACAAGTGTTTTTGGTAAAAAAATGGAAAATATAATCTATAATACTTCTGTCGCATCCAATAGATAGTTAAGGCTTTATCGCTGCGCCAATGACTTATTGGGCAAAGTGATGAAATAAAAATATTAACTCGGCTTCTCTTGTTCGGTCGCATTCGGCCTAGCGTCTAGTACATCCGAACCTGTCGGCAAAATCCGTGAACCATATACCCGAAGCGAACCGAAGTTTTGCAAGACGACCACCGAATATAGCCGAATATAGCAACGCAAATTCACAAATCTTTTCCCACCAAAAATTTACCACAAGTTGAGTCAATATAAGTGTTAACTTCAAAAAAGAAGTGAGAAAGTGAGGCGAATAACTAAAAATAATTTCGTATTATTAACTTAAAACATCGTAAAAAATAAAATATTAACTTAGATGTACATATACATATGGCAAAAATATTTATAAAAGAAAGAACTATTCCTTCCGACTGACTTCCGGTAAATCGATGTAAGACACTTCTCAATGTCTAGCAAACTTACTTTTATTTCCTTTATTGAGCTCTCTATCTAATCTCCACCTTTTATTGTGTCGCCATCCGGAAATATAGTAATAAATTTCGCATATCTCTCTTGGTCTTGAATACTGGTTGAGTTTTCGCCTTTTTGCATGGCTTTTTGCCTAGGAAGAATAAATAATCCGGTAATGAGTACTCGACTACCCTAAGTGCCTTTTTAGCAGACTAAATAATGACCATTAGAGCTCACAAATGTTATTCCTGTCTTTATTCCTGATTTAAGTGCTTTGTTGTTGCCAGGCTTAATAACCAATACGAGTCAAGGTTAAAATCACATAAAGACATGTCGCAAAACTCGTCGCTGAAAATATAGAAAGTAAATATTGACGATATGATTGCAGAACCGAAAGAAAATCTTTTGAAATTACTTAAGATATCTGAAACCTCGTTTCATTAACTTAACTAATACCTGACTGCAACTTTATATGAAATCAGGCTGACGAAGGGAATGGTAAACATTTAATTGAAAGAAACGTTCCTACGATATCTATTTGAGCTAATCTACACGAATATATAACGTGGAAAATTTAATTTATTTATTTGTTTGCACTATTTTCTAGAAGTACACGTACGATTTCTTCTTGCGTAAAAAATCCCATACAGTGTGAAAGATTATAGATTATATGTAATTATATATTATCACTCTACGATTCTTAGAAAAAAACTATTTGTAGAAAATATAGTAGTTGGGGAATACTATGTAATCGGTGCAAGTTAGAGAGATACCGGTTTACTTATGGATTGATTATCCCAAGTATTTCTACATTGGAGGTAAAAATCTAAGGTATATGTCTGTCTATGTTTAGCGAGTAGTAAGTTTGCCAATTTTTGTCATAATTTCTCTGAATGAACGCACGTTATATCTAAACACATTTTAAAGTCAGTCGAATCTAGACAAACAGCTTCCACCTAGTAAAATATATTTATTTTTATTTGAAAACATTTAGGTGTGCCGTCAAACAGTACAATAACTTTTCATTTGTCATAAGTAAGTCCACTTACATTTCATTTTTGTAACCAATATCATTCGTAAATAATTCGCCACCATTGGAAATTAATGAAATATTAAGTAACTTGCCCAGCACCGATCATGCTACTCGAAAATATGTGATACACCTTAATATTCTGTAGTCAATATTTCGATGATATAAAATGTTTATTACATTAATTTCTGAAGATCAATTTTATACTATTATATGGTCATTGCAAACTTTAACGTAGTTTGTTAAACGTAAACGTATTTTATGTCAATTATTGGCATTAATTGGATTGCTAAAAACTGTTCGGTTCAATTACGCAATAAAACATTTGGTCTAGAATTCTAATTATTATTTAGTAGTGAGTAACATTTTCAACACTTAAGGTTAATATTTTTGTATTTACTGGGATAATTTATGTTAAGAAAAGTATTAATTGAATATATCAAAAATGGGGGATATTTTTTATTTACGCTATGCTTTCAACATGTTTATTTTTTTTATTTTGAATTATTACGGCATTGGCATTCAATTATTTTTCTTATAATATACCAATTACATTGATATTTCCACATTGTTTAAGTTACCGTCTAGCATAAAATTTTCTTTACCGTTTTACTCGAGTGATTTAACAATCATTCATGATTTAACAATCAGTGATTTAACATCATAATTCTAATATTTTATATAATTTTTATGATTAATTAATTTTGATTTTATGGTTCCCAAAAGGTAAAAAAAATACTTAGAGAAGAATGTATTAATATTTTAAGATGTGATAATAAAAAAACTGATTACCAACAAGAAATGGTATCATTTGTGTAACATTTTTCAACTGACTCCCTATGATCCCCAGAATTCGTTATGAAAACGTTCTTTCAATAAATTTTTTCACTAATTTTTTGTGTACACAAAAGAACTTAAATTTACATACTAAAAACACACTGCAATATAATGAGCATTCAACATTATTATTATTTGTTTTTAAATTTATATTTAAGTACATTTTCGGTATTAACAAATTTAAATGGTTTTGCCCCTTCAAGTTTATTTGTCTTTTTATATAAATAAGTGTTTAACTATATCAAATGGTTTATTTTATTTTTATACATTGCCATGGTCACGAATTAATTAGATAGTTTTTAACTTCACGTTATGTGAAAATGGGTCGTATTTAAATAATAGAATTTTACAAATGTCTTTAAAATCATTGTATGTTTTATCAATACTATCTTTTGAAGTATCTTAACGTTATATTCCTTTTTAAAGATCTGTTTAGAGAATTCAGTAGCAAAAAAAATATTGATATTATCGGCTTTGTTAGAAATGGCGCTCTTAATTATTTTACATTTACGCTTGACTCGTTGATGTAACAAATGACGAAGTTTCAAAGATATATAGGTGTCAGTAAAAAATTGAGTTTTAAATAAGCTCATTTCATTCGATATTGAGATATTCTGTGTATCCGTTAAATTTAATTCATCTAAAATATTTTTTTTTTTAATTTCAAGGAAATAAACTTTAGTCTATTATAAAACATTTAAACTAACCAAAATTGCACAAACTGCACTATTTGTCTTCTTGTACATTAAAGCTCATATAAGGCAAAGTTTAAATCTGTTCATGGTTTCAACACTTAGGGTGGGAGAGTGGATATTTCTCCAACCAAGTTATATGCTGATTCGCCCACTACCGTATTTTGTGCAGAAACAAGAATGTAAGTTATTTATTGAAGAAAGTCGATAAAAATATTCCGCTAACAAAAAACATCACCAAATGCAATTTAAGGTCTGCAGCCGTAGAAAATCAAATTTGAAATAAGATTTTTATCAAACAAATTGGACACAAATTTACTCCTTTGCAAGCATTTCGAATTTCGAAAGAGCGCGCTTTTGTTCACTAAATTCTGTGGATAAGAAATATTTATATTAAGTATTCGATTTATATTTCTTTTTTTCAGCAATAATGTGATAAAAAAGCATGGAATCAGAAAAAAACAGACAATAGTAAAAGTAGTACTAATTATTTGTAATGGCATACTTTACTCAACTGAAAAATGTTTTGTTCAAATGGTGATATTATGAATTGCTTTACATGACTTTACCTTTTTCGTCTCCCTTTTACACATTTTAGCAGCCAGTTAGAATTCCTTATAAAATGTGTTTGAGACAGAATTACTTTCCATAGATTTTTCTTCCGATATAACCTCTCATAGCGATTAAGGATGATATTTAGAATGCAACATAAGTAAAATATTACTACGCAGGTGAAACAGCAGGGGACAGATAGTTGCTTATATTAAAAAAAAAAAACAGCCAAGTGCCAGCCTTTGTCTCTCATACTGGATGGTTCTGCGTCATGAATTTAATCAACTTGATAATCATCTGGAGGCTTTTTTGTACTGGATTTTACCAAAATAAATTTTGAGGCTCTATAAGGAAAAATTATTATTTTTTAGGAACAAAATCTAAACGTTAAGCACTTCGTTTTATGTACCTACAATCTTTAAACGATTAAATATCTTTGCTGCACAGAAATATACTTTTTAACATAAGCAGCGTTTGATTCTGAGTAATTAGTATTTGATTTGATTAACCACGTCGCTCGTGAAGTTGAAATAAAAAATTAGTACTGTGAAATAAAAAATGAGTGACTTTTCAATAAAATCTTGTGGTATGGAATAATTTTCACAAAAATGAATTTCTTTCTGAATTTTATATAAAATTTATTCACACCAAAAAGTCTTTCTAAAGCTAAAAATCGAATTTTTACTTGCAAGGAAAAATTAGTTTACCATGATTGCCTTATAAATGATATGACAAATTACAACTTTGTGCCTTTCAATATTATTCAGCAGAAACTCCTGTGTGTGTGCAATTACGCATTTATAAAACACTGTTTACGGTCTTTTCTTGCTTCCATTTCCTTTTTTCGCCGTATCCATCTTGACAGTTAGATAAAGAGAGAGTTCGTAAGCTCCCTTAAAAACTGAGAACATGTATTTAAATGAATACCCGTGTCTTATGGTAAAACTTTGTTACTACCTGTACTATCTTAGTGAAAAATTTTATTGAATAAAAATAAAAATTAAATATTTGAAAATATTGCTAGTTTGTCATGCTCTTTACATTTAACAAAAATTATAATTTTAAATAATATTAATATTATAATTTTATAATATATATAATTTTAAATTCTTTTAATTAATAATAAATATTAATTTATTATAAATTAAAAGAATTTTACAAAAATTCTTTTAATTTATAATAAATTAATATTTATTTGGACTAGTACATAAAGATATAGTACATAAAGTGATGAGGCTAGCCGACACAATCATAAAAGTGACGCCCTTAAATAGAGAAATAAACCTCTAACACGTTTTATTTCTGTCGTCGATCAGACAAATGAGAATCATTGCATTTTTTATATTGTGTAATAGTTTGTAAATTATATTTTTAGGGAATTCTTTGAATAAACACTATAAAGCGGAGTGCAAATTATGTCTTGCTATATCCTCTATACACTGATGTAACATACTAATCCTTGAAACTCGCAGGCCCGAGACTATCAAAAACTATCATTCTTTTAAAGGACAAAAGAACAAATGTTCATGTCAATTAGCAATTCATTTTTATTCCTTAAGCGAGACAATTTATTTGAAAAGCGATCAATATTGATTATTTGCTCTAATATTTTTACAAATTTATACATCTCGTTAAATTTTTATTATCATTATAATTATTATTTCTCGTTAACAATTCTTCATACCTTAAAATTTAATATACGCGCGTTTACGGAGATCATTTTTTGTTTGGATTATGATGTTAAATAATATTTTCTTTTATTTTTCCACTGCCAGTCATTAAATTTTTTATTGTTTATATTCTAAAAAAATCAGTTTTTTTTAATAATATTAAACTGCTGTAACTTCCGGTTCATTTTGGCCAGTCCCCTATGAGTTTTCATCAATGACTTTAAAAATAAATATGTATTTACTTCATATTTTAATTTCGTAATAAGGCGCAGTGTAATAATGAAATAGAAATGCATAACTACCCTTTTCTATATTTGAAATTCAATAACTGAGTTTGAACAAATCAACATCAAGATTATATTCACTATATGAAACTAATAACCGCACTCAATTTTTCGTTAGTCTAAGAATGTTTAAGTGCCAAGCATAAATATTTAATAGATAGCCAAGATAACCCACCTAACATAATATCACCCGACATAATATTCATTCCTGTTTTATGTAATAAATAATTCCATCTTAACTTCAGATTTATTATCTTGCTGCAGCCTTATCCACAAACATAACACCACTTTTTATGAAAAACAATTTTTTACAATGTATATGACTAAACTATGGAATCATTTCAAAATACACTATAAGCAAACTGGGCAACAATATTTAAACAAACAAGCTTTTTATTATAGTATGTTTTAATAAAGTATGTTAACCTAATTCAGTATTGTTTTTGCAAAAATTTTACTCCTGTAATATTTCACTCAATCTCCTGTCACTCGTTCGCACTAGAGCCGCAGTAATAAAGCAGAAAATGGTTATCCGGTTAGCGCTCTGATACCAGAGTTGAACTTCAGGATGTTCATTAATCAAGGATAAGCCTCGGCCGCCTAACGATGTGCGCAGCTCACATCCGTAGCTAAGCTGCGCATTAATGAGTGCGGGGATCAGTGGGAAATGTGTTTTTGTGCGATCGCTGTCGCACATAGTGACGGCGCACGATTGTCCCATTTTAAGTAATCGTACTGTTCCGTATGCACGTGAGCACGTTGAATAAAACCGCAACCCTTTTAGGTGCTAATCAAGTTACTATACGCGTAAAGAAATTGGTGTATAAGATTGAGTGCTGTGTACGACTGTATCACATGACCGTCGTGAGTACGACTATTATATAGCTTTATTACATACCGGCACGAACAGTTAATTTTATAAAGTAATTCATTATGAAACTATAATATTGATTCATGACTTTCAAATAATTACAGAACTGTCATATACTCTATATGAATCTATATCTCTTAAGGTCTAAGGCGTAAATATTTTTTTATTTTTTATATTTATAATTTAATAACTAAAAGCAATAACTAATTTTTCTGACGAAGTAATAATATGAGTATATTCATATATTAAGTAATCCAATACTAAGGCTAGAAAATTGACGGAAAATTTCATAAAAATAATATAATTTAAATTTCTTATAAATATAATTTTACAATATTTTTTTAAGAAATTTACTAATTTCCATATTTGTCTGTAAAGTTCCGTAACGAAACAAGGAACTCTTATAATTTCATTATATCCTTCCTTTCGTCCGTCCGTCCGCCCACCCGCCCCTCACAACCACACAATTTCTACAGTTTTACACTTATGCACATAACATTTTGTAAATAGATGCATATAAAGGTGTCAAGTAATGTGTAGTGAAATAACAAAAATTAACTTTATGTTTAAAAACTTGACACATCGATGCAAAGACAGAGCGAATTTTTTTCGCGTATTCCATCAACTGGTATATCATTGAATATGTCTTTCAAAATATACGTTTCATTTACTATTTTCCAGTTTAAAAATCCGTTTACAAAATATTAAGTCAGAAAATGTTTTGCAATGTACTCTACCCTTTATCTTTTTCATCCAAGTGTTTGAGCAAGCTGAAAAAAATAAATCTTACCATTTGATTAGAAATATTGAATGTTCCATTGTCTATTAACTTCAAAAACAATAACAACTATATAATTCTATTTTATACATGTGAAATCTTTTGTCAAAACTTTGTTTTTTTTTAATATTTTAGGACTCCGTATGTAAACAATTATAGGATTAATTCACGTATAAATCCAGCTATCTATTATAACAATTTTCTATTTAATAAAGTATTTTCACTCAATCTGAAACCAAATGATTTCTTACCAATTCAGTTTCCTGTGGTATTTAACTACTCAACTACCCGATCGCGATTTGTTTGTTAGAGTGTGATTTGTGATAGGAATATTTTATCATTATCTTTTGCAGTTCCTATTACTTTTGTATTTATGTTTAATCTAAAAGTTTAAACTTTGTTAAAATTCTAATTACTTATCATAACGAATAGCTTACATATAATGTACCGATAAATGTGTGTGTGCCTAAATAATTAAACGATCGATATACAATTTAAAATTTTACACGTCGATGTACAATTTAAAATTTTACATAGTGATAAATAATAATTAGTGCATATTTAAATAATTAATATCATTCAAAAATATTCATATAGTAAAAGGACATTAATTTCTAATTCTAGAGGCATTTTTGACAAATTCCATGAAAAAACATTATCAACCCTCCCCTCTATTTTTGAATATTTTAAAGTTAATATTATAAAACTTAGCATCACTACAAGTTTATATACATCTTACTGTAAAACAATGACAACGATTCTAGTTCTCGTAGTTTTCATAATATTTTTGTGCCTGTAATAGGCAAATTGGGCCTTGTATTTACTCGATAAAAATTATACCAACATTTGTAAATCGTTTCATATAAATAATTTGCACCCTTATAAACTTATTAGCTGTGCCTACGATTCTTTCGCCGTTATACGTAGAAATATTAAAAATGGATGAAACATGATTTATAAATGTAAATATGCAATGATAATATAAGTAAAAAACTAAGTTGACAAAGTTTAAACTACAACCATACCAAATTTCATCAAAATGCGTCCAGTTATTTTTGTACTACATATGAGCATACATTTTACTAAAAACGTTAATAGATGGCGTTGGTAGTACCATATCGCAATATATCCATGAGCAAAATACATAGTTTTTAAAAACGATAATATATGACGTTTGCAGTATCAAAATCACGATATTTGTAAAGTCTAATGTTCTTTTCTTTTAATTTCTAATATCCAGATAAAAAGTATCCTATACAGTGCTCAAGAATAAAAACCATTACCATAACGAAGTTCATAAAAAGTCGTCTAACATATTTCGCGTGATTGAAAAACAAGTTAACATACAGACAGACAAAAATGTTAAAAATAAGTTTTCAGTCTTCTATTATCATTCTACATGCTAAGTCAATCCTCTTTTTAACGTACAGAATTCGCTCTCGTATAATTTTATTATACGCATAGATAAATGCGTGCGGAATACTAACAGCAAAACTTCTACCCATAATTAAGAGATGTTGTTTACATTTCTACAGATATTTTATAACTGACTCGAGACGGTCATGTAATTGACATTAGTAAATCAATAAGTCAAATTCGAGATATGTCCATTAACACTTTAAACATAGGTAATTTGTTTTAAAACTCAGTCATAACCCGGTATCTGACATATTTCAACAATATTTTGAAAGTGTGTCTTGTTCCAATAAATATTAGTATTCTGGGATAATATTGGAATACTTCCTCAATTAGATATTATATATAAATGCATTGAGTGTCGTATATCAATATTAAACTTTCAACAAAAAGTTAGATCATATTCGAGTTAGTGGTACTTTGGTATTCTTCTTAGTGGTAACTTGACTGTCAGGTGTGCTCTGTTGTAATTTTCGAATGTCTATATTTAAATCGCAAGTATCATGAAAACAGAAAAAAATAGAAATTAAGAATGAATTTATAACAATAACTAAGTTTGACGTAATTTTTCCAGTATTATTAAAATTTTCAATGATTTTCAAATTAGAACTTTAGAGAAGGACTGGCAAGGGGTCTAAAAGAAAAAAGACATTAAAGCAGATGATACCATAACCAGAAGCTAATAGATCATTATTGATAAAAATAATGAATTGCCAAATAAAAGTAACTGTTCATGCCCATAAAAGACCATAAAAGTAACTGTCCATGCTCATTCATATTCAATAACAATACTGCTTGTAGGTATTATTTTCTATAATAACCTGGAAATCATACCACAGAAGTTGGATTTCAACCAAGTCTCATTTAGTGGCAAGTTTCTTATGTACTGGCTATGTCCCGCGGCTTCAACAGCGTAGAAAAATATTAATTATGCTGCCATCCTGCCCCCGCGATCACTAAAAACTGGCTCCCCTTCGTCCAACGATATCTGTCGACGATCCGGAGATTTATCGGATGATCAGGCAATAAATAAACCGTTTCAGCAGTTATGTATCATTTAAGCACTTGGCTCTTACGGGAGATAATACAACAAATTTCCCTTATTATCCTTTAGAAAGTAATGTTTTATTTTACGTTGTAGATTTTCAATATTTCCGTTAGCAGCTGTGTAATATTGAGTGAAATACCTTCTTACAATATACATGTGTGTATATACATATATATATATATATACATATGATGACTTCGCAGTTAAGTTGCTCCTTGCATTCCTCACTATTTTACGAAATTATTTTCTGGAAAAGTTTTAAAGACACTATTTTCCATTACGGAACTGTATGCTGAAATTGCATCAAATATTATATATATAATGTAGGTGAAGATGTGAATTCCATATATAACGTAAAAAACATTTTTCAGCTAAAGGTCCGGCAAATATTGTTTAACTGAATATTTTCTGTACTTTCCTTCTATTTTCACACATGTAAAATATTTATTCTCAAAAGCTAATACTCAGAATATAGAATACTCACAAGACCCAGGAAGGCTTCAATATTTGAACGTGACTATTTAGGTAATGCCTACCTTATTCTGCTCACGTCTCCAATGACATAAACATGTTTCGACCTGGAATTGAGTTATTTTCGGTAAGGGCTCTCCCTGAAATTACTTTATTAAGAAACCAGTAGTAAAATGAAAATACTTTCTACCCTATTTATCATGGCGATATGCAGCTTGTGATATTTTGAAATAACAATAAAACAATTTTTAATAGTGTCATTAAAATTTAATTGAACGCATTTAAATTTATATGTACGAAAAAATAAAATAGTACCAATTCTTATTTTTCATGTGGTGCTCTTTCGATTTCTCCAATTTTGAATATGCAAGGACCGAGGACTATATTCATGATACTAGTAAAGTTGATATAACTGATTTATTACAATTATCAGTAAATATGTATTATCAAAATAGGATTAATATTTTTTGAGATTATACACACATTTACTAATTTTTCTTTACGGCGTTCAAATTTCTACAATGCACCATAATGTATGTACCACATCATCCACAATCATTTACACAAAAACTTACCATTGTACCATTTTTAGGGTTCCGTAGCCAAACTAGGAAACCTTGGAAACGTTAGAGTTTCGCTATGTCCATCTGTACGTTACAACCGTCTTCTTCTTCTCCGTTGTTTTGGTTTTGATGGAGCGGTCATGGTCAGCATGTAGTATTATTATGGGTAGCCGTTGTTAATCGCCTCACAATGCCTCTCCATTTCCCCTATTTTTCCTTGCTCTACTGCACTCATATAGGAGAACGCCTACAGCAGACTTGATCTGATCTATCCATCGCATCGACGATCTTGCACATGGTCTAGTGCCTTCTATTCCTCCCTGCAAAACAATGCGCTCTATGGAGCTACTATCTCGTGAATAAAAAAAATTAGAATCCGAGTCTAAACGACTGCTGATAGACGTCGTTTGATGCCTAGTTCTTGAAGTATAGAGACATCCGTGCGAAACTCAGTACGCGATAATCCAAGCATTTGTCTCCAGCATCACATTACAGAGCGACTATTTTGTTCTTCTCAAGTATTCGTAGCGTCCACGTCTCTGCGGCGTAGAGAAATATGGGGAATACCAGAGTTTGAACGAGCCGGGTCTTGGTGGCCTTGCTAATATTTTAGTCCCTCAATATATGTTTTCAATTTGTCGATAGAGCATCTTGTCATCGCCATACGTCTCCTCACCTCATCAACCAACAACAACCGTTTTTCTTATAAAAAATTTGTGCTATAAAGCTGATTTTTTTCATAAATATGTATAGCAGGGTTATGAGTATTCATAATGTGTACAAAGTCATGAAAAAAAATTTTAAAAGTGAATTTTTCGGGATATCATCCCTACACGTAAATTGGGGATAATTTTTTTACTGACTTAATCCAATGTGTATCGTCGAATAGATATTTCTATTAAATGTTGGGGGTATTTTATGAAACATTTTTTGTTACATGGCTCCATTCACAAAATATTAAGCTTTAAAATGCAAATTTTTGATTATAGTTACATGTCGCCACCCCCCGCTATGTCCCTAATTTTTTAATGTCTAAAAATATTCACAATAGTAGAACACATAACAAAATTAAAAGAAAAATTATAACAGCTTAGTAAACACTATTAAATTATGAAAAATAATATACCAATTCATGTATTTGGGTATGTAAAGAGTTCACAGAAACTCTGTACACATGCATTATATCAGGTACAGAAATAGCTTTGTGTTTTACAGTGTATTTTATTTTATTTCTATTCATAAGTTTCTGCTGAATATGAAATTATGAACGATCCGAAACAAATTTTAATTTTTAGATTCTACAGATATCGCTGAAAATATCCACAACAAATTTCATTCAACTCATCTCCCACCCTCTAAAGTTTGTAAATAAATATTTTTTGAAAAGTTCATGACATTTAAACCGTGTGAATAATATACTGGGCAACATGCATATATAGTCAAATTTAAAATACCGGTATAATCAAAATGTTCTCTTAAATTTGTGATAATACGTTCCTATGGAAACCAAATCCTTGTAGTATAAGTTCTACAATTTTATTCTGCAGTGTTATCACTATGGTTAAACACGTCTTAGTTTCAAATATAAGCATGCGATCTTATTTTAGGGTATAGACGTGTATGATATAGATAGATGTATAAGTTTTCCTTATAGAGGTACTTTCAAATGTTTCAAGGAGAAAAAATTATGGGCTTCAAATGTCTCATAATTAAATATATACCAAATAAATCTGAAGACCTAAATACCCCGGAGAGCGATCATTATACTTTGTCAGAAAATGAAATTTTACATCTAGCGAAAGTCCCACTTATTTCGAAACACTTGACCATTTTTCTTATTTTATAAATAGAAACAAATTAAAGATATTTGCAAGTTTTATTTTTTTAGAATACTTCTGAGCAGTATTTCCATTCAATTTGTATTAGAAGTCTTGAGTAACTATTGCAGTTTTTTTTCAATTTGTTAAAACAACGGTTGTGTAACTTCCACAGCAATATTTTTTATCAACAGAAGAAAGAAAAGCTAAAGCGGAATACATTTGGATTTTAATAAAGTGTGATAATGAATATGAATATATTGATTTATATACATTAAAAGTAAACACAAACTATTTTTTTATGAGCGAAGTAAACCTTCGATATGTGAAACCAAATAAAATATCCGTTGTTATTACTTTTATCGTGCCGAGGAACTCGCTATTTTCATTGCTCAATGTCAATAGGGTGTGACTATAAAACAAATGACACCACTCAGAACAGTCTTACACGAACAACAAAAGTCAGCATTATAGGTTAACTCGAACGACTCTTATTCCACTTCATGATATATACCTTCGACACAAAAGATAATTAATTAAGCGGCCAAATGCCAAGCCCTACATTTACTTAATCATTCAGACGTGTAAATACACATGAGCGGAATTTATGTCGGATTCCGACGTGGAAGTCTAATATTGATATTAACATAAGAATATAGGTTTTCTTAATGTAGATACAGACATATATTAATGATAGTTTCGAAGTTCTGTTTAAAATTTCAATTATATAATTACAAGAAAAATAACGCTAAGATTAAATATTTTAGTTCCTCGTTAATTTTTCTTAAACGTCAAATATATAAAAAAATTCCCAATAACCAATTTATTAACCGCCAGTAATAGTATGGAGTACAGGCTTTTATATATATATATATATATATATATATATATATATATATATAGAATTATTTACACGACTAATTTCGTACAATTTATTTGGTAAACTTTATACATAATTTCAACTCGGTTAGGAAAAACTTACATCATTTTCACGTAACTGTTCCCAAATTTATAATACTAGTGCAATGGTAATACTTCCCAAAGTTGTAATAGTACGCTCCGAGTCAAAATCTATATCTATCTTAATTTTTGACGACGAAATAATTCCCTACTCTCGGGTGAAACCTGGCAACGTCAAATTTTCAGAAATTGATTCAAATTTTAATCATTCGAAACACGCAACAAGAGTGTTTTTCATATCGTTACGAATATATATCATTATTCTTATTTGGTTACAAAAATATATTCTCTAATTATTTTTTATATGAAAAAATAATGAAGCTACATAATTCTAGAGGTAATTTCAAAAGTATGTTGTATATTTTCAAAAATAATAAAAGGTAATTTTAAACAAAAATAATGCATTTTCAAGAACCTGCTATGATTAATATTTAAATACTTATATAAAGAGTATTTCTTCGTAAAAAATAAAAACATTTAAACAGAATTTGTAGCTTACTTATTTAATAATTATAAGTTTATTAGCAAAGATTCCATCCTTGCTAATAGCCCACCTGAACATGTTGTAATACAACGTAACCTAGGTCGTGGTGAAGAACTTAAAGAAAGTAGAAATAATACTAAATCACGTAGTTTCGTTTAATCGTGAATAATGAATTTCTACAAAATTAACGCCAAATATATTCAGTACTAAAAATTATAGGTCTCTTCATGTAAACAAGAACTTCTACTGAGATTTGAAAGTGGGCAGCTTTAAATGTGTTATGATATTCGATCATCGAGCATCGATTTCTTCATGTAACGTTTGCTTAATACTTTCATTATTATTTTTGTTGTCTGTTTGCACGATCTCTTGCCTCTATTCGTATTTAAAAATTATTTATAGAGTTCCATGAGATCGTATAACTGACCACCGGCCCAAATTAGATCTGGACTGCTGGACAAACTGTTATTAAAATGACTAACATTTTAAGAATGGAATTTGTAGTAATTTTTTAATCGATTACAAAAATACTTGCCAAAAACTTTTTCAAAATAATGAGTATTCCATTAAAAACAAATATAAATAGTGAATTAAACGATCTAATTATTGTTGTATTGTAACTACTTTCCTTTCACATATTCTTTCGCATACATATATTGTTATTAATTAATTTTAACTAAATTAGAATAAACCATTCATATATTTAAACTTTTATCAAAGTGTTTCATCTCATAGTCGATCGATACGACATTTTAAGGATTGGATAATACTTATTCATAAATCAGTGTCATAAAGATGCATCTTCGTCGATCCATGATATCGATACAAAGGAAAATAACGTACAACTCTATGGATTATTAAGCGAATCGTCCGGTTTAGAATCACTTAGCAACATACATCTTTTAAGCGGTTGTAAAATGAAAAATATATTACTGAATATTGAAAATAACGTCAAATTAAAGGACATTTAAGAGATAAGAATTTATCAATACTATAAACTGATAGAATTTACAAAAAATTAATCATTGAATGTTTATAACACAATGTTTTATTTTTTAAGAGTGGAAGGCCTGATCATACGAAAATGATGCGACCGTATAATTACAGTGGAGCCTTATACATGTGGATCATAAAACATTGTACTATCTAAAGGTGCGTACCCAAACACCTGTATCAACTGTGGGGTACGTACACAAGAATATTAAACTTTGTGACGCAAGCTCTCTGAGCCATAAATATTATCGCGCATCTGAATAATGTTATTACGAGTACGCCGCGTTGCGTGTATTAACAGATAAAAGGACGGTGTTATTATTTTCCTCTTTATAAATTCATGCTTTATGTTTTGAGTGTGAACATCGGAATGGTTTTATTAATTATTATGACAAAAGTTTCAGTAAATGTAATTTACATTGTTACCAAATTTCAGCAGAATGTCGACACAAATCTGCAAATATTATATAAGGTGCTTTTTATGCCAAAATTATATAGAAAACTGACTATTTTGAAATTTATAGCAGCCTTCAGTATTATATTTCTGTTGCACGGTAGCTGGAATTCCATTAGACTCAATTGTCGATCATCTATTTAAAACATTACAAGTTAACAAAATCACGTAAACTTGGACTGTTATTAAGTATTAATTAAATTTACTTAGAACATTTTTAAAAGACAGGCAAATTTTTAAAATTAATATGTACAAGGATGGAATAAGTTAAAAGAAAGACTCTCAAATTGTCATAATCTTAACTATCTCTAATATCCACGGCGATCTCTCCTAGTCTAGTATTATATGATCATGCATGATCTTAGGGCTTACGTTTCACTATAAAGTTTTCTTTATATCGCACCAGTAAGTGGCACTTTTTGACTTTACCTGTGACTATTATTCGTTCTCTTTGTATAAATACACCATATACCTCGACATTCTAAAATCTTTGCACTATTTTTTTTAGTTTAATCACAAAATTATTACAAAGTAACGATATTTTAATTCTAAATGTTTGTTGCATTAAATAGTTCACTGTATTCTTCGTAAAATCACTTTTCTTTCAGTTCTTTACTTTTTTCTTTTTTAATTTTTCTTTCTTTTTTTTATGTTAAAATGTTTAGTCCACAAACGTGCTTACTCCACATACATACCGAGTATATTGGATGCAGTTTGTTTTTTACAACATTCTAAAATTAACCTTATCTTAGTAAAGTTTTTTTTAATAAGATAAGGTTGAAAAGTTTTTCAAAGTTTTCAACCTTATCTTATTAAAAAATTTTCAAATGTGCATCCCAATAAACATTACGTACAACACCTTGAAAGTCGTTACGATCTCTCATCTAAAATAATTAAATTTCATAACTTGATATCTAATAAACCTATTTATGTGATGTGTGATAGAGTTTTTATGTTTTTAAACAGATGACACGTAATTTTGTCTAACATAAATTTTTTAGTTTTTCATAGACGTTATTATTATACAACCCGTATGTAAAGAGTTTTCCAATAGAGGCGAGTCGATGTTGAAATAAAATATAACAGTAAGATATTAGCAAAATTATTTATTTATTTCAAAGGCCCATGTATGCCATTATGTATGGAATATCACACCGTTCAAATGTGCGCCGCTGCTTCTCACGGTGTCATTGATCCGAGTGGTCCAATTTTCAATGACTCTTTTTTTAAACTTAGATCTTGCTGAATTTCAGCGATGGCCTAGATTATGTTGATTTTAAGGGCATTGGTCGTTGAAAACTTATTAGCATAGATATGCGATGTCAGGAAACCCCACAAGAAAAAGTCTAGCGAGGTTCAATCGCACGATCTTGGTAGAGAATTTACGTCATCTCTGCGAGAGCTAACCATACCCTCAAATCGTTCATGCTGAATGTTTATCGTATTATCCGCTGTGTGGCGCGTAGCGCCGTCCTACTGGAACCACATATCGTCTACGTTCATATTGTCCAATTTAGGCTACAAGAAATTGGTTATCATCGTTCTGTAACGGGTTTTTAAAAAAAAATAGGGACCAATGACGCCGCCGGCCCAAAATCCGCACCAAACAGTTTGTGTGGATGCATTGCTACCTGATGAATCTTATGTAGGTTGGTGTCGCTTCAATTTTGCTTGTGAACATAGCCATTCACCCAAAAAGGCACCTTGACGCTAAAGATGAATTTTCGGCCAAAATTGGGTCCTCTTTCAAACGCTCCGAAGCCTAGTCAGCGAACAAACGGTGTTGTCTATGGTTGTTAACTTTAAGCTCGTGGGTTAGTTGGATCTTGTACGCATATAGGCCCAGGTGTCAACGCAAAATTTGCCAAGTTGAAATCTGCGAAAGGCGGAGTTCTTGTGCACCGCGAGGAATTGACTATCTTGGGTTCTACTGGACACTTTCACGGACCACGGCGATGTTCGCAGCCGATCTTCCTTTACTTTATCGTATGGTATTGGCTGATTGTTGACCAAATTGGCCGTCTCAAATTTAGTCACCAAAAGTTGCAGAGTCGACTTTCATGGGTCACAGCGTCTGTCGTAAAATGAACGCAACGCGTACAACGTTTGTACTAACCAACACTTATTTTAATAATAAAGTTTTATCATTTATACATACTGGTCAATCGTACAACTTATCATGGTGATTTGGCATCACTGACTAAACAATAAACAACAGATTAGACAGCCGCCACGAAGACAAAATGGCCGCCACAGGTTGCCGACATCGACCCGCCGCAATTGAAAACCACTTTACCACAATTATTTTTCTCTTAATGTCTCTTTCATGATTTATATGAAAATAATTTTTATTTCCCAATAATTCTACTAATTCCGTGTATGTAGTCTTTATTTTCACTCAGTCTTATAAGAAAAGGCGTAAAATTTGTTTCCTTTGAAAATCAAAACATCCACGCAAAACAAAATAATTTTATTGAGAAACTCCTATAATATGTAGAAAAAAATGTCCAATCTCTAAGTCTTAACGTCAGGATGTTAGGAAGGGGGTGAGAACGGATTTATTACTAGTTTCAACGTGATTGTTCTAAAAAACGATTCTCTTATATTTGGATTGCACACAACAATTTTCAAATATGGTTTCAATTTTTACGCTTTAATTTCTGGGCCCATTTTATTAGTTCTATATGAAAACAAAATTACAATATACGTATCAAGTCTATATTTCTTTGATAAGCTTTTTCTAAGAAAATAATTAATTTTATGTAACATTTCCTGGGAAATTACTGTTATAAGTCACACACGTCGATGTTGGTACAATACTTTCGGTTTTAGATTAAATTTTGTACTTAAACGATTATCAAATACATTTTTTCCGGACTGTAAGACTAACATAACTTGTAGCGAGAGTTTTTCATTTGAGTGTTACAAACACCGAAAACATTTTAGAGATATTTAAGCTGACATTCCAATATAATTAAGAAATGGTCAATTACGAATAGCTCTCACCACGAGGATTTCGTACACATTTTGACTCTCATAAATATTTAAGAATACATAGTATTTCTATTAAAATATTATATAATTAAATATAATAACAAAATTTCACAACGTAAATTTATTGCCTGCTATATCCTTCACAGGTGTAAAAAACGGTATATATTTAAAATTTATGACATCTAGAACCATCGCTACACTTTTCTTGGCAACTTTGGATAGGCT
This sequence comes from Druceiella hillmani, assembly GCA_039881145.1. Classification (NCBI taxonomy): domain Eukaryota; kingdom Metazoa; phylum Arthropoda; class Insecta; order Lepidoptera; family Hepialidae; genus Druceiella; species Druceiella hillmani. The sequence goes on along the minus strand of JAYKKI010000002.1, from coordinate 34,937,689 downwards.
TCTAAAAAAAAAAAGGAAATAAAGGGGATGCGCAAATTTTTTTCATATTTTTCAATAAATTTCTGAAGTTATGTTACCTAAAATTAGGAAAAAAAGAAATTTTGAAACCTTGGTACACACTAATAACTAATTAAAAATATTTCGAGTGCTTAATTTAGCTGCTATAAAATTTCCATCTGAGATTTTGTTATTGGTTTTTGATGTATGGAGTTAATATGTGTTATTACTATGCCAAATACTTGTGATTGACAGAAAGGTTCCATTTTTCCTTTTGTGATTCGGAACCCTAAGAAGGAAGCCAATATAACTATTACCTAAAAATCATTTAATTACCAACCGTCCGGTCATGACAGACTTCGAATACTCGGAAAAATATATTTTGAACCATTAATTTCAGCTACTAAATACGATTAATATTTCTTTGCCTGTTCTTATAGCAGTAGTTTTTTTTTCTAATACATATTAAACGCAGTTTTTTTTTTCTAATACATATAAATTATAATATTTAACGCAGATATTGTCCATTTATTACACTTTATACATCAAATAATACTAAATCCATATTATCTTTTTGCAACGTTTATTTGTTACTGTATATTACACTAATGCAAAATTAAATCATATTTCTTCTATATATAAAATTTAACAAACTTAACCTGTAGCTCCATACTAGCATGTTGTTATATATATCTTTACAGTTCTTTGTGTTCCTCTAAAACGAAATGGTGTGATATTTCAAAATGAAGTTATATGCAGATTTTAATGCAGATACACATATTTAACTCAATATTTGTATTTTCAGAAAAGAAATTACAAATATAATAAAAATTACAAGAGTATACTAATACAGAAAAAAATTATGCTGATGACGAAGCGATAGCCACTAAAATAAACTTAGTTGTAATTACTCGTTATATTCTGGCACCTATGGCAGTTTGACATTATATTCATAAATCTTTAATGCTAACGATTTTATTTTAGATACTTCTTAAAGTTTTTATAATCAAACATATTACACAATCAAGTTGGCTTTCACATTACCCATACACGAAAAAAAGTATTAAGCTTTCGTCCGCATTGGAAGAAAACTTTAATTAAACCTATGTTTATTTATTAAATACTGTAAAAATGAATATTGATACAGCTTTTAGCTTAACAAGGTACAGATTGCAAATCTGGTGTTTGAATTATGGAATTTATTTTATTAATAATAATTTATTTTTAATTATTTTGTTGAAAATTATCTTCATAAATTATAATTTATTCTTCGTAATGTAGGGTATATTACGTAATATACAATTTAATTTCTCTGTGATATGTTAGTTTAAAAAAAGGTTGGGCAATTTTCTTGCGATGTTACCATGTTTAATTAAGAAATGCAAACTTTTATTGCAAGTATAGTCGTCATGCTTATTAAAAAAATGTCAGAAAGCAGAACGAGATATAAGAAATGAAAACAATGAAGAGTTTCGTAAAAGTAATTAAATAGTAAGAATAATTTGTTAGTTAATTTCGTAAAAAAACAAATTATTGAACACCCCCACTCTTCCCTCAATACAAGTAACACACACTTTTAATGTTTACCAATTATCGGCTGAATTTCAAAGACGACTGAAACGTAAAACCTTTTAAACCATTACTCATTTCAGTTTACTACTTATTGTATTCAATATTCCGAACTTCGCTGCCGAACTTTGTAAACATGTTTCGTTCATTAACTATTCATTATCAATTCCTTGTAAGGTTAAATTACCGTAAAGTTTTTGTACATCTGCTTCCAAATACCGGTTTTGGGAGCAATAAAATTACACTTTGGAGGCAAATACGATTTACTAATCAAGTTACAGATGTAAAAAGTTTATACTTATTCGTCACAATGTAGAGAATATCGTTAAAATTGTGATATAAAACCAAGATTATACCCATGGTCAATTTCAAATGTTGTTAATAATTTTAGGGTTTCATACACCTTATAGTATCCATTTTTATCTATCACGCCATGGTAGATTATACAGTTATGAACCTATTTAAATAAATGTTGCCAAATATATACCTCATATAGAATCTCAATCAATCGATAGCAATATCTTTAAAAAAATTGATATAGATTGGGTAGATCTTTTAAATTTTTGGATAGATCTTTTAAAATGAAACTGAGGTTTTATTTATGATTTTCAATTTTTTAACCGCGTTTTCAAAATATTAAACTTCGAACTACCCTCCTCTAATTTCCATTGAAAAAAACATTAAAAAAAATTTCCACATTTTATTATGTCTTCCAAATCAAATTATTTTATTTAACTTGCATCAATAATTATTAAACTTGATTTTTTTTTCTCTTTTATGTACCTTGCTTACTTCGAACGAACAACATTTATCCAATTAATTCGATACAAATTACGTATTGTTATGTAATGGTATAACACATAATAATTTATTTCTGTTATAAAGTGATTTTAAATCAACAGTCAATGTTCAAAATTAATTTGGTCCTCGCCTGATTTCGACTAAATAGCTTAGTCTCTATCTATTTACTTTTTAGCTATTATTTTTAAGCTAAAAACTATAATGGGACGCTTTACCTACTGTTAGCAGACCTTTACCTATTGTTACTGACGCGGGACCTACTGTTATATTGTTTACACCTTCCCAAATTTTGTGAACCTATGTTTCTTTCGGTCAGGTAATCTATAACTCTCATGATTTATATTCTCATTTCTTTCAACTATAATTATACGCCAGTCTTTCCACATTAATTTCCTACGATTAACGTGAATAAATTAAGACAATATTCCTTTCTTTGTCTGCAAATTGTACTGTACCTGATAAAGAAATATTTGTAATAAAAGTGTCTTTAGGATTATTGTCTTTATAATTTCTTTACTTTCTTTAATCTATATACTCACAGTTGCTACAATTTTAGATCTCCGCGCATTACAGTATTTCATGACGAGATTCCGATTAATGTATAAAAAATAACTGAAAAGAAGTTTTAATGTATTTTCTTGTAAAGTGAAAAAGATTTTTTCGCGCGTCCAACTAAATTGTGTACGTATGGGAAAGTTTTATCAAATGAACTTAAGCTTCTCTACAATTTTTCCTTTCTAAGACCTCTTTTAAATATGTAAGCTTCAAAGAGATGTGAAATATAGCACATATTATCCCGCACGCTAATTTCAACCACGAGTTTAAAAAATATAAAAAATACTGAATGTTGAATCTAATTCAATTTGAACTTCCAAGCAAAATCTAATTAACTTGCATTAGCAATTTCATAAGGTATAGATAACGATAAACCATATTTTTTGTATATTCAGACAGACTCTTATCGATTTGTTTTTATTCAGTGGCCAAATAAGGAGAGGAGGGACTTTACTTTTTAAAACGTAAATGTGGTCATGTCACGCTTAAAAATGTCACGCTAAAATGAAAAAAGGCTTTTAGGAAATAATATTTTTATAATTATTTTTCTTTCATCCAAAATTCTTTCGATATTCCTTTCTTATCATAATCCATTTAGTTACCACTGTGGTGTGCTTGTTTGATTACAGGCTTACAGCCTTTAACGGTTCGATTTATTGAACGGACCTTAAGTGTTTTTGAACTAATTTTTCTCTAGTTAAATCAATGTACTTATGAATTGACCGACTACTAGACAGAGATATCTAATAACAAGTAAGGGTTATTTCAAACAGTTGTTCACCTTAACATGATCCTGCTATGCAGTATACCTATCCTTTGGAATATGGCCCAGGTGTAGCGATGACGAACTTCCATTATGGCTATACCGCTAGTACTGCCTGTACCACTGGACAGGATAGCCGCTTTCGTTACTGCAACGAAGCACGTTTTGATTTTGGCTTTAGATGCATTTTAAATTGCTTAAATTCCTATTTCATTTTATAATAACAGAAGAAGAAAGAAATGTAGTCGTGTGCGTATATATATATATATATATATATATATATATATATATATACATATATAGATATGTTTGTGTGTGTGTGTGTGTGTATGGTATATGTTTGCAATTAACTCAAACTATCAAATTTATTGTACTAAAACTTAACTTCACCATATCTTCAATTCTGTTTTTTGGCTATAATTGGATAGGTACTTTAACATGAAACTGAGGTTCCATTTATCGTTTTACACTGTTAGGCCCCATTTGAAAAATGTTCAGCTTCAACATTAAATTTCTTAATTTACTTACCTACTCCAAAAACAAGTACATTATAACATTTTCAAAAATTGGAGTCGTTTTCGTTTAATTGACCATTTCTATTAAATTTAAAAAATTAAAATTTATTTGCAATTTTCTGGTAAGATAAAGAATTTTCAAGCCATTTTAATTTAATTTTTATTACACATAACTTTTGGTAATATTAACACTTTTGGTATATTCATCTTTCTTGTAAAAAAGATCTAACGTATATTTAATCCTGAAAAATATGTCAACACTATTTGCACAGAGCAAATTTCTTAAGTCGATAACCAAATTGAATTTTTAAAAGAAAATTATTGAGTTTCAAGTAATCGATATAAAATTATGATAAACTACATGTCAAATTTTGAGTACATATAAATTCATTTTAGCTTTAATGTGTACAATGCTACTTTCATTTTCTGTTTTTAAAGTAAAAGCTGAGAGAGTAAGTCGTAGGCAGACAGAAGTCCATTTTCGCACCGAGTTCCGAAGTAAAATGTGAACATAACATGCGTTTCCGTAAGATAAAATGTTATTTCAAGAACATTAATTACTACAGAATACAAAATATCCTTTATACGATTTTTGAACTTATATTTTTAATTGATTATATGAAACGTCCTTATCCAACTTACGGATTGATCCAAAGTTATATATATATATATAATGAGTAAATAACAAAAAGTGTATATATCACCATAAATACCACACGAATTAGTGATCAACGATAAACCAATATACAAGGAAGTTGATCAAAATAAATAACCCTCGAAGTCAATCGAGATACTCGTGTAAAATATAAAATAACTTTCGCTTATATGTCCACTCGTTTTTCAAGCTTGGTGTATTAAATTAGTAGTTATCTATTTCTTCGAATAGATGTAAGTCATATAAATCTTGATTATTTCATATATAAAAAATAATTCTTTGTAAGAAACGAATACTTTAGATCTTGTAAAACTAAATCATTCATCTGCTATGGCTAAATTTTAGAAATAAAACATTTCTTGTTCCAGAAAATACTCGAATTTGAAATAATCCAAATGTGTTTGCTTAGAAGTATATTCTGATCTCACATTTCACTAAAACCGGTTCTGTAGTGATATGTGTTTAGATATAAATTTGTCTCTTACGTAAAATTTTAGAGCAATTACTCCTGTTTTATTTAAAAGCAATTAATACATGAAAATAAATAACAAAATCATTTAGTTTTTATTTGTTGACCTAGAAACTCGTACACCTAGTTTTACAATATAAACAATTAATTTTGCTGGTACGGTACATTGGTTTATAAATCTCTGATTCGTGTTTTACAATACAAAAAATAAATTTTGCAGGTATGAATTACACATGTTGGTTTATAAATTTCTGATTCATTTTTAGTAACACATATCTCTTGTTATAATAATTTAGTATTCTTTTACATTTTTTTTCTTAATTAGTGTCATTTTCATTTAATTAAATAATAATTTCATCAAATATATTGCTAAAGTTTGGCAATTTATAGTTTTATCATTGATATATAAATATATGCCCAGCAACGCATCAAAATTATACTATCATATAGTATGCATAAATACACAGAAAACGTCACTAATATCGTTCATTCCTTTCAGCATGACGAAACAAACAATTCATGTACGAAAATTAATAGCGAGAATGAAACATGTCGAGATAATAGTATTTTATAATTCATCATTTCTGTTTACTCTGCCTAGGTAAAAGGAAGTAAAGTAAGAGTAGAAAGATAATTAAAATTTATTGAACTCAACATTATATTCGCAAACGACACCATTTACCTTTCAACCATCATGTTAAATATTTTGGTTCACGCCGACAAATTAGCGTCCGAACAACTCGTACCGAATAATTACTGGGTTCGTTCAGAATTCCGTTTAGCCCCTTTGCGGAAATGAATTCGCGAACAATATTAGCGTAACCCGCCAGTAACGTGACTCCATTTTATGCGTACGTGACGTAACATCCGGTTTTGGGGTGCAAATTAACATGTTTTCTTTATGTAGACTATTTTACGCCTGTAATATACTCGACGCATAACCTTAGCGGTTGAGTTTAATTGTAATATCATCGTTACTCATATAAAAGTGTTGTAATATTTGTGTAAATTAGTCTGTGTTGAAAAGTGGATACATGTTTTAATAATTTACACTTCTAAACACATGGCACAACGTTTTAAATAAATGGGTTGTATGTTTTTAAAACGGTGGGTAACGAAAGGCTTTTAGAAAGGCATATTTTGTTGTCTCCTGCGTAGCCTTCCTAATTAAATTCCAATAATTTTCTTCCATGGTTTCCCAATTAAATCTTCCAACAGGCAGCACCTTAATTTAAAAGCAACTTATTTTCATAAGAAACGATGTAGGAATTAACTTTTAACACCACCATTTTATTAAAATAATATAAATTTTTTTGAATTTTACAAAATTTTTAAACAACTTTTTTGTTGATTACCTTCTGCAAATTAAAAAAAAAATGTTAAGATACATTCAATTAGTCTTAGAACTAACAATATAATATTGAAGTGATCCCATTAGTCCTCCATCGTTTTGATAGTGATGTAAGTTTATAATGTTATTCAAGTTAACATTTTATGAAAGTAATATTTTAAATTTATGTACTTTATATTAGGTTAACTAATAAATTTTTCGCCACAACTGGGGGGAGGGGGGCTTTTAGAATAGAATAAATATTACTATGTAAAGAAGCGACACACTAGAAAACAACAAAATCAAAAAATATCGGAGATTTTTTAGTTTTCCTTCAGACGAAACAAGGTAAGACAACTATAGATTCTTGCAAATAATGTTATATTTCCAATATATTTGGTAAGTACCTATAACTTAATGTCTTCAAACATATCACTGAGCAGTTTTAAATTTCAAACTGTTCGTAAGTCATTGTTTTGTTTGAACGTCGATGGGATTGTACGATGTATCCTTGTAGTGTCGGCCGTTGGCTTATTATGTTATTTATTAAGAAACTCAGTCGACTCAAAAATATAGCGAAGATATAAATTAAAACTAAAAATCATAGACATTTAAGAAGATTAAAGAGAATTGCCTAAAATAAGAGGGCAGTTGACTTTATTATATGACTATAATAAATACAATGAAATAAGTGATTTTAATAATTTTTTTCTCAAGTTCAGACAATGGTATTATTTCTACTTTCTTGAAATTCTTTACCACGACCTAGGTTTTGTTGTATTACAACATATTCAGGTAGGCTATTAGCAAAGATTAGCAATCTTACCTAGGTCGTGGTAAAGAACTTAAAGAAAGTAGAAATAATACTACATCACGTAGTTTCATTTAATTGTGAATCATGAATTTCTGCAAAATTAACGCCAAATATATTCAATATTTAGACAATAGATTAAAATACTTGAAGATTTGGACTTGAAGAGTAAAAAATAAACATACTTCATAAAAGTTATATTGTGTGTGATCTTCATTTCGCCAAGTCGGATTTCCTTAAAAGAAAACCTAAAACTTATGCTGTTCCTACTTTATTGCTACCATAGTTGGAAACCCCGTCTGATAACTCAAAATATACATAAAACTGACATGCAGCTCCTGTACTTTATAAATATCCGCGCCGTATGATCTGGAAATTCCAAGTTCACAGTCAGTACAGACAAATACAATTTTATCAGAAGATACACATCGAAAAGCAGCTGTAAGCTGAATTAAAATTATTTAAAAATATTTAATTATTCTTTTTAGGTAATGGTTGTAGGATTTATTATATATTTGATATACTACATCTCATAAAGTCACTACGAAACAAATTAATCAAATACGATTTTATTTTCGCGATACTGATGGTTCTAAACAATTAGCATCTTGGGATGATATCGAAAGGATGTATGGTACCGAAAAAAGTCAGAATTACAAAATGGCTTTTAAGTTCAGTACTTTAATCGGTACAGGAAAGATTCCCGGAAAAAGTTTAGCACCGCTAAATTTATTAAAGTAATGAATGACACGTTCGATGTTTTAAATTCTTCTACGGTTATTGATGATTACAAATACAAAAAGGCATTTTATCAGGCAGGTTTTTAAATAAATACAAGAAAAAAACACAACATATTCTTTCTGGATTACAAGTAATTAATCGTCCTAGTGGCAGAGATATAACAAAGGCAATGAAATTTATCAAAGGATTTTTGACAAGTATTAAAGCAGCATTTAGTATTGCGGTAGACCTTAAAATGCAGGCTATAAATACCTGTTTACAAGAAGGCTTAACCAATACGCACTCGAAAACTTCTTTGGAAAAGCCATTTCTCTGCCATCCAGTTTTTTTCAGCTTTTAGGAAGCTTTTCATGGTTAACATCATCAGGCACTCGGAAGATACAAATTGTTCTGAAGACTTAGATCAACTACTTATGAGAGTAGAAGAGGTCCAAAACTCATTCATAGCAAAAGAATAAGTAACTATAGGGTTATCCCAAAAATCTTTGCAAGTAAGGACCACTGACTGTAGGTTCGAGCTTCCTGAAGAAAATGCTTTTACGTATGTATGCGGATATTTATTAAAAAAGTGTCATGGCCATCAAAAAGAATGCAAAATTATGCAAAATGATGTTAAAAAAATTAACAATTTGATGAAAAAAGTCTTGTCATATTCTTTAAAGCACACAAAACTGACCATCCATTTGGCGCTTTAATTAATCTACCAGAAGATTTCAAACAATATATTTTAAAAATAGATAGCATCAGTAAAGATAATTTTGTGAATGGCGATTTTTATGATACAGATAACGAAATAATTGCCAAGATAAATTAAATTAGATTTGATCCACCACGTCCTTGTTTTCCTTTGGAATACCTAAACAAACTATTTGTGAGATTTAAAATATTTACTGTTGTGCGATATAACAATAAAATATTTAGAGACAAAAGTTTTAGAAGAAAATATTTCAGTGTATCACATTTGAAAATAAAGGACATACATTTTTATTTAAAATTTTATTTCTTTTTCAAACTCCATCCTAAGTAACTTTTTAAAAATTCTCTACAATTAATATTATTATCAAATCACTTTCAACAATTATACGTATAGTGCTAAATATATATTTATATAATTACATTTTTACAATTAGAAAATTAAAAATACATGTGCGCCATTTTAAAGTTATTGAGTCAGCGCGCTTTCCAGACGGTCTTCCGATTGACGTTGTTGGTTAATGGTTAGAAAGAGAAACGGGCAACGGTCATGTTGAGTCGTCTCGGTCGATCGGCGCGGATGCCCGCAAAGATTGAGCCGATTTGTAGTGATAATAAATATTATTTACCTGCACGCTGCGGCAGCCCTACATTAATTTACGCACACACATAAACGGATACGGACAGGCGAGTACTTATGTAATAGCATACGCAATTAAATCTGTTCGCTAGTATGGAGTGTCGGGGGTGTGGTTTAAATCTAGAGTATAAATAGGCCAAAGTGTAGTTAATAAACAACAGTTTCCCCCGAAGCTTTAAATGAACTACATAAAGGTAATGAATTTAGTTCAATATCAAATTCGGATTTTATTTATTTACGAATTTCGTCTGGGTCACGATGCAAAGACTGCTACAAATAATATGTCATGCGACGAATGAGTCCACGCTATATTATGCGATCGCAAAGATTTGATTCAGAAAATTCGGGAATGAGGGCTACGATCTTAAGAACGAACACCACGTACCAGACGTCCTGTTGAAATGGACGTTTAACGATTACGATGTCTAATTGAGGAAGATCACCGACTGACGACTCGTCGATTGGAGGTTAGCTACATTGCAGTCGGGCAGCTTAGAAACACATTTGCACGAATTGGGTAAAGTTTCAAAATACAGTGCGTGGATACCCCATGAGTTGTCATCGTATCGTCTTCAGTGCAGAGTTGATTCTTGTCATCAGTTATTGACATTGAAACGTAACTTCGACTGGCTGAATCAGTTATTTAACTGGCCATATATGCAAACGAGCATTATTCATTGAGAGTTGCTTCAGAAGGACCTACAAATAATGTAAATATTTACTGTGAATAATTGGACCGATTAGCTAACAAATTGAGTAGTTAACAGGATCGAGTTAATTTTCTAGATGATGATACTGGACAACATGTTGCAAAACATACTCGTGATAAATTAAAAGAGCTTGGCTGGGTTCTGTTCACTCATCTACCATATTCGCCGGAGACTGCGCTCTCTGATTACAATTTATTCAGGGTTCTAAGTAACCATTCACGTGAAAAAAAATTTGACGTTTAAGAAGATCTCTATTTTTCAAGGAAGACTGGAATTTTTCAAGAAAGACATATTGTCACTGACAAGTAGTAGATAAAAATGGTGCATAATTAAATTAAATTTAATGTAACATACAAAATTTATTAACAATTATTGACAGTAACTCGGGGTTAAAAACTTATTAGCCAACCCAATATAAACGTTATATTACAACACTATCTAATTTCAAATTATTACTAATATTTTTGTTTTTTTTTGTAGTTTTGTAGTATTTATAGTTATTTTATAGTAGAACGATAACGATAAATATTGCAGCGTGTAAACAAAATAGTTGTAAAAGTTAAGACCGGAAATAATATTGAAACAGGGACGCCGGACTTTTGGTTTTGGACCATTGTTTATTTCTTAACATTCACCATAGCAAACCTATGCATTTTACTGTTCTTAGTAAATCCTATATTATTCTTTATGATATTATAAATTATGACTTTGTAATACATTAGGAAGAATACGTAACTCAGTCGAAGGGAAGATCAGTAACAATTATCATTACAAACGTATCTTTCTGATATTTTATAGTTTATAAAACATTGAAAAGTATATGTGACTCAGTTGAAGAGAAATATCAATATCGCTTCCCACTACGGATGTAAGCTCCCTGCTTTGCTTATTAAAATCAAAACTATTTTGCTACTAGCAAAATTAACCGCGTAATTTATTTGAAATCAAAACATAATCCATTGGTATGACATTACAATATATAATTTCATAAAATACTCCGTAGCAAATGGGGCCGATATTTTGTTTGCATTTCTTTTAAATTTAATAGGCAAAATGTTTGAAATTTGTAAAAAAAGCACTAAGAGTGGATATTAAAAATGAATATAAATTATAATTAGCAAAACGCTGGCAAATGATAAATCGTGAACCGCCAAGTAATTTCTTAAACGCATTACTGAAATAATCAATGGGGAAAAAATATCAAAATTAGACGCATCCCATAACAATACATCAATCAACGTAACAAGGAAAAAAATACTTAATCGCTATAGAATAAATACACTACAGAAGAATTTAAAAAAACAAAATTAATAAAACTACCATTTCAGAAGATTTTAATTTAATCGTGAGTATTTGCAGAAATTGGTAAAAATTAATCTTAACTTTGTAATTAGGTAAAATTTACGGTATGAACCTTTAAAACTACCCGAATAATTTTAGAAACTTCTGTAACATAGATAAATATTTTGTCTTATAACTGATAGTTCGTGCACACAAATATGCTATAAACACAAGTTTGTAACACACAAAAGTCAAGGACGTTTCCAACGGAATATCCCCTTATTAACGAAGAATTTAGAGTAAATAATTTACTCTAAATTTTTGCAGCGACTCATTCATTCTTTTTACATTAACCTGGCAGCTTTTAGTATTCTGTAGCTACCTAATTATATATTAACCGCAGAGTAGATTATGACTGATTATAATTTACCGAAATTTGATCGTTTGCCGATTTAAATCTCTTCAACGTATATTTCTACTAACAACTTTAAATGGCAGTGCTTGTGTTAAATAAAACTCAACGTAAATAGAAAAGTACAAAAATAAATAACTCCAACGTTATAAATATTTCATAACAATGAAGGAGATTTCTAACAAGAGTAAGAGACATATAAAGGTAGAACTTAACGTCTTCAATGCTTATGCAAGGTACTATTTATGAAAAAAGGCCATCAAAAAAGATTATCATTTATGTGAAATTAACGCAAATCATCTGCTCAACAAGACTTAGAACTGGGCACTTAAAAGACATGAAAATCCATCCTGATGGTACTAGAACCTATCGTTCCTGTAATGACTGTGACGTTCACCTCAATCTGGACCATATATTTAGCTGTCCTGCGATTTTGAAATCTGTGTTTGATTTCGGACAATTTTCACTTAGTGTACAGCTCTACTCTGAAAAAATCATCAAGATAGCCAAATGCGTCATTTCTGTACATGGACATTTGCCGCTTCTTCATCTTATGTGGAAACGACACCAACCAATCATTTAACGACTTAACCTATTACTCCCACCTATTACCAAATCTCGACCATACAATTTTACATCACTCTTAAAAAGATTCGTTTAAACTATGCTTTTACAGTCATACTCACTTGTCATGTCAAGTTGATACTGGCAGGAAATTAATTTAATTATTTTTTTATTGTGCCATGGTCAGGTAGATAAGGAAAAAGTACCTAAAATTAAGGATGCCATTAAATATATGTTACACAAAGTTTAGTAATGATGTCTGGAGTGTAATTTTCATAGTTTTTAACACGCTTTATATTTGTTTCACCTATATGCATGTTTGTATATATGAATGTAACGGAGTCTTTCAATTAAATTTTCACCCAATTCCAGACAGTCGAATCCGAATTATTTAAAATTTTGCACACATATCAAGAACCGATGACAATACAATAATTCCATGACTAAAAATTAAGACTTAAATTAAAAAAAAACTGATAACACGTTCTTTTTTATCATTAAAAAAAATTAACTACACCGAGTTGTGAGTCATCATTTTGCCCCTCACAATGTTAACAGTCGCACGCCAGTATATGCTTTATTATCCACTAGCGCACCAGCCTCGAGTTTTAACAATATAAGTAATTATAACTCGGGTAATTTTACAATTAATCAATTTTTAATTAAGCTTTTTGGAAAGAGGAGATCTTACTCAAAAATTTAAAACATGGTGCCAACCATGATTTAAATTTCTTTACATATTTATTATGATTTAAATTTGCCTTTGAAAAATGGCACACATCTCCGCCTGTTTGCCTGTACATATATACGTATGTACGAGTATTTACTATAACTTAAATATTGTAAATCTTAACGATCTTAATCTTTTGACTTAATTTAGGTTTTGTAAAAAAAATTCTACAAAGACGTGTACCGTGTACGTGTTCCGCGTCTGCTCCCTGCTATTCTTAAATTTTAAAGTTTTTAATTTAGTTGTGAATTGTTTTAAATTTTATTTGGATATATCAAAAACACGATGGATGACTATGTTTTTCATTGACTTTTGCCTGGTTATTATCTATACTTAAATAACTTGAACTTTTCGTGTTATTACTTAGATATATAGATATTAGAAACAATATTAAAAAATTAAAAATAAAAATTTTAAACATATGTTCCTAAAATTTTTCAGGTCTATTTCGATATATAATAAAATAATGAATGTTACACCCTTTTAGTTTAAGAGTATGCTTGAAATGAAAGCTGAAGGCAATTTTAAAAACCTTGAAGGGTACGTTTAGAGTAACAGTAACATCATAACACATACTAGAACTATTTAAGTAAACCACGAATCATACTCCAGTTACAACTGAAACTCGCCATGGGGTCTACCTATTAAATAAATATTAGTGTTATTAAGTACTGATTTATTGTTACCCGTACACTCACCAAACTCATAAGGTTTTAGTAAGATGTGCCAAAAAGGACTCATAGAGCGTTCCATTTTTGGGGTCCGTAGTAAAACCAGAGATTCTTGTAACTTCCATGATGACTCTCGTAAATCCGTCTGTCCCAGCCTTGTGCATACAATTTTACAAGTATGTAATTCTGATTTAAATTTTAATTAATTGGCCAATCTTCTTTCAAAATAACGCAATAATTTTTTCAGCACATTTTAAATGGTCTCATGATGAATAATTGATGATAATTGATGATGCTGAATAACTTTGCAGAATCTGTTGACAGCATTTTTTATAGAACTATTTAAATTTATGCTGGTCTTACATAAACTAAATAATTACGGAAACCGAGTGGTCACCTTGATAATAATATATTGAATAAGTAACAAAATGTTAAACCATTAATAAAATTTATTAAAAATACAAGTTGTACGTATAATATTACGAACTTTCCATTAGAAGTTAGAGAACACTTGCAGAAATAATTCACTTACAAAGAGTGAACAAAATTCAGAAAGATATTGAAATATTGTATTTGATTTATTTTACAAACATGAGTTAATAATTATAATGGGCCAGATATTTAAAAATGTTTATGGGGCGAGAAAATTGTTTTTCGCGTACCTATCGAATATAATGTCACTGAATGTCTCTTTTAAAGTAAAACGTCTGTCTGAAGTCTCATTCACCATTTTTTTATTTTTCAGCAAAACTTATAAAATATTATAACGCCAAAAATTACACGTGCGATATGTATTCCCTTTACCTCTACTTTTTCAACCATTGACTCAAAAAGACCGGATTTAGTGATGTAATGTTATTGAGATAGAGTGTCATACTAAACTTCAAAAAGTAAAGTTTAGTCTTTGAGAAGTTGCAAGCAAAAGCAACAAAAGCAAGCGTGTAAGTAAACAAAAAAATCCTAATTGCACTCCTTCCTTAGCACGTGTTGTGACAAGCCCCGATAAAGACCACAACACTATCTACTCAAAGGTTTGCAAATATTTGACCGCTCGCTTTGCGACGTTTCGAAACTCCAGAGTACAGAGTTACATACCAATATAGCTGCACTTATCCTAACGGAAGGTTTAAGTTTTGATTGCGACAGAATATAATTTGCATTAAGCTGGCTGGTATAATTACTTTCGGGAGTAATGGAAACTCTTGGGAATCTTGGTCAGCGCTCTTAGTTGATTGGAAATTTTGCGCAACGTAAACATAGTGAGTGATTGTTCAGAGAGGTCGTGAATCTTGGTGTACTTGATGAGACTTCCTTTGAAAATATATTTCGAAGGTAATAATTTAAAAAGGATATCTGGTATGAGATGATGATTTTTTTTAAGTCAATATCTTGATTGTATCGAAAAGATTCAAATGTTAACAAAATAGATTTAAGATATTTCAGGGATATTTGTCTACTCTTCTCATGTATACACAAAATTAGTTAAACTGTTGCGACCAAAGCTTTCAATAGTATTATAATTTATTTTTGTATTAGAGTAAGTAAACTATGGGAATGAAAACTGTTATGTTGTTTATCTTTATTATCCTGTGTAGCTCTTAAAGTACTCTTAATTGTATGTATGGCATTTACTCAAAGCGGTTAGTGATTTTATGAATATAAATAAAACTTAATGGTAAAGTTATATTTTTTTTTCAGTATATGAGTAATTTGAGGTATAATAAGAGAAAAATGTCTTAGACTTTAAACAGGTAATTATTTTTACTAATTAGTTCTTTCAAAGTGAAGGGTGCCTAAAATTTATTAATTAAAAAGTTTTATTTTTTAAAAGTGCTGAAATATTTTTCAAAGTTCGATAATGATTTTTTCCCTACATTAATCTAAAATTTATTCTATGAAGACTGCAAATCTTTCATACAATATTTAGATTTAGTTAAAACAAAATTCAGGATACACATTTTGGTAATTTTTACACATGTATTTTTCGGGATAATACACAATATAGTCACGTTGTGGAAAAAAAATTATTTAGCTGTGGATGGATATGTCCTTCATAAACGCTCGTTAGAGGAAATGATTGAAGCTGACGCATAATATTCAACTAAGCAATATTGAGAGAAGCGCATGTTGGAATATATGAAAATGGATTCTTTAGCCATTTTACAAAAAATACTTATTGAGGCAACATGCCCCAAATAATTTGTTTTGAGTTGGTCAATAAATAGTGAATAACTTTTATAATAGAAACCCCGTTTTAGTCTCGAAAATTCTGAGAAATGTTTAGTCTCATTACGTTTTACAATAAAGTCGAAATTCATGCTATAATCTTCTATGAGTCTTAATTCTTGAGACAATCTTAAAAGCATACTAATAAATATCTTCGAAGCTCGACCCATTAAATTCTGAGGGCGCGTCATCCCATCACTACCCAATGGTCACCAACAGGTGTCTATACTATCCCTGTCTTCATTGTTGGCGAATGGTTAATTGAAAGGAAACTACTTTTCAGTTTATTTTGCAATTAAAAATTTTAGGAGGAGGGATCACGCTATAAATCGATGATGCGACATTTGATTTTTTTTTAATTTCCCAAATCATAATTTTCAGATACAAACTATTGCGGATAATTCAATCAATCATTATTTATTATGCAATCCAATAAATTCATGGGCTCACTAAAAAAAGAACTATTTTTCAGATTGTTTTGTAATTAAAAATTTCAGGAGGAGCGGACCACATTACAAATAGTTTTAAAATTTAAAGAGAAAATGGAGCTAGGAAAATAATAGTCTCCACTCGATGGTGCACCAAAAACATTCATCATCACTTTTGATACATATATGGGGAGTTTTTAGGTTTTATTTTAATTTTATGAATCATAATTTCATGAAAAAATTACTATAACGTTTAGACGAGGACGGAAATACCGAATTATGGTGTCAATTATTTAATAATACTAATTATATTCTACGAGAGTTCATGAAAGAGAAAGGCAAACCTACCCTATCTATACCGTATCTAAAGCGGTCAATGGAGCGAAAAAAACATCTAGACTGGACGCATCTAAGAATTCTGTTTTGGTAAATGTAAGTGCACAAGAAACAGGAGAACGCTACAGGATATTCATGAGCGTTCTTCATAGAACAGACAGAAGCATACAGCGACTTTAACCTCAAGTCCAAGACGTTTTAATCAGTATCACAAGAAGGCTTTAAGAAAGAAAATAATCGATAGAAGCAAAAATTTTAATATCTTGCCCTACTTCTACAGATTAGATTTGATTTTATAATTCTTCAATGAATTAATTTCTTTTTTCTTGTAAGCGTATATATTTTATTAAAATATTATTCAGTACAATATCGATCCTAAATGTGATATACTTAAGCAATTTTATATCTTTCAAATAAATCGCATCAGACTGCCATTGCATTCAATCTCTGCAAACCAACAAAGTCTATATAATACACAGAGAAATTGAAATCACGGAGTGCTGAAATGTGAAAACGCAGAAAAGTTTTCTTTAGTATGAAAACAAAAACTTCGAAAGTGTACGTAAAACTTGTAACCAGAAAACTTTTACCATCAAAGCTTATTATATTTCCGCCCTAAGTCTTAACAATATTCCGGGCTACAGAAACCGATTTACATATTGATTAAACAAGATACTTTGTGGAGTTGTACTTTGTTGAGTTATTCGGATGTTTTATAGCTTTTCTGCAGATCAGAACAGAATGTTCCTTTGGGCAGAATGATACTAATGTTTACGTTTCAAATGTAAAAAATGTTCACTAGAAATTTATACATCAACCAACTATATCTCCATATAATGACCTGAAAGAGATTTTACATAATTAAGATTAAATAAAAAATATTTATATGTACACAATATATGTACCCAACCGTTTGTTAAATTGATACAGTAGACCGGATTCTGTCAGTTATTAAGAAAAAAGTAAAGTCATTAAAATCAATATTTTTTCCTCATATACCATCCCGTTTTCAAAATGCATTATTTCAACGTTAATGAAAGATTAAACTTCCTACAGTGTACAAGCGTATGCAGTATAATCATCGAAGCGATACGACGCGTGGCGCTGCAAATCGCCTTTTCGTCTTTGAATCTTGAGCGATACCAGTATGGGTTGAACTGAAAGTAAATGGAAGAAATAAAGGGTAGCTTTTGTTTTTAGTACGTTGTATTAGGTTGATTTGTATGTAACCATGTAATGGAATGTGCAAGATTAAATTTCATGCACTTTTAATTACTGTGGCATCATGAAACTTGGCAGTTATGTAACAATACAATAATTTCCTAAATATGAAAGAAAGTTTCTTAGTCAGAAAACAAAAAGACACTAAAAATATAATGGAATTTTTCAATTAAATTAATCCTTCTAGAATTTCTGGACAGTAAAACTATTGAAGATTTATAACTTTAATAAATGGAAGGTTCAATGCCTAAAATTTCAGACATACAGGTGCTTTTTTTTATAAGATACCCTTCACAAAGATATCTTTATTCCAACAGGCATTCTTTCTTTTTATTTCTACATTTCAAATATTTTATTTCCACATTTAAAATTTCTAAAATACCTTAATTACATTTTATTCAATAAAACACCACAGAAATTAGGATTTTTCCGTTCATTTGATAAAATATTTCAGAAAAATTTTAACTTATTACCCGGAAAATGATGCATATTTTTTAAATAATTGACGTTATGTCAATTTACATTAACATGTTTTGTTAAATAATGTAAATGAACATTAATGTACTCCTCAACTAGAATTTCCATTAAATCGGCTACAAGGTGGTTGAGGAGAAATCTTTGTACTGATAGAAAGTAATTTAATCAAATGTCTTCATGGATATAACATTATTTACAACCTTGATAATATTTTTTCTTTTATCATTAATAATTCTATTTATTTATAATTAATATATCTTATAAAATTAATGAAAAACATATGAGTCGTTTATTTTAATATAATTATTTTGAAAGTTAAAATGCTTTAAAGTGTGAAACATTTATTTCATTAAGATCATGAACTTATATTACTCCGTAAGGACTGGCCCATAGCAACCGAAAAATGTCCCACTAGAAACGGTGCTAAATGGCGAAATTAGCAGCGTTCCCTTTCAGTTGACATTTCGATTCCCGTGAAAATGTTTATCCTGAAAACAATAAAACAATGTCGGATTGTGGAGTAAAAATATGTTTAAATTAGAATTTGAGAATTTTAGAAAAAGTTGATATATGTTACGTTCGGTTTATAATTGTTTTTCATACACTTTTTTATTAATTATTAAAAAAAAGAGTTGTATATTCAGTTACTATGCAAAATCCAACGTTGTGACCTTACAAGGATGTGTTTTCACGTTTGTTTTTTTTTAAATATTCATTTTTCTTTGCTTTGATTTTTGAAAATCGACTGACGATTACGGTGCCGAAAAAACAAAAAACCTTAAAAGTAAAATGAATTAGTATTTTTCCATCTGTCTATCACATCAACAACTCAAAAACTTCTAAACCGATAAACTTAAAATTGGAAATGTAATAAAAAAATATTCATAGCTTTGAGTCATTTAGTGATTCAATATAGCCAACGCTTACACTTTCTGACAAAGTCTATACATGAAAGACGCACATGCTTAGATATACGTTGTGCTTTTAATTAATTACAGAAATATCTACTACGTTTTAGATTATTAAAATGTTAAATACAAGTAGTGCAAAAAGTATATTGCAGACTAAAGAAAAGAACAGTATATCATCAGCGGAAAATTTGCGTGCATATGAGTGTGGGCGCCCGCCCGAAGAGCATTAATGTAATTAATTTTTGAAACCACTGCTTTTCGTCAGGAAACGGAATTGACAAATTTTCTAAATAGTTAACCTTCCAAATAATAATTATCTATACATATAATAAAATTGTAGCAAAGTGAATTCTGCACGTGGAAAATATTTTAAAAAGAGTAATTGATTCAGCGTTTAGAATGATAATAGAAGCCAGAAAAAAACGTTTACAATTTTTGTCTGTTAATTTGTGCGTCAATCACGCAATGTATACTAGACGGATTGTGATGAAATTTAGTATGGATAATAAAAAATTATAATAACTTTTCTCATTTCGAATTTCACGTAAAGGAAGTCATAGGCACGGCTATCTTGAAATATTTGCAAACAACTCGTCATAGTCTTACCGCCCTCTAAAACCATTTTAAATTTATTTAGCATTTAATTGAAGATGATTTAATAATATTCGGTACAACATTTGAATTTTATCGTGACAAAATTGTCAAAAATTCGCGTTTTCTTATGTGGTTAGAACGAATTTAAATATGATCCTGAATGAGTTGGTATCTTTCTATACATAAATCTGGCACATTACCAGTTTTGCACTGAAACAAATATTTTAAACTAAAATATTACAAAATACTAGAACAGGGTAAATGATTATCAAAAACATGCCATAAACCTGTATGTAAACGGAGAGAATTATAACATTAAAATTTCTTTAAGATATATTTTGTTTTTTTTTAAATCTTAGCCTTTTCATCGCTGATGAAGTACATATCGATTCTTACATAATCAACATGCAACCTCCCGATAGAGGGAATAAATTAAAACTGAGTGGCACAGTATGAAATGAATATAATTGAGCCCCTTAATTTCGAATAATTCCTTACATATATATTTAGTATGCCGTTGTATCTCCATATTATAATTGCCTTTTGCCATATAAAAATAATTTTTTCAATTAATTTAGATAAATTCCCAACTATCTAAGCATTGTCATATCAATATACATGCGTATAAATTGATAATTACTTTTTTTTCAATTTAGTTATTAAATAATAAAATATGATAACGTTACAACAACTTTACATTTAAGGTCGCAAACAGTAGATCATGTGATTGACGAAGTAGTTTCGTTTAATTGCAATAGATGGTGCACATAAATTGATGTTTTTATTTTCGATTTCGTTTATGTTCCTATGGTCGTATCTTGATATTTAGATCAATGATTAAGTTAATAAGTCCACAAACATATTCAAGTTATCGATACTTACACGATGAGATATTAAGTGTCCTGGAATAGTGATGCGTACTAGTGCAAGTTCAATCAGTTCAAAGAAAAAACTACGCAGCTATCAGAATATATCATATTCGAAGTCGATATTTAACGGAAATATCACCTCTTATCAAACTGAACAAGATTATTTGCTCTTTAGCTGACATATATATTTAGTATTCCGTTGTATCTCCGTATTATAATTGCCTTTTGCTATATAAAAATATTTTTTTTCATTACTTTAGATAAATTCCAAACCATTTAAGCATTGTCATATCAATATACATACGTATAAATTGAAAATTAATTTTTTTTCAATTTAGTTATTAAATAATAAAATATGATAATGTTACAACAACTTTACATTTAAGGTCGCAAACAGTCGATCATGTGATTGACGAAGTAGTTTCGTTTAATTGCAATAGATGGTGCACATAAATTGATGTTTTTATTTTCGATTTCGTTTATGTTCCTATGGTCGTATCTTGATATTTAGATCAAGTCGATATTTAACGGAAATATCACCTCGTATCAAACTGAACAAGATTATTTGCTCTTTAGCCAGGATTTCTCTAATAACGAGCAACTCCTCGCAGCTAGTCTACTAAAAAGTGGAAATCTACCCGTCCTGATAGGGTCTTCCCTGAGTTCATTACGGATCTTAGCTAGCTGGCTCTATGGATCTTTTTGAGGCTCATGGGAACCTAACATGGCATTATAAAATGCCCCAGCAATGGAGAAGGGCTGAAGTTATCTCGCTACTGAAAAAAGATAAGCCAACTAATAATCTAAACAACTACCGACCCACTTCGCTTACTAGTGTGTGCTTCAAGGTTGTTGAAAAAATGGTTGAATGAAGACTTCGAGAATTTCTGGAACCAAAAGACGCCATTAGTGACTGTCAAGCAGGATTCCGTAGACACAAATCTACTATAGATCAGATGGAGATACTCACTCAAGCCGTAAAAGATGGCTTCCATAGAAGATAATCAACATCTGTTGTATTAGTCGATTTTAAGGCCGCATATAACTAAATTTGGCGTCGCATGTTTGTTTACAAGCTTAAAAAACAGGGAGTAAGCGGAAACATATTGAAGTAGATGGATAAATTCCTCTCGCAGTGCATCATCTGGTGCAGGTTTCTCAACGCCACCTCCCTTTACAAATTACATTGCTACACCAGGAGCTGCCACAGGGAGCCGTGTTTAGCATCTTATTGGTGTTTGCAATAATATTTCGATAATAAAGAAAGTGGAACCAGAAACTTTGTCACATAGTTTATTACACGAAAAGCGGAGGAAAATTTAATCTTCACAACATAGAAACTAGACTATAGTGACTTAGAGGCTAGGCCTATCACGAGTGTCATTAGTTACGGTGATAAATATGAACACTTTCCCTAATTTAACGCTAATGGGAATCACTGTTAAATTGTTTCTCATCTGGAAATGTTGAATAGCAATACGCTTAAATTACCTGTAATAGAAACTAAACTATTTTCACAATATTTTATTCATAGTGATATAATATGATGAAATATTGTGCATGCAATATTCTTTCCATTATACACCAATGACACAATTATATTCCAACAAATTGCTTCCTATAAATTATTTTATCATCTTCAAAAAATGGCATCTAATTCTAAACATAATTTTGTAATTTGAGTGAAAAACTTTTCAATCTATTTCTAAAATGTCCCTTTTGCTGTACAATATTTAAATACAGAAATTGAAACTAATATTAAATATTTTGAATTCTGTTACTAAAATTACTTTCTGGTTATATCCGAAAGTAATTTTAATAATAGAATTATAAATGAGAATCTTTACATTTTATTAAAAAAAATTGTTTTAATATTGTATGGCAGTAATTAAAAATAGATTTTTGATTTTATATCATTGGTATAAAGTCTTAGCATAGTCACAATAATTTCTTTGATTGTAGTACATAAAAACTTGATCGTTAAATTAATTGATAAGCAATATCATAAGAAAAATTTATAATAATTATATAAATTTATTACTACAGAAATCACGGTTGACTAATTGCTAAAGAAATACGTTTGGGCGAAGTTTTACCTATATTCCAAATAATGAATCAATGGTCGTAATCTTCAGTATTCCATCCTTCAGAATGAAAAGGCGGAATTCTTATAAAACCACTTCCTTGTCTGTCTGTCCATCTGTCAAAACACCTTTTCATAGGAGTGCCAGTGGTAATCATTTGAAAAATTAAAGCCGATGATCTCACGTGTTATATAAATTCAAACTTCTAACTCAATTTGACAAAAAGATAGAGCCTTTCAATATTTTACACTAACTCATTCATTGAAACTGCCAAAGGTATTTCCAATTCACCTGATATCTTAAAATTTTTATGAGGTTTAATTTCTAATTTTATGTGATATTATTAAGTGAAAATAAAATTTTCTGGTATGTTCATTTTTCTTTTTTCTTTTGTACAATACCTATTTATGCATTACGATAATATTACATAATGATACGGAATTATCAGAGCGTAAATTCAACTGGCACTTCATTGTCTGTTCTTTCAGTGAGTTCATGCGTCTTTTACGGTTTAATCAAAAATCGAGACAAAAAAGAAATTTTTCTTACCGATTTTTCTCACATTCGTCATAAATACTCCACTCCGTTTCGATACAGCGATTTGGTCTATATGATAGCCTACCACTTATCCTAAAAGGTCAAAGTCTAATTTAATGGAAGTTTAACCAAATTCCGTCAGCAAGTTTTAAAAATTATTAGTGTGTGTGTATGTATACGGATAACTCGAAAAAAAAGTTGAAAATTCCTCTTCAATAGAATGTTTATATTATGTGACAAGGTTTTGAAATGGTTGTTAGATTTCTTTACGTTTTATGGCATTTTATTTATTATTTTGTGTCTGTCTAGGTATTGCATTAAGTATGCAGTTTATTATAATTGTACACAAGTGGGGGTATTCCTTGCTTTCAATTAAAGTGCTAGTCTCAGTTCTAACGGTAGAAGTTAAAAAAGAAGTTATATATTTTTGAATTCGTACTTTAACAAAGTTTATTTCATATCTAAATGATTGTTAAGCCAAACAACCGTTTTACATCCATCAATTAACCACCAAAATAAAAATTCATATGTCTTTATTTACATATTTAACAAGGTCACCACATTCTAAAAAAGTGCCCAATATCAACCGCCTAACGTCCTATAGTCTCTGAGAAAAATATTTTTGACAAATGGAAAACTGAAAAGAAATCACCACATTTCACTTACATTTCAAGACGCCACTTTAGTTTAAAAATCATTTGTCACCTGTAAAATGCCAATTACGACATTTTTTATTATTGTGGTTGATTGCTCAAAATTTAAAATACCCTTAATTTTTCAACAAATAACTTCAATTTAATTGTATTAACGATATCCGAAACGGTACCCATGTTCCTTCAACGACGATAATACTGAAACATTTTCATCCCAAATATTTTCTTTTTAACTCCTTTTAGTTTCTGTTTAAATAAAGTACATAAAAATGTGTTAAAATTTTTGAAGTTGTTTCTGTTTAAATAAAGTACATAAAATGTGTTTTTGAAATAGAAATTGGTCCAATATGGCAATTCTTAATTTTAAAATTTGTTGTCCTTCTATAAAAAATACATTTATGCTCTACTTAAATAGTTTTCTCAAAGATATCCCAAATGCCTTTCCAGAAACAAAATTTCAGCCCTTTTACGTGACGTGACCCACCACGAAATATAAATTTAAGTCATTTTAACCATTCTAGTCTGATCATAGATAGGCAACACTGTCACAACCATATTGTTTTATTTAGACCATTCAGAAATAGAACCCTAACAACAACAGCTGAAAACTTAAAAAAAAAGGAATAAAATGTTTAGATTCATTATAGAAATTTAGTTATGATTAGCTACACGATTCTTGAGACTAGAATAAATAAATAAGTGGGCAAACTAACAAGTATTATAATTATAATTATTATTTACGGCATTGATGAAATCTTTCTGTAAATATAAGCTTAAAACATTGAGAAATAAAACTCTGAGGATATCTAAATAAAGGTACTTAAAAAAACTAAACTTAAACCGAGGAATTAAAATGATCCACTAAATATACTCTAATTTTCAATATTAAATTCAGGGGTATATTAACAAGAGTTTTAAAATTCAATGAACGTCAAACTAGTAAATACTTATTGAAGTTTTCCTGATGAATTTTAACATAGACGAGTCGGTTTCAAACATCAATTAATATTGAACTATAACGAGCAAGTAATGCTTACTAAGAACTTAGCAAAATGTTTGACCGTAAACAGTGTGTACAAAAATTTTATTCTTTTTCAGTACATTTTAAATTTGTAATTTATTATTCAAACCCCAAGCTGTATTCCCACGCTTCTTGGTATTTATTTTAGAATTTAAATAACATACTACAAATAATCGAATTTATTAATTTGTTTAAAAAATATGAAGTAATTTATGAAATGACATTTTAAAATGCTATCAATTTTCACAAATTTGCTATCTTTAAACAGTGTTATTTTGAATGATGTTAGAGTATAAATTTCAATTAGATTGAAACTTTTTAAAAGTACTTATTTGTTGAGTGGTAAAGGGTAGTCTTTATCATTGTTTTTACTTTGCAAGTTACAATTATTCGGTATATTTACTTTTATATATTTCTTTAACGAACATAGCTAGTTTGTATATCATGTATAAATAGAAGGAAGATAAAAAAATGGCTTTAACGTATAAAAACAAAAATTTACTTTTAATTAACGAAACATTAATTAACCAACACTGAACACTGAACATTGGTCAGTAAATGAATATAAGGACTGCTTGAACATTGGAATATAAACATGAGCTAATGAAATAGGTGTGTGCTGCAAATTATTTTGAACATGCTAGGCTGAGTGAATGATGCTAGGTGAAATAAAATATGATTTTATTTTGTAATGTAAGATTTGGAACAAAAAAGGCCTTCAAAATAAAAAAATTGAAGGTGCCAGTGTAATTATTTATTTGATTTAAAAAAATATAGATAATCAATAACAATTACGATGCAAATATAGATATTCAAATAACGCTATAGTACATTCCACAAAATAAGCTGATGAATGGTACTGCAAATTATTGTGAATTTTTTAGTCGATGGAATAAAATACGATTTTATTTTGTAATATAAGATCCGGAACAAAAAGGGCCCTGAAAATCAAAATTTTAAGGTGTCAGTGTAATTATTTATTTGATTTAAAAAAATATAGATAATCAATAACAATTACGTTGCAAATATAGATATTCAAATAACGCTCTAGTAAACTCCACAAAATAAGCTGATGAATGGTACTGCAAATTATTGTGAATTTTTTAGTTAATGGAATAAAATATAACTTTATTTTGTAATATAAGATCCGGAACAACAAAAGCCTTTGAAATCAAAATTTAAAGGTGCCAGTGGAATTATTTATTTTCTTTAAAAAAATATGGATAATCAATAACAATTACGTTGCAAATATAGATATTCAAATAGCGCTACAGCAAACTCCACAAAATAAGCTGATGAATGGTACTGCAAATTATTGTGAATTTTTTAGTTAATGGAATAAAATATAACTTTATTTTGTAATATAAGATCCGGAACAACAAAAGCCTTTGAAATCAAAATTTGAAGGTGCCAGTGGAATTATTTATTTTCTTTAAAAAAATATGGATAATCAATAACAATTACGTTGCAAATATAGATATTCAAATAGCGCTACAGTAAACTCCACAAAATAAGCTGATGAATGGTACTGCAAATTATTGTGAATTTTTTAGTTAATGGAATAAAATATAACTTTATTTTGTAATATAAGATCCGGAACAACAAAAGCCTTTGAAATCAAAATTTGAAGGTGCCAGTGGAATTATTTATTTTCTTTAAAAAAATATGGATAATCAATAACAATTACGTTGCAAATATAGATATTCAAATTGCGCTATAGTAAACTGTACAAAATAAGCTGATGAATGGTACTGCAAATTATTGTGAATTTTCTAGTCGGTGGAATAAAACATCACTTTATTTTGTAATATAAGATCCGGAACAAAAAATCATACAGCGCTCTAGTAACAGACCCACATGCAGTGGCAAACGAGACTACCGACTCAGAAATGAAGTTACAGATGATTATGTTCAATTAATGTATGTTCATTTATTTTGCTGTTATTAAATAAACCTCACTAAATTGGGAAGACGTATCTTTTCGAATTTTTAGGGTTGCGTAGCGATATGGCAAAAAGAAACCCTTACAATTTCATCCTCTCCGTCTGTTTGCCTGTCCGTATATTACGGCCATTTAACTTGGAGACTATTGTCACTATATAGAAGAAATTTAGCTAGTAGGTGTTTTCTATCAACCTTTATACACTTAAGTAGTGGAATTATGAAAAAAATAATATTAGGTTGATAATCCATACATGTAACCGAGGGATTGAAAAAGAATCCAGTGCGAAGTATTATTAGATAAACCTTAAAATTATTTAGAGCTTCCATAACAACTTTTTTATTTAAGTAAATAGTTGGTGAGATACGCACTTTTGGGAATTAGGCTATTTTGGTACTGACCGTAGCAGTAACTCTGGTTTTCCCAGTGTTTTTGATAAATACGAACTTCCAAGTTTAATATAGTTTTTGTAAAACGGAACCCTTCGTGCGCGAGTTCAACTAACCCGTAGCCGGTTTTTATTTACCAATATGTAATCTCATCATAAACGTTTTATAATTCCAGTCACGTCCGTTAATGTTGAAAAAGTATCATTTTACTATTTTTTGTAAATCATGAGAACTAAAATGAATTTAAGCCTATTAAATGATTATAAATTACACATTGTTTCCTATTACTACAAAAAACGTATATGTTTACATAATATACGATTGCTTAAATACAGCTTCAGTCATTGTATTGTGTATTGAAAATATATTGCTGCTAATTTTCTACTTAATCGAAATTGAATTTAAATTAACGAAAATGTGACTATTAAATTTAATGCAATGTTATTTTCAGTGATAAATAATTAACAGTCATTTATGAAAGCATGACGTATTAATGGCTGCAATATGCAAGCAGTAGCTAAATGTACTCGTTTTTGAGGTTCAGTGTTTAGTTGCCGTGAAAAGGCCGTCGAAGTTCAGCGATCAAAAGGCTTTGGTGTCCTTCTTCAGCTTGTATGCACAAATTGAGATATAATTAATGTTCAGTTTATTTATTTATTGCTTATATTATATACTTGCTTCATTCCTTGAAAAATGCTCATTAATATTCAAAAATTTGTATGTTTTATGGTTGTTCAGTAGTCATCATTTCAAAGTTAAATTATTCAGAATATTCTTCAAGAAAAGTTTCTTTATATATATATTTAATTGCATTGCATAATTAATCGCTTATGTGATCAACTTATATGCGATTGGATCATATTTACCAATTATATGTGAAAATAAGTACATTTCTTACTTTCTTCCTCTAAACTTCTACATATGGGCGGAATGAACGAATTCTCACTATTAAGTCTACGGACAATTTAGCAATAAAATATATTAAAAGTTTCTTATGAGTATGACGTACAATTTTAAAATGCATTGAACGAAAAAAAATAAGCTTATATTTCAATTCATCTTGTTATAATTGTAAATATTAAGTTTGATTCCAAATAAACCGCACTATAATTTCGATCAAACATGAATATTTTAATATACCTATTAGATTTAAATAAAAAATTTCTTAAATTATATAAGATTGTTGAAAATATTTTTCTGGTCGCAGTTGTTAAATTGATAAAATTATATTTTTGGTTGTAATTTGATTTATAAAAATATTCTTCTAGTCGCAGTTGTTAAATTGATAAAAGTATATTTTTAGTTGTAATTTTGTTTTATTGTAAATTTAAATATATATAGAACTTTTCTGATTACTATATATATATATATATATATATATATATATATATATATATATATATATATATATAAACACCATGAGAATAATTTTTCGTTGTCAATTGTAGCGTTATTTCTATATGTGAACACTGCTTGGTTAAATAATAAAGGGTTGCTGAAATATTAATAAGTAAATATAAACAATATATAGAGCACGGATTTTTAAAAAATCGTAAAAATGGCAATACATCAGGGAGAAAGAAAGAATAGAATGGAAAAAAAGTGGTAACGTGAATGAATTTTTAAACAATGCTTACAAAAAATAATGCAACTTTTGTTTAAGTATTAAAAGATATGAATATTTTACCCAAGTTGATTTCATAATCGTGTTTATATTTTTATTCTTTTCTAGTCTAAGGGGTTGAAAATTGATTTTGAAGAATAACTCAACCTAAGTTAAACAAATTATCGAACTGTATAGAGATATAAAACTGTACAGCAATATAATAATGTTTTAATAATTATTTTTTAATACATTAAACAAAAAAGCAAGAAGTTATAGACCGAGTTAGTAATTTTGTTACCTATTTACATATTTTTCTGATAATAAAAATAAAGTGAACAAGCCGATAAAAATAAATCTAGAACCACATCGAGAGAACAAATATCAGACATTTAAAGACATTTGAGTGGAAACAATTTTCCAGAAAATAAAAAATGCTAATCACGATCATTAAATAGAACTTCGCTTTTGTCCAACGCCAGTTTCAAAATATAATTTTTCGGTAAAAATAAAAAAATTAAATATCGTAATATTTTTTGCTTAAAATAATTTTTTTTTATTGTTTTTGATATAAGCATCGAAGAAACACCGTGTCAATCTTTCAGTGGAGCAAAATATATAACACTATGTAATTTTGTAGCGTAAAATCTGACAATCACGTTTATTTTCTTGAGGACTCTGTATATATCGCGCGTGATCTCGTTACGTCGCCATCACGGATGCCTATTGCGCAATTTATTGTTCCTCAGCGAGATGGAATTATCCTTTACTACGTGAAATTCTGAAGATACATGAAGGTAATATCCCAACTTATTTGTTTTTTTCTCACGTCTTATATTCTTTTTATGGAGCTTATGTGTTTCTCCTAATTGCAAATCGATATCTAATTCCTTTTACCTTTTAAAAGCTGTGTGAAATATATTGTGGCGTGTAAAGTATTAGATACTTTTATTTTTCCTGAGTCAAAACTCATATGCATAACCTGCGATTTTTTTTCATTTTTTATCTATCATGCATGAATAAGGAACAAAACTAAAAAAAACGAAACATGCATAAAATACTTGTAAGAAAATTTTGTAACGAAGGTTTACCCTTATTGTAATCATTTATATGGCGTTATATATATATATATATATATATATATATATATATATATATATATATATATATACATATATATATATAGATATAGATATATATATATATATATATATATATATATACATATATTACAGGTATAATAAAAAAGTCAGTATGTTGAAAATATTTAAAAAATAGGTTCGGTAGATTATAAGTAATCTGTAGGAAACAAAAATGTCACAACGTTCGTTTTTTCGTCTGTGTAATTTTTTTTTAGTAATATCATTCACATATTATCTCGTTTGGACCTCTATTTCGTTACTTCATCACACTTATGATATATATTTATAAAATATAGAATAAGTGTGATATAGGTATTTTAATATTATTATATTTAAGTATATATTTAGTAATACCTCAGGCTGCCATATAATGACACAAAGTATACATAAACTTATTGTATGTATCAATAGTAGCAAATGTCTTTTTATAGGTTCAGAAATATTTTTTTTGTCTTTCTACTATAAAAGTGTGTCATTCACTTACTATTTAAATGAAAATAAAAACTGATCAAAATCAAATGATTTTCAATAGAAGCGAATTCAATAAATTTTGTCAAATTTGTTTTTTTTATCACGTTGATATTGTAGAGGCAATAAAGAGTAAACTTAAAAGAATATTTAAAAACACGGTCGAGAAATGCCCAAATATGCATAACGTAAGGTTCGATGGTTGTTTACATCTAATGAAATCAAACAATTCACACTACGAGAGTTACGTACACATATAGATATATATAACAATTTAAGATTACTTCTTAAATTCTTCTTAGACTAGGACTTCTATTAAACTAAATGTGTTTTTCATATGTTTAAACTATGTCAAATATGATGAATTCCTCAAAAATTCTAAATCAGTCTGCCCGTAAACTGTAGATACAATTCTGGTAATGCTGTTTTCGAATTCAAAACAAATAATTTTATTGAACTTTGTAAGGCGCACCTTCGATAAAAAAACCCACGTGAAAATTGAAGAAAATGTTTTAAGTCAATCAGTATTTTTTATCCCGCCTACGTTTCTGAATAAATATGTTTAAATGTTACCTATTGAGATATATGTGGATCAACATGCATATTCTTCTATTTCTGAGAAAAATGGTAATGATGAACTTATAAATTGGTGGACGATTTTCACAGACAGACGTGTCGGTTCCATTTTTTTCGTTTTAAATAGCGGAACCCTTTAAAATGGTATATGGTTCAATTTTATAAAAATACCAATGATACCTTAATTAGAACATTTTTTTATTTTTTCATATTAGTTTACATGGCCATTTAATGTACATAGATCTAGATGTAGAAAAAATAAACGGACCTGACGAAGTTCTTTTATTACGGAAACTTTTAAAACAGAACTCCTTACGCTCAAAAGTTAGAAATAGCATGTATAAACTTGTAAATAAATGTAAATTGTAAACTGACACTTAAATAACGCCTCAGAAAATACGAGTTTTATTTTAATACTCAGTTATATTTTTATAATAACAAAGTTTTTAATCTATTGAACGTCAGAAATACTTAACCACACACCAGACTACGTATAATCATTTAAGGTAACTTGACCTGTTTTAAATCTCTGGAATTTGTAGTTTCATGTAAAAGTATACCACAAATAAATACCTAACGATATACTGATAAAGTTATTATGGAGGATTTCACTTACGACGTTCACGTGGAGAGACCAAAGATAAAACGGATAACTTAATCGTTTTCAACGTTACCACAACTTTTACAAAACTTTCAGGTATCAAATAATTTACGAACACTGAACAAGTTAAAACATTAAACTTTGATACAAAATACAACCTATATTTTAACTGCTCCGGGCTCGCCCGCAATTGTAACTTTAATAGGATTTCATTATTAAATCAAATAGAAATGTTACCTTGACAATTATGTACTATATAGAAAATAAAATCTGTATGAAATTTAAGTTGACCCCTGTTGAATCTCTCAACAAATAAAAATTTTAACTAATAATAATTAAATTAAATAAGTCAATAAAAGTAAATAAAATTGAATTGTTTGTCCGTAACGTCGAAATAAATGCCTGCTTTTGGGCTGGTGAGGTTTCTTAGGTTATATCTAAGCATAGAAAAAAAATTCATATAATTTTTTTCTGTTTATCTCTGTTTAAATAACAGGTAGTCCATTATAATCAATTTCTCCAGGACAAACTCGGAAACATTTAACTGTATAGAGTGTGTATCTGTGTATAGAGAATTCAATGCGCCACAATCAGCACTTTGGTTCATTTTGATATTCGACGTGGTTTTGAGGCAGCTGCGGGCTTTGAGGATACATGGGAGCAAACGGGGAACAGGAGAAGGAAGTGGAAGTTGATCTGCATGGGATTTAAACTATACTAAATATACATGTTTAATATAAGAATTTAACAATTAAATGAAACTACGTGATGTAGTATTATTTCTACTATCTTTAATTTCTTTACCACGACCTAGGTTTCGTTGTATGACAACATCTTCAGGTGGGATATTAGATAAGAATTTAAATAAATGCATTAAAGAACTCCACTTATATATCAAAATACCATACAGATAAATAGTTACAAAAAATACTCACGTAATATACTAATAGTAATTCTAAATAGACTTTTATAATAGAAAACATTTTACGATATAAAAATTTAAAAAAACATTTATTCATATCGCAAAAATAAGGTCCTTTCCGTTCCATCATTTGGCGATATACTAATTTTTCCAGTATATATATATGTATATATATATATATATATATATATATATATATATATATATGTATATATATATAATGATATTCAGTGTTACTTAGTTAAAGAAATTAAACAGAGGAGACTAAATGTGCGAATTATATTATATTCTATTTAATAAATGTATTAAAATTATATATATATACATACATATATATATATATATATATATATATATATATATATATATATATATATACACTTCTTAAAATTAACCCTATCCAACGAAACCACACACAATGGTGTGAACAGATTTTTTTCAACCCCATTTCTCATTAAAAAACGAAAATCACGCACGTAGGTTTAAAATTATAAAAATCACAAGAATGTAATAGACCTACGAAAACACACACTGACATGACGAAATTATAAGGGTTCAGTGTTTGACTACGGAGCCCTAAAAATTATACAACTGCTGATTTCACTTTAACTTGTTACGTGTTGAAAGGCAAGTGGGCACATGGTTATATATTGTTGCCATTAGAATAATAACGTATTCAAAAATATAAAAAAATATTTGAAGTGCGAACAAAACTTGGACTACGAGAGTTCTGCTTATTAATTTACGTAAATTAATAAGCAGAACTCTCGTAGTCCAAGTTTTAATAAATGTTAATATTATTTTTGACTACGCAAATATATTGCTCATTATATATTTTACAGCTGCAAAAGTATCCTAAATTTATCAACAACTCTTAGATATATATAATGATCGCTATAGTTTTATTATAATCTTTATGTAAATTCCAATTGAAAAACCACAGCGCGTGATTTTTGTAGTGACGTTGTTTTTCAGTAATTTTTGTTTTGGAAATGTTTTAAATATATTTTAGGAATTACTCTAACTTGCTCTTTAATTTATATGTGAAATCATACAACATATGAAATTACTTTTTTGTGTTATTTCATTTGTTCCCTCAAAAATTTCTATATTTATTTTTAAGCTCTAACTATTTAAATACATGCGAGTTAATATGCTTTATCATTATTCCTGAAAACTTTCCATTTTTAATATTTTTATTGCACTTCTTTTATTTTTTACTTAATTACACTTTGATATATGGCGATAAAATACATACTAATTAATTCATCCAATTTCATACGAAGAAAATGTATCTGTGTTAGTAAACGATCGTGTCTGTTACTTTGCATTTCAGTATTTTTTAGTAATTATTTCATGTGAATCATTACATTTATTTCATAACCTTATTGGTGTTGATCACATGCTTCAAACTAATAAAAACAAAAAATGCTACGATAGCAATAAATGTTAGGATATCGACCAAACGATCTAACTAAAATAGAAGAAACGTCGGTAATACCAACTATGCATGTAATAGTCTTTTTGTTACTGTTTAATAAATAAACGATTTTAAGAAAAAGTTGAAAAGAGAAATGGAGCCGGGAAAAATTGGCTAGCACGAAAAAAGGGAGTTTTTGAAGAAACTTTTTTATAAAAATTAAACTAGCTGCTCACCACTATAAAAATCAATAGAAATTTATTCCGCTACTTAACCAAATGATATAAAAAATTATCAACAAAATCGGTCAGGAATAGTGATCTGTAACGTGTCTTTGTACGTATGTATATATGTACATACAAATAAACGCAGATACGTGTCATGAATCAAAGGCAATTTCACATGATAATTAATACATCAAAAATTAAAATGATATTATGTTTGGAATAATATCTCCTCTTTTCATGAAGCTATAAAAGAATTGATTATTTCAAAATTACCTGAACTATAATTACTATTTTCAAGGCTGAAATACTAGACAACAATAAAGCATACACCTGGGAGAAAGGCGTGTGCACTGATACAGACGTATATCAATCTAGCAGTTTCATTTTGCTGCGGAGATTTAGAATCGATTAGGGTTTACAAATTTTGAGATTATATATATTTAGTAGGAAGTTGGAATTTATTTCAAAAAAATTCTCGTGTACATAGTACTTTACTACAAATTAATGAATGGCCTTAAAATTTTTTGAATAACTGTTTTTAAATTTTAAAAAGTCAGTTAAAACTTAGCCCTTTCATGAATAATAAGATGAGCAAAATACTCATTCGTGACAATGATTCGGTAAATACTTGTTCGTAACATTGTTTCGCGCGGCATAAAACCCGAATCTGGGGCACGTACGTGATTTAATTAAGGTTTGTTTTAACGACGACAAAGAGCGGACACACAATTTTACGAGTCTTGATTTAGCTTTATTAACTCGCTTCCGTCCAA
Organism: Druceiella hillmani; assembly: GCA_039881145.1. NCBI lineage: Eukaryota > Metazoa > Arthropoda > Insecta > Lepidoptera > Hepialidae > Druceiella > Druceiella hillmani. The sequence continues at coordinate 34,902,362 of JAYKKI010000002.1, read as the reverse complement.
TTGATTTTATTGACTTGTTAAACATATGGACCCGATAATTACGACGCATAGTTAAGTTAACTTTTACAATTTTTTTAAAATTATTTTTCTTGCAGACAATACTTATTTCCTTTCAAGTGATTGTATAAAATACCATGTTTTTTATAAAGACCCTAGCCATAGACGAACGGCGAATGTAGTCCTGTATGGAACATGGTTATTTTGAGCACTTCGTTTGGTATATATAAAAATAATTTTCCTAGAATATTAACAATACTTTATGAAATAATGGTTGCAAACATTTGAGACAATTAGAACAATGTACTACGCATTTAGAAAACCATCATGAAATTGTCAGCTAATACAGATTAATTTTGTATTCACTAATGATATAAGAATTGTTTATTCAATCTTTGTAATGGCTACATTGTTCAAATTTAACTAAAATTGCCATGATGTTATTTTATAAGTTGATTGTCACTATTTTAAATTTAGTCCATTGAAATGTTCTATTTTTTTGGGCTTAGCGTGCAATTGTCAGAGGACGCAATTTAATTTTTTAGATGTCAAGGGGGGTTTAGTATAAAGTTAAAACCAAATTTGTGGGATCGCAACCCTTGTCCCGCGGCTGCCATCTTGGAAAAAGGGGTGCAGGTGGTTTTCATGGTTTATCTGGCAAACTATTAGTCGAATAGAAAATTTGAGGACGCATTTTTTGTTGCTAATTAAATTTTCTACAAGTTTAGTTTTGTAGCTTTTATCCGTAGAAGCAAAAATAACAAAGTTATAAACAAAAATCGATAACAATTTTGCAACAAATTTTCTTTTGGTCATTATAACTGTTTTTCTGGTCATTTTACAAAAAAAATATATCAGAGGATTTTTATGGAGGAGTTTTCCAAAAATAATTTTCATTACAAACTCTGGGAATGTACTCTCCTTTATTCAATTTCATTAAGTCCGTCCTGAGGAATTGGCACTCTTCACTATTGTCATGTAGAAAAAACATACCCCATGGTTGCCTATGTTATTTTTGTGCTCATCATTTTTATTTTTGTTCTACCATTTTTTGGAATATAACGGCTTGCTGCAATCCTTATGATATTTTGCTCCAATATATATATTAAACTGGGAACATCACCTATGCAATTAGCAATGACCGTTGCAAACTCGTCGAAACTTTTGATTATGAGGTCCATAATACTTTTTTTAATACCGTCGTAACGTACATGACAAACCCGCCGTTGTTGGCTTGGACGCGGATTACTCTGATCCTGAAACGCTTCCGCGCAAATGAAGCAATTGTTCACAAACTCAAAGCCTGTCTCTGGAGCTTCTGGAGATGATGAACTACTGCTACTGAGACGACGAACCACATTATCCGTTCAAATGTTGCAAAAATAATGGTAACATGAAATATGTACAGTAATTTCCGAAACAGTTCGCAAAAATTGTTCATTTCCTCATCATTTTTTGCTATTGCTCGATCAAGTAAAGTTTTCAATCCTTTCGTCTTCACAGTTCTGGTTTCACTTTCTCCTAAAGTTTGTTTACAAATAAAACAATCACTCATGAAATCTTCTCCACGTAACTCTAAATAGTGTCCACAAAATTCAAAATACTTTTCACAATTAAATATGTCTGCATGTGGCGAAATACGTAGCACAACTGGAAGAAAATGTTGAAGGACAGCTGCGCCTCCTGTGGACAAATAATAATAATAATAAACAACATTGCGATGTCAATAATTAATATGATTCTTATGATAATAATGAAAATATGATTGAAAACTATGCCTAATCATTCACATTAATGTATACTTATGAGTACCGGAGAATAGTATTAGTTTCGCAGCACTGTAAAATCCTAATAAATAAATAAAATTTAAAAACTTTGTAAACAAAATTATTCCTCGAAAATTCCTTTATAAAAATGGTCTGATATAATTTTTTTTGTAAAATAGACAGAAAAAAGTTATAACGACCAATGGAAAATTTGTTCCAACATTTTAATGAATTTTCGTTTAAAACGTTATTATTTTTGGTTTTACGACTAAAAGTTACAGGACCAAAGTTGTAGAGAATTTAATTTGCAACGAAAACCATCTGCACCCCTTTTTTCAAGATGGAGGCCGCAGGACAAGGGTTGCGACTACAACACTTGGATTTAATTTTACACTAACCCCCCTCCTAGGCATGTAAAAAATAAAATGCGTCTTCTTAATCAGAAGACGCATTTTATTTTTTAATGCAACTTTTCAATGAACTTATATGGGAATAATTCTTTTGCAAGAGGAATCATCATATTATTTATAATGTAACTTTTCAATGAACTTATATGGGAATAATTCTTTTGCAAGAGGAATCATCATATTATTTATAATGTAACTTTTCAATGAACTTATGGGGGAATAATTCTTTTGCAAGAGGAATCATCATATTATTAAATAATTCACATATAGTAAAGCTATTTAACATTTAGGTATTTCATTTAAACCATTTACCATCTTATTTTTATTAAAGGAATATGTTAAAAATCCAAGTAGAAAACCTGAAGTAACAGCGGTAATAGAGAATTTAACTTTAACACTACAGTCCGAGTGATAATGTTTCATGTCTTAATATTTATTTATGATTCAATAATATTAAAGTGTCACGATCTTCTCTCCGGTTTACGGTGGACTTATTAGAAACAGCACCTGTAATAAATTGTATTGCTGCCCGATAAATTACATCGAACAACTCCGAGGGGAGTGCAAAAGTGAATTATCTATTTCGCTCTCGATCGTTCTATTTATTCACGTGCGAATAAGAGAAAAACTAACACAAGTCTAGAATTAATAGGGAAAAAATAAAAAGTACAATTTTACTGCCCACCATGAAAACCATTATGGCTTTTCCGATTAGTGGCGCTCGTAGCTACGTGTAAAATACACAAAGGTAGCCACTATAGTAACGTAGTAAAGCTTATATAGTATTTTAAGCAAATACAGCTGAGATTCGCATATGCTCGTATAAAATGTATATCGTTAGTAGCTAATTTTTGTGCTTTCTTTTTAAGATTCGGTACTCGAAGGATGTAAACGAAACGCTGTTGTTGTAGCAAAATCGACTGTGCGTCTGTCTGTTGAAGCTTCTAACTTTTAAACGAAATAAGATACGAACTTTAAATTCTAACATAATTGGTGGTATGTTGGCCCAAAAATTAGAATGGTATTTAAAATTACTTAAAATTATGTTTCAAGTGAAAAGTTTCTTTTCTGTATTTTTTTACATTTTGTTGTACTAAAAACTAGCGATATATGTGCCATTTTTAGTTCTACAGTATTATGATGTCTATCTCAAATAAGCCAGTATGTAGGAAGCTGTAATTAGCTTCTAAATTTTCTCTTATGCGGTATTAAATTAACAAATAATAAAAAGCTAAAAGTAAAATACAGAAAAAAATAAGTAATATAATAAAAGTATTTTTGAGATATTAATGATATTGTTAGTTCCGCAGAACGTTTATTTAGGAAAATATTTTCATGGTAAAACTAATATTATTATTTTTAAATAGTTTATTAAAAAATTATATTTTAACTTTTACAAAAGCCTAAATGTAAACGAATCAATCACAATACTCGTACTAAATAAACTTATTTTAAAATTCAACAACATAACACCGCGCCACTTAATTTTGCACCCCTTAAATTGATTAAGTTTTTTCATCCTTTAATGAACCTACATTTAAATTGTGGTTCTAATTAAAATGAAGATACCAGTAAAAATAAAGAACGTACTACTGCTGTTTAAAACAAGAAAGGGGCTACTTTTAAAGTTTTCCAAATATTAACAAAATTGGATTTTTTTTTAATAAATTTAATTCATTTTTAACAAATTTATTCTTTAATAATAAATTTAGAAAACTCGATTTTGATATATTTTGTTACCAGGTAGAATCGACAGAACAAGTGAAATGATATCCACTCTCAAAACGTTGGTGACGTGCATCCACCTTTTTGACCAAGGCCCTGCATAAAGTGTAATGACGTCTTCTCTCTGTACAATAGTTTTAAATAATATTTCCTTAGCAAATATATTTAAATCGAATAATTTTTCAAGTCCGAAGCTGACACAAACAAGACAGACTTATATTTGATCTCCTCACGCCTACAGAAAACAGATTTAAAAACCAAAAATAGCTACACAGCATCAATTAATTTTGTAATCTAGTTTGTAATAATAGAACCACATTAATCTCACATCATTACCGCTTGCATACAGCTAGTAAAACTAAATACTGGTAAGTATACTTTGTATTGTACATAATAATATACAATAAATTATCAAAGATATATGATGTGCTACTGCACACTGTAGTGAGTAGCTACTATATTTTGGTCACAAACACTTGGTGATATAAAATAAACCCAAAGGAAGCGTTGAGTCGTTTTTCTTATCTAACATACAACTTCTAGGACTCAAAGATTTATGCTTTAGAAACATCCTTAAAGGTCACATTTTTTCTATCCCGCATTAATGCCCTCAATTTTTCAAATATCAAAGTCGTCATGTTAATGCCAGCAGCGATCTCTTTTTTCAAGTGGATTATAATTGAAAGGAAAAATATTAAATAGTACAGAATTTTTTTTGTATCCTTAAGTTAAAATAATTATTTTCTACCATATCTATAAAAATGGAATAACTTATTTCGCGCTTCACTTAAAATTGAAAATCCTTAAGCGGAAATTGGAAATTAAAAAAAATCTTTTACTCAATTCACGTCACTAACCTTGGGAACGCACAGCTCACTGAAAAGCGAAAGAATGTTCCACCTATATAACGGAACTTCTTAACCACTTCCTCCGTCGAATGAGTCTTTTTTTCAAATCAAGGTAATTGGGATATAGTTTGAATAAACTATTTCACAATAGTTTATGAACATAAGAAATGAATCCATTTTTATTTTTTTTCACTGAAAAATAACGACACATGCAAATAAACGAATGTTTTTTTAACAAGTATTAATAATTGTTGTACTTGTTAGATAATAATATTAGCATTTGAAATTGAAAGTGTTGTGTTAATCCAATTTTATTTGTGTTAATGCAATCAAATAAGGTGAAATAGAGGCTAATCCTGGTAAATAAAGGAAGGAAGCTAAATATTTGCATATGTTTATTTTTATTCAGTTTAATTATATTTTCATCATTTAAGTACTTTGTAAATTATACTGTGCATCTGGGTCCGTATTGTATATATAACGGTGGCCCTCAAGAAGGCATATAACAATATTTATAAAAATATTTACGCCTATCAATATGCAATGCAGAGGAACATATTTCTTTTATTTGATTGTATGTATTACGAGTGTAATGTACTTGTTCAAGTAATTAATAACCAAGTTAGTCCTGAAATATAGATAAATTTATTAAATATGTATCATTTCTTTATTTTCGAACTAAAATAAGTTTATTTCTCGGCATCTAATAAAATATCACAGATTTATCGTGAGTCTCCGTAGTTTATTCGTTACATTGGTCACATTTCTATTATTGTTGAACTGTCTACAAGTAAATAGTATCTGAATTATAAAGAGTACGGCTTATTGACTAATTTACTACTATTGATTGTCAAAATTTATGTTGAACAAAAGAAGTAAGGAACTAAATAAGAAGAAAGATTGAAAAAAATACTATATTAATGTAAATGTACAGGGCCAAAATATACACGTATTCATATAAATTTCATATACAAAATTCAAGACATTAAATTTGCATCGAGATACTTTGAAAAGGGTATATCGAAACACATGTCGTTTCCTTTTATTTATAAAAGAAAATTTTGCAAATGAAATTTCTTTTTTATATGTTTGCCACATATTACTTTTTGCCACATATAACGCCATATTTTGCATGCATTGCATTGCATTCGGGCCAAATCAAAGCAAAAATGACTTTATTTAGCTTAAATATGAAATATAAAAGGTTTCGTTTTAAAATTATTTTCTGTTAATTTCACATCAAATAATGCATTTATTGTCTGACAACTTTCTCTATATACTGCAAATATATTACTATCGTGCAATGAACAACTTTAGACAAGGATAAAAATCTGTAGGATTCAAAAACAATTAATCTGCAACGAGATACGTTGCTTAAATCTTAAAGACATTATTTTTTGACCCATGGCCGACATCTGACCTGCTAATCTTTCATACTGAGTTTTTATCAATTGATCCAAATATTTGGGTGCCATAAACAATGAGGTTTAGTCACGAACACAGCAAAAGAACGAAACGTGTTCAGGGATCAAGGGAAAAGCAATGTAACTGATAACGCCTCGATATTGCGATATAGTGATGTGGGTCGAAAAATTGCGAGAGTGGGTTTCAGGAAAACCTTTTTTCTCGAGGGTAAAATTAATGCTTTTATAATTCTTGTACATTGCCTCATTGAGCGGTATTAGATGAACTGCACAAACGTCGTCTATACACTCATAACAGCTCTTGTTCAAATAATCTAAAACTAAGGTAACGACGAAAAGATAAATAATTAAGAATTTGTTTAAAATAAGCAAATGTAATTGGCAAACCCTCAGAATAAGATCAAATATCTATCAAATATGAGTGGAGCTCACACTGTGGGGTTTCCGTACACAGTCGGGCACTTATAAATGTTTAAAGCAAATTCAAGTATTTACAAATATTAATTTTTCAGTCTAAATGTATTACCTACCATAACTTACATACCCTTAAAAATCCAGTGCGTTCTTTTTAAAATAATAATATCGATATTATTTTCCTACAACCTTTGTGCAGGCTTCTAAAAATCCAATTTCTTCCATAATTCTAATTTAGGTAGTAACAGAAATAAGGAGAACGTATTTTTTTCGGAAATGTTTCGGTATATTGCTGAATATATATATAAATATATATATATAAATATATATATATATATATATATATATATATATATATTACGCAAATTTTTGAAAAAATATTTTCCAGGGCCTTATTATTAGCCCTTTCAAAAGATAATATACACCATACGTGGAATTTAAAAAAATTCAAATAATTAATTTACCCCCACCCCCTCCTCAATGAGTTACTTTTAATAAAGACGCCAGCAATTAAACACTACAAATGCTTGAAGAGAGTCACTCAATTCAATTCAAAGGAACGCAGTGAAGCCAGTGATGTAGAAGTGGGTGGTTCCTTACCTCAAACTGAAAAATGTAACCTGTCTCTCTGTCCGTCTATCACAGCTGATTTCCTATGAAACCGTGTGGTATGGTAACTTCAAATTTGGCAGAGTAAAATACGTTATTATTATGCCAAATTTCAGGGGCTATTTTTTTTAAATATTCATAACACTCAACTACTACCAGTAAGAGTTCAAGAATTAAGTTTTTTTTTTTAGACCATATGGGTTTCAATAGTATTGTTATGATGCGTAAAAAAACATTTTTTTCATAATTTTAAATTCCATATTTAAAAATATACAAAAATGGGATATACCCCTTACTGATTTTTGAAAATACTCAACGTAAAATTATGAAAATATAGGGTTATTAAAAGTCTACGCAAAGGTTGTTGGAAAACTATAGCGATGATCTTAGATGATATAATTTTTGAAATGTACACTTTTAACTGAGAAAAATTAATAAATATTTATAAACGCCTCTCATTTAAAATTGCCTAAATGTAAATGCAAGTTATACTTACGCTAAAGAGGTTTTTATTTTTAATAAAAAAACTTAATCTTGCGATATAAACATTAACAGCTTTTCTCATCACAGATCAGTTTTATTGATTTGAGATAATTAATTTTAATGATTATTCAAAAGATTCGTAATAAGAGCAACTTTATATGACTGATTTCATCCCACTCTTTTAAATTTTGCCCATTAATTTCTTTTCGATGTGGCATTAACGTTGCCTCTACAATAAAGGCAATTCGTGTGCTATTTGATGTATTATTGGGGAGGCAAGACGTTACCAAATGCTCTGCCTACTGTACTGCTACTGGTCGATCCGACCGCCTGTAACGACACAGTTGGTTAGCAGATTTATCCGCCGTACCAAATTCGATCGTCTGTTAACGCTTTAACGAAGCCAAGCCACAGGATCTCATTTCCCTTCCCAGGTAAATTGAAAATTATGAAAAATTATTCCAGGATTATGGCGTTACACATATTTATCAAAGCAAAAGCATGAAATATATTCAATGTAACCGTGTGTATATATTGAAAATTTATATCCATTTTTAATATTTACGTGGGCAAACATATTTATGCTTAAAAAAAGATAAATCATATCCCTTTTAGCTACCTCTCTAATATTAGGCGAAGGCTTAACATAGGGATCCTCTAGCGTAGGCGGTAAAAGATAGGGAAAATTGTCTTACGCGAGGGTAGGCAATTGTGCTTAATAACGTAAAATTCCTGAGGAAATAGAGGAATTTGCTGTAACACATTTCAAGAGCAAAGGGGAAAAAGTTGTGATGAAAAATTTGTTGAGGACAAATATATAAGTAAGAAATGGTTTCCATATTGCGTTTTATCGTTTTAGTTTTATGACTTATTATAAATATAATATTTTTGTAATAACATTAATTATCTTTTTAACTTCGTGTCACTGTATGTCATCATACAATTAAACGTTTTTCAAATGTTTTATATTACCTTTCATTGCAATTATCTATCTTGTTATTTGTTCTGCTTTAATGTTTTTATTATCATATATTAGTAATTTATAATTTTAATTATTTTCGCTATTGTATATTGATCTTACAGAGTTCACTTTCACAACTCAATAGTTCACTTTAATAATATAATTTTTCATTTAATGATATTATAATCAGATAAAAAAATTTATATTTTTTAATTTTATATATAGATATTAGACAAACGATTAGTGTTCTGCAAAATTTTGCCAATTTACATTTGTAATTCAAAGAGAAAAGATGTATGTATATTTTATAACAATGAATTTATACGGAAAATTGGATTGCTACTAAATTCTGTACTATAAAAATATTTTTCAATGAATTAAAGACACATTACAGAGTTCACTTTCACAATTCAAGAGTTCATTTTCAAAATATAATCTTTCATTTAATGATATTATAATCAGATAGAAAAATATATATTCTTTAATTTTATATACGGATATTAGACAAGGGATTAATGTTTTTCGAAATTTTGACAATTTACATTTGTACACAATTTACTTCAAAGAAAAAAGATGTAGGCATATTTTATAACAATAAATTTAGATGGAAAATTTTATTGCTACTACATTCTGTATTTTAAAAATGTTTTTAATGCAATTGTATCGTATTCATAGTATTTTATTACAAATGAAAATACGTTTGACCTATTTAAACATACGCTTTGATTTGGTAAGTGTTTTATTTTGATAGATATGTGGGTATGTAATAAAGTGTATTTAAACGTAATTTCAGATAGATAACTTGATAATATTTCGGTGTTTACTAACTTCTTATAATTTATTTTCTTTGTTATGAAACTCATTTTCAAGTGCTTGATATATTGCTTTGAATTTGATGTAATGTTTAAATATTGTTTTGAATGAAATTTGTGTCAGCGTGGTGTCATATATTATATTATTATATTATTCGTTATTATTACACCTTGTTGATATCTATTATATATGTATAAATAAACAAAAGATATCAACGAGGTATAATGATAACGCAACTAAATCGCAAGTAAATAAAAAAATTCATGAAAAAAAAACAATTACTAACACCGTTAACAAAGATAAATTTCGCTCTTTGTTGCACAGAACTGTTTAATAGTATGTCCTTCCTAACCAAAGAAACTAACGTAAAAGAATTTTATAATAAAATAAGACATCAAGTGCCAATTTAAAATTAACAAATCATTTTTCCAGATAAAATTATGATATTCTGTTATATATATAATTTAAAATTTGTCGTTTTGAATTTACAATTACGTTAAAGCAATAAAATCTAAATTAAGTTAATTAAGAAAATCCATCTCCAATTTGTTTACAATCTTAATTACATTTTTCAAGTGCAAAACGTTAAATGTTACAGAATTTGAACTTTTAATATATCCTCCTTTTAAAAGTTCAAATTCTAAGTCAGTTTAGAATCCAAAAACTAAATTTTTGAAGAAGTAATGTAATTCTCTCAAAGTCTTAAACACGAAATCCTCACAATAAACACTTTTCACAAAAAAATGTAACGAGGTTATACATCGTTACAGAAAAATGACGAATCTAACAGAGAAATAAATCTAAATTCGATATCGCTCAGCCTTTACCAATTTAACGAATACAAACCAACGTCTGAACTGTCGGAGATAGTGCCACAAAATATTGTTAAAAAAATATTTTTAATTTGTATGTGTATGACGTACGATTAATGTTAAGGGACTATATGAAATTCATACTAATCTAATAAATTCATGGTCATTCACAGTGTGTGAAACATAAACCAATGTAAACATATAACGACATCAATTTTTGATTAACAAAATGCAATTGATTGTCCGCACACATCTATTCCATCAGATAAACTACTGTATGTCACTCTGAATTCTTTTTAACGATCTATAAACTCCCACACCCGAATAATTTTCTTTCGCCTCTCCTTAAATTCTATTTTACAGCTATTTTTATAGGAGCCTTAAAATTTGGAATGTAATCGAAGTTTTATGCAGTGTCTTTAGGCCATTCCCATTTAGTTAATTCCTTTTAAATTACGTCCTGATGTTGTGATCTATTTCGGTCTGCGTAAGAAACCGACAGTATTTTCGATAAACAGGCCGGTGATATTTCAATAACTTTACCGAAAAATAATTTGTCGTTTCTTCCAATTCATTTGAAGTGTTACTAAGTTAAATTGTAACTACCCTATCTATCTACGCTTTCATATATCGCTACCTTCCACCGACGTGGGTCAGTACGTATTAGGGTAGAAGTACTTACATCAACAAAGCGGTCACCTCACAAGGGATTTTCGGATATTTGAGCTAACTATACTCACTGCTACCGTTTAGTGACATGATTTATATATTATGAAATGTGAACCAATTCCCACTGCGCTAATAACTGTGATCTAGTATAAGAGTTATGATGAAATTCGTTTCCATGTTTACATTATTGATTGTCGCCTAGTGCTTTATTCTAAATACCTATTCTATAATAAACGATTGATTTAAAATACTACGCGATATTCTGCTCAAACAGGGTAGCCTGTGATATTATATATCGCCATGCACCAATCGTTTCTTAAAACGACTACCGGACTCACAATTGACATATTGATTTATTTTAAATCACTGATTTACATCTAATATTTTGTGGTGAAACAGGTATTTTTGGAGTGATAGTTTTAAAGACAGACTAATTAAGAAACTGAGGAGTGATACGTTACTTGGTCTTAATGTATTTTATTTTCATTTTTAACTAAATAAAAATTTAAATATATGCTTTTCTGTCATTTTAAGTTAACATTAATAATACAAAATTCTCGTTATTACCTATGTCTTGAATCTTGATGCGTTTTTCGCCACACGTTTTTTACTTTCGCCAAAGTGACAAAAGTATTGATTGGCATTAATTAAAATGAAGAATTAAAGGAAATATTAGAGAAGAAACTCGATTGACGTCGGTGTCTAAAGGCTTATAAAATATAAAAGGAGCATCCAGTTAATTGCAGGTTTTTTTTTATTTGAAGAAGACTTCAGATTCATTCATTTTCAGACCAGAGAGATTTCAGCGGAAGAAACAAAACGATAATGTGACAAACTCTGAAATCCATTCTGCCTTGAGCTATTCCCCCAAATATATATATATATATATACATATAAATGTATATATGTATAAGTATAAACTAAAGAAAAATTAATTGGACTGGAACCGGACAAATCATAGACGTTTCGTATTAGTCCATATATGACACTTACAGATTTTAATTAAAATCGGTTTCGGAAATCTCGGACATCTTACCAAAAAAACATTTTATCCATATGCTAGAGAGTCACTGGCAAACCACGCATGCAATAGATAAAGATGATTGTCATTCGATGTTTTTTTGTCATAATACGATAATGGTTAATTTAGTATTAAATTGTAACAGTGTTATATTTTTGTTAGTGTAATTCGCGTTCTGCCTCATTTAGATGAAAGTTTTTTTCTGGCTATACTCCAAACGACTCTTTACTAATTTCTGACTCTACCGATAGGTTTATTCCAAATTATATCTTTGTGATGAAGTTTTCATAAGAAATTTTCTGATTTTATTCTTGTCATACGTTTTTAAGTCCTATTGCACATGCCTCCATCACTTCGTCTTTTAATTGAAACAAAAACTTAAAAAAACACAAAAGAACTCTTGAGAAATGTATGCTTAATTTTTTTTTTTAATTTATTTGAATTTCGGAAGGGGCTAAAAAACTTTCATTTCCAAGAGCCATATTTCCACATACGTATAGTATTTTTCGTTTATTTTTTAAATAAAATTATGTCAGTATCAAAATAAAGTGATTTCCGCTTTAGTTAAATTTGAACTATAGTTAGGCAAACAAGCAGATTGTATTAGAAGCGATTAACTAAAATATACATACAAGGCATGACTAACACGATACATGTCGTATACTTAATAAAATAGACACGCACGAGCGTAAATCCGACAGGTGTGATGCGGCACCTCCTCTTGTCAGCTTGTTCGTATAGAAATATGGCACAGCAGTTTGTTATCATTCGGTATGTCAACAAACAAAAAATCGAATAAATTATATTTTGTTGTCCGGTTGGTCATTCATTATAAAAGCACATGTTGTGTGCAAAAAAAGAGAAAAAAAAGCGTTATCCAATTACTTAAAAACGTGAATGAAACATTTTGAAACAAATTTTTTTTCCACTAAATGTTGAATTGAATTCTTTGATTTAAGTTTTTTACGATTCTAAAAAATTCAGTTGACATACATAATACAATGAACCTAACATGTTAATATCCATGTTAGGTTATAAAGGAATTCATTGTGAGATCGGTTTGACTTTTTGTTCTATTTAAAATTTTTTTTTTAACTTGGCAACGCTTCAAAAAATTACTCTTACTAGGTAAAACTAAGTGATGTAGTATTATTTCTACTTTATTTAAATTCTTAACTACGACCTAGGTTTTGTTGTATGACAACAGCTTCAGGTGGGCAATTTGTAAAAATTTGCACGTAGAAATTTCCAACACCATTTAAATATTATACAAAACAGTAGCGGAAGTGGGGTTTGCGCGGGTTTTTCCATTGTTTACGTTAGTGAATTTGTGGTAGGGGAGCAGTGCAGTTTTGATTATGTTTTCGAAAATTATAGAACGTACAATTAATTTAGTGAGGCTAATAAATTAAATGGATGTTATTCTCAGTAATATATTTATATAATAGCAAGGGCATTACACCTATCACCTATTTTTTTTATGATGTGTCTCCTTACATGTGTAACCGGGCTGAAACAATTTGAAGTTTACTGCAGTATCAATGTTGTCTAAATATATTATGTCGAGAAGATACTAATATAGGTGAAGATGTTGTATTGAGTTTTTCTTTAATTTATTAACGTTTGTGTCTCTTTTATGTTAATTGCGAATAAAATTAAGTAATAATGAATTTTTACTAACTTAACGCCAAATATATTCAATAAAAATTAAAAAACACTCATTCATGTTTTCAACTTCAAAGTTTTCAGTTTACACCGAAAAACAATTTTACAAGTAAATTTTTGAATCTTTTAAAATTTTTTTTAACATCTTAGGTCAATACGAACTAAATCAAGTGGCTTTGTATATAATGCTTTGAGTTAGACATGAAGCTTTTGAGCTAGAATCCAATTAATAGATTAATATTTTAAGGTAAAATTGTTTCCATTTTAAGGTGAAGTTTTTGTTAAAACTATATTAACGACTCTATTAAGTTGTTAATAGAACATTAAAAGTCTTTGAAAACTAATTTTTTTAAGTTCATATCTGCAAAATAATAGTACGGTATAGGTGTGAATATTACCACCATACTACTTTTAACTGATGATGAAATTTCAATGCTTAAATTGTGTTATGGGCTACAGTTATGGATCAGCCACAATTTATTAAGGGTTGTTAGTGTTACTTTAAACATTCATCCTCCCTACTGAAGCATGAATTTTATTGAAGTATTGGTTAGCATCAATGAAAATGTTCATTAAGTATCGGTTAGCATCAATGAAAATGTTCATTAAGTGTTGGTTAACATCAATGAAAATGTACATTAATTATTGGTTAGCATCAATGAAACATGCAATGCGTTACGTGAGTTTGGTTGCGCTACCCTCACTGATACTATATGGAAAATAAATCTTCATAGTATGGATCTATGACTAAAAACCTTTTCGGATCGGGCTTGTTATGTTAACAATTTATCGACGTCTGTCAAGCAAAATAAACTCTTTATATCGACAACGTGTCAACATGCGTATTAAAAATGTAATTAATTATACATCTTAATGACTCATTAAAATCTTTTTAATTCACAAAGAAAATATTACTGAAATTATTCAAAATCAATTTGAGTCTGTGTCTTGCTGCAACTTAATTATAGGATCATGAGAAGTACTTCGCAATTCACGGAGTTTGAGCTGTATGCCACTATGAATTTATTGTGCCAAAACAAATTTCTCTACAGCCAAAGTAAGGAAACGTTGGCAGTTCCAAATAAAGAAACTTGAGATAATACATCGTTTTCAAATTAAAGGAAAGATATAAAATGATTTTTCTCGGGCTATACGAAAAGCAAAGCTCCAATTTACTCGAGTAAGGAAAAATTTTACACCGTCCGTGAAGTCGCCGCCTCATAATTACTTTTCAATATCTTTGGCACTTAATTTCCCTGCTTTTATATTTCAATGTTAAAAAATCCATAATTCTCAAATATCATAAAATAATAAAAACTACTGTTATCTCTTTAATGATAATTGTAATAATTATAATTGATACATTACAAAAATAATTTAATCATTTTTCATTTTATGTGGCGAACATTTTATTACTATTTTTTTAATATTTAACGTAAACCTATCCTACATTTCTCAAATTAAATTTTCAAGTTTAATATTAATATTTTTAAGATCAGATTGGGAATTATTATATACTAAATTATTTAAATTGTCTTTAATGTATGTGGTAAATATACTTTTCCGAAAGTTATGCTTTAAATGAAATATAGGGTTACTTAATAAATTTTAACACGGGTTAATTAATACAAAAATATTTAAAAGTGTAAATGTCAGAAATAAATTAAACCATGTTCATGGTACCATCTTATCTCCAACATCTGAAAGGGAATAATATTATCATTCCAGCGTTAAAATCTAGTGACATAAATTTAATGATATAAATATTGATTTAACGAGACAATACACGTGAGAAAAATAAATTCATTCGAAGACAAATCGACGTTAAGTATATTCTGATATGCTTTCAAAGTTACATCTGTCTTAAGGCAATACACGTAAGAAAACCATGTCCACTGAACGACAAACCGAGGTTAAGAATACACTGATATACTTTCAAAGGTACATATATCTTAAGACAACTCATAAGAAAAATGTGTTTACTAAACGACAAATCGACGTTAATAATACTCCGATATATCTTCAAAGCTACATCTGTCTTTAGGCAATACATTGCAGAAAAATATATTCACCATACGACAAATCGACGTTATGAATACTCCGATATACCTTCAAAGTTCTTATCTTAAGGCAGCGCACGTAAGAAAAATGGACGCTAGACGACAAGTTGACATTATGAATATTCCTATATAATTTCAAAGCTACATCTCTTAGGGCTACAATAAGAAAAATATATTTACTAAGCGACAAATCTACTTTCAGAATGCCTTCAAAACCACATCGGTTTAAGTATATATTGACGAATTGTTATCCACATTATCAGGGTTTTGTGTCGTTTTATGTATTTTTTTAGTCTTAAATAATTAAAGTACTAGTTCTTGAACCTGAAAAAGTTACTTGTTAACACAGAATAAATCAATTACTCATGAACCCTACTATCTTAGCTTTAGCGTAAATATTTCACATATTTAATTAAACATTTGCAAAATTATTTTTGAAAGTCTCGTTTAGAAATAAACTTGTTATTATATTTGAATAAAATTTTTATAGCATATTTCAATACCACTTTATTTAACAAATATAATAATTAAGAATAAATATCGTGACAGGAATTTCCGTCGCAGCATGAAAATTTGAAAACTTAATTATTTTAGGAACAAACAAAATCCATATTTTGAAGCAACCATAATTTAGAAAAGAAGACCAAATTTTATTTAAATTAGTACAACCATTCTTAGGCAAAATATTCATTTCGTGAAAACAAAAGAACCTAGGACAGGCAAAGTCCGAACAGTAAATGTGTGTTCAATCGTGAGCTATGAAAAAGAAATTTACTAAGTTTAAAATTTGTTCGAAGTAGTTTAGTATTAACGAAAATTAATTTAATATAGATGATTATAACATCTGTAATGCATTATGATGTTCTGACTGATTTTATATCACACTGGCTATCACAAACTACGGTTACGAAATTGTATCGCAAACTATCCAAAACAATATTCTGTATATATGTTATATCTAACTTAGTTAATCTGGCTAGCCTGGTGACTAACCTGTCATAATGTAATCATCGTATACAATAAAATGTGTCGTATATATTTCAGAAGAAATGTTACTAATAAAACATATATTTACATAATAATGAAACTATTGAAAAAGAATTACTCTATGCGAGGGTGATATGTGAAATCGTGTGCTGTACACGTCATCCACTCTTTCCCAACATAAGAGAAAAATATGAAACCAAGTAGTGAATTACAAAAAAATATTTGTTTTCGAATACCTCTACTAACGGGCGTAGATATTTGTTCCCACTATGGTCCTTATAGTTTCTATTTTTTAATAAAAACGTGAACATCAAAATACAACTCACGTATTAAAAAATGTTTACCATCCACAAATATCATTTATATTACATGAGATAATGTAATCATAAATGATATTAATTATTTTTTGTCAGTAGGTACACACAATAGAAATATTCTTATATTTGGCAACATGTTTGATACAAGGTCAATACGTTACTAAGTACCAATATTATTTATAGTTTTTTTTCATAAATAAATATTCCATCAAATAATAGTTAGGTAAATGTCACGTCACCTATGTTATTATGTCATTCGGTAAATAATAATAATTACACCATTATGTCCCATCAGTGAAAACAAATACATTTATGAATTAAATAGGACCAACAGCTCGGTAAATCTTTAGGAAAAATGCAGAAGTAATATGAACAGGCAGAATACCAGACAAAACATTGACTCAAGAATATGGAGAATATCCTCAAAGATTTATGTATCGAGTTAGACTAAGAGGAATATGCAAGTGTAACCAAATGGTCTTAAACTGGCTAGAAACCCCTAGGAGTAATCTCTATAATTAATATGTGAAATTGTTCAAAATTGCTCTATTTTTAGAAAACCAGCCAATACCCGTCTAGACTTAATTAGAAGAATTAAGTTAATTGGATTTTCATTCTGGGCCTAAAAATGTAAAAAAAAAGTGTTTTTTGCCATTATATTGAAAACAAATTTCACTCAAGAGTACAATCATTTACATTCAATAATATTATTAGTGAGATAATAAATAATATTAAATTCCACAGTCGACAGTACCTGTCTACGAGAACTTAAAAAAACATATATTTCGTTAAAGGAAGAAAACATGACATGAGTAAAAATACTTTCCAAGAGCGTTCATGATTAAAAAGGAGAGGGGTTGACACATTGTAATGATTTCGAAGCTTAATATTTCACAAACTAGACTTTGAAATGACAAATGGTAGATCAATCCTAAATTGAATTTCAAAAGACTTTCAATAACAACCTAACTGAAAAAAACATTACTCTAGAGCAATTTTTTAGTTTCTCAAATATTTAAAAAATTCTAAATGCACCACTAACTTCACTCGAATTGTTAAAACGATTTTTAAACTTGTAAAATTAAAAAAAAATATGTCGATAATTTAAATTATTAAGGGTAAATAAAAATATTTAAAACTAAAATATCTCATAAAAAAACGACTATAAAAAAGGTAGGTAATAAAAAGTAAAAAATAATTAACTCAAAATAGTTACCTAGTTATTTACAATAAATAACCAAGTTACTTATTTTTAAGCTGAATGCCAGCACTGTCGACCAACTTAAAAAAATTTAAAATTTAATTTAATTTATAATGTAAACTTAAAACTTAGGGTGTATTTGTAATATAAAAATTTACAATTGTTTGAGTAATTCGGAGGTGCTGACACCGACTTGAAAAATAAGTAGCTTAGTTATTTATTGCCAATAAGTAGGTACCTATTTTGGGTTACTTATTTTTTACTTTTTAGTACCTACCTTTTTTGAAGTCGGTTTTTTAAAAGATATTTAATTTCAGGATGTTTAGTGATTAATATATTAATATCAATTATCACAATTCGCTTTTCATGTCCCAAGTCCAACATCAGATTTTGCTTATTAAAAACTACCATTTGAAGAGTTCCGTTTTCTATATCCAAAATCCAATATCAGATTTTACAAAGTAACAACTAACCAGTAACATATATATTGAATCACAAGATTCAATATCGGAAGTTACCTTACTCATTGCAAAATAACAGCACCTCGACCTGGTCGATGGTACTGCTATTTTGCAAAGTAAAAATTACCAGTAGTAAATATCATGAAACATATTTTATTTATTGCCATTCCTTAAGGAGTTCCATCGTTCATTTCTGGATCTCATCATCAGATCATCAGCATGTTTATACGGGATCACACCTGCAGCACCCTCTTTCAAATAAAAAAGAATCATCAAAACCCGTCCACTAGGAATTATACCCTAAAAATCGCAATATTAATGCAAATTTTAATATTTGTACATTGCAGTTTTCTTCAGTCACTGTATTGTTCCACATTTATTCATTGTCAAGCAAAATTTTATTTAAAGAATACACACTCCACAACACATTTTATTCAAAGTTCTTCCAAATTACAACTGTAAATAATTACAAGCTTTTCTTCCACGTTAAAAAAACAATTGCAAACGAACTATGCATTCAGCTTTCCGAGTGATGCCAATAAATTAATGCTTGAGCGGGATTCATTCACACCGCTTTTGGTTCATTAATTCAAGTCCAAACTTTGCTTTTGATTCATTAATTCAAATTCCTTTATCACGTAACACAATGATGTTTTGCGCAACACAATGATGTTACAATCGTAGCTAAATCGATTTAGCGGCGTGTGAATTGTTTAAAGGGCAACCCGCTTCAAACTTAATCCTTTATAAACCTATTGAATTCACTTGCTATGTTTTATCACTATTAAATTCCAAATTTTTCGGATGATTGTTAATGCAAGATTGCAATGTTTTTATAAAGAGAAAATATTTGGTAATCTTTTCACGTGACAATGTCTCCCTCCACAAACCGGTATGGAAAGAAAGTTTAAAACGTTGCGAAAATTGGCCTCTTTATCTAACCAACTTCATTGAAGAAATGGCTATCTCCCAACTAGAACAAAGTTATAGTAGAATTTGATAATTAATATATTTTACATGTAGCTTTTTGATCATAATGCAGCAAAATGCATATTCATTTGAATATGCATTTTGCTGCATTTGAATATGCCTGCTGAACACAGTATTGCAATTAATATTTCATCAGCTTTCAAATATAAGTATTCTGCACCTTAGTAAAAAGTATAATAGTAAATTATTGTGAATTTTAAGCCAAAATTAGTAATACTTTTATTAGGATTTTTTCATTTCATTTTATATGATGTAGAAACAAACAAATAAAAGAAGTATCATCCTATTAACGCATCAAAATTTTCATAAGTATTCAATAAAACGCTTCTGCGCATGATGTTAAATACAAGTTTCATTTACCATAACTAGTATACATTATATAACTAACTTAATTCTACTCATGAAAACAATTGAATATATACGTACATATACATCATATCCCCAACATATTTAGGCTCTAACACATATTACTGTTATGAAATTAATTAAAAATATCCATTTATCAATATTAAAAACTTTTAAAAATATTCATTTATCAGAATATAAATATATTACCTGCTATTTTCTCCGTTGTAAAGAGTACGCATAATTAAAAAATCATGACATCTAGGACCATCTCTTTAGTTTTCCTACAACTTTTGTGTAGATTTCTAAAATATCTCTTTTTTATATTAGGTTGAGAAGTTTCGGAAATAAGGGGTTTGGAATATATTTTTGTTGCATATTTTACAATATATCTCGTAAAAAGCACCACCTAAAATTATGGAAAAAGGATTTTTGATACTTTTAAGTAGCCGTTTCAAACAAGAACGCACATAATATATACCATTTAAAGAAATTGAGTAATAATTTGCCCCTCCTTCCTAAAAAAGTCATATGATTTTTTTTTCATGGAAACTATTGAAGCATGGGCATCCAAATATTGAGTATATACCTCATGCGATTTCTGAGAAAAGGGGCCGTGACAGACGGACAGACATGAGTGATCTTAAAAGTGTTTCATTTTAGGGTACGAAACACAATTCAGAAAAGCAGATGAAAAATAAACACTTTTATTAAACTTGATGATAAATAAGTTTTTATTAAGATACTTTCTATTACTATTATTGGTAAATGCTTAGATTGAAATCGGGGACTGTTTTAACTCGAGAGCGATAATACATGGCGGTGGACTTAGTCATATTTGTGCAGTGCATTGTTCTTCAGGCACTATATTTTTCCACATTTATTCACTGTAAAGCCAAATTTTATTGAAATTTATCATAAATTACAAATTAAATAATTACAAGCTATATATATATATATATATATATATATATATATATATATATATATATATGTATAATTAAATTAATTAACAATTAATTTCAGTTTTTTATTTCCGTTAACATTTCTGATTTTTTTTCATGTTGTTACAACAAATTTCATAAAACATCCATGTATTCAACGCAATTAATTAAATATAACTTCACTAATAATTCCCTAAATTATTTAAAACTACGCAAACGTTACTTCATTTAACTTCACGAACAGAACAAATTATAGAATTCCAGTGTACTGTTGTAACTCCTCATAATAGTATTCCTCACATTGTTATAACACCCTCTGAGAAATTCCATTTTTCATCCAAATTATCTTTCATTTCGGCCTTTTCTCAGGATAAATTACAGGGTCGCTTGTGTTTGTTTAAAGGAATCTAGATTTATTACTGGTGATTTAACTAAAAGAATGAGTGGCATATTCATTAAGTCTAATGAGATTTTGAGACTGGTTTCCATGTTTTTAGAATTTATCCAAGTCATATGGACTATTTGTTATTTTGTTGAAGTGTGTTACATTTAGTTAGAACTTTAATGCAAGTAAGGTGTTTGCGTATATGCGTGATTTGAAAAAATTCGTCAGAATAAATCGATTCTTACTTCCAGATTTTGGGTCCTGATTGGTTAATGTTAATAATATGTAAAAGTATAAGTTGTATTTTTTAATGAAAAACTACCTTGAGCGTGCACGTGTGCGAGTGTGTGCGCGAGCGCGTGTGCTTGTGTGCGTGCGTATGGGCACAGGCGCGTGATCGTGCGCATGCGCGTGCGAAAGAGCGTGCGCGTGCGTATGCGTGTGTATTTGTGTGGGTGTGTGCGCGAGTGTGTGTGTGGGTGTATGTGAGTGTGTTAGTGTGTGTGTGAGAGAGTCTGTGTGTGTTTGTGGGAGTGTGTGTGTGTGTGTGTATGTGCGCGTGTGTATGTGCGTGTGTGTATGTTTGTGTGTGTGTTTATATTAAACACGTTTTAAGAAAATAAGTATATATAAGCCAAAAAACAGAATTACGGCTTAGTTTCCGGCTACCAGAGAGATTTTTGAATTTACTTTGTCTGTCTTCGATATTTTGGTTGTACTGTTGTTGAATATTTTCTGTCATATTTATAAAATGCAAGCAAGAAACTAATGTGTCGTTTTATAATCTTAGCAAGATTAAAAAGTTATAGTCAGTGTACGCATTAAGGTTGACTAAATCTACACATATTAAAACCGATTACCACTCACTCGCTAACCGTACACGAAAATCCACCAAATCTATTTAAGGCCAACAAACTTGAAATTTGACACTGCGTCCCTTTTAAATTCTTGATATCTGCTAATTTTTTTAAATGCAACCCTTAAATTAAATTCAAGGTGTGAAAATGTAAGTTGAAGCTACTAACATTAGTGATACAAAAATTTATATAGACTCTTAAGTAGATTGGTAAATTAAAAGGTAAATAAACAAGTACAGTTGTGATCCTTTTTGCCCTGAAAAAGCCGGAACGTGCAACTCTAGTATAACATATGCCTGATTTTCTTAAGGTCGCCAGTGAAAAATGTAAATACGTATCAATATTCTTGTATTATTCTGATCCAAATATTATCTTTGCGTTATTGAATGGAGTTACTTGAAACTTTGTTTATATTAATAAATATAAAAAATCTTTACATGTGTAACGGATATGTGGATTTCTGTACATGGAGATGATATCCTTTTTTCTCTTTTTTTTTCTACCTATCTATTTAATTTCAATTAAGTGTTACTGTCTCTACAAACTAGCTAACTCATTTATGGGCTAAACTTACAACTGCGTTAAATGTTTTAAATGATAAATAATTCCCTAAATAAAGGCAAATAAAACAAATTAAAATATATAAGTATAAATGGATTCTAAATTTGGAGTTAAAAATAAGACGAGGTTGTAACAATTTTACGAAAAATAACGACGGAATACTGCATCTAAATATTTAATGATATATTCAAGGATAAATTGTGAGAAATTGCAGATATACAAAACCTTTCCGTTCCTGATTCGCTTTAAATAACAACTTCGAATAAAGAGACTTGTAACATTTGTATAAAGGTGTCACTTATACTCTAATTACAGTCATTCTGAGTATCTAGATCTGCATAGGAATATTTGAGGCAAACAGCATGCATGTATACATGGACCATAACGATACGTTATATCCAGCAATTCACTCGTTCTCGTCACACTCACTCGTCGTAAAACTGGATTTTTATAAGCTAATACAAAGTACTATGACAGCTAGCTCACTTTCGTATATATGACAGAATAGTATTCATTCAAATGAAAATGTTGACTTGTAAACATTTCGTGAGAAATTTTCTTTTTTAAATCTTTCCCTAATTTTGGATTCAACTTTAAGAACAACTTATAAGGATGTGGAAAAACTAATTGCGATGCGGAAAAACATTAAATTCTTTGATAAAAATATTATAATATAAAAATCCCCAAACCTTTGGCAGTTGTCATATAATTTTCCATTTAATAGAGGAAAATCTAAATCTAATTTCATTCATTCAAAACTTTCAGTAATAAATTGTTTACGCAAAACTCTGTCGAAAATTCTATCAAACCAAATCTTTTTAAATATTAACTCTGCAAACTTTGCTTTAAGTGCGAATGTTTACGATTTACCTTTCAATTTAAATCGCTCCGTAATCGGTTTACCGTTCTTACTTGCCGACAGCATAAGCTGTCCTTTCAATATGAAAATATTTTCCTTAATTTATTAGCAATCACTAAATTAGCCTTAGACTGAATTAAACTAAATATCGCTAAAATTTTATTCAGTTGAATCTCTGTATTGGTTTAAAATTTCCTTACTACAATTTTTCACGAATCCTATAGTCTATCCTTAACATGTACTGTTAGATTCATGAAATAAAAAATTATAAGATTTTCGGAGGTATTTACACAAGTTATTAATCGTAAATTAAAATACAGAGTTTATTTTTTCAACAGTCATTATTGAAGTATTATTGTTGAAAAGTCTAAGCTTCCATTAATATATATTTCTGAATTTGGATATGGAGTAACAAGATATCCCATTGTCTAATTACAGTACATTTTACACAGTATCTGCCACTTAGGTACAGACATGGATAAGTTAACCACTGGATAACGCATCAACATAAAATCTCTAGCCACGCGATGGTAAAATTTGTGCCACCGCTCCGGGCGAAGAGTTTACGCGCCTTCAGTTAGAAAACGAACGTCACAGCGAAAGTTTCTCGTAATTTTAAATCGAAATTAAATAAACCATGCCTTCTTGTGCTATAAAATATTACCAAAACAGAAATATTACATCATCACTTGAGAAAAATGGAATTACTTTTCACAAGTAAGTACACTGTTAATTATTATTTAAGCAACTATATCTTCGTATATTACAGTCAGATCGCCGGCAGTGATTCCGCCATATTGTTGAATTTTTTGCCACTAGAGATGCGTCGCGCTGTCATCGACAACTAAATCGATACTTTTGTTACTACTTAAAAATCCAAAAAATTATAAATAAGATATTTTTTATTGAATATATTTGGCGTTAATTTTGTAGAAATTCATTATTCACAATTAAATGAAACTACGTGATATAGTATTATTTCTACTTTCTTTAAGTTCTTTACAACGACCTAGGTTTCGTTGTATTACAACATCTTCAGGTGGGCTATTAGCAAAGATCTTTACTAACAACCCACCTGAAGATGTTGTAATACAACGAAACGTAGGTCGTGGTAAAGAACTTAAAGAAAGTAGAAATAATACTACATCATGCTACTTTCATTTAATTGAGAAGATATTTTTTAAAAATTAAAATAAGTTCATTGATTTCTAAGCATAAAATATTATATTTTACTTATATTACACTTATCATTTTAGGTTTCCGAACTACCCGCACTAAAAAGAAAAATGGATATAGGTGGCTGGGCAATGCGAGTCATTATTGTTTATATCTCTGAGTTTTGTATAATCGGCAAGAAGTGTGTGTGTTTTTTCTCCAGTAAATTTCACAATTCATATTAGCAAATAATAAATATTTATTTAAATACATATATATAGATATATATATATATATATATATATATATATATATATATATATGTATATTTATATATATTACTTCATTAAAAGGAAAGAACATAACTATCGGCGTAAATATGATAAAACCGATTTGTTGACCTATATGACAACTATTTAGTACTTTCAGCATGAACATTTTTTTAATAATCTTCGATATTTATTGAATATAAATTCGAAATTCAAATCGATATACTGCAAAACGTTCCGATATAAAATTGAATGATTCGTCTAAGATAACCTTAAATTCCTTACTATTTTAGTGACTTTGACACAATGTATTCAATAATTACTTGGTTATATAAAATATTCTAATGAATCTTCGTCCTGTAAAGTATTGTTAATTTCTTTTCACATTTACTCTTATTGGTAATTAAATTTTGCTAAGTTTAATGAATATTGACAAGTATTTTACGTCGTATTTACATTTGAAGAAGGTACAATTCATTTTTAATAAAATTACAAGAGTCATCATATTAACTTTGTGCTGCATTAGTGGTATACTTACAATAAAACGTAAATTACTTCCAAAACAGTAACAATTAAAAATGTCTTGAAATAACCTGTCAGACGTAACTAAATACTACCCAGTGCGGGGCTAAAAACAATACTTATTACATTTTTAGCACGGCTTGCTTTAATAGTGCCATGTCTATACCTTAGTCGTCAGTCCCAAAATATTAAATAATCTATTTTGACCTCTAAATAATTTTATCTCTTCAAGGAAGAAACATTTACAATTACTAATTAATTAAACAATATTTATTCCAAATCTTCGAAATTATTGTAAGTTTCAAGAATATAACACAATATTTATTAAAAATATATGTTTGTCATTTTGAAAAGCCTATATTCAACAATAAACAAACATGTTCTTATTATTTGAATAAATATCTTTTTAATATTTTAATTCACATATATTACACAATATATAATTTTTTTTCTCTGTGCCAAAAAACGAGCCACTGAATCAATTAACCACTTAATCACTACCTTTATTAACTACCATACGAGAATTATTAACTTTTGCTTCAAATATCAATTTGGCAAAATAAATACACGCCTTGCATAAATCAAAGGCACATTGTAAACAAAGTGTGTTAACCACAGGCATACAGCGGAATGAAATATATAATTGCCGAGCTGAGCTGTCATCAAAATTCGTCAGCAAAATTACACTATTCCTACCCGAAATTACTCACTCACACCGCCGCCGAAGGATCCGTTAGCAAATAATATTATAGAAGATAATAACATTACACGAATATTTCTAGATAGACTAAATAATAAACTTAACCACTCATTAATTATTTAACTTGATTTGCAAGTAGAAGCCTATCTTTAGTATTTGCTTCAAAATTGATAAGGGTTGCCGCTTCAGTCATAATACGCTTCCTTGGCAATTTGTCTTCTGTGCGAGGGCATATAATCAAATATTATTTGTATGAGTCACATGTGCGCCTACTCTACTTTCTAATCCTTATTATTAGCATGATATTAGATTTCTGTAACGAGCAAACATGACTGTTGGAAAGATTAGATGGTAGTCAATAGTCGTAGTAATGCAATTGATTTTTTGATTATTATATTATCTTGCTTTGCATTGATATTTCTACTTTTGATAACAACTAATCACTATCTATATAAAATATTTGATATTTCTACTTTTGATAACAACTAATCACTACCTGTATAAATAACAACTAATCACTACCTGTATAAATGCAATTGGTTTTTTGATTATTATATTATCTTGCTTTGCATTGATATTTCTAAATTTGATAACAAGGAATGGCGATAAATCGATAAGACACATATCACTAATATAAATATACAATTAATAAAATGAATGTAAATATTATCATCCTCTATGTCATTCCAAAAGTTTTAAAATAAGAAAATTCAGTGGCTTTTTAAAACAAGTGATTCTGTTCTCTAATAAATGTTCATGCTTCTCAGGAACATATTATTTCTTTCTTTATATTTCGGTCCTCCGTGTTACGGGTATAACACTAACAATTTAAAGAATAACTGAAAGCTGTGAATACACAAATAAAAATATGATAAAATCACACTTCTCCCAAAATTCTTCCCTTGTATTGGTACAAGCAAGTCTAATCTTTCCATTATATCATCTGTCCCATTGACATATTTAGCTTTTTTATTCATTTTGTTTTCACCAAATATTTTGACATTTTTACTACTTAATTTATTTTATCCATGTATTTTTAAATTTGCCAACGTGAATTTTGTAGCAAATTTCTAATGTTCTTCGTAATCAAAAGGAGTATCTAATTATACATACATACTTACACAAGTAAATATTTTTATATGTAGTTTTTTTGTTTCCATATATATTCTTCGATAACTTAAATCAAAATTTCACTGCGTTTTAAATACGCTCATATATTGTTTAAGTTATAAATTGCAACCAAAGGTGTAGAAAAAGTTAACTAACATAAATTTATTGAATGTATTCGGCGTTAATTTTGTAGAAATTCATTATTCACAATTAAATGGAACTACGTGATGAAGTGTTATTTCCACTTTCTTTAATTTCTTTACCACGACCTAGGTTTCGTTGTATTACAACATCTTCAAGTGGGATATTAGCAAAGATCTTTGTTAATATCCCACCTGAAGATGTTGTAATACAACGAAACCTAGGTCGTAGTAAAATAATTAAAGAAAGTAGAAAAAATACTACATCACGCAGTTTCATTTAATTGTGAACATAAATTTTGATAATATTAAAAGTGTATTCAAATTAGCCTGG
This sequence comes from Druceiella hillmani, assembly GCA_039881145.1. Taxonomy (NCBI): domain Eukaryota; kingdom Metazoa; phylum Arthropoda; class Insecta; order Lepidoptera; family Hepialidae; genus Druceiella; species Druceiella hillmani. The sequence continues at coordinate 34,874,551 of JAYKKI010000002.1, read as the reverse complement.
CAAGATAGCAATACCTAAATCAAAGTATTAATAAATATATCCACGTTACCAGACGATAAATTTTTCTTTGAAGTAACGAACTGCGTGCTGTTTGTATTGTACGAACTACTAGTAGCGACAAATTCTTTTTGGGCCATTCTTTCTTCCTTAAACATTTATTGCATCATGATATGGAGCAGTATTTTCTCTGTTAACATCAAAAATGTCAAGCTAGCGATACCGTCTTAAGATAGAAATACGATGGAATACGTGGGAACAATATTGAGAAAATGTTTTCGTTTCCTTTAAACATTGTCACTATGTACCTATTTTAGAAGATACAATAAGTTTAGGTCATATTGAATAGCTATTACTTCTATATTTTCATAACATAAGAAAAATTTATGAATGGGAATCTTTATGGAACAAAATGGAAATAAACCAATTTTTATATCATTTCATGACTTATATACATATATATATATATATATATATATATATATATATATATATATATATGTATATATATATATATATATATATAATATGTATCTTTATGTAAATTGTTTTTCCTAGTAATACTTTTTTGTATTTATTTTTATCTTAGAGCGGCGTAACAAGCGATATTATTTATTAAATTCATACCTGCTACAAATTTCAATTTTGAATTGACTACGATGCTCACTACACAAGCCTGCACGGACGGAAAGTTGACAATACAAAAATCAGTCTCTTTGTCTGACCAATTGTATTAAATAAATGAAGATCTCGTAAGTAGAAGAAAATTACGATAGAAGTTGATTGTTAGCAGATCTTATACGTGGCTTTGTAACGAAAAATGTAGGAATTAAAATTGTACTTGGTTGATTACAAAATTTATTAGAATTATTGCTTAGTACTGTGCATACCAAGTTTCTAGCCTATCGATACACAGTGCTGTAATTCTTATTTCACCATTTTTCAAATACATGTGTATATTATCTTGTCGTAAAAATGCGAAAACGTGAATTCTAACTTGAAAATTAATGTAAGCATGGTTAAGATTTGTTAGTTTTGTTTCATGTAATACAAAAATAATCAAGTAAAAAGAAAATATCTTCCCATTGACACCTCAAATTTTATAAGAATATGACAAAGAACTCCCACGCTTAATGTTAATTAAGAGAATTTCGATTTACGTTATTACCAAATCCGACTAATACAAATCATACGTCTAAGTTAATTCTACTCATAGAAAAGTAAATTTATACATACGTACATGCACAATACATAAACAATGTATCAACAGATAATATAAAAAGTAGACTATAAAATTTTTTATTAAATTTAATGAGAAATAAGATTGGAAACTATTTTAGCATAACAGCGATAACTTTCGGAACGACTTAGCATTCCGTTGTACATTTTTGCATATTAACATCATTTATTTAATAAATTGCATTACTTATTTACTCTCACTGGTTTATTATTTTGTTATATCAAATTTCATAAAACAACCTTATATTCAACGTAATTTATTAGGCTTAAACTCACTTAATAATTTTGTTAAATGTTTAAAACGACCGGAACGATTCACAATGAAAATGTCACCAACTTCATTTAACTTCACGACCAGAACAGATTACAGAATTCCTGTATACAGTTATAATTTCTCATAATGGTATTCTCAACATTGTTATAAATAGGTCCCTTTAACAACTCCATCCGAGAAATTTCATTTTTCGAAATTTGTTACTTTAATACAGATTTTGTATCTTTGATTGTCTATTTGTGAAAAAGTAGTCATAATAACTCGCGTTGATCAAGACGCGAGTCATTATGACTACTTTTGTCAAGACGCGAGTCAACGAGTCATAATAACTCGTTGACTCGCGTCTTGAGAGCTTGATTTCTGTTTGAGAGCTTGATTTTCGTATTTATGATAAATTACAATACATAATTTACCTTGTGCTGAAGGTCTGTCCTAACGGGGTTTTTTTCAGCAAGCCAACGGTTTTTGAATCCATTACGTCCACATGTTTTGTTAGTTTTGTGCTGTTGTTAAATATTTAGTTATTATTGTAAAAATCTTGGCCAGAAATGAATACATCGTTCTACGATGTTAGAAAAAGTTAAAAAAATATTGTCATTATTCGTTGACTACGACTTTATAAACCAAGTGCCATTCACTCATTGATGACTGACTGATTACGAAATCTCTTACAATATAAAGTCTTTAAACTTGAGACTACTCCCTTTTGCAACAACGGATTTTTTAAAAAATTTTTCAGCGTCCCAGATGCACTATAATACTTATATAAAAAGAAGTAAAATAAAATATACTCACAGTCCTTCTTTGCCTAGGAAAAAAGAACAATTAGGACCCATGTAGTTTTATATGGAAAATAAAGACATTTTATATCCAAAACACACTCGTTCACGACGCTGTGATGGTAAAAGTTACTTTCCGCAACCTAATAAATATTAGCTAAAACTGCTAACTTTCGTATATTCAATAGAATATAGTATCCAATCAAATGAAACTTTTGACATACAAATTTTTTATGAAAATAATAGCTTTTGTAGACCTTTTATTAAGATTTATTTCAACATTAATAGTAACTTGACCATGACGCGAGAAAACATTAAATTCTGTGCAAAAAACATTATAATATAAAAAGCCGAAAGCCATCATATAGTTGATGGCCGTCATATAGTTTTCCATTTTGAAAAGCCAGAAAAACTAAAAAATCCAGAAATTGAAAGAGAGCTTAGTCATTCATGCGACACTGAAGAAGGTATATCATCGCAGAAATAAGGTTAAAAATTAATAATATAAAATACCAAAATGCTGTTAAATTACGAGAATTATTTGAGACAGCTATAAAGGCCCCAATGGCTTACTCGGGCCATGTGCAGTAGAACAAATAAGTTTACTATATATATATATAGATTTATATATATATATATATATATATATATATATATATATATATATGTATATATATATATGTACATATGTAAAATGAAAAGCTTTTTTCGATCTTGGGTCTTCTGGTCGCTTCTATTGGGTTAATTGGGCTTTGGTTTCGACGTCATAAGCATGTACCCGTGTTTTATTACCAGTTATAACCCTTTGGCGCAAATTCCTAACGTTATCGACGTCATTCAATAGCTTCTGATATATAGGAATAGTGATGCTCCTGCGACGGTTATTTTGGTCGAAATTTAGTAATTTCGGAACAAACTTCGCTTCATGCCCAAAACATCCGAAGAAAATGCATGACATTAGCCAACCGACATACCACTTCCTCAGCAACTTCTCTTATAGTGATTCGACGATTCTTCATAAAAATTTCCTCACTGTTTAACGTTTTCGTCGGTTGTTCACAAGCCGGAGCGTCCAGGGGGGCATCATCATTACCATTTTTTCAACCTTCTGTGAAGAGCTTGTACAACTTATAAACATTTTTTTTGTCAGAGTCTACTCGTCAAGTGCCACAAGTAACATTTTAACTGCGTCGGAGCACTTAATTTTATTTTTCACCTAAAATTTAATACAGATTCTTTGATTAATTTTTTTCTATAGCAAAAAATCGCCAACCACAACAAAACACGTCTAAACTTTATATCTGTCAAAGACAAACTAAAAATTAAAAAAGGCTGCTGATATCATCATATATTGGGGACATACGTATCAACATAACAAAAAAATAATTGTCAGAATCCAATGTACGTAGCCCGCAAAATTTGAATCACCTTTTTTTTTAAATTATTTTTTAAAAAATTATTAGTCATCATATTATTTCTGTGTTGAGTTAGTAGTATACTCTTAATACCACATAAATTACTTCGTTAAAAGCAACAGTTAAACATATTTTGAAATAAACGGTTTGACATAATTACGTACTGCAAAGTTCTACCCCAAACGTGACACTTGTATTTAAACGTGACTCACTTAATTAATGTCGGTTATTCCTTTACCGAAAAAATCGCCTAACAATTTTGGGTTTTAAGTTTGTGAAGGAAAAGGGCATTGTTCTCTTCAAACACACAAATATTTGTAATGTAATTTATCAGTGTGCCTCATTGAGCTTATTTAAAAAAGAAACACACGTTCTTATAAAGTTATTAATGTATATACAAAGGCATGCTAACCAATAAGCAAATTGCCAAAATAATTTCTAAACCATTTTATATCTTCAAAAGAAAGAACAACAAAAATATTAATTAACTAAACATTTTTTCTACCAAATTTTTGATACCATAAATATATATAATAATAAAATAAGGCAACTTTTTTCAGTATTATTTTTGTAATTGTTGAAAGCCTGTGTCTAGAAATAAACAAATATATTTTCTTATTAAAAAATACTAACAATAAAATCTGTGGTGTACGAGACTTATTACTTTTTTAGCATTTTTTTAACCATTTGAATAGAACTGTTTTAACGACTTCAACATTTAATTTTTATGTAACTCGCCATTTTACACAATAATTGATTTTTTTTCTGTGTGCTGAGAAACAAGCCGCCTAATTATTACTATCTAATCACTACCTTTATTAACTGTTATATCAAATTCATTAAATTGTGTTTAAGTATGTATTCGGCGGATTGAGTACAGGCCTTGCATAAATTAGGCACACATTGTAAATAAATTATATTAAACATAGGCACAGAGCGTAATGAAAAATATGATTGCCGAGCAAAGCCATCACATAAATTCGTCAGCAAAATTACACTATTCCTTCTCGAAATTACACAATCTCACCGCCACCGAAGGATCCATTGGCTAATAATATTAAAGTAGATAATAACATTACACGTACAATGCTAAGCAGACTAAGTAATGAACTTACCCACCTATTAATGACTTAACTTGATTTACAAGTAGGAACTTGTCTTTTGTATTTGCTCCGAAATTTATAAGGTTTGCCGCTTCCATCATAATTAGCTTCCTTGAAAATTTGTCTTCTGTGCGGGGGCGTATTAAAAAAAAATATGAAATAAGTTGTGAAAGTACGTACCACGTATATTGCTACCCTACTTTCTGATGTTTATTATTAATATGACGTTGGATTTATATTACTATTATTTATATAACGCTTGTTGGGAAGATTAAATAGAAGTCAATAAAATTTAAGTTTTGTTACCTTACCATATAAGCACTTAATCAAAATTGTGAAAAATCGATTAGATACATATTAGTAATAAAAAATATGAATAATAAAGATATATCAATTTTATCACCTTCCATGTAATTCCAAAATAGGATAAAGGAAATGCTTAAAACAAGAAAATTCCGTAGACCTTATTTCTTATTTCATTTATTATTATCTTCATTTCAAATTGCAGTACTGGCTAAATTTAAGATCCAGTAATCTTTCCATACTCCTCATTCAGAAACATAATATTTCCTTGTATAAATTTTCCTCTTATCTCAATGCTGAGAATTTGTAAAATAACTGAACTAATTAGATACAAAATTAAGATATAAATTAAAAAACCTTAGAAATCATGATACCCTTCCCAAATTCACTTACCTTATTCAAAACTATTTCTAAACAATTAAGTATAAATATATTTATTTTTTTTTTTCAATAATTTTATCTTTATAGTTCATACTCCATAATATTTTTTAATCTTTTTAGTTTGTGGAAAACTGGTAGAGACTGTTCCTGAAACAATGGTGTACACGTACTTTTAAATTGACCTTCATACGTTTTGTAATGAAAATTCTAATCAGTCATTTCGAATAATCTTTCATTATCAGATAATAAGTAAATAAATATATTTCAGTGTTACATAAGAAAATCCTTTACGTTACTTAATTTCTTCACATATTTTGCGAAAACTTAATTCATAATATTCATATGTGTTAAACGCATTTATCGATTTTTTAATTTATTCTTTGCCACCCTAAGTTTAAAAAAACTTACCCATAAGACAGATCATAAAATATAAAATTTTAATATGTTTTGATAAGGTTGAAGTGTATTCAAATTTATAACCCAATTATATATCTGGCCTAACAATTAAGCGACAAGTAAACCAAGATGTTAGTAAATATATCAACGTTGCTAGACAATAAATTTAAATTATTTGACCGGGTGCTTCCTGTGTCCTTAGTCCCATTCCTTCTTCCTTGACAATTTATTGCTTCGTAATATTAAGCAATATTTTCTCTATTGACGTCGAAAGTGTCAGGCTAGCGATATCCGTCTTAGCGATAGAAGAACGATGAAAGACGTGGGAACAATATTGATTACCTAACCTACGTTTTCGTTTCCCTCATAAATTGTCACTGTATGTTGTTAATGTAGGTTGTTACTATTTACCTAGTTACGATGGTAATGTATGTGTAGGCTATATTAAATATGTATTTATTTACTTATTTGCATCACATCGAAATAAAAGTATATAATTTTGAATTTTCGTACAACAAAATAGAAACGTAAATGACAAAAGTCATATAGAAAAAATGTTACTGCAACCTATGATAATAAATATTTAAGGAAGGTCCCTGAAATTATGTTAATATTTAAGGGTAATTTTAAGCGTAATCAATCTATAGAGGATTATTTTTTGTATTCCTTTTTTTACTATTATAGCGCATTATTTTTTATGTTCTTTTTTATTTTTAAGCAGCTATGTAAAGATTCCATATGTACTTCTAAAATATAAATAGGGCATATAAAATATGAAATTTAAGGAGACTGTCAGTATATTAATCGGCTGATACAAACAAATGTCTGTACGTCGTACAATCTGGCGTCTAACTTATGAAATGTTATATTTAGCCATTTCTAGCAAGAATCTGCAACCAATTTCATTCTAATCCCAAAATTGCTAAAATATGGTTTCAGAAAAACTAAATAAAAATTTGATATTCTTAAAAACGGATCCAACAATTTTCTGAAAACTTTCAATATTCTTATTAATTTTTAAACCAAATAAAATATGTTAACTTATTTTCTAGTTAAAATCTGATTTACACACCTCATTCAAAATTTTAGTAAATTGTGTGTGTTCAAATTCCAAGGGCGGGGCGTGATATGAATGCGCGACAGTCCAATGATGCGCTCAATACAGTCCCAAGAATATAAATATTTTATAAGCTCAAAAATACAAACTCCGCACAAAATATTTATAGCATATAATCAATAAAATTATTATAAAATTTTGCAACATTGCAGAAATATAGATAGGGGATTGAGATTTGCAAAACGCATGTTCAGCGTGTTTGTACTTTTATTTATTTAATAAATTTTAGTATACCCATGTCTAGAGGAATGGGTGCTTCCTTACCTCAAAATAAAAAATTTAACCTTTATAAATACCTGTCTCTCAGTCCGTCTACCGCAGCTGATTTTCTATGAAACCATGTGGTATATTAACTTGAAATTAACATAGTAATATATGTTATTATCATTCTAAATTTAATGGCAAATTTGTTTAAATATTCACGTAATTTTTTTTATTTCAGATGACATGGGTTTCAAAAGGCTTGTTATGATGTGTACAAAATATTTTTTTTAATAATTATAAATTTTATATTTAAATAGATATTTATAAAATATATAAAAATGGGATATCTCCCTTCCTTACTTCTAAAACTACTTAACATAAAATTATGAAAAAAAGGGTTTTTAGAAGTCTACGTAAAAGTTGTTGCAAAACTTTAGCGATCATTCTAGATGTCATAATTTTTTAAATATACGCTTTCACTGCGAAAAATTGACAAATATCTTTAAACACCTATAATTTATAAATGACTAAACGTAAGTGCAAGTTCTACTCATACTTAAGAGGTTTTTTTTAATGAAAAACTGCATCTTGCGGGATAAACTTTAACAGGTTTTCTCATCACAGATCAATTTTCGTAATGAGAGATAATTAATTTTAATGGAGGGAAGGGATACGTCATTAATCAACTTTATTTGATTGATTTCATCCCATTCTTTTAAATTTTGTCCATTACTTTATTTTCGATGTTGCATTAACGCTGCCACTACAATTGTTGTAATTCATGTGCGCTTTGATTTATCAATGAAGAGGCTAGACGTTACTGTATTGCTACTGGTAGATCCAACCGCTTGTAACATCACACATGGATTTGGTTTGCAGATTTATCCGTCGTACCAAATCGTCTATCAACGCTTTAACAAAGCCAGGCTACAGGATCTCATTCTCCTGCGCAGGTCAATTGAAAATCATGAAAAATTATTTTAGGATAATATCGTTATACATATTTATCACAGCAAAACCATTCAATATATTCAATATATACAGTATTGAAATACATACAGTATTGAAAATTTATATCCTTTTTTAATATTTACATGGGTAGAAATATTTATGCAAGAAATAATAAACCATATCCCCTTTAGCTACCACTATAATATTGGGCGATGTCATAACGTAGGGATCCTCTAGCGTAGTACGCTATTGTCTTTAATAACGTAAAATTCCAGCGGAAATAGAGAAAATTGCGGTAACACATTTCAAGAGAAAAGAGGAAAAAGTTGTGATGAAAAACTTCTTCGTTCAGGACAATAACGTAAGTAAAAAATCGTTCATATATTACGTTTTGTCGTTGTAGTTTTATTATTTATTATAATAATACTATTTTTGTAATACTATAGATTGTCTTTTTAGTTTCGTGTCACTGCAAGTTATTATACAATTCGACGTTTTCCAAATGTTTTATTACTTTCATTGCATTTATTCAGCTTGTTACTCGTACTGTTGTTCTGTTTGTTATTATTATATAACACTAATTTATAAGTATATTTACTTCTCTTATTGTATATTGATATTACAGAGTTCACTGTGATGATAAAATCTTACAATTAAATAACATTAAAATTAAATTAAAAAAATATCAATTTGTCCATTTTAGGGTTAAAATCTATGTAGATTTTAAGTAAACGATTAGTTTTCTTCGAAATTTTGTCAATTTATATTTGTACTTAACCTATTTGTTCTACATTTCAAAGAATAAAGATATGTGAATACTTTGTAAAAATAAATTTAGATGGAAAATTTTATTGCCACTAAATTTTGTACTTCAAAAATATTTCTCGATGTAGTTGCATTGTGTTCGCAGTATTTTGTTATAAATGAAAACATGCTTGACCTTGTGTTCACAGTATTTTGTTACAAATGAAAACATGCTTTACCTGTAAACATGCATAGGGCTTTTATTTGGTAAGGGTTTAATTTTTATGAATATGTGAGTATGTAATAAAGTGTATTTAGACGTAATTTAAAATAGATAATATGATAACATTTCGGTGGTAACTAACTTTTTATAACTAATTTTTTTGTTATGAAAGTCTCCTTCATGTGCTTGTTATATAAGTTTTATATTATATACATATTATTTTAATTGAAAACTATGTAAGCGTAGTGACATTTATTGAATAAATAAATATACAGTAGATATCAACAAGGTATAATAATAAGGTAACTTAACACTAAGTGAATAAAAGCAAATAAAACGTTGCATGAAACTAATAACAAGCAGAAAATAACTGACTAACTCCAGAAACGAAGATAAATTTCGATTCTTCGAAGGCGATTTTGGAGTATGTACTCGCTAGCCAAAGAAACTAACAAAAAACAAATTTATAATAAAATACGACATTAAACGCTAATTTAAAATAAACAAATCATAAAAAAAATAATTTTTCCCAAATAAAATTAAGATATTCTCTTATCAATAATATAACACTCGCATACATAAGCTTAAGAAAAGAAGAAAGGTTTTCTTAAAATAAATTAAAATTTATCATATTGAAATTGCAATGACATTAAAGCAATGAGATTTAAATTATGTTGATAAAGAAAATCTGTCTTCAGTTTGTTTACAATCTTAGTTATATTTTTCAAGTGCAAACTTAAAATGATTTAGAATATGAAATTTTAAAATATCCTCTGTTTAAAAGTTTCAGTTCTAAATAAGTTTAGAGTACAAAAACGAAATTTTCGAATACGTAATGTAATTCTCTCAGTCTTAACTAGGAAATTCTCACAATAAGCAGATTTTTGAGAAAATTGTAAAGAGGTTATATATATATATATATATATATATATATATATATATATATATATCTACGTAAAAATAACAAATCTAAGAGGGAAATAAATCGGAATTTTATATCACTCGGCAGGTACCAATTTAACGGATACCAACCGACGTCTGTGGGAGATAGTGCCATGGATATTTCTACTGACATATGAATGAAGTAGTGAATCTTCTCCCGTAAAGGTTTAGCATCAGTATTATATTTTAATTAAAATGAATATGCAATTACTGAGTACGGTTATTTAACCATAATACTTTATATGAAATAAGTCAGTACTTCATTCGTTTCACATTACTTACAAAAATATTTTTAATTCTTATTGGCATGTATATGACGTTTATTTAATATGTTAAGAATCTATTTGAAATGTATATTAATCAAATAAAATCACGATATTTAATAGTATGTGAGACATAATCCACTAATCTAAGCATAAAACGGCTTCAATTTACTGATTAACAAAATGCAATTTATTGTCCGCACACATCTACTCCATCAGATAAAACTTCAGGTCACTCTGTATTCCTTTTAACGATCCATAAACTTCCACACCCAAATAACTTTCCTTTGCCTCTCCTTTAATTCTATTTTAGAGCTAATTTTATAGGAAGCTTTAAAATTGGGACTGTAATCGAAGTTTTATACAATGTCTTTAGGCCATTCCAATTTAGTTAATTCCTTTTAAATTACGTTCTGTTGTTGCAATCTATTTCGGTCTGCGTAATAAACCGACGGTATTTTCGATGAATAGATTGGTGATATTTTAATAACTTTATTGAAAAGTAATTATTCGTTTCTCCAAATTCATTTAAAGTGTGTAAGGTAATTAATTAATAATACTAATATTTGATTATACTCCTCCAATATTTTATTTTAAGAACAGCTAATATATATATATATATATATATATATATATATATATATATATATATATATATATATATATAATGTATATATATGTATATATATATATATATATATATATATATATATGTATGTGAGTATGTATTCAAACACTAAATATATTAATTGGATGACAAATTGTCAAAAACAAAATTAAATCAAAAAATTAAAAAAGTGGGAAAATGATATGAAAATATATATTCAATTATTCATATTTGGCCGCATCTTGACAGCAATAAATTTAATTTTTCGATCGATTTTTTATTAAATTAATAGAAAACGATTTTTGTAATGGTCAAACACGTGTGAAGCATAAGTTAGCGTATTTGTAGACTTCATGATTTCATAAAACTCAAAAGAGTCCTTCGATTTTTTTCAGATCGTCTCCCATGTGAAATATATTGCCTAGCATGTGCTTCACAAGTATAAGAAATGATATACTTTATAACTGTTTTATATTCAGCTCTCCATTTGCTTTCATATCCATTCTTTGTCAAATATCAACGAAATTCTCTTCGTTTATTTTAGTTTCTGTAATATTCTTCTTTTTACCTCATATTCTAATGCTTGATTTTATTTTTTATGGTTAAGTTTCCAAGTTAAATGCAAATAGTTTCATGTCGATAAATATTACATAGTTTCAATAAATAAAACCAATAAATGCATGTATATATTTGCATTTAGATCTTTGTGCTTGTATGTTCAAAATAATTATTGGTAATTGAACTATTTTTGGATTAACGAGACCTTCCAAAAGATTAAAAACTTACTCTAAAAACTGTTGGAATAGAAAACCAACAGACAGGCGGCAAGCTGTAGGTTATTACTGCCTAAATTCATTTCAAATTTCTCCTGCTATACCATATCACGGGGCAGCTTATTTTCATCAAAAAGTCTGTGCATGAACAGTCTTAAAAAATTAGAAATTGCAGACTTTTATAGCGGTAGAGAATACAATCTGTTAAGAATAGTTATGAAGACTAAAATGAAGCAAAATGGTATTACGGAGGTTCCGAAAAAATCTTTTTCTTAAACATTTTCTTTATCCTTTAAATAAAGATTTCATCCAGCTTTGTACAGTTGAAACTCGTTTTGCACATTTGATTATAATAGGAAGACAAAGTAAATGCATAACAGGAGCGTTATGTAAACATTCCGTAATTGAACGTAGTTCGTTAAGTTAGCTGTTCCCTTTTGACAAATTAAGTTAATGTTTGAGTAGTTATATTTAAATGCCAAAACCAGAAAGGGTTGAAACGCTAATAATAGAAGTCATTTAAGCCGTTGCTTAATTTTATATGTAAACAATTTAATAAACCTTTCAAATAATAGTCGGATCGGTATGATGAATGTACCACAAATTGAACATATTTATATAAATTTACTATATTCTATAATCTAATTTTTTCTAAAGCCCTGTCGCTCCCATCTAATTAATGATAAAAATCATATTTTTTATAATCTTCCCCAAATTTTGCATCTGACATTTTTATGAATTAAAGCATAATGTTCAATTTTCTGTTTTTGAAGATTCCATTTTATTATAATTAGGTGGAATACTTTATTTCAAAGCTACTATCGATTATTTATAATTTATAAACTCTCTTAATAAACTCAAAAGTAATTTTTTAAACGTTATGTAGAACAAACTCCATCGGAGAAATTACTTATAGAAGACAGTTGCCGAATGCATCAGTAAAGTCGGGCGGTAATTAAGTCGTGAGGCAAAATATAACTGCATTGTTGTTTTCGTTTCTTAAAAGATATCATATTTTGACAGTTCGTACTGTAAACACCATTTTTATAGTTCCTCTGTTGCTTTATAAATATATTTCAATAGTGTTTAACATTTGTTCCATATTTTTATCAAAAATATGGTTATTATAGGTATCGATACGACGCACATGATGGTGTAATAAAAATGTCATAAAAACACAAAAAATATAATTTTTCTCAGAATATATATACATATATATATATATATGTATATATATATATATATATATATATCATATATTATTTTTACAATTAAATGAAACTACGTGATGTAGTATTATTTCTACTTTCTTTAATTTCTTTGCCGCGACCTAGGTTTCTTTGTATTACAACATCTTCAGGTGGGATATTAGCAAAGAAGATCTTTGTTAATATCCCACCTGAAGATGTTGTAATACAACGAAACCTAGGTGGAGTAAGGAAATTAAAGAAAGAAGAAATAATACTACATCACGTAGTTTCATTTAATTGTGAATAATGAATTTCTATAAAATTAACGCCAAATGTATTCAAAATCTATTTCTAGTTATTCTCACGAATCATACTGAGAAAATTTTGTTTAATTTCAATATATTGACTCAATACAACAAAATAGAATAAGTTTCAATGCTACTTTTTATAAGAGGTCCCATAGTTTCGCGAAAAATATATAAAGATGAAACATTAACATTAAAATTTTAATGTGGTATTTTTTACAGGTTTCTACAAATTAACCAAAATAAACAAAAAAAATATAAAATTAAAATTAGGACTCTAGTTGTACTCTATTAATAAAATTAGGACTCTAGCTGTGTTATAGGCTAATAAATAATAAAAACCTATTATTATATCCCAAAAATATCTTACTTACTTCTTTCCACCTTCGCCATGCTGACATCTTCCTTTCTCCAAAACTTGACCAAACTTCGTGGTGCTAGCGCTTTTACTCTGCAGAATGCTCCACTCGGCACTTTCATCCTTAAACACTTGGATATATCTTGTTCAATTTCCAAATTTCTTTATGACAAGGAATCTTCGCCAAACGAAGTCGATCGCCTTGGACCACCAAACTTTATACAATTACAAATATGGGGCCACGAAAACTTTGTTTTCATTTATTATTAAACTTCCACCATCACTTTTGTTGTACTTTAATCTACACTTAACACATTTTTTTTTATTTGTATATTTTGGTCTTAAAACGAAGAAGATAATTAATTAATCTCTTTTTGAATCGATTAAATTTCTATATTGGTTTAAGTAGGGGTACCTTTGTATAATACACTTTTAAGTTTCATTTACTTAATACGTTTACAATTTTAACAATAGTCTCCACCTGAAACAAACTGTAAAAACTCGGTTTTATTAAAATGTTTACATTATCTCTATATTTGTCAGATCGGAAAGTGAGGGGACTGCATTTCATATTTATCTTGCTGATATAGTGACATCTCGTGAAACCCTCGTCCTCGTAGATCACATCATGAAGGTTGGCCAGACTTCACTGCGGTCAGCGTTGCCACCTGTACACTTGAAGTCATATCTCTTCTTTTCTCTACTATATTACACTACATTAAAGTGAATTTGGTTTAGACGCATTATACAATTCTATAATAAATTATGTGACCAAATTACCTGTGTATATTTTTCTGGTAAAATAATACAATATTGAAGTGTTTGTTGGAGGTATTTCTAATATCTGAAATTTACTATTTCTTTGTAATATCTGAAATTATTTCATAATACGTTTTTAACTAGCTACCTAAGATATTAAATATAATTTGTCTTTTTTCATTTTATTAATTCAGATATTTCCATACGCATTGTTTTCAAATTACCAATTGAAATTAATTGTCAATATACCCAAAATTCAGAGTGTTCTTATCGTTTATATTATTCTATGGTACACAAGTTACTTAAATATTTTCTTATTTATGTTTTCATTTATTTGATTAATCTAATTTTGAATTTAATTAAATACCATATTCTTATTTTCTTTAAGCTCATTACTCTCTTCTATGTTTCCCCCTGATCTCTCTTATGTACCATGACAAAGTGTTCTATACACTCATATTTAGCTGGTTAAATTTTACCATACCTACAATACAATGCATACAAATTTATACAAGCTTCCGGTACTCTAATGAACAAATTCATACACCAAAAAACAAACAAGATTTTTCAGGGGTTCAAGTTACTTGTTATATGTACAATACTCTAGTTTGTTTATAAACTAGAAAAAAGATAAGAATTAAACATAATAAACATTGTATGTATTTATTTATAAATATTGTATATATGACGATTAATTATGCCTACTAAAAATAGTGTAGTGAAATATTGTAGTTTCCTCACTATTTACTAAAGCAAAATTCTATCCAGTGAATATAGCTGCTTGCTTACCTTAAACCCGATGACTATTTTAAAAACTATCCCTAAAAAAGAAAGGGTATAATGAACTCATTCCACTCCCTTAAGCATGCAAATTGACAGCTGATTAAACATAGGCAGAGCTGTCTGCTCGGTGCCACGAAGAGTCAACTTTTGAAGTTATCCGACCCATGCTGGGTGAGCAAAGCTCTACTCACTTTCCTTCTAATGCGGTGCTCTGCGGTATTCAGTTTGTTAATTTAAATATGAATTGTTTTCCATTGTTAATTTTGTCTTTGCATAGATATCGGTAGGAGTAATAATTTCCTTTATGATTAGTTTGTTTAATGTAGTCTTTAGAGTATAGGAAAGTTTATTAATATTTATAACATTATCAAGTTTTAATTAAAATTTCACTATCGTGATGAAATTTGTTTAGCAAAAATGTTTAGCACTTTTGTTTTTACCAAGTTTTTTAATAGAGATTTGGATACTAGTTCTGTAATCAACAATTTAAACACTGCGCACATAAATCTTATAATTCTCTTTGTCATGATTTGTTATAATTAAAAACGTGTATATATATATATATATGTATATATATATATATATATATATATATATATATATATATATTAGAATGAAACTAAATAAATAATCTTAAAAAACCTGTAAAACTATGAAATGAAAAGTTAAGAAATTTTTGCCGGAAAATGTGAGAACGACTATATGAATAAAAACATTCTACGATTATCAACATTATACTTTAATCACCAAATGACCGGTTCGGCGTTTATTTTCTCTCCTCACCTGTTCAATTGATTTATTACTATGTAGCCAGCTATTTATCCTTAGTGATAAATATAATTTTAAAAGTATTGTAAATAACATATTCATTTTCTTTAAATTGCTCTCATTTTTTATTTCTCAAAATTTTGTAAAAACCGTGATCTTTGCAAGATTTAGGCAATTTTTTTCGATTCCTTGTTCATTTTTACTGATTGGGCCACAAAACAATTGGTAATATACATTTTTATTTTTTACTTGAAATATATATTTTTATTTTTATCATATTTTTATTTTCATCATACATATTTTTATTTTTATCATCCCTAATTTTAGATTACTAGAAATAAAAATCGTTTTTGCACTCGTTTGATTGGCCTTATGTAGAAAAACAAGTGTTGATAGATAAGCGGCTTTTAAAAATAATCTAATAACGATACAAAAGAAACTGACTATAAGATAATTATTAAAAAACAACATGATCTAATCCAATCTCAAAATGGAAAAAATTAGCATTTCATCCATAAAAACAAACATTTTCACCTTCGTACAACGAATTTCCACATATTTCAAAATATCCTTCTAGATTCTTTCAAAGAATTTGATCGTCGTAAATCTAATTTTGGAATACAAAATAAATTGAACATTGGGTTTAATAATTACTGACAGATAATTCCAATTTATACAAGGCATAAACAAACAGCTCTTTAAAAAAGACAACCTTCCTTTGGGCTTGCTGGATTGCATTGCTGTCAATTGCTTAAGAAAGCATAATCTCCGTTAAGTCATCAATTATTTATAATATTTATTCTCACTGTATAGAATAAAAAATTCCGTCATAACAATTTTTATACGGGCGGAACAGTAGTTAAAAGACATGTACAATGAAATTGAGATTTAATTCACAATTAAACTTAAAAACGAAACAAATTAATTACTGAATGCATCAAACGGCGGAAATGTTTAATTATTTTGTCATAAATTATTATTTTGTCATGAATGTGATATGACCCAACAAAGTAGATTGAAAAGTTTTCTGATTTGGCAGTAAAAGTAAAAAGAAAAAAATATGTTATATAACTTTTGAAAATGAATATTGTTGGGTGTTCTAGGAAAGTCTAACTTATTTCACAGTTCATTTTGATGTGAGATTTTGATCTTTAAGTAGATGAGGTAGAAATATACTTTTAAAAATTTTATTAATATACAAAATTTGATTTTATAAAAAGCAATAATTTATTGGTTTCAATTCAACACTTTTTAAAAATCTATTTTATTTCAATAAGAAAATAGTGAAACTTAAAAATAATTACTGAATTTGGAAGACACTTTATTCTAAACTAAATTTTTAAAACCCAATATGTACCAAACAAAAAAAAACCAAATCTGTGTATGACTTTCAAAAGATATCATAAGTGTTTTTTATTTTATTTTAATTATAACTTTCTAATAACTAGAGATATAAAAATATTGTAGTAACATTGCTTATAGACACCACCCAAAGCGGTTATGGTAATCGCGTGAGGAAAATTCTCGTTTGCAATTCTTTTCACTTTAATTTCACATTCTACTCTGTCACGTAATTTGAACAAAAGTTATATTATACAGTCATATTTTCCAAGAATTAACTTTGTTTTCTAAAATACATCACGTAACCTAATCAAATCTATTCATATATAAAGTATTCAATATACATACACGCGTAAACGTTAAAGTTGCTAAGGTTAAAAGTTTCCATCGTTTTCTAACATGTATAAAATCACTATACATATATATGTTTCTCTCTGTATCTATATACAAAGTGTAACGTTGTTTATTCGAAACGTGGGATATCATTATAAAATCAAGAAATGTACTTATTTACCTAATTGCTAAGAGTATGAAGCCGTTGGAAAGAGAGGTCGGAAAATGAAAACAAACCACTGAGTAAAATTAAAAAAAATATTTTAAAGTTTGCAATTTCTTTTGGTTTTTTTACTTGAAAATTTCAAAGTAGGCTGTTATAAGCAGAATTGTATAATGGTTTTCCTTTTATGATAAACTCCTTCTTTTCTTTATGCGTTTACCGAACTATAGTTTATTATATTCTAAAAGGGTTAAAATATTCTACCTACGAATAAACAAGCGTACAATTAAAAATCAATAGTTCATCATTAACTTGAATAACCGTCAAAAAATAATAGTTTTCATTATTTCATTACGGTAAAAAATGTGAAACTTCGCTTTTTGTAATTCACGTTCGCGTAGTCTTAAATATATACATATATATATATATATATATATATATATATATATATGTATATATGTATATATACTATGTTTTGTGTATGTTTAAAAATTTAACCGAAATAGACAAAAGTCTAACTTGACTCTGAAAAGTTACAAAAAACTTATAATGATCTTCGCTATGGACGACGGTTTTCGATAAATCGGCACACGAACAGTGCGTCGATTTCGAAATAACGAGCACAAACGTTGCGAAATGGAGCGGTACGCCTGAACGGGGAAAAGAAAGTTTTGATACGGTTTCGTAGTTCCGATGACTGCCGTTTTTTTATTTCCTTGAATTCCTGACACTGAACTGATTCTAATAGGAAGCTATTAGAATCAGTTCGTTTAGAACTTAATCAAATTCAATTTAAAAAGACACAATTTTGGTTTATTAAATTCCAGCGATGTGGGTATTATGTCATTTTTCGGTTATCTGGGGATCTGCATTACTCCTGTTACGTTATTTATGTTGCATAACACTAACATACATCAAGATAAACTCAACAAAATCATTTCCACTCAAACAAAATAGTATTTTCTCTATGCATCGAGTTCTCAAAAAGGAAATCAAAAACTCTTTCACACATAACACACAGAAATAAATTCACACGAAAGGTTACTTACTTTATACAATCGACGATTCTAAGCTTGAAATAAACTTCCTGATTGATCAAAGGACATTAACTCTTTAATCTCCGCTCATAATGTCCGTAAAAGCGTTTAATACACATATTATACACTCTGTCAATACTATATCAAATTTGTTTTTATTTTAAATTTTCTCTTTAAATAAAATAAACTTGTAACTGCGTTGTTCCAGTT
This sequence comes from Druceiella hillmani, assembly GCA_039881145.1. Classification (NCBI taxonomy): domain Eukaryota; kingdom Metazoa; phylum Arthropoda; class Insecta; order Lepidoptera; family Hepialidae; genus Druceiella; species Druceiella hillmani. The sequence continues at coordinate 34,855,593 of JAYKKI010000002.1, read as the reverse complement.
TTATTTCGTTTTTAATAAATTAAACGTACAAACGCCTGTGTTGTGACGATAAATATAATACACATTGTTTGCATTACGGATTTAATATGCGTTGGGAGAATATTAACGCGCTACATCTTTGTCGCGTAGATACGACCACATATTATTTACCGGTATATTTTTCGTAACCGTTGAAGAGAGTAATACAGTTTATTATATATATCACGTGTATATATGTGTATGTGTATATGTATGTCACATGTATATATATATATATATATATATATATATATATATACACACACACACACATATATATATATATATATATATATATATTTACATATATATATATATATATATATATATATATATAATAACATATGTACAACGACTTCTATATAAGGTATAAGAAAAGCAAAATTTTAAATAAAGTTTCCGTTCGACTATGTTTTTTCTTCCCCTATTTAACTAGAGTAACTTCCAAAATATATCAGACGAAATATTTCCTGGCCAGTGTTTATATATTTGCTAAATAATAATTAGGTATCAATATAAATACTAATCTAGATTAAAACACTTTCGGCGTTGAACAAGAACTTAGGCTTCGGAGCCTTTATCTTATGAAAAGTCTCTCTGATAGTAAAATAGCGTACGAGTATATTGATAAAACCACTAGTTTAATATATATTATGTAAATGTAGCTGAGGATGTTCCATCTAATTTTCTAGTGTGGAATATCATCATATTCCGTAATTAAGAGTAACTGTTGATAATAAAATCACTCATATTTATTAAAAATTAGTTTAGAAAATATGATATAAATATAGCGGGGTGTGATCTTCATAATTACGGAATGTGGAATATTGTCATGGTCCATAATTAAACGCAGCTATTGATAGTATAATTACATGTACTAGTAAAAACGATTTTAAAATATATTACGTGAATGTAGCTGAGTGTGCTCTTCGTGATTTTCTTATGTAGAATAGGAAATCATGAAGAGCACACCAATCATCTATTGCGTACACACACAATTTGGTAAAAACTAGTTAAAATATATGACGTCAATGGAGCGGAGGTGTTCTTCATTATTTCTTAACGTGGAATATTGCTATGTTCCGTAATAAAGAGCAGCTGTTGATAGTATAATCACACGTAGAGGTGAAACTTAATAATATATTACGTGAGTGTAGCTGAGTGTGCTCTTCATGATTTCCTTATGTGGAATATATTTCCTTATGTGGAATGTCTTTCCGAAATTCCATAATAAAAAGTAGGTATCGATAATAAAATCATATATATATTGATAAACTAGTTTAAAATATATTAAATAAAACAGCTGGGCGTGTTATTATATAGCTGAGTATTTCCTAGTATGGAATATCATGATATTCCATAATAAAAAGGAGTTTAGTAACCACTATTAAATAAAACCCTTTCCCATATTTCCTGAATTGTCCACCACCACGGCAAGTTGAGACTTTAGAACAAAAACAGTATTGAATATATTTGGCGTTAATTTTGTAGAAATTAATTATTCACAATTATATGAAATTACTTGATGTAGTATTATTTCTACTTTCTTCAAGTTCTTTACCGCGCCCTAGGTTTGGTTGTATTACATCTTCAGGTGGGATATTAGCAAAGATATTTGGCTAATAGCCCACCTGAAGATGTTGTAATACAACGAAATCTAAGTAATGGTAAAGAACTTAAAGAAAGTAGAAATAATACTACATCACGTAGTTTCATTTAATTTTGATCAAAAGCAGTCATTAAGTGCTTAAGAAACTGCCTTAATTATCTTATTTCTTGAGAATATCATTTTAAGTACTTGAACAAATATTTATATAACTTCTCTATATATCTATGTTTTCACACATCGAACGCATGTGTAATAATTTCGAATATATTCTGTGCAATATACTTATATCAGAAATACGGTCATTTTACGAGCGAATTTGGGAGAAACTTATGATAGCCATATTCGTCTCTGTAGTTGTAGACATAATTTAAATAAAACGTATGTTACCTTTCATTTTAATATTAAATGTGATCTAATAACATGAAAATTACAAATCGCATTAAAAAAAGTGAAATTTGGTAACCATAATCTTAATTAATATTATAAATGCGAAGTTTTTATGGATTTATGGATATTGCAAACAAAGGACGAATAGATTATTGCTTTAATTAACATGTAGCATACTTTTTACCCCCAAAGATAAAGAAATTTCAGAGGAATAATATAATTTTTTATAATATTTATTAATTAAGACATATATGAATTATAGCCTGGATTGATACAAAGTTTAAATGAGAACAACTTTAATCCATTCGAACGAGGTAAGGAGCGGAAGCTACTAACTTATTAATTTATATTCCACAAATAAAGGGTAGGTGATGCGTGGCTTTGGTTGCTTTAGTTGTTTTTAATATAGAATTTTCGCGCAAAAATGCCTCGTCGCCACATTCGGAAACTATTTAAATTAAAACAGTACATTTAAGGGATAAGTTCGACCAAAATAAATTACCAAAAAAAAAAAGAATATATATATATATATATATGTGTGTATATATATATATACATATATATATATATATGTATATATATATATATATATATATATATATATATATATATATATATCATTATAAACCGATTTGAAAATTATGTTTCTGAAATAAACATTTTCATAAAGTCGTTAACATCTTGAATGTTTTTATTATTTCCATAAGTTGGAGAGCAGGCCGGAGATAACAAGAGCTTCTGTCTTTGAATGTTATATCCGTCACTTGACATCAGAAGAGTCAACAAATTTCTTTTCACTTATTACGAATATTGAAAACAAAATAAATTTTTCCAAAGAGTAACTTACAACTTTTTACTAAGATACGTCATACAAAAACAAACTCACGTCCACGATTATTTTATTTCGTGGACCGTTTTAAACATTGATCAAAATACGTCACCCCCAATCTCCGCTCACAACGTCCATACAAAATACAATATACGTAAAACTGTCAATATAGACAGTTTTTATAATAATGATTTTTGTTTTTATTTTTTCTTCGGATATTAAAATAATCTTTTAACTTCCTTACTTTATTTTTCGTTACATTTTTTTGTAAGCGAAAAGCACAGATGACTCGCGCTTTGATAAAAAGTTATTTGTTTGCGTAACGGATTTAATATCCGTTGTGAAAATATTAACTCGAAATATAGTTATCGTATGGACACAATCAGGGCCTTAGTCATTTATAAATTTTTCGTAGTCCTTAAGGAGAGATTTTTTACATAATTTTTTCAATGTTCGTAAAGATAACGTGGATTAGTTAGATTAAACTAAGTTACAATCATCTCCTTAGCTTGAGAAACAAATTCATGAGAATCTACGAAATTAAAATATCATAAAGTTGTTTTCTAAATTTTGTATTTAAAATTGAATTACACGTTTGTTGTAAATGTTTTATCGATTTTATATAATTACAAATGTTTTTAGGAATATTTTCATTTTCTCCGAAATAAAACGTTACCAGGCGCTGCACTGCTGATGCTTAGTCTTTTACAAAAACCAATTAATGTAAAATTATACAAACAATTAATTGTGTAAAATTTTGTGTGAATAATTATATAGTTTATCAATTACCTTTAAATTACCATGTTTAACATATATCGATTTAATATCAAATACAATTCAAAAACACGGAGCTTAACATGACATAATTTTTTTAGGTATTTCGTTTGGAGTTTTTCCGTTAGTTCGAATTTATTTCTTACTTTTACCTCGTTCAATTAGCTCTTCAAATTTTAGAGGCATTCCACATTTTAAAATACTGGGCCTGGACCATTATGACATCATTTTCATTGGTTGTAATGAGTTGCTTATAAAATTGTTTGCCTTGTTTCAAGTTGAAATTAATTGTTGAGTTTTGAATACATTGTAAATGGAACCTAATAGCAAAATTTGTGTGCGTGTGTGTGTGTGTAAAAATATAATATGAATGAATTTCTTCATCACTATTACAAAGGAGAAGGTATTACAACAATATGCATGAAATTTATTATTATTCTCACAAATGTAAATTTGTCATATATCAATCATAATTGTTGTGTATCGCACTTCAGTTTTAGACCCACTACGTATAAACTTGTCGACTCCGTTTTAAATAAGATTTACAACTATTTATTAATGTAATTTACTTCCATAATTTGCAAAACAAGCAAAATGTTATTCATTATGAAATATTTTAGTTTTATTGTAGAAATCCTAAATGTAATGAAACGTGTCATTATCGATGCTCTCGGGAAATAATGTAGTAGCAAATAATAACATTTTTAGTATCCAACATTAGGCTTGTTACTACGAAACCTTGTCTTATGGGTTTAAGTAAATATAAATTTGCTCTTGCCTATCCCTTTCATAACTCCGGCAATTATTTTTATTCAAATTGCAATTCTATTTAATACATTAAAGGCATACAGGGACTCTGCGGAGACAAGTATAGCGAAAATCACAAAATATAAAATAGACGAAGCCGAGATGATTTGTGCGATATAAATTAGTTTAACGCAAGAATATATTTAATTTCTAAAATAAATATGCATTTAACGAAATACACGAACACCCTCAGATGACGAATGCAATACTAGGAAAGTATCTTTCCTACATCGAGACGCGCTGAAACGCGTAATATTTACTTCCACAACGTTTACCAAGGTTGTTGACTTACACGGCGTTTTCCTTAACGATATAAAATTTCGAAATTTTTTCCGTACTTCCGACCTATGTTTGCTTATCAATACGTTAGGGGGGAAAGTAGGAGGCGGTTTCGTAAATAAAACACGTTGGCACCGTGCATTTTAGAAAGCTAATATCGAATTTACACTGCGAAAGGTTTCGAAAGTTACTCTAAAACCATTTAATTTTTTTTATGTATGTTTCGAAGTTTCTATAATATCGTAACACACACACAAACACACATACACACACACACACACACATATATATATATATATATATATATATATATATATATATATATGTAATCAACCTTTTCAATTTTTTATATTTGTCCACTAATTTATTTCATAAAATGTTTAAACGAACCTGAAATAAATGTACATAATTGTGACATTAGGATTCAATAATTCCTCACAAAATTGTCCTTCTTTTTGATAGGATATGGTGCTAACAGCATAAGATAAGAGCATATGCCACGTAATCTAATGAAAAATATCGACGCTCTATTCAAAGAAATATCATACAGATAAAAGTATCGAAAAAATTATGGATACACCAAGAAATCGATACTTTCCTAAATGTTATATTATATTTATTTTTCACAGGTTAATCTCGTATAGGTATTGCTACCTTCTTTAAGATATTCTATCGACTTCAACCTATCAAAATTATTTAAACACATTACAACACAAATTATACTCGTTTAAATAAAAAATTTAATAAAAACTTTAAAAGAGTTTTAACTGAAAAAGAATAAAATCAGAACTTAATTAATCACAGTGCTTATTTAGGTAAAATTAGGAGTAAAACCATTGTAGAGAAATGAAGACAATAGCAAAACGTTTCTAGAGTATACTCGACACTGGAAAGTGTCGATATTTTTTTTGTTTTCCTGTATGGATGATGTCAGTTCCTCACTACAAAGTTTGTTTGTCGTATTGAAGTAGCATAAAAAATCGGGAAAAATTCTATTAAATATTACTTTATTTTACTTTATGCAAGAATTAGAATGTAGGAAATTTGTCTTATTATAAAATTAACTTCGAAATAAAAAATTAAATATTTTTGAATGATTATAACTTTTGCATCGAACAAATAAATACTTCCCTACGATTTTTATTTTCGATTGCCTAAATTAAGATAAATCTTCGTTAATTTCTTAAAGTCTTATATTGGAAAAACGCAGTTCTACGCCAAAATAAATCAAATCAGGAGAATTCTCCATAAGCGCTGAATATAATAAAAATGTTTCAGATTTCAATATCGATTTCTGTTATACGAACATGGGGCTACACCAGCAAATCCAACATCCAGATGATTAATCGTTTCCGAAATAAAGTGCAAAAATGTGTTGTGATTGCGCCTTGATACTTTCATAACAGTGACCCTGACATTGACATCGTTGCATACATTATTGTTGACTTCGCCAATCCTCAAAGAGATTTTAAAACATCAAAGTTCCTCAATATGGGATATATCTATCATTGGATGACTGAAATGTAGAAAATATTTTGAACTTGTTAAGCATTATAACACTAAGGGTTTCAGTTGAAATGTTTTATTTGTCTAGTACAGCATTTTAGCTCTGAATAAGTTAGGTTTGTTTGTGAAAAAACGGTCTTCATTTTTTTTATGACAGATTCGGCGATAATATAAGTACATAAATTCATAAATACATATTTTGATATAATATTAAAAATGGCTGAATTTGTTCATCATAACTCCGTCGTACTAAATATTAAAATACTTTATAGTAATATGGAGGCTTACAAACACTGATTTTATACAAAAACATTTCTACATTTCGCAAAGTGTTAAGTGTGTTTAAACATTTTCACTTCAAGAAGAATAATAATTGAAGACTGAATTACACATTATGATAAACAACAACTATTTGTATTAAAAAAAGGAGAAATAACTTCAAGACTACACTACCTTACAAGAACAACGATTTAACAAAACACAAGTACAAATGTTTTTAGTTATGCGAGACGATATGTCGCCGGGAGCAAACTTTAAATCACCGCGGCAAGTTAAAGAGTTTAACAACAATCATTACGAACTTCTAAACAACTGCCATCATTCTCTTAAGTTACAACCGTATTGTTTTACTGCCTAAATTGTAACTAACCTATCTATGTTTTTATATCTCGCTACGTCCCGCCGACGTGGGTTAGGTCAGTACGTAATGGAGTAGAAGTACTTACGTCAGCAAAGCGGTCATCTCACAAGGGACGTTCGGAGTTCCTATTTGGGCGATCTAAATTCACTGCTACCGTTTAGTGACATAAATTACGTATTATGAAATGTGAACCGACTCCCACTGCGGTAATAACTGTGATTTAGTATAAGAGAAATTCATGATGAAATTCGGTTCCATATTTACATTACTATTTATCGCCTAGAGTTATATTCTAAATACCTATTCCATAATAACCGATTGATTTAAAATAGGTACTACGCGATATTCTGTTTAAACAGGGTAGCGTGTGATGTTAAAGAATATATTGCCTTGCACCAATCTTTTTTTTTAAATGACTAATGAACTCACAATTGATTATTGACTTATATCTAAAATTTTGTGGTGAAAACAGGTATTTTTGGAATGACAGTTTTATAACCTAATTAAAAAAGAAGGAATTATATATAACTTCGCCTTAATACATTTTATTTGCTTTTTAACTCAGAGAAAAATCAATTATTGTTAAAAAATCGTTATTACATTTTAAGTTAATATTAGTAATACCGAATTCTTGTTTTTAGTTTATGTCTCCAATCTCGATGCATTTTTATCCACACGTTTTTTATTTTCATCAAAGTGACAAAACTATTAGCATTAATGAAGGACGAATTACGTCGGAGTCTGTGAGTATATATCTACGTACGTACGTGTTCTTCCAAAGGCTTATAAAACATGGGGCATTTGGTTAACTGGGGGCATTTTTATTTGATAGCGCTTAGCGGATGAAACAAGACGATAACTAGACAAACACTGAAATCCATTCTGCGTTGAGTTATTCCTTCAAATTTATATATATATATATATATATATATATATATATATATATATATATATATATATATATATTTATATATATATATATATATATATATATACATATAAACTAAAGGAAAACGAGTTTGATTGAAACCGGACATATCATAAATGGTTCGTATTTGTCTATATATGACATTTAGACTTTTTAATGAAAATCGTTTGTGCAATTTTGGAAATTTTACCGAAAAAAATATTTTACTCGTATGCTAGAAGCTAGCTCAAATTGTAGTATTATTCCTTCGCCTTTTAAGACGGATAAATCTTTTACTCTTGGTTCAATATCGTCCAACAATTTTTGTGTCATAAAACGATCTTGGTTAATTTAATATTAAAATGTAACAGGGTCAAAGTTTTGTTAGCGTAGCTTTTGTCTCATGTCGATATAAGTATTTTTTCTGGTTGTAGTCCAAAAGGCTCCATACTAATTTCTGACTCCACTTATAGGTTTTCTATACTTATTTTTTGTGACAAAATTTACATTATAAATTTTCTGACTTTTTTGATGTGTGAACCTAAGTTCATTTTGTTTGAATTTCGAAAGGAGCGAAATAACTTTTATTTTCACGAGACACATTTCCATATAGATATAGTTTTGTTCATGTCCATGTATTTTTCCAATAAAATTATGTCAGTATTTAAAAAAACTGATATCCGCTTTAGTTAATTTTGTATTAGAAGCAAAGTGATTTTCAAAAATATATGTTCCGGTTTTATATTAATATTATCAATACAAGATTAGATATTGCATTAAACTAAGTTTATGTAATTTTTTAAAATCTGTATGGTAAACATACTTCCTTGAAAAGTTATTCTTTAAATGTAATATATGGTTACTTAATAAGTTTTAACTCGGATTTATTATTACAAAAAATATTTTAAAATATATATGTCAAAAAAAATTATACTATGAACATGGCACCATCCTGTATCTGACTTACCAACATCTGAAATTATAATTTCAGCTTAAAAATTAGGTGACGTAAATTTAATGATATAAAAACTGTTTTAAAGCGGAAACATACGTCCGAAAAATATATTCAATAAAAGACTCCTGTCTTACGGCGATACACGTAAGACAAAATATGTCCACTAAACGACAAATCGAGGTTAACAATAATCAGATATACATTCAAAGATACATTTGTGTTTAGAGAACACTCATAAGGAAAACATGTTTACTAAAGGATAAATCGACGTTAAGAATACTCCGATGTACCTTCTAAGCTATACATGTAAGAAAAAGATGTTCACTACACGACAAATACAACAAGACGACGTTAAGAATATTGTAGTTGTTATGTCATTCAGCAACTAATAAAAATTACACCATTGTGTTACATCCACGAAAGCAAATACATTTATGAATTAACTAAAATCAACAGCTAATTAAGTCTTCAGGAAATGCAGGGGCAAAACGAACAAGCGGAATACAAGCTGATAAAACATTGAGAGAATAATATGAAGAATATCCTCAAAGATGTATGTATAGAGTTAGACTAGGAGAAATATGCAAGTGAAACCAAATGCTCTTAAATTGATAAGAAACCCTCAGGCGTATTAGAAATAATTAATAAGTGAAATTGCTAAAAAATGGGCCCTATTTGTGGTAAACCACCCAATAACCTTCTGGGTTTAGTTAGAAAAAGTAAGTTAATTGGATTTTGATTTTATATATTTCTATGATTCTACATAGATTATGTATATATATATATATATATATATATATATATATATATATATATATACATTTATAGTGGGTGTCTATCAGCACTTACAAAAAACGTATATTTCGTAAAGAAAGAAACCATGACATGAGTAAAAATACTTACCAAAAGCGTCCGTGAATAAAAAACAGAGGAGGTGACAGTTTACAATCATTTTGCAGTTTAATATTTTGCAAATAAGACTTTAATATGACGAAGGGTATATCAACCCTGAATTTAATTTTAAAAGACATTCAATAACAACCAAACTATGAAAAAAACATTACTCTAGAGCAATTTTCAAAAGTTATGAATTCACCACTAATTTCACTGGAATGGTTAAAACGATCTTTAACATATAAAAATGTAAAAAAGTATGTCGAGAGTAGAAATCATTGAGAGTAAATAAAAATATTTTAAAAAATGAAAACAATTTTAAACCACTTTTTAATAATATTACCGTTAAAGAAAAATAATTTTCCATCCTCCTTCTCTTCCTATTCGTAAATGTGATTGTAAAGTTCATAAATATATACGGATATATACAGAGAGCAAAATTGCTAGGAAATTAAAAAATCTAACACTTTCTGATCGCAGTTATTACATTCTCGTAGTTATTACATAAGAAAAGCTTTATTTATAAAACAATAAAACCAAATAAATTATTTTCATTTAAATGATAAGTAGCACAAATTACTTAAAATAAAAAAATACAATAAATAATATGCCTTATTGAATATATTTGGCGTTAATTTTGTAGAAATCCAATATTCACAATTAAATGAAACTGCGTGATGTAGTATTATTTCTACTATCTTTAATTTTTTTTACCACGACCTAGGTTTCGTTGTATTACAACATCTTCAGGTGGGATATTAGCAAAGATTATATGCCTTAAAAATCTCAATATTAATGTAAATTTTACTATTTGTGAATTGCGTTATTCTTCAGTCACTATATTTTTCCACATTTATTCATTGTCAAGCAAAATTTTATTGTGAAAATATACAGAATATACACTCCGCAACACATTTTAGTAAAAATTCTCACAAATTACAACTGTAAGAATTATGTATGTGTGAAGGATACAAGCTTTTTTTCGAGCTCCAAAGAAAAGAAAACAATTGCAAACGAAATATACATTCAGCTTTCCGAGTGATGGACATACATTAATGCTTACTGCGCAATTCAATCACACCGCACGCCCAATCTTTGCTTTTGAATCATCAATTCAAATTCCTTTATCGCACAACACAATGATGTTTTGCTTACAGCTTTAGCGGCGTGTGAATTGTTGAAAGCGCGACCTGCTTCAAACTTAATCCTTTAGATACCTGTGTAATTCACTTGCTATGTTTTATTATTATTAAAAACAAAACGACGATTATCAATGCAAGATTTTAATGGTTTTATAAAGAGATAATATACGGTAAAGTTTTCACATGACTACGTCTCACTCCTCGAGCAGGCATGGAGTGAAAGTTGACGTTGCGAAAATTGGCCCCTTTATCTGACCAACTTTAATGAAAAAATGGATATCTCGCAATTAGAACAGTTATAATAGAATCTGATTACTAATATATTTGACATGTAGCTTTTTGATCATAATGTAAGCATAAACTATTTATTTGGACATGCATTTTTAGTTTCTAGTCTGCTGAACACAGCATTGCAATTAATATTTCATCAGCTTTCAAATATAAGTATTCTGCACCTTATTAAAAAGTATAATAGAAAATTATTGTGAATTTTAAGCTGAAAATTAGTAAAAGTTTTATTAAGATTTTTTAAATTAATTTTATTTGATGTGGTAACAAACACCTACAAGAAATATCATATTAGCACATCAAAATTTTTCTAAGAAATCAATAAAAAAGCTTCTGCGCCTGGTGTTAAATACAACATTTTTGATTTATCATAACTAGTATAAATCATATGCCTAACTTTATTCTACCCAAAAAAATTTTTTATTATATACATACGTATACATCATATCCCAAAAATATTTAGGCTCTAATGCGTATTACTCTTATTAAATCATTTAAAAATATCAATTTATCAATATTAAAAACTTTTACGAATATTAATTTATCACAATATAAATATATTGCCTCCTATTTTCTCCGACGTAAAGACAGTGTGCAGAGTTAAAAAGTCAAGACATCTAGAAACGTCGCTTTAGTTTTCCTACAACTTTTGTGTAGGCTTCTAAAATACCTATTTTTTTAGAATATGAGGTTGAGTAGTTTCGGAAATACGGGGTGTGAGAACATATTTTCTTTGGATATTTTTCAATATATTTCTTAAGACGTTTTTGAGACCTTTATAAATATCCGTTTCAAACAATAGCGCACATTATATGTTAAATTAAAAGAAATCGAGTATTAATTTGCCCCCTTCTTCCAAAAAAATCCATACGATTATTTTGAGTGTAAGTCAAAGTGCAAAACATAATTCAGAAAAGTAGATAAACATAAATATTTGAACCTTATGATAAATACGTTTTTGTTAAGATAATTTCAATTACTATTATCGGTAAATATTCAGATTTAAATCTGGGACTATTTTAAGCGATAATAACATGGCAGTGGACTTAGACCTAATATTTAATGTATTAAAATAATTTACAACTAAATTGCAGTTTTTAATTTCTGTTAAGATTTCTGATTTTTTTCTCATGTTGTTACACCAAATCCCATAATAAACAAAACTCCACTAGTAATTCCCTAAAATATTTGAAGGAACGCAAACGTCACGCAATGGAATTATCATCAACTTCATTTGACTTTACGAACGGAACAAATTATAGAATTCCAGTGTACGGCTGTAACTTCTCGTGATAGTATTCGCCACATTGTTATAAATAGATAGATCCCTTTTATAACACCCTCTGAGAAATTCTATTTCTTATCCGAATTATCTTTATTTTTAAATTTAGTAATAACTTTAATGCAAATAAGAGTTTCTCGTATATGAGATTATTTGAAAACATAAGTCGGAATAAACCGGTTCCTACTTCTGCATGACATGGTATTCTACCCTAATCTCAACGCATCGCATGCCCGCGCGATCGCCGATGTCACACCTCAGCAAGGCACTCGACTTATTTTCGCATAGTCAAAAACTGTGCTACGTCTTTTGAATTGATTAAATTATTGACATGGCATGCAGTAAAAATAATTATTTACGAACAAACAAAACTGTAAGTAAATTATTATATATGTTTTTTTTATTTATATATAGCAATTTTAAGTAGAGTTTTATTAGAACACACCTCATAGCCACGCAAAGGTAAGACGATATAAATATCGATTAGCATAAAATTAATTTGCATGCTTTCTTTAATTTATCCAGTATTATTTATCAAATTTAAACAGACTTACTATATCTTTATCGAATTTAGAATAGATTTCCAATAACTTACAATACATCATCCAACTTTGGCTAAACGTGTATATATATATATGTATATATACCCACGTTTATAGAATAAATATATTTTTTAGAAAATAAGATCAAAAGCTATAAATAAGCTAAATACAGAATCACAGTCTAGTTTCCGGCTTTGGCATGAGGGAAAAATGATAGTCAGCGTATACATTAAAAGTTGACTCAATCTACACATATTAAAACCGATTACCACTTACTCGCTAACGGACCACGAAAATCACGAAATCTATGTAAGGCCAACAAACTTGGAATTTGACACTGCGTTTCTTTTAACTTCTAGATATCTGCTACTTTTTGTTAAATTCAACCCTTAAATTAAATTGAAGGTGTGAAAATGAAAGTTGATGATATTATAATTAGCGATATGAAAACCGATATATACTCTTAAATAGATTGTTATATTAAAAGGTAAATAAATACAGTCGCGGTCTTTTTTGGCCTGACAAAGCCGGAACGTGCAGCTCTGGTATAACATAAGCCTAATTTCCTTATAGTCGCCAGTGAAAAATGTACCTACGTATCGATATTTTTGCATTATTTTGATACAAATATTATCATCGCATTAATCACTTATTAGTATGGAGTTATTTGAAACTGTTAGTATTATTTAATAAAATATATTTTGTGTATAAAAGATGTGAATTTCTGTACATTAAGTTATCTAGTTTCATTTGATATCATCCTTTTTAATCTCGAATTAATTTTAAATTTTCCATCCCCCATCTATTTCAACTAAGTGTTACTGTCTTTACTAACTAGTTAACTCATTTTAGGGCCATTCTTACAAGGGCGTTAAATGTGTTAAATTATATACAATCCCTTGTGCGTGGACAAATTTAAGTAATTTAATACATTTAAAATTTGGATTAAAAAATAAGACATGGTCGTAAAAAATGTACGGAAATTTGCATTTTTTTTTAATTTAACGACTGAATATTGCTTCAAAATATTGGGTGATATATTCAAGGATAAATCGTGAAACATTGCAGATATACAGAAGTTTAAATAAATTTACTTCGTATCATCGAAGTTTACACTGAAATATCTACTGTGGATATCAGTATAAGTTTGTCATAAAACAAAAGTTATGGGAGTTCTTTTTTACATTAAATTACGTTTCCTGAGTCGCTTCAAATACCTACTTCGAAGATAGAGACTTGTAACATTTTGTACCAAGGTACCACTTATACTCTAATTCCAGTCATTCTAAGTACCTAGGTCTGTAGAGGGATATTTATACATAGACTATGCATGTATACGTAAGATATTTTATGTCCAGAAATTCACTCGTTCTCGACTAACTCATCGTAAAACTGGATTTTTCTAAGCTAACACATAGTACTGTGACTGCTAGTTAACTCTCGTATATATGACAGAATAGTATCCATTCAAATAAAAGTGTTGATATACAAATATTTCGTGGGAAGATTTTATTTTAAAATCTTTTGCTATAGTTGGATTCAACATTAAAAATAACTCATTATGACTAGATAAAATTAACTGCGATATAGAAAAGCATTAAATTATAAGTGAAAAATATTATAATACAAAAACCTAAAACCTTTGGCAGCTGTCATATAACTTTCCACTTCACAGAGGAAAATTTAAACGTAATTTTATTAATTCAAAACTGTCAATAATAAATGACTTATGCGAAACTCTTGTCAAAAATCCTATCGAACTAAGTCTTCCTAAATATTGACTACAAACTTTAAGTGCGGATATTTGCGAGTTACCTTTCAATTTAGAATCACTAACTGATCGATTTACCGTTCTTATTTGCCGTGAGCTTAAGCTGTCCCTTTCAATATGAAAAAAATTTTCCTTAATTTGTTAACGATCACTAAAATAGCCTCAGACTGAATTAAATTAAATATTGCTTAAATTTTATTGAGTTGAATCTCTGTACTGGTTTAAAATTTCTTTACCACGACTTTTTCACGAATCATATAGTCCATGCTTAACATATACTCTTTGATTAATGAAATAAAAAATTAAAACATTTGTGTAAAGTATTTACACCAGTTGTTACTCATAAATTTAAATATAGAGCTCAGTCATTCAACAGTCATTACTGAAATAGCATTGTTGAAAAGTCTAAACTTCCATTAATATATACTCTTGAATTTAGATATGGAGTAACAAGATATCCCATTTTTTCTAATTACAATACATTTTCCACAACATTTGCCACTTAAGTGTAGATCTTGGATGTAAGAAAATGGCAATTAATTTAATATCACGTAAATAAGATTTTATGTGAATATCACTGTCTATAATAAATTAAATTATCGTAAAATATAGAAAAATATTGGTACATATACAAAAAACATGAATACCATTACGTTATATTTTACGTTTTCATAGAAAGCTGCCTATTTTACTAATAATAAATTTTGTAGATGAAGAATTGTATCATGAAATTTATACCAAAAAGCTCTTATTAGAATCTAATATCGTTAACTAACATTATTATCATAAATACAAGTTCTAGTAACAAATATGGTCTAAAAATATCGCATTATTTGGGAAGCAAGTACCATTTTGTATAAAAAATAAATTTTTGGACAATTTATATTCTCATAGATTAACATCTCAAATTATTTTTCCACCAATTCCCATCATTACTGAGGCATTTATCGTATCACGATATCAACTTTTCTCTTCGCAGGTCGGTAATTCCAGTAAAAGTAATCGTAATTAAGTGGAACTTTATCGATGTTTTTATATATATATACACAATACATAATTTTCTTTCCGTGTGCCAAAAAACGAGCCACTAAATCAATTAACCACTTAATCACTACCTTTATTAACTACCATACGAGAGTTATTAACTTTTGCTTCAAATAACTGTTTGGTGAAATAAATACACGCCTTCTATAATTCATAAGCACACTGTAAACAAAGTGAGTTAACCATAGGCATACATTGTAATGAAATATATGATTGCCGAGCTGAGTTGTCATCAAAATTAGTTAGCAAAATTATACTATTCCTTCCCGAAATTACACACTCACACCGCCGACGACGGATCCGATAGCAAATAACCTTACAGAAGATAATAACATTACACGAATAATTCTAGATAGGCAAAGTAATAAACTTAACCACTCATTAATTATTTAACTTGATTTGCAAGTAGGAGCCTATCTTTTGTATTTGCTTCAATATTGATAAGGGTTGCCGCTTCAGCCATAATACGCTTCCTTGGCAATTTGTTTTCTGTGCGAGGGCATATAATCAAACATTATTTAAGTTGTGAAAGTATGAGTCGCGAGTACAGCTACGCTTCTTTCTAATCTTTACTATTAGTATGATATTACATTTGTGTAAAGAGCAAACACGACTGTTGGAAATATTGGATGGTATTCAATAGTCGTAGTAAATGAAATTAATTTTTTGATCATTGTATTATCATACTTTGCATTGATATTTCTACTTTTGATAACAAGAAATGGAAATAAATCGATGAGACACACATTATAACACACATATAAAAATATATTCAAATTATCCTGGCAATATAGCAATACGTAAATCAAGGTGTTAATAAATATATCCACGTTACCATACGATAAATTTTCCTTTGAACTAACGAACCGCGTGCTTTCTGTATTGATCGAACTTCTAGTAGAGACCAATTCTTTTTGACCCATTCCTTCTTCCTTAAAAATTTATTGCATCATGATATGGAACAATATTTTCTCTGGTAACGCCAAAAACGTCAAGCTAGCGATATCCGTCTTAAGATAGAAATACGATGGAAGACGTGGGAACAATATTGATAAAATGTTTCCGTTGCCTTTATACATTGTCATTATGTACCTATTTTAGACGATGCAATAAGTTTAGGTCATATTGAATAGCTGTTACTTCTATATTTTCATAATATAAGAAGAAAAATTTATGAATGGGAATAGAATATTATGGAACAAAATGGAAATAAATCAATTTTTATATAATTTCATGACTCATATACATACATATACATATACATATATATATATATATATATATATATATATATATAAATATGTGTATATATCTATATATATATATATATAAAATATGTAACTTCATGTAAATTTTATTTCCTAGTATCATTTTTTTGTATTAGTTTTTATCTTAGAGCTGCGTACCAAGCGATATTATTTACTAAATTTATACTTGCTACAAATTTCAATTTTGAATTGACTAAGATGCTCTCTAAACAAGCCTGCACGGACGGAAAGTTGACATTATAATAAAATAATTTTTAACAAAAAAAACCGACTTCAAACAGTAAACTCACTAAAAAAAACACATAAAATATTTTTTAACAAAAAAAAAACCGACTTCAAGCAGTAAACTAACAATTTATATTCTACAAGTATACTACAACCTATTTATTACAAAATATGAATTTTTATTTACAATAACAATAATCGCCTGAACCTATTACCTATGAATCTTTATACAATATTATATGTATATGCTATCTATCTGTCTGTTTGAAGTCGGTGCCATATACGGTTATAGTATACTTGTAGAATATAAAATACGCGTATATATAGGTAATTAATAGAAGTATGGTTTAAGTGTAGGTTAAGTATTAATACCTAATGATTCATATGTACATTTATTACTTTTGTGTATAATCTAAGTTCAGTTTATTTTCCGCTTTTTAGTAAAGTTTTGTTTTATTGACGTCAGCTTAATTTTCTTTTTAAAAATGTTGTTTTTTTAGTTAGTTTACTGTTTGAAGCCGGTTTTTTTTGTTAAAAATTATATTATGTGTTTTTTTAGTTAATTTACTGTTTGAAGTCGGTTTATTTTTGTTCAAAATTATGTTATTTTACGATTTTAAGTGATGGGTAAACCTAACAAGGATGCTTCCCGAATGAGGAAACGACGACAACTTGAGACGAAAAATGATAGACGGAAACGTTTAGAAAAAAATAAAAAAAACACTAATAAAAAGAGAAAAAATTGAAGAAGAGGAATTACCGAATTGTGTTTTAGTTTAATTTGATGATGATATGATTGGAAGTAGAATTAAAGATGAAAATGGCTTGGTACCGATAACTTCTACTGTTGCAACGTTTCAAGCAACTAAAGGATACGGAGATGTCGAGCGCCGAATGTTACCTTTGATTTTAAGTTGGGCAGTTACAGTTCACAAGTCACAGGGAACTACACTAGAAAAAGCTGTTATTGATATAGGCAAGAAAAAATTCGCCAAAGGACAGGTGTATGTTGCTCTGAGTCGTGTTAAAACTTTGGAAGGAATAGCGTTGTCTGACTTAGATTAAACAAATTACTGAGTAGACCACACGACGAAAGAGCATTGATAGAGATGACTTGATTACACAATTTAAATTTGATCTCAAATTGACGCATCAGCATGAGTCTACTACTCATCAACATCATTGTAGTTGTCCTATATAAAACTTCGATCTTTAAATTTCCTCGATTATCTATGGTCTCAATCATCAGACCTGTAATGGCACTTACAACCCATGTGAGTGCAAAGTTTTAATCAATATAAATGAATTAAGTCCAAACGCAAGGTAGCTACTGTAAACAGTTGAGGCGTTCCCTTAACTGTCCTTCGTCTTCATCATCAGACCCCTAATGACAGTCACAACCCATCTAGGTGTAAATTTCTCATCAATACAAATTAATCAAACCCAAACACAAGGTAACTGCTGTAAATCGTTGAAGAGTTCCCTCGACTGTCTTTCGGCTCCATCATCAGATCGAATCCAGACCTTCTTTAAATTGTAGTGCTTTAAAATACTTAATAAAAAAAATTAACAAACGCACTAGTCGTCCCTACAATTTTTGAAAGCTCCCCTCAATTTCTCTAGGATGCCATCATCAGATCCCGGTTTCCTTATCATGGGACCACCCTTGAAGTATTTCCTTTCCAATAAAATAAAAAAATATATATATACGGTCGAATTGAGAAACCTCTTCCTTTTTTTGAAGTTGGTTAAAAATCGGTTTTTTCGTCTGGCCAATTGTAATAAATAAACGTAGATCTCGCAAGTAGAAGAAAATTACGATAGGAGTTGATTGTTAGTAGATCTTACACGTGGCTTTGTAACGTAAAATGTGGGCATTAAAATTTTATTTGGTTGACTACAAAATCTATTAGAATTATTGCTTAGTACTGTGCATACCAAGTTTCTAGCCTATCGATACACAGTGCTGTAATTCTTATTTCACCATTTTTCAAATACATGTATATATTATCTTGTCGTGAAAATGCGAAAACGTGAATTCTAACTTGAAAATTAATGTAAGCATGGTTAAGATCTGTTAGTATTGTTTCATGTAATACAAAAATAATCAAGTAAAAGGAAAATACCTTCCCATTGACACCTCAAATTTTATAAGAATACGACAAAGAACTCCCACGCTTAATATTAATTAAGAGAATTTCGATTTACGTTATTACCAAATCCGACTAATACAAATCATACGTCTAATTTAATTCTACTCATAGAAAAGTAAATTTATACATACGTACATACACAATACATAAACAATGTATCAACAGATAATATAAAAAGTAGACTATACAATTTTTTATTAAATTTAATGAGAAATAAGATTGGAAACTATTTTAGCATAACAGCGATAAATTTCGGAACGACTTAGCATTCCGTTGTACATTTTTGCATATTAACATCATTTATTTAATAAATTGCATTACTTATTTACTCTCACTGGTTTATTATTTTGTTATATCAAATTTCATAAAACAACCTTATATTCAACGTAATTTATTAGGCTTAAACTCACTTAATAATTTTGTTAAATGTTTAAAACGACCGGAACTTTTCACAATGAAAATGTCACCAACTTCATTTAACTTCACGACCAGAACAGATTACAAAATTCCGGTATACAGTTATAATTTCTCATAATGGTATTCTCAACATTGTTATAAATAGGTCCCTTTAACAACTCCATCCGAGAAATTTCATTTTTCGAAATTTTTTACTTTAATACAGATTTTGTGTCTTTGAGTGTCTATTTGTGAAAAAGTAGTCATAACAAGTTGACTCGCGTCTTGAGAGCTTGATTTCTGTTTGAGAGCTTGATTTTCGTATTTATGATAAATTACAATGCATAATTTACCTTGTGCTGAAGGTCTGTCCTAACGGGGTTTTTTTCAGCAAGCCAACGGTTTTTGAATCTATTACGTCTACATGTTTTGTTAGTTTTGTGCTGTTGTTAAATATTTAGTTATTATTGTAAACATCTTGGCCAGAAATTAATACATCGTTCTACGATGTTAGAAAAAGTTAAAAAAATATTGTCATTATTCGTTGACTACGACTTTATAAACCAAGTGCCATTCACTCATTGATGACTGACTGATCACGAAATCTCTGAAAATATAAAGCCTTTAAACTTGAGACTACTCCCTTTTGCAACAACGGATTTTTTAAAAACTTTTTCAGTGTCCCAGATGCACTATTATACTTATATAAAAAGAAGTAAAATAAAATATACTCACAGTCCTTCTTTGCCTAGGAAAAGAGAACAATTAGGGCCCATTCAGTTTTATATGGAAAATAAAGACATTTTATATCCAAAACATACTCGTTCACGACGCTGTAATGGTAAAAGTTACTTTCCGCAACCTAATAAATATTAGCTACAACTGCTAACTTTCGTATATTCAATAGAATATAGTATCGAATCAAATGAAACTTTGACATGCAAATTTTTTATAAAAATAATAGCTTTTGTGGACTTTTCATTAAGATTTATTTCAACGTTAATAGTAACTTGACCATGACGCGAGAAAACATTAAATTCTGTGCAAAAAACATTATAATATAAAAAGCCGAAAGCCATCATATAGTGATGGCCGTCATATAGTTTCCCATTTTGAAAATCCAGAAAAACTAAAAAATCCAGAAATTGAAAGAGAGCTTAGTCATTCATGCGACACTGAAGAAAGTATGTCATCGCAGAAATTAGATTAAAAATTATTAATATAAAATACCAAAATGCTGTCAAAATATTTACGAGAATTATTTGAGACAGCTATAAAGGCCCCAATGGCTTACTCGGGCCATGTGCAATGGAACAAATGGAACAAAGACAAACTAAAAAGTTTACTATATATATATATATATATATATATATATATATATATATATATAAATATATATATATGTACATATGTATATACGAGGGATGTTCAAAACAGTGAGTGATACAGTCATCGAAGAAAACAGTGAGCAAAATGAAAAGCTTTTTTCGGTCTTCGGTCTTCTGGTCGCTTCCATTGGGATAATTGGGCTTTGGTTTCGACGTCATAAACATGTACCCGTGTTTTTTTACCAGTTATGACGTCATTCAACAGCTCCTGAGTGATGCTCATGGAACGGTTATTTTGGTCAAAATTTAGTAATTTCGGAACAAACTTCGCTGTCACACGCTTCATGCCCAAAACATTCGAAAAAAATGCGAGGCATGAGCCAACCGACATACCACTTCCTCAGTAACTTCTCTAATAGTGATTTGACGATTCTTCATAAAAATTTCCTCACTGTTTAACGTTTTCGTCGGTTGTTCACAAGCCGGAGCGTCCAGGTGGGCATCATCATTGACATTTTTTCGACCTTCTGTGAAGAGCTTGTACAACTTATAAACATTTTTTTTGTCAGTCTACTCGCCAAGTGCCACAATTAACATTTTAAGTGCGTCGAAGCACTTAATTTTATTTTTCACTTAAAATTTAATACAGATTTTTTGATTAATTTTTTTTCTATAGCAAAAAATCGCCAACCACAACAAAACACGTCTAAACTTTATATCTATCAAAGACAAACTAAAAATTAAAAAAGGCTGATAATATCATCATATGTTGGGAACATATGTATCAACATAACAAAAAAATATGTCAGAATCCAATGTACGTAGCCCGCAAAATTTGAGTCACCTTTTTTTTAAAAGTATTCTTTACAAAATTATTAGTCATCATATTAATTCTGTATTGAGTTAGTAGTATATTCATGACACCACATAAATAACTTCGTTAAAAGCAACAGTTAAACATATTTTGAAACAAACGGTTCGACATAATGACGTACTGCCAAGTTCTACCCTAAACGTGACACTTGTATTTAAACGTGACTCACTTAATTAATGTAGGTTATTCCTTTATCGATAAAACCGCCTAACAATTTTGGGTTTTAAGTTTGTGAAGGAAAAGGGCATTGTTCTCTTCAAACACACAAATATTTGTAACGTAATTTATCAGTGTGCCTTATTGAGCTTATTTAGAAAAGAAACACTCGTTGTTATAAAGTTATTAATGTATATACAAAGGCATGCTAACCAATAAGCAAATTGCAAAAATAATTTCTGAACCATTTTATATCTTCAAAGGAAAGAACAACAAAAATATTAATTAACTAAACAATTTTTCTACCAAATTTTTGATACCATAAATATATATAATAATAAAATAAAGCAACTTTTTTCAGTATTATTTTTGTAATTGTTGAAAGCCTATGTCCAGAAATAAACAAATATATTTTCTTATTAAAAAATACTAACAATAAAATCCGTGGCGTACGAGACTTATTGCGTTTTTTAGCATTTTTGAAACATTTAAATAAAACTGTTTTTAACGACTTCAACATTAAATTTTTATGTAACTCGACATTTTACACAATAATTGATTTTTTTTTCTGTGTGCCGAGAAACAAGCCGCCAAATCATTTAACTACTTAATCACCACCTTTATTAACTGTTATATCAAATTCATTAAATTGTGATAAAGTATGTATTCGGCGGAATGAGTACACTCGTTGCATAAATTAGGCGCACATTGTAAATAAATTATATTAAACATAGACACAGAGCGTAATGAAAAATATGATTGCCAAGCAAAGCCATCACATAAATTCGTCAGCAAAATTACACTATTCCTTCTCGAAATTACACAATCTCACCGCTACCGAAGGATCCATTGGCTAATAATATTAAAGTAGATAATAACATTACACGTACAATGCTAAGTAGACTAAGTAATGAACTTACCCACCCATTAATGACTTAACTTGATTTACAAGTAGGAGCTTGTCTTTTGTGTTTGCTCCGAAATTTATAAGGGTTGCCGCTTCCATCATAATTAGCTTCCTTGAAAATTTGTCTTCTGTGCGGGGGCGTATTAAAAAAAAATATGAAATAAGTTGTGAAAGTACGTACCACGTATATTGCTACCCTACTTTCTGATGTTTATTATTAATATGACGTTGGATTTATATTACTATTATTTATATAACGCTTGTTGGGAAGATTAAACAGAAGTCAATAAAATTTAAATTTTGTTACCTTACCATATAAGCACTTAATCAAAATTGTGAAAAATCGATTAGATACATATTAGTAATAAAAAATATGAATAATAAAGATATATCAATTTTATCACCTTCCATGTCATTCCAAAACAGGATAAAGGAAATGCTTAAAACAAGAAAATTCCGTAGACCTTATTTCTTATTTCATTTATTATTATCTTCATTTCAAATTGCAGTACTGGCTAAATTTAAGATCCAGTAATCTTTCCATACTCCTCATTCAGAAACATAATATTTCCTTGTATAAATTTTCCTCTTATCTCAATGCTGAGAATTTGTAAAATAACTGAACTAATTAGATACAAAATTAAGATATAAATTAAAAAACCTTAGAAATCATGATACCCTTCCCAAATTCACTTACCTTATTCAAAACTATTTCTAAAAAATTAAGTATAAATATATTTATTTTTTTTTTTCAATAATTTTATCTTTATAGTTCATACTCCATAATATTTTTTAATCTTTTTAGTTTGTGGAAAACTGGTAGAGACTGTTCCTGAAACAATGGTGTACACGTACTTTTAAATTGACCTTCATACGTTTTGTAATGAAAATTCTAATCAGTCATTTCGAATAATCTTTCATTATCAGATAATAAGTAAATAAATATATTTCAGTGTTACATAAGAAAATCCTTTACGTTACTTAATTTCTTCACATATTTTGCGAAAACTTAATTCATAATATTCATATGTGTTAAACGCATTTATCGATTTTTTCATTTATTCTTTGCCACCCTAAGTTTAAAAAAACTTACCCAAAAGACAGATCATAAAATATAAAATTTTAATATGTTTTGATAAGGTTGAAAGTGTATTCAAATTTATAACCCAATTATTTATCTGGCCTAACAATTAAGCGACAAGTAAACCAAGATGTTAGTAAATATATCAACGTTGCTAGACAATAAATTTAAATTATTTGACCGGGTGCTTCCTGTGTCCTTAGTCCCATTCCTTCTTCCTTGACAATTTATTGCTTCGTAATATTAAGCAATATTTTCTCTATTGACGTCGAAAGTGTCAGGCTAGCGATATCCGTCTTAGCGATAGAAGAACGATGAAAGACGTGGGAACAATATTGATTACCTAACCTACGTTTTCGTTTCCCTCATAAATTGTCACTGTATGTTGTTAATGTAGGTTGTCACTATTTACCTAGTTACGATGGTAATGTATGTGTAG
The DNA here is from genome assembly GCA_039881145.1 of Druceiella hillmani. Classification (NCBI taxonomy): domain Eukaryota; kingdom Metazoa; phylum Arthropoda; class Insecta; order Lepidoptera; family Hepialidae; genus Druceiella; species Druceiella hillmani. The sequence goes on along the minus strand of JAYKKI010000002.1, from coordinate 34,831,092 downwards.
GCTATATTAAATATGTATTTATTTACTTATTTGCATCACATCGAAATAAAAGTATATAATTTTGAATTTTCGTACAACAAAATAGAAACGTAAATGACAAAAGTCATATAGAAAAAATGTTACTGCAACCTATGATAATAAATATTTAAGGAAGGTCCCTGAAATTATGTTAATATTTAAGGGTAATTTTAAGCGTAATCAATCTATAGAGGATTATTTTTTGTATTCCTTTTTTTATTATTATAGCGCATTATTTTTTATGTTCTTTTTTATTTTTAAGCAGCTATGTAAAGATTCCATATGTACTTCTAAAATATAAATAGGGCATATAAAATATGAAATTTAAGGAGACTGTCAGTATATTAATCGGCTGATACAAACAAATGTCTGTACGTCGTACAATCTGGCGTCTAACTTATGAAATGTTATATTTAGCCATTTCTAGCAAGAATCTGCAACCAATTTCATTCTAATCCCAAAATTGCTAAAATATGGTTTCAGAAAAACTAAATAAAAATTTGATATTCTTAAAAACGGATCCAACAATTTTCTGAAAACTTTCAATATTCTTATTAATTTTTAAACCAAATAAAATATGTTAACTTATTTTCTAGTTAAAATCTGATTTACACACCTCATTCAAAATTTTAGTAAATTGTGTGTGTTCAAATTCCAAGGGCGGGGCGTGATATGAATGCGCGACAGTCCAATGATGCGCTCAATACAGTCCCAAGAATATAAATATTTTATAAGCTCAAAAATACAAACTCCGCACAAAATATTTATAGCATATAATCAATAAAATTATTATAAAATTTTGCAACATTGCAGAAGTATAGATAGGGGATTGAGATTTGCAAAACGCATGTTCAGCGTGTTTGTACTTTTATTTATTTAATAAATTTTAGTATACCCATGTCTAGAGGAATGGGTGCTTCCTTACCTCAAAATAAAAAATTTAACCTTTATAAATGCCTGTCTCTCAGTCCGTCTACCGCAGCTGATTTTCTATGAAACCATGTGGTATATTAACTTGAAATTAACATAGTAATATATGTTATTATCATTCTAAATTTAATGGCAAATTTGTTTAAATATTCACGTAATTTTTTTTATTTCAGATGACATGGGTTTCAAAAGGCTTGTTATGATGTGTACAAAATATTTTTTTTAATAATTATAAATTTTATATTTAAATAGATATTTATAAAATATATAAAAATGGGATATCTCCCTTCCTTACTTCTAAAACTACTTAACATAAAATTATGAAAAAAAGGGTTTTTAGAAGTCTACGTAAAAGTTGTTGCAAAACTTTAGCGATCATTCTAGATGTCATAATTTTTTAAATATACGCTTTCACTGCGAAAAATTGACAAATATCTTTAAACACCTATAATTTATAAATGACTAAACGTAAGTGCAAGTTCTACTCATACTTAAGAGGTTTTTTTTAATGAAAAACTGCATCTTGCGGGATAAACTTTAACAGGTTTTCTCATCACAGATCAATTTTCGTAATGAGAGATAATTAATTTTAATGGAGGGAAGGGTTTCATCCCATTCTTTTAAATTTTGTCCATTACTTTATTTTCGATGTTGCATTAACGCTGCCACTACAATTGTTGTAATTCATGTGCGCTTTGATTTATCAATGAAGAGGCTAGACGTTACTGTATTGCTACTGGTAGATCCAACCGCTTGTAACATCACACATGGATTTGGTTTGCAGATTTATCCGTCGTACCAAATCGTCTATCAACGCTTTAACAAAGCCAGGCTACAGGATCTCATTCTCCTGCGCAGGTCAATTGAAAATCATGAAAAATTATTTTAGGATAATATCGTTATACATATTTATCACAGCAAAACCATTCAATATATTCAATATATACAGTATTGAAATACATACAGTATTGAAAATTTATATCCTTTTTTAATATTTATATGAGTAGAAATATTTATGCAAAAAATAATAAACCATATCCCCTTTAGCTACCACTATAATATTGGGCGATGTCATAACGTAGGGATCCTCTAGCGTAGTACGCTATTGTCTTTAATAACGTAAAATTCCAGCGGAAATAGAGAAAATTGCGGTAACACATTTCAAGAGAAAAGAGGAAAAAGTTGTGATGAAAAACTTCTTCGTTCAGGACAATAACGTAAGTAAAAAATCGTTCATATATTACGTTTTGTCGTTGTAGTTTTATTATTTATTATAATAATACTATTTTTGTAATACTATAGATTGTCTTTTTAGTTTCGTGTCACTGCAAGTTATTATACAATTCGACGTTTTCCAAATGTTTTATTACTTTCATTGCATTTATTCAGCTTGTTACTCGTACTGTTGTTCTGTTTGTTATTATTATATAACACTAATTTATAAGTATATTTACTTCTCTTATTGTATATTGATATTACAGAGTTCACTGTGATGATAAAATCTTACAATTAAATAACATTAAAATTAAATTAAAAAAATATCAATTTGTCCATTTTAGGGTTAAAATCTATGTAGATTTTAAGTAAACGATTAGTTTTCTTCGAAATTTTGTCAATTTATATTTGTACTTAACCTATTTGTTCTACATTTCAAAGAATAAAGATATGTGAATACTTTGTAAAAATAAATTTAGATGGAAAATTTTATTGCCACTAAATTTTGTACTTCAAAAATATTTCTCGATGTAGTTGCATTGTGTTCACAGTATTTTGTTATAAATGAAAACATGCTTGACCTTGTGTTCACAGTATTTTGTTACAAATGAAAACATGCTTTACCTGTAAACATGCATAGGGCTTTTATTTGGTAAGGGTTTAATTTTTATGAATATGTGAGTATGTAATAAAGTGTATTTAGACGTAATTTAAAATAGATAATATGATAACATTTCGGTGGTAACTAACTTTTTATAACTAATTTTTTTGTTATGAAAGTCTCCTTCATGTGCTTGTTATATAAGTTTTATATTATATACATATTATTTTAATTGAAAACTATGTAAGCGTAGTGACATTTATTGAATAAATAAATATACAGTAGATATCAACAAGGTATAATAATAAGGTAACTTAACACTAAGTGAATAAAAGCAAATAAAACGTTGCATGAAACTAATAACAAGCAGAAAATAACTGACTAACTCCAGAAACGAAGATAAATTTCGATTCTTCGAAGGCGATTTTGGAGTATGTACTCGCTAGCCAAAGAAACTAACAAAAAACAAATTTATAATAAAATACGACATTAAACGCTAATTTAAAATAAACAAATCATAAAAAAAATAATTTTTCCCAAATAAAATTATGATATTCTCTTATCAATAATATAACACTCGCATACATAAGCTTAAGAAAAGAAGAAAGGTTTTCTTAAAATAAATTAAAATTTATCATATTGAAATTGCAATGACATTAAAGCAATGAGATTTAAATTATGTTGATAAAGAAAATCTGTCTTCAGTTTGTTTACAATCTTAGTTATATTTTTCAAGTGCAAACTTAAAATGATTTAGAATATGAAATTTTAAAATATCCTCTGTTTAAAAGTTTCAGTTCTAAATAAGTTTAGAGTACAAAAACGAAATTTTCGAATACGTAATGTAATTCTCTCAGTCTTAACTAGGAAATTCTCACAATAAGCAGATTTTTGAGAAAATTGTAAAGAGGTTATATATATATATATATATATATATATATATATATATCTACGTAAAAATAACAAATCTAAGAGGGAAATAAATCGGAATTTTATATCACTCGGCAGGTACCAATTTAACGGATACCAACCGACGTCTGTGGGAGATAGTGCCATGGATATTTCTACTGACATATGAATGAAGTAGTGAATCTTCTCCCGTAAAGGTTTAGCATCAGTATTATATTTTAATTAAAATGAATATGCAATTACTGAGTACGGTTATTTAACCATAATACTTTATATGAAATAAGTCAGTACTTCATTCGTTTCACATTACTTACAAAAATATTTTTAATTCTTATTGGCATGTATATGACGTTTATTTAATATGTTAAGAATCTATTTGAAATGTATATTAATCAAATAAAATCACGATATTTAATAGTATGTGAGACATAATCCACTAATCTAAGCATAAAACGGCTTCAATTTACTGATTAACAAAATGCAATTTATTGTCCGCACACATCTACTCCATCAGATAAAACTTCAGGTCACTCTGTATTCCTTTTAACGATCCATAAACTTCCACACCCAAATAACTTTCCTTTGCCTCTCCTTTAATTCTATTTTAGAGCTAATTTTATAGGAAGCTTTAAAATTGGGACTGTAATCGAAGTTTTATACAATGTCTTTAGGCCATTCCAATTTAGTTAATTCCTTTTAAATTACGTCCTGTTGTTGCAATCTATTTCGGTCTGCGTAATAAACCGACGGTATTTTCGATGAATAGATTGGTGATATTTTAATAACTTTATTGAAAAGTAATTATTCGTTTCTCCAAATTCATTTAAAGTGTGTAAGGTAATTAATTAATAATACTAATATTTGATTATACTCCTCCAATATTTTATTTTAAGAACAGCTAATATATATATATATATATATATATATATATATATATATATATATAATGTATATATATGTATATATATATATATATATATATATATATGTATGTGAGTATGTATTCAAACACTAAATATATTAATTGGATGACAAATTGTCAAAAACAAAATTAAATCAAAAAATTAAAAAAGTGGGAAAATGATATGAAAATATATATTCAATTATTCATATTTGGCCGCATCTTGACAGCAATAAATTTAATTTTTCGATCGATTTTTTATTAAATTAATAGAAAACGATTTTTGTAATGGTCAAACACGTGTGAAGCATAAGTTAGCGTATTTGTAGACTTCATGATTTCATAAAACTCAAAAGAGTCCTTCGATTTTTTTCAGATCGTCTCCCATGTGAAATATATTGCCTAGCATGTGCTTCACAAGTATAAGAAATGATATACTTTATAACTGTTTTATATTCAGCTCTCCATTTGCTTTCATATCCATTCTTTGTCAAATATCAACGAAATTCTCTTCGTTTATTTTAGTTTCTGTAATATTCTTCTTTTTACCTCATATTCTAATGCTTGATTTTATTTTTTATGGTTAAGTTTCCAAGTTAAATGCAAATAGTTTCATGTCGATAAATATTACATAGTTTCAATAAATAAAACCAATAAATGCATGTATATATTTGCATTTAGATCTTTGTGCTTGTATGTTCAAAATAATTATTGGTAATTGAACTATTTTTGGATTAACGAGACCTTCCAAAAGATTAAAAACTTACTCTAAAAACTGTTGGAATAGAAAACCAACAGACAGGCGGCAAGCTGTAGGTTATTACTGCCTAAATTCATTTCAAATTTCTCCTGCTATACCATATCACGGGGCAGCTTATTTTCATCAAAAAGTCTGTGCATGAACAGTCTTAAAAAATTAGAAATTGCAGACTTTTATAGCGGCAGAGAATACAATCTGTTAAGAATAGTTATGAAGACTAAAATGAAGCAAAATGGTATTACGGAGGTTCCGAAAAAATCTTTTTCTTAAACATTTTCTTCATCTTTTAAATAAATATTTCATCCGGCTTTGTACGAGTTGAAACTCGTTTTGCACATTTGATTCTAAACTGAAGACAAAGTAAATGCATGACAGGTGGGTTCTGTAAACGTTCCATAACTGAACGTATTTCGTTAAGTTAACTGATCTCTATTGACAGATTGAATTAATATTTTACTAGTTATATTTAAATGTCAAAAGCAGTAAGTGTTCAAGCGCTAATAATAGAAGTTATTTAAGTTGTTGCTTAATTATGGTACGTAAAAAAATTAATAAACCCATCAAATAATAGTTAAATCGGTATGAAAAATGTACCGCAAATTGAATATAGTCATATGAATTTACTATATTCTTTAATCTAATTTTTTATTCTAACGCCCCGTCGCCCCCATCTAATTAATGGTAAAAGCCATATTTTTTTATAATTTTCCACAAATTCTGCGCATGACATTTTGCTAAGTTAAAGCATCATGTTCAATTTTCTGTTTTTGAAGATTCCATTTTATGTTAATAAGGTGGAATGATCTTGATGTTACTTTCTTTCAAAGCTACTATCGATTATTTATAATGTATGTCAAAAGTATAAAAGTATAAACTCAAAAGTAATTTTTTAAACATTATGCAGAACAAACTCCATCGGAGAAATTACTTATAGGAGACAGTTGCCGAATGTATCAGTAAAGTCTGGCGGTAATTGAGTCGTGAGGCAAAAGATAACTGCATTGTTGTTTTCGTTTCTAAAGAGATATCATATTTTGACAGTTCGCATTGTAAACACTTTTTATAGTTCCTCTGTTGCTTTATAAATATATTTCAATAGTTTTCAACATTTGTTCCATATTTTTATCAAAAATATGGTTATTATAGGTATCGATACGACGTACATAATGGTGTAATAAAAATGTAAAAACACAAAAAATATAATTTCTCTCAGAATATATACATATATATATATATATATATATATATATATATAGATACATATATACTGTAATAACGTGTCTCAAAATATACATTACTGTTTATTTAACATACATACAAAACATAATAATGGCACACATTGTATGCCTTCGTTTCAATTTCCCATATTTGTTTCTCTCACCTCGGTTTTGTTGTAATTATCTTCCGAAAAAAGCTCACACCGAATTGTATGATCGGATCAGAACTGTATAAGTTGTTCGATATTTTGAAATCATAAGGGTTTCAAAATATCGGCGCCACGCAGGCGGCCGACCTTTCTAGGCGGCTGTCATCTTCTGATTTTGGTTGGCCGCAGATTTACCCCCACCCCCCCAATGTAGTTGATGGCCGATTTTTCATGAATTCGACGCATACGTCCTGTTGATATGCAAAAAAACTTTAGTGAGTGATGGTTTAACATTTTTAAGATTACGGTAGAAAAGACATTTTATTGAATTCTTGATTTTTTTTCGGACTTTGCGTCGACTTGAATCAAATTGAAGAGAGTCGGCTCAAGTTTTTTGCAGGAACCAGTTTTAAGGGAAATATTCATATACTGTTCGTGAAATTATTAATATTCTGTTTTATGTTCTGCGACTATTTTCTAGTTTTTTGGTAATGAAATTGGCGCACTCCATAATGTTGTTAGTTAGAGTTTACACAACATGATATAATAAAGAGTATTGAAAACAATATTGATTGATTGTCAGTTACATTGCTTAATTTTAATAATCTATTTTTACAATTAAATGAAACTACGTGTATTATTTCTACTTTCTTTAATTTCTTTGCCACGACCTAGGTTTCTTTGCATTACAACATCTTCAGGTGGGATATTAGCAAATAAGATCTTTGATGTTGTAATACAACGAAACCTAGGTGGGGTAAAGAAATTAAAGAAAGTAGAAATAATGCTACATCACGTAGTTTCATTTACTTGTGAATAATGAATTTCTACAAAATTAACGCCAAATATATTCAAATTCTATTTCTAGTTATTCTCACGAATAATACTGAGAAAATTTTAATTTCAATATATTGACTCAATACAACAAAATAGAAAAGTTTCAATGCTACTTTTTGTAAGAGGTCCCATAGTGGCGCGAAAAATATATAAAGATGAAACATTAACATTAAAATTTTAATGTGGTATTTTTTACAGGTTTCTACAAATTAACCAAAATAAACAAAAAAAATATAAAATTAAAATTAGGACTCTAGTTGTACATAGGCTAAAAAATAATAAATACCTATTATTATATCCCAAAAATATCTTACTTACTTCTTTCCACCTTCGTCATGCTGACATCCTCCCTTCTCCAAAACTTGAACAAACTTCGTAGTGCTAGCGCTTTGATTCTGCAGAATGATCCACTCAGCACTTCATCCTTAAACACTTGGATATATCTTGTTCAATTTCCAAATTTCTTTATGACAAGGAATCTTCGCCAAAGGAAGTCGATCGCCTTGGACCACCAAACTTTATACAATTACAAATATGGGGCCACGAAAACTTTGTTTTTATTTATTATTAAACTTCCACCATCACTTTTGTTGTACTTTAATCTACATTTAACACAATTTTTTTTTATTTGTATATTTTGGTCTGAAAACGAAAAAGATAATTAATTAACCTCTTTTTGAATCGATTAAATTTCTATGTTGGTTTAAGTAGGGCTACGTTTGTATAATACACTTTTAAGTTTCATTTACTTAATACGTTTACAATTTTAACAATAGTCTCCACCTGAAACAAAATGTTAAAACTCGGTTTTATTAAAATGTTTACATTATCTCTATATTTGTCAGATCGGAAAGTCAGGGGACTGCATTTCATATTTATCTTGTTGATATAGTGACATCTCGTGAAACCCTCGTCCTCGTAGATCACATCATGAAGGTTGGCCAGACTTCACTGCGGTCAGCGTTGCCACCTGTACACTTGAAGTCATATCTCTTCACTTCTCTACTATATTACACTACATTAAAGTGAATTTGGTTTAGACGCATTATACAAATTTATAATAAATTATGTGACCAAATTACATGTGTATATTTTTCTGGTAAAATAATACAATATTGAAGTGTTTGTTGGAGGTATTTCTAATTTTTGTAATATATGAAATTATTTCATAATACGTTTTTAACTAGCTACCTAAGATATTAAATATAATTTGTCTTTTTTCATTTTATTAATTCAGATATTTCCATACGCATTGTTTTTAATTACCAATTGAAATTAATTATCAATATACCCAAAATTCAGAAGTGTTCTTATCGTTTATATTATTCTATGGTACACATGTTACTTAAATATTTTCTTAGTTTTCATTATGTTTTCATTTATTTGATTAATCTAATTTTGAATTTAATTACATACCATATTCTTATTTTCTTTAAGCTCATTACTCTCTTCTATGTTTCCCCCTGATCTCTCTTATGTACCATGACGAAGTGTTCTATACACTCATATTTAGCTGGTTAAAATTTACCATACCTACAATACAATGCATACAAATTTATACAAGCTTCCGCTACTCTAATGAACAAATTCATACACCAGAAAACAAACAAGATTTTTCAGGGGTTCAACTTACTTGTTATATGTACAATACTCTAGTTTGTTTATAAACTAGAAAAAAGATAAGAATTAAACATTGTATGTATTTATTTATAAATATTGTATATGTGACATCAAATGTAAATCCATTTATAATGAAATTATGCCTACTAAAAATATTGTAGTGAAATATTGTAGTTTCCTCACTATTTACTAAAGCAAAATTCTATCCAGTGAATATGCTATGCTTACCTTAAACCCGATGACTATTTTAAAAACTATCCCTAAAAAAGAAAGGGTATAATGAACCCATTCCACTCCCTTAAGCATGCAAATTGACAGCTGATTAAACATAAGCAGAGCTGTCTGCTCGGTGCCACGAAGAGTCAACTTTTGAAGTTAACCGACCCATGCTCACCCTCCAAAGCTCTACTCGCTTTCGTTCTAATGCGGTGCTCAGTTTGTTAATTTAAATATGAATTGTTTTCCATTGTTAATTTTGTCTTCGCATAGATATCGGTAGGAGTAATAATTTCCTTTATGATTAGTTTGTTTAATGTAGTCTTTAGAGTATTGGAAAGTTTATTAATATTTATAACATTATCAAGTTTTAATTAAAATTTCACTACCGTGATGAAATTTGTTTAGAAAAAATGTTTAGCACTTTTGTTTTTACCAAGTTTTTTAATAGAGATTTGGATACTAGTTCTGTAATCAACAATTTAAACACTGCGCACATAAATCTTATAATTCTCTTTGTCATGATTTGTTATAATTAAAAACGTATATATATATATATATATATATATATATATATATATATGTACATATATATATATATATATATATATATATATATATTAGAATGAAACTAAATAAATAATCTTAAAAAAACCAGTAAAACTATGAAATGAAAAGTTAAGAAAGTTTTGCCGGAAAATATGAGAACGACTATATGAATAAAAACATTCTACGATTATCAACATTATACTTTAATCACCAAATGACCGGTTCGACGTTTATTTTCTCTCCTCACCTGTTCAATTGATTTATTACTATGTAGCCAGCTATTTATCATTAGTGATAAATATAATTTTAAAAGTATTGTAAATAACATATTCATTTTCTTTAAATTGCTCTCATTTTTTATTTCTCAAAATTTTGTAAAAACCGTGATCTTTGCAAGATTTAGGCAATTTTTTTCGATTCCTTGTTCATTTTTACTGATTGGGCCACAAAACTGGTAATATATATTTTTATTTTTTATTTGAAATATATATTTTTATTTTTATCATATTTTTATTTTCATCCTACATATTTTTATTTTTATCATCCCTAATTTTAGATTACCAGAAATAAAAATCGTTTATGCACTCGTTTGATTGGCCTTATGTAGAAAAACAAGTGTTGATAGATAAGCGGCTTTTAAAAATAATCTAATAACGATACAAAAGAAACTGACTATAAGATAATTATTAAAAAACAACATGATCTAATCCAATCTCAAAATGGAAAAAATTAGCATTTCATCCATAAAAACAAACATTTTCACCTTCGTACAACGAATTTCCACATATTTAAAAATATCCTTCTAGAAGAAGGATATTTTTAAATATGTGGAAATTCTCAAAGAATTTGATCGTCGTAAATCTAATTTTGGAATACAAAATAAATTGAACATTGGGTTTAATAATTACCGACAGATAATTCCAATTTATACAAGGCATAAACAAACAGCTCTTTAAAAGGGACAACCTTCCTTTGGGCTTGCTGGATTGCACTGCTGTCAATTGCTTAAGAAAGCATAATCTCCGTTAAGTCATCAATTATTTATAATATTTATTCTCACTGTATAGAATAAAAAATTTCGTCATTACAATTTTTATACGGGCGGAACAGTAGTTAAAAGACATGTACAATGAAATTGAGATTTAATTCACAATTAAACTTAAAAACGAAACAAATTAATTACTGAATGCATCAAACGGCGGAAATGTTTAATTATTTTGTCATAAATTATTATTTTGTCATGAATGTGATATGATCCAACAAAGTAGATTGAAAAGTTTTCTGAATTGGCAGCCAAAGTAAAAAGAAAAAAATATGTTATATAACTTTTGAAAATGAATATTGTTGGGTGTTCTAGGAAAGTCTAACTTATTTCACAGTTCAGTAACATATATAGTTAAAAACTTCGTAGCAGATCGTATTATAAAAACGTTTGTATGATTTTGATCTTTAAGTAGATGAGGTAGAAATATACTTTTAAAAATTTTATTAATATACAATATTTGATTGTATTGAAATTTATAAAAAACAATAATTTCTTGGTTTCAATTCAACACTTTTTAAAAATATATTTTATTTTAATAACAAAAAAGTGAAACTTAAAAGTAATTACTGAATTTGGAAGACACTTTATTCTAAACTAAATTTTTAAATACCAAATCTATGTTCCAATGACTTTCAAAAGATAAGTGTTTTTTGATTTTATTTTAATTATAACTTTCTAATAACTAGAGATATAAAAATATTGTAGTAACATTGCTTATAGACACCACCCAAAGCGGTTATGGTAATCGCGTGAGGAAAATTCTCGTTTGCAATTCTTTTCACTTTAATTTCACATTCTACTCTGTCACGCAATTTGAACAAAAGTTATATTATACAGTCATATTTTCCAAGAATTAACTTTGTTTTCTAAAATACATCACGTAACCTAATCAAATCTATTCATATATAAAGTATTCAATATACATACACGCGTAAACGTTAAAGTTGCTAAGGTTAAAAGTTTCCATCGTTTTCTAACATGTATAAAAACACTATACATATATATGGTTCTGTCTATATCTATATACAAAGGGTAACGTTGTTTTTCATAGCTTTTTTATTCGAAACGCTGGATATCATTATAAAATCAAGAAATGTACTTACTTACCTAATTACTAAGAGTATGAGGCCATCGGAAAGAGAGGTTGGAAAATGAAAACAAACCACTGAGTAAAATTTAAAAAAAAAATGTAAACTTTGCAATTTCCTTTGGTTTTTTTACTTGAAAATTTCAAAGTAGGCTGTCATAAGCAGGATTTTATAATGGTTTTGCTTTTATGATAAACTCCTTCTTTTCTTTATGCGTTTACCGAACTATAGTTTATTATATTCTAAAAGGGTTAAAATATTCTACCTATGAATAAGCAAGCGTACAATTAAAAATCAATAGTTTATCCCTAACTTGAATAACTGTCAAAAAATAATAGTTTATTATTTCGTTACGGTAAAAAAGAGGAAACTTCGCTTTTGGTAATTCACGTTCGCGTAATCTTAAATATATATATATATATATATATATATATATATATATATATATATATATATATATATATATATATGTATATATACTATGTTATGTGTTTGTTTTAAAATTTAGCCGAAATAGACAAAAGTCTAATTTGGCTTTGAAAAGTTACAAAAAACTTATAATGATCTTCGCTATGGACGAAGACTTTTCAACAAATCGGCACACAAACAGTGCGCCGATTTCGAAATAACGAGTACAAACGTTGCGAAATGGCGCGGTACGCCTGAACGGGAAAAAGAAAGTTTTGATACCGCCGTTTTTATTTATTTCCTTGAATTCCTGACACTGAACTGATTCTAATAGGAAGCTATTAGAATCAGTTTATATAGAACTTAATCAAATTTAATTTAAAAAGACGCAATGTCGGTTTATTAAATTCCAGCGATGTGGGTATTATGTCATTTTTCGGTTATCTGGGGATCTGCATTACTCCTGTTACGTTATTTATGTTACATAATACTAACATACATCAAGATAAACTCAACAAAATAATTTCCACTCAAACAAAATAGTATTTTCTCTATACATCAAGTTCTCAAAAAGGAAATCAAAAACTCTCTCACATATAACACACAGAAATAAATTCACACGAAAGGTTATTTACTTTATTCAATGGACGATTCTATGCTTGAAATAAACTTCCTGATCGATCAAAGGACATTAACTCTTTAATCTCCGCTCACAATGTCCGTAAAAGCGTTTAATACACATATTATACACTCTGTCAATACAATATCAAATTTGTTTTTATTTTCAATTTTCTCTTTAAATAAAATAAACTTGTAACAGCGTTGTTCCAGTTTTATTTCGTTTTTAATAAATTAAAAGTACGAACGCCTGTGTTGTGACGATAAATATAATACACATTGTTTGCATTACGGATTTAATATGCGTTGGGAGAATATTAACGCGCTACATCTTTGTCGCGTAGATACGACCACATATTATTTACCGGTATATTTTTCGTAACCGTTGAAGAGAGTAATACAGTTTATTATCACGTGAAATACGCCGAATCAGTTTCAGATAATCTAAATTAAGTTACGATGATTTACTCCGTTTCGGTTAAGTTTTGTTAGCGTCAAAGCTTACAACACATTCGAAGCGAAATAATATCAAATTTTGGTTTCAAAATTTCGTATTTGAGATCTATTACATTTAGATAGATCAAAGCATATGCACAGAGATTTTTAGCCTGATTTATTGAGAATATAAAGTCTTTAAACACCCCTTTGCTTATATTGAATAATTTACAAATAATGCGCTAATAATTCATATAGGAAATTATAAGAACAATTTAATTCATTAAGAATTTTTTCCAAGTTACCACGTTTGCTTCAAGAACATATATCCTTGTAATCTCATAAACAGTTCAAAAACTTTGCTTGAACAAGAAAACGATAAGCTTAATTTGATATAAAATTTTCAGGGTTCACAGTTTCCTAATTTCTTGAGGAAAATTTTAATAGATATTAATCAAGACGTACAGTGAGCCATAAAAATTTGAATTTTACATGGTTTAAAAAAATATTCTACTGCCTTTATAACATTTTTGATTCTTTCATTTAAAAACAATTTCAATGTACATTTTTTCCGAGAAACTTGCGACTGATAAATAAATGGTGATAGGCTTTCGAAGTTATGTTCCAAAATTAATGAAAAATACTTCTATTAATAACAAAATAATTTTCATCAGTTATTTTGTACAATGTGATATAGATAATTACAATAAAAACGCTCACCGCAAGAAAACGTAGTAGTCAACTTTAATGGAAATTATTTACTAAAAAACTAAAAACTATCCTACGTTTTTCCCAAAATAATTTCTTTATTAAATTGAAATTATTTTAAATCACTTTCGTAAATAAAATGTTGTAATACAAGTGAATATTCCACGAGTTTACTTGCCAAAGTGAATACCAAAATCTAGAATTTTTCTCAGGTGCACATAAAGCATTCCTGTGTATATTTATTATATTATATCATTAATAGTTACGAAGGAGTAGGTACTTAGTTCACAATTAAATGAAATTACGTGATATAGTCTTATTTCTACTTTCTTTAAGTTCTTTACCACGACCTAGGTTTCGTTGTATTACAACATCTTCAGGTGGGATATTAGCAAAAATCTTTGCTAATACAGCCCACCTGAAGATATTGTCATACAACGAAACCTAGGTCGTGGTAAAGAACTTGAAGAAAGTAGAAATAATACTACATCACGTAATTTCATTTGTGAACAAAAACAGTCATTAAACGCTTCTTAAGAAACTGTCTTAATTATCTTATTTCGTAAGAATATCATATTAAGTACTTGAACAAATATTTATATAACTTCTCCATATATCTTTGTTTTCACACATCGATCGCATGTGTAATAATTTCGGTAATAATTTAGAATACATTATATGCTATATACTTATATATACTTATATCAGAAATACGGTCATTTTCCGAGCGATTTTGGGAGATATACTTATAATATCAATACTCGCCTCTGTAGTTGTACATGTAATTTAAATAAGACGTATGATACCTTTCATTTTAATATTAAATTTGATCTAAGAACATGAAGATTACAAATCGCATTAAAGAAAATGAAATTTAGTCACCATAATCCTAATTAATATTATAAATGCGAAGTTTTTATGGATGAATGGATGGATGAACATTTGTTACTCCATAAATTTGTAATTTTTAAACGAATCTAACATACAAACATTGGACGAATAAATTTTAGCTTTAATTAACATATAGCCATATACTCTTTACCCCCAAAGATGAAGAAATTTCAGAGGAATGGTATAATTTTTTTATGATATTCATTAATTAAAACATAAATAAATTATAGCCTGGATTGATACAAAGGTTATATGAGAACAATTTTAATCTATCTGAACGAAGTAAATAGAAGAAGCTAGTAACTTATTAATTTAGATACTCGTACCACGTTCCACAAACAAAGGGTAGGAGATGCGTCGCTTTGGTCGCTTTAGCTGTTTTAAACATAGGATTTTCGAGCAAAAATATCTCGTCACTAAATTCGGAAACTATTTAATTTAAAATAGTATATTTGAGGCATAAGCTCGACCGAAATAAATTACCAAAAAATAAACATATATATATATATATATATATATATATATATATATATATATACATACATACACCGTCATAAATCGATTTAAAAACTATGTTTCTAAAATAAACATTTTCATAAAGTCGTTAACATCTTGAATGTTTATATTATTTCCACAAGTGGAAGAGCAGACCGGAGATAATACCACTTAGCCGATGAAATTAAAGCTTCTGTCTTTGAATGTTATGATTGATGTAAGAAGATATAAGAAGAGTCAACAAATTTCTTTTCACTCATTACAAATATTGAAAACAAAATATTTTTTTCGAAAAAATAACTTACAACTTTTTACATAGTTACAGCATACAAAAATAAACTCACGTCCACGATTATTTTATTTCATGGACTGTTTTAAACTGGCTCATTGATCAAAGTAGGTCACCCTTTAATCTCCGCTCACAACGCCCGTAGCATTTAATACAATAAACGTTAAACTGTCAATACGTGTAAAAAATAATTTTTGTTTTTATTTTTTTTCGGATATTAAAATATTCTTGTAACTTCCTTATTTTATTTTTCGTTATATTTTTTTGAAAGTGAAAAGCACAGATAGCTCGCGCTTTGATAGAAAATATAAAACACGTTATTTGTTTGCGTAACGGATTTAATATCCGTTGGGAAAAGATTAACTCGGAATATCGTTATCGTATAAACATAAGCAGGGCCTTAGTCATCTATCGATTTTTTATATAATTTTTTTCAATATTCGTAAAGATAACGTGGATTAGGTTTCATTGATCTAAACTAAGTTACAATTATCTCCTTAGCTTGGAAAACAAATGTATGAGCATCTACGTTATTATAATATCATAACGTTGATTTCTAAAGTTTGTATATACAATTTAATTACATATTTGTTGTAAATTTTTTTCGATTTTATATGAATACAAATTTTTTTAGGAATATTTTATTTTTCTCCGAAATAAAAGGTTACCAGGCGCTGTTTTGCTGATATTTAATCTTTTACAAAAACCAATTAATGCAAAATTTTACAAACAATTAATTATGTAAAATACTTTGTGAGTAGGTATCTAGTTTATCAAATACCATTAAATTACCATATTAAACATTTATATCATTTTATATATTTTTAACTATTTAATATCAATCACAGTTCAAAAACACGGAGCTTAACATGACATATTTTTTTTAGGTATTTCGTTTGGAGTTTTTCCGTTAGTTCGAATTTATTTCTTACTTTTCTCTCGTTCAATTAGCTCTTCGAATTTTAGAAGCTTTCCACATTTTAAAATACTGGGCCTGGACCATTATGACCTCATTTTTACTGGTTGTAATGATTTGCTTATAAAATTGTTTGTCTTTTTCCAAGTTGAAATTAATTGTTGAGTTTTGAATTCATTGTAAATGGAACCTAATAGCAAATTTTGTGTGCGTGTGTGTGTGTGTAAAAATATAATATGTCCATTATATAATATTTTCTATGGTGTATCGAGGAGGCGATGTAGATTATCACGGTTTTCCTTCAGATTCTCTTTAAAATTTCCACCAAGCACATGCTAACTAAAAACTATGAATGAATTTCTTCATCATTATTACAAAGGAGAAGGTATTACAACAATATGCACGAAATTCATTATCACTCTCACAAATGTAAATTTGTCATATGTCAATCATAATTGTTGTGTATCGCACTTCAGTTTTAGATCCACTATGTATAACGTGTCGACTCCGTTTTAAGTAAGATTTACAACTATTTATTAATGTAATTTACGTACATAATTTGCAAAACAAGCAAAATGTTATTCATTATGAAATATTTTAGTTTTATTGTAGAAATCCTAAATGTAATGAAACGTGTCATTATCGATGCTCTCCGGAAATAATGTAGTAGCGAATAATAACATTTTCAGTATCCAACATTAGGCCTGTTCCTACGAAACCTTATCTTGTGGGTTTAAGTAAATATAAATTTGCTCTTGCCTATCCCTTTCATAACTCCGGCAATTATTTTTATTCAAATTGCAATTCTATTTAATACATTAAAGGCATACAGGGACTCTGCGGAGACAACCGTTCTAGCAAAAGTCACAAAATAAAAAATAGACGAAGCCGAGATGATTTGTGCGAAATAAATTAGTTTAACGCAAGAATATATTTAATTTCTAAAATAAATATGCATTTAACGAAATACACGAACACCTTGAGATGTCGAATGCAATACTACGAAAGCATCTTTCCTACATCGAGACGCGCTGAAACGCGTAATATTTACTTCCACAACGTTTACCAAGGTTGTTGATTTACACGGTGTTTTAGTTAACGATATAAATTTCCAAATGTTTTCCGTACTTCCGACCTATGTTTGCTTATCAATACGTTAGGGGGGAAAGTAGGAGGCAGTTTCGTAAATAAAACACGTTAGCACCGTGCATTTTCGAAAGCTAATATCAAATTAACACTGTGAAAGTATTCGAAAGTTACTCTAAAACCATTTTATTTTTTTTATGTATGTTTCGAAATTTCTATAATATCGTAACACACACACAAACACACCCACACACACACACACACACACACACACATATATATATATATATATATATATGTAATCAACCTTTCCTATTTTTTATATTTGTCCACTAATTTATTTCATAAAATTTTTAAACGAACCTAAAATAAATGACATAATTGTGACATTAGGGTTCATTAATTCCTTACAAAATTGTCCTTTTTTTTGATAGGATATGGTGCTAACAGCATCAGATAAGAGCATATGACACGTAATCGAATCAAAAATATCGAAGCTCTATTCAAAGAAATATCATACAGATAAAAGTATCGAAAAAATTATGGATACACCAAGAAATCGATACTTTCCTTATGTTATATTATGTTTATTTTTCACATGTTAATCTCGTATAGGTATTGCTACCCCCTTTAAGATATTCTATCGACTTCAACCCATCAAAAATGTTTAAACACATTACAATACAAATTATACTCGTTTAAATAAGAAATTTAATAACAACTTTAAAAGAGTTTTGACTGAAAAAGAATAAAACAAGGACTTAATTAATCACAGTGCTTATTTAGGTAAAAGTAGGAGTAAAACCATTGTAGAGAAATGAAGACAATAGCAAAACGTTTCTAGAGTATACTTGACACTGGAAAGCGTCGATATTTTTTTTGTTTTCCTGTATGAATGATGTCAGTTCCTCACTACAAAGTTTGTTTGTCGTATTGAAGTAGCATATAAAATCGTGACAAATTATATTAAATATTACTTTATTTTACTTTATGCAAGAATTAGAATGTAGGAAATTTGTCTTATTATATAATGAACTTCGAAATAAAAAATTAAATATTTAATAAATCGATATATATCGATATATAAATATCAAACAAATAAATACTTCCCTACGATTTTTATTTTCGATTGCCTAAATTAGGATATATCTTCGTTGGATTGTATCTTAAAGTCTTATATTGGGAAAAACGAAGTTCTACGCTAAAATAAATCAAATTAGGAGAATTCTCCATAAGCGCAGAATATAATAAAAATGTTTCAGATTTCAGTATCGATTTCTGTTATACGAACAGGGGTCTACACCAGCAAATCCAACATCCAGATGATTAATAAGATTAATAAGGAAATAAAGTGCAAAAATGTATTGTGATTGAACCTTGATACTTTCATAACAGTGACCCTGACATTGATATCGTTGCATATATTATTGTTGACTTCGCCAATTCTCAGAGATTTGAAAAGATCAAAGTTCCTCAATATGGGATATATCTATCATTAGATGACTGAAATGTACGAAATATTTTGAACTTGTTAAGCATTATAACACTAAGTGATCGTACAGCATATTAGCTCTGAATAAGTTAGGTTTGTTTATGAAAAAATGGTCTTCATTTTTTTATGATCAGATTCGGCGATAATATAAGTACATAAATTCATAAATACATATTTTGATATGATATTAAAACGGCTGAATTTGTTCTTCATAATTCCGTCGTACTAAATATTAAAATACTTTGTAGTAATATGGAGGCTTACAAACACTGATTTTATACAAAAACATTTCTATATTTCGCCAACTGTTAAGTGTGTTTAAACATTTTCACTTCAAGAAGAATAATAATTGAAGACTGAATTACACATTATGATAAACAACAACTATTTGTATTAAAGAAAGGAGAAATAACTTCAAGACTATACTACCTTACAAGAACAACGATTTAACAAAACACAAGTACAAATGTTTTTAGTTTTGCGAGACGATATGTCGCCGAGAGCAAACTTTAAATCACCGAGGCAAGTTAAAGAGTTTAACAACAATCATTACGAACTTCTAAACAACTGCCATCATTCTCTTAAGTTACAACCGTATTGTTTTACTGCCTAAATGGTAACTAGCCTATCTATGTTTTTATATCTCGCTACGTCCCGCCGACGTGTGTTAGGTCAGTACGTAATGGAGTAGAAGTACTTACATCAGCAAAGCGGTCATCTCACAAGGGACTTTCGGAGTTCGCATTTGGGCGAGCTAAACTCACTGCTACCGTTTAGTGACATAATTTACGTATTATGAAATGTGAACCGACTCCCACTGCGCTAATAACTGTGATTTAGTATAAGAGAAATTCATGATGAAATTCGGTTCCATATTTACATTACTATTTATCGCCTAGAGCCATATTCTAAATACCTATTCCATAATAACCGATTGATTTAAAATAGGTACTACGCGATATTCTGTTTAAACAGGGTAGCGTGTGATGTTAAAGAATATATCGCCCTGCACCAATCGTTTTTTTAAATGAGTAATTAACTCACAATTTATTGGTGGTGAAAACAGGTATTTTTGGAATGACAGTTTTATTACCTAATTAAAAAAGTATGGAATGATATATAACTTCGCCTTAATGCATTTTATTTGCTTTTCAACTCAGAAAAAAATCAATTATTGTTAAAAAATCGTTATTCTATTTTAAGTTAATATTAGTAATACCGAATTCTTGTTTTTAGTCTATGTCTCCAATCTCGATGCATTTTTATCCATACGTTTTTTATTTTCATCAAAGTGACAAAATTATTAGCATTAATGAAGGACGAATTACGTTGGAGTCGGTGAGTACATATGTACGTACGTACGTGTTCTTCCAAAGGCTTATAAAACATGAAGAGAGCATCTGGTTAACTGCGGGCTTTTTTATTTGATAGCGCTTAGCGGATGAAACAAGACGATAACTGGACAAACTCTCAAATCCATTCTGCCTTGAGTTATTCCTTTAAATATATATTTATATATATATATATATATATATATATATATATATATATATATATATATATATATATATATATACACATAATAAACTAAAGGAAAACGAGTTGGATTGAAACCGGACATATCATAAATGGTTCGTATTTGTCTATATATGACATTTAGACTTTTTGATGAAAATCGTTTGTGCAATTTTGGAAATTTTACCAAAAAAATTATTTTATTCGTATGCCAGAAGCTACGCTAGCTCAAATTGTAGAGGGTATTCCTTCGCCTTTTAAGACGGATAAATCTTTTACTCTTGGTTCAATATCGTCCAACAATTTTTGTGTCATAATACGATCTTGGTTAATTTAATATTAAAATGTAACAGTGTCAAAGTTTTGTTAGCGTAGCTTTTGTCTCATTTCGATATAAGTATTTTTTCTGGTTGTAGTCCAAAAGGCTCTGTACTAATTTTTGACTCCACTTATAGGTTTTCCATACTTATTTTTTGTGACCAAATTCACATTATAAATTTCCTGACTTTTTTGATGTGTGAACATAAGTTCATTTTGTTTGAATTTAGAAAGGAGCGAAATAACTTTTATTTTCACGAGACACGTTTCCATATAGATATAGTTTTGTTCATGTCCATGTATTTTTCCAATAAAATTATGTCAGTATTTAAAAAAAACTGATATCCGCTTTAGTTAATTTTGTATTAAAATCAAAGTGATTTTCAAAATGTATGTTCCGGTTTTATATTAATATTATCAATACAAGATTAGGTATTGCATTAAACTAAGTTTATGTAATTTTCGTAAATCTGTAAGGTAAACATACTTCCTTGAAAAGTTATTCTTTAAATGAAATATATGGTTACTTAATAAGTTTTAACTCGGATTTATTATTACAAAAAATATTTTAAAATATATAGGTCAAAGAAAAATTAAACTATGAACATGGTACCATCCTATATCTGACTTACCAACGTCTGAAAGGGAATAATATTATAATTTCAGCTTAAAAATCTGGTGACATAAATTTATTGATATAAATAATGTTTTAAAGCGGCAACATACGTATGAAAAATATATTCATTAAAAGACTAATCGACGTTAAATATTTTCCGAAATACCTTCAAAGTTACTCCTGTCTGACGACGATACAAGTAAGACAAAATATGTCTGCTAAACGACAAATCGAGGTTAAAAATAGTCAGACATACATTCAAAGATACATTTGTGTTTAGAGAACACTCATAAGGAAAACATGTTTACTAAAGGATAAATCGACGTTAAGAATACTCCGATGTACCTCCTAAGCTATATCTGACTTTAGGCAATACATGTAAGTAAAAGATGTTCACTACACGACAAATCGACGTTAAGAATACTGTGACATATCTTCCAAGCTACATCTATCTTAAGGCAACACACGTAAGAAAAACCTAGTCACTAGACGACAAATTGACGTAATGAATATTCCTATACAATTTCAAAGCTATATCTGCTAAAGCAAAACACGTAAGAAACACATATATACTAAGTGACAAATCTTCTTTAAGAATACTCTGATACACCTTCAAAGGTACATCTGCCTAGGTATGTACTGAAGAATTGTAATATTTAAGAGGATTAAGTTACTAGTTTTCTAACTTGAAAAATGTGTTTGTTACAATAGAATAAATCAATTAATCATGAATAGGGCTGCCTTGGCTTTAGCGTAATGATTTGATATACTCAATTACATATTTGCACAATTATTTCTGAAAGTCTCGTTTATATATAAAATTGTCATCATATTTGAATACAATTTTAATTACATATTTCATTATTACATTATATAATAAACGTAATATTTATGAATAAGTATCATGACAGGAATTTCCGTTGCAGCATGAAAATTTGAAAAACGAATCATTTTCGGAACATACGAAATCCATATTCTGAAGAAACCATATTTTAGAAAAGAATGCCAAATTTCATTTAAATTAGTGTACCCATTCGTAGCAAAATATGTATTTCATGAAAAGAAAAGAACCTAGGGTAGGCAAAGTCCCAACAGTAAATGTGTGTTTAATCGTGAGCTATGAAAAATAAATTGGCTAAATTTCAAATTTCATTGAAGCAGTTTATTTTTAACGAAAATTAATTTAATGTAGATGATTATGACATCCATAATGAATTTCGGTGTTCTGACTGTTTTTTTATCACAGTAACTATCATAAACTACATTTACAAAATAGTATCGCAAACTACCCCAAACAATATTATGTGTAAAAGCTATATTCAACTTAGTTAACCTGGCTAACTTTGTGTCTAACCTCTCACAATGTAATCTAATCGTGTCGTAGGTATATAATAATCTACATAATAATGAAACTATTGAAAAAGAATTACTCTATGCAAGGTTGATATGTTAAAGCGTGTACTGTACACGTCATTCACTCTTTTCCAACATAAGAGAAAAATGTGAAGCCAAGTAATGAATTACGAAACCATATTTCTTTTCTTATACCAATAATAACGTAGGTAGAAATTTGTTCCCACTATGATCTTTATAGTTTCTACATTTGAATAGAAACGTGAATAAAAATATAACTCGCTTATTGAAAAATGTTTATCATTCACAAATATCATCAATACTATATGAGATAATGTAATCATAAATGATATAAATGATTTTTTGTCAGTAGGTACATACTAAACATATTCCTATATATGGCAACATTTTGGATTTTGTAATTCCCATTTGGATGTTGGGCCTTTGCTACAGTCAAAACTATTTCCTATTCAGTCTTTGTTTTTTTAAAATTTTTAAAGCATCTTATGATGTAAATATTATGTTTAACGTTAACAAAGACCTTGAGGAATATCATTACTTAGAAACATTCTTTCTGGTAAAAGTTTTCGTATTGGCCACAAAATTTCTCAAATTTCCTTGCGGTAACTTATAACAACGCACGCTTGCGTGTACGAGATTAATGTCATAACTAAAAAGTTGATCAAAACATTACAAAGTATTGGTCATATTTCCATTCGTAAATAAAGGAAAGTATACCATCAAATAATAGTTGGGTAAATGTCGAGTTGTTATGTCATTCAGCAACTAATAATAATTACACCATTGTGTTACATCCACGAAAGCAAATACATTTATGTATTAAATAAAATCAACAGCTAATTAAGTTTTCAGGAAATGCAGGCGCAAAACGAAGAAGCGGAATACAAGCTGATAAAACATTGACAGAATAATATGAAGAATATCCTCAAAGATGTATGTATAGAGTTAGACTAGGAGAAATATACAAGTGAAACCAAATTCTCTTAAATTGATAAAAAAACCCTCAGGCGTAGTAGAAATAATTAATAAGTGAAATTGCTAAAAAATGGGCCCTATTTGTGGTAAACCATCCAATAACCTTCTGGGTTTAGTTAGAAAAAGTAAGTTCTAACTAAACCCAGAAGGTTATTGGATGGTTTACCACATTTTGTGTTTTGATTCTGGATTTTAATTCTACATAGATTATGTGTATATATATATATATATATATATATATATATATATATAATATATATGTATATATATATATATATATATACATATATATATACATTTATAGTGGGTTTCTATGAGCACTTACAAAAAAGGTATATTTCGTTAAAGAAAGAAACCATGACATGAGTAAAAATACTTGCCAAAAGCGTCCGTGAATAAAAAATAGAGGAGGTGACATTTTACAATCATTTTGCAGTTTAATATTTGGCAAATTAGACTTTGATATGTCGAAGTGTATATCAACCCTGAATTTAATTTTAAGACATTCAATAACAACCAAACTGAGAAAAAAAACATTACTCTAGAGCAATTTTAAAAATTTATGAATTCACCACTAATTTCACTGGAATTGTTAAAACGATCTTTAACATAAAAATTTTAAAAAGTATGTCGAGAGTAGAAATTATTGAGAGTAAATAAAAATATTTTAAAAAATTAAAACAATTTTAAACCACTTTTTAAGAATATTACTGTTAAAGAAAAATAATTTTCCATCCTCCTTCTCTTCCTATTCGTAAATGTAATTGTAAAGTTCATATATATATACGGATATATACAGAGAGCGAAATTGCTAGGAAATTAAAAAATCTAACACTTTCTCGCAGTTATTACACAAGAAAAGTTTACTACACAAGAAAAGTTTTATTTATAAAACAATAAAACCGAATAACTTTATTTTCATTTAATATTTATTTTAAGTAATTTGTGCTACCTATCAAAGGTAGCACAAATTACTTAAAATATAATAAATAACATGTCTTAAGAAATCTCAATAATAACATAAATTTTACTATTTGTGGATTGCGTTGTTCTTCAGTCATTTTTCCACATTTATTCATTGTCAAGCAAAATTTGATTGAAAAAATACACAGAATATACACTCCGCAACACATTTTATTGAAAGTTCTCACAAATTACAACTGTAAGAATTATGTATGTGTGAAGGATACAAGCTTTTTTTCGAGCTCCAAAGAAAAGAAAACAATTGCAAACGAAATATACATTCAGCTTTCCGAGTGATGGATATAAATTAATGCTTACTGCGCGATTCAATCACACCGCACCCCCAAACTTTGCTTTTGATTCATCAATTCAAATTCCTTTATCGCGCAACACAATGATGTTTTGCTTACAGTTTACAATCGCAGCTAAATCGGTTTAGCGGCGTGTCGATTGTTGAAAGCGCGACCTGCTTCAAACTTAATCCTTTAGATACCTGTGTAACTCACTTGCTACATTTTATTATTATTAAAAACAAAACCACCATTATCAATGCAAGATTTTAATGGTTTTGTAATTAGATAATATTTGGTAATACTTTCACGTGACTATGTCTCACTCCTTAAGCAGGCATGGAGTGAAAGTTGACGTTGCGAAAATTGGCCCCTTTATCTGACAAACTTTAATGGAAAAATGGATATCTCGCAGTTAGAACAGTTACAATAGAATCTGATTATTAATATATTTTACATGTAGCTTTTTGATCATAATGTAAGCATAAACTATTTATTTGTTTATATTCATTTTGAGTAACTAACCTACTGAACACAGTATTGTAATTAATATTTTATCAGCTTTCAAATATAAGTATTCTGCACCTTATTAAAAATGATAATAGAAAATTATTGTGAATTTTAAGCTGAAAATTAGTAAAATTTTATTAAGATTTTTTCAATTAATTTTATTTGATGTAATAACAAACACCTAAAAAAATATCCTGTTAGGACATTAACATTTTCATAATAATTCAATAAAAAAGCTTCTGCGCTTGCTGTTAAATACAACAAGTTTGATTTATCTAGTATAAATCATATGCTTAACTTAATTCTACTCATAAACAAATTTTATTATTTACATGCGTATACATAGTATCTCCAAAATATTTAGGCTCTAATACATATTACTCTTATTAAATCATTTAGAAATATCAATTTATCAATATTATAAACTTTTTCGAATATTAATTTATCAGAATATAAATATATTGCGTTCTGTTTTCTCCGGTGTAAAGGTGCATAATTAAAAAATCATGACATTTAGGAACATCGCTTTAGTTTTCCTACAACTTTTGTATAGGTTTCTAAAATACCTATTTTTTATAATATGAAGTTGAGTAGTTTCGGAAATAAGGGGTTTGGTAACATATTTTCTTTAGATATTTTTCAATATATCTCTTGAGAAGTTCCACCTTAAATTATGAAAAAAGAATTTTTAAGACCTTTATAAGTAGCCGTTTTAAACAAAAGCTCACATTATATCTGAAATTAAAAGAAATCGAGTATTAATTTGCCCCCTCCTTCCTGAAAAAAGCCACATGATTTTTTTCAATGTATATTATCGAGGTATGCGATATACCTCAAGCGGTTTCTGAGAAAAACATCCATATATTCAAAGCAATTAATTAAATATAAGTTTACTAATAATTCCCTTAATTATTTAAAACGACGAAAACGTTACATAATGGAAATATCACCAACTTCATTTAATTTCACGAATAGAACAAATTATAGAATTCCAGTGTACTGTTGTAACTTCTCGTAATGGTATTTCCCACATTGTTATAAATAGATATATCCCTTTTATATCACCTTCTGAGGAACTTCATTTTTCATCCGAATTATCTTTCGTTTCGGCCTTTCTCAGGATAAATTATTGAGCCGCTTGTGTTTGTTTAAAGGAATCTAGATTTATTACGGGAGATTTAACTAAAAGAATGAGTGGCAAATTTAGTAAGTCTAAAAAGGCTTTGAAACTGGTTTCCACGCTTTTAGAACTTATTCAAGTCATTTGGACTATTTGTCATCTTGTTGAAATGTGTTACATTTAGTAAGAACTTTAATGCAAATAATGGTTTTGCGTATATGAAAGATTTGAATAAATTAGTCAGAATCGATTCATACTTCGAGTTTTGGCTCCTGTTTGATTAATGTTAATAATATATAAAAGTATAAGTTATAGGTATTTTTTTACCGAAATACCATCTTCAATTTGTGGGTTCAAATTAAGCATAGCACTAAATTAATGTGAAAAACAGAAGAATGCTGCCTGATATTCGTGCACATTCCAGGCAGGCAAAATAAATGATGAATTCGCCCTCTCACGTACCGGATCCAAATCTAAAAATCCAAAAACGAGGGTCATCAATACCAATAATTTTCAAAAATGTAGGGCGAAAAGCAATTCATATCGTAATTGAAAGAAATTACATCCAACCCATTATAAAATATAAAGGAAACAATAATCGTATATTCTTACAGGAAAATCTTCATTCTTTTCTAGAATTTTCTCAAACGTGAATTTTGTTATATTTTATGTAAAGGCCACGTTCGTTACAATAGTGCTACAGGCTAGAGAGTTAAACATAATTACAATACTTTCAGTGTCATGAAATTATTGTAATTATGTTTAACTCTATATTTGTGTTCTTATATATTTGTGTGTGTGTGTGTGTGTGTGCGCGCACGTGCGCGCGTACGTGCGTGCACGCATGCGTGCGGGCGTGCGTGCATGCGTTCGCGCGCGCGCGACCCTGCGTGCATGCGTGAGAGCGTGCGTGCGTGGTACGTGCGTGCTCCTCCGCGATTTCGTGCATCAGAATTTCCATGACATGGTGTTCTATCCTAAGCACAACGCCTCGTATGCCCGCGCGGCCGCCGTTATCACACCTGGGCAAGGTACGCAATTTATTTTCGCGTATTCAAAAACTCTGTTATGTCTTTTGAATTGATTAAATTATTGACATGACATGCAGTGAAAATAATTATTTATGAACATATAAAATTGTAAGTACGTAATTATATATTATTTTTGATTTTAATATGGCATTTTAGAACAATTTTAAGTATAGTCTTATTAGAACACATCTCATAGCCATGCAAAGGCAAGACGATATAAATATGGATTAGTATATGATTTATTTGCATGTTTTCTTAAATTTATCAAATATTATTTATCAAATTTAAAGAGACTTGCTCTACCTTTACCGAATTTAAAATAGATTTGCAATAAATTACAATACATCAACCAACTTTGGCTAAACGTAAACTATCCTAATTTAAATTTTTAATATTTAACGTCTCTTTAAAATTAATTTACTTCTTATAAACAATAAATATGTTTAAATTACGTATATACAATACGTATATACAATAAATACTAAATATACAATTTACGTATATGCAATAAATATATTTTAACAAAATAAGATCAAAAGCTATAAATAAGCTAAATAAAGAATCACAGTTTAGTTTCCGGCCTTAGCAAGAAGGACAAATTATATTCAGCGTACAAATTAACCGTTGACTAAATCTACGCATATTAAAACCGATTACCACTCACTCGCTAACGGACCACGAAAATCCATGAAATCTACATAAGGCCAACAAACTTCGGCACTGCCTTTCTTTTAACTTCTAGATATCTGCTACTTTTTCCAAAAAAAAATTTCTTAAATAAAATTCAAGATGTGAAAATGAAAGTTGAAGATATTATAATTAGCGATTTGAAAACGGATATATACTCTTAAATAGATTGTTATATTAAAAGATTAATAAATACAGTCGCGGCCCTTTTTGGCCTGACAAAGCAGGAACGTGCAGATCTTGTATAACGTAAACCTAATTTTCTTTAAATTTGGAGTAAAAAATAAGAAATGGTCTTAAAAAATGTACAGAAAATAACGACTGAATATTGCTCCAAAATATTGGGTGATATATTCAAAGATAATTTGTGAAACATTGCAGATATACAAAAATTTAAGTAAATTTACTTCGTATCATCGAAGTTTACACTGAAATATCTACTGCGGATACCAGCACAAGTTTGTCATAGAACAAAAGTTACGGGAGTTCTTTCTTACTTTAGTACTGAGCCGCTTCAACTTTACTGAGTCGCTTCAAATACCAACTTCGAAGATAGAGACTTGTAACATTTTGTACCGAAGTGCCACTTACACTCTAATTACAGTCATTCTGAGTATCTAGATCTGTAGAGGGATGGCAAATTGTATGCATATATATATAAACTGTAAATATATTTTATATCAATAAATTGACTCGTTCTCGACTCACTCGTCGTAAAAGTGGACTTTTGCAAACTAACACATATTACTATGACTGCTAGGTAACTCTCGTATATATGACGGAATAGTATCCCTACAAAGGAAAATTTTGATATATAAACATTTCGTGAAAAGATTTTTTAAAAATTGTTTGCTAAGGTTGGATTCAACATTAAAAGTAACTCATTATGATGTGGCAAAGTTAATTGCCATGTAGAAAAATATTAAATTATATGCAAAAAATAATATGATATAAAAAACCCAAAACCTTTGGCAGCTGTCATATAATTTTCCACTTCACAGAGGAAAATCTAAATATAATTTCATTCATTCAAAACTGTCAGTAATAAACTACTTAAGTGAAACCCCTTTCAAACGTCCTATCAAACTAAATTTTCCTAAATATTGACGCTACAAACTTCACTTTAAGTACGAATGTTTGCGAGTTACCTTTCAATTTAGAATCACTCCCTAATCGGTTTACCGTTCTTAGTTGCCGTAAGCGTAAGCTGTCCCTTCAATATGAAAATATTTTCATTAATTTATTAACGATCCCTAAAATAGCCTCAAACTGAATTAAATTAAATATTATTTAAATGTTATTCAATTGAATCTCTGTATTGGTTTAACATTTTTTACCGTAACTTTTTCATAAATCGTATACTGGACTATAATCCTTAAAATATATTGTTAGATTCATGAAATAAAAAATTATACGATTTGATTGAAATATTTACACAGGTCATTACTTGTAAATTAAAATACAACACGGCTTATTTCTTAAACACTCATTGTTCAGATGTATAGAAAAGTCACAAAGTGTACGCTTACAATAATGTATATTCTTGAACTAAATATGGAATAAAAAGATAACCCATTTTCTAATTACAGTACATTTTCCACAACATTTTCCATTTAAGTATAGAAATAGAAGTTAAGAAAATAGCAATTAATTTAATATTACGTAAATAAGAGTTTTTATTAATAACACTGCTTATAAAATATTAAATTATCGCAAAATATCGAAAAATATTGGTACATATAAAAAAAATACGAATACCGTTACGTTAAATTTTACGTTTTTATAGAAAACTGTCTTATTTACTAATGATAAATATGATACATGAAGAATTCTATCATATAATTCATACTAAAACCCATTATTAGAATATAATATTGTATAATCGATATCCTTATTGTAATTACAAATTCTAGTATTAAATTCTAGTAACAATTTTATTTTACCATAGGCTAACACCTTAAATTATTTTCCTCCTAATTTCCATCATTACTAAGGCGTTTATCGTATCACGATATCAACTTTTCTACTACTCTTTACACAAGTCGGTAGTGCCAGTAAAAGTAATCGTAATTAAATGGTACTTTGTCGTTTTTTGTAAGTTGAAACAATAAAGGAAATTAATATTTAAGCCATATTATCAATGATGATGTAACGTGAATGTCTTAGATCACATCGAATCGGAACAGCCATCAATGGTGACATTCAGCATCACGAAAAGCTAAAAATGTAAACAAACAATGTATATGTTCTACTTGTCAAATCTATCCGTACCTATCTGTCATACTTTAGATGTTTTAGATGTATATGCATGCACTAGGTGACACTAGCACATACTTAATACGGAAATCTCCATTAATATAAAACATTAAACTATTTACGAATCTCACCACAAATATAAAGTGGGAGCGAATATACATCCGCAAAAATGCGCAGATGTAAGTTCAAGCAAGTAGTAACTATACAGGTAAATTATCTACTATATGCCTACACTATAATATAATTATATCCTTGCCTATGTAATCTTACAATATAAACAACGCTTTCTTATATAGCAGAAGCTCACAATCGATAGATCACTAAACTGGGTGATGGACTGTTACTCACGGATGCTGACTTATTGCAAATGATTCAAGCGTCACGTTTTCTTTGTCCCAAATAGTTTTTTTCGTTTTTAGTACATTTTTAAATAAAATGAATACATAAGACATTACATAATTTCTAAATAAATTTTTATATGCTTTATTCAATTTTGCTCACAATGAATTAATCTGAGAACCATTAAAACGCAATTTTTATAAATAAGAATATTTATGCAATTGTAATGCCATCATAAATTTTACTCTGCATATATATATATATATATATATATATATATATATATATATATATATATATATATGTACACACATATATGTATATATGTATATATATATATATATATATATATATATATATATATATACATGTATATTTAGATGAAGAGAACAAAAGAATCTGCGTAAACATAATAAAACCGACTTGTTTAACTTTATTTTACATTTTCTTTGAAAGAATGAAAAGATGCTTTATATATTTTTAGATGATTTAATCATACATTAACATTAATTTTAAAATTTGAAGACGTTATTGGACAACGTCATCAGTTAGTAACTAAATATAGTGAAGAGCAGAAATTTAAATAAGTATTATTTCTTTAAAGATTCTATACAAAAATTAGATTAGGCCAAGTTCAATTCGCGCCCATATTTTCTCCAAGGAATGAAAACATAAATTTCTTCCTGTAAAGCTATTTATAATTTAAATTCAATATTTTATCTTCTGTAATATTAAATACAATTCGAAGAAAACATTATTAAGATTGTATAAATATAATTTTTTTCGTGAATATCCATTTAGGAATATTCTGTTATTTTAAAATTTTATTCAATATAAATCCGATAATAAAAAATATTTAAAAAACCTTCCGATATAAAATCGAATGATTCGTGTTAGGTACCCCTAAATTCCTCATTATTTTAGTGATTTTAATACAATATATTCAATAACTATATGTTTATGTAAAATATTCTAATAGATCTTGGTTCTGCAAATTATGATTAGTTTCTTTTGATATTTACTCTTATGTATTGAATCATTAAACTTCCTTAAGTTTTATTAATTTTGACAAGTGAACACTCGAAGAACACTGAAATTCACAAAACATAACCTATGTTTTGTGAATTTCAACAAAATAAAAACTTCGAAGTATTTTACGACGTATTTATATTTAAAGAAGGTATAAGTCTATTTTTCATCATTATCGTTTTAATGTTATGTTGTATTAGTAGTATACTTACAATAACACGTAAATTACTTCGAGAACAGTAACATTTAAAAATATTTTGAAATAGTCTGTCAGACGTAACTACGTACTTCCAAGTGCGGGCCTAAAACAATATTCATTATCTTTTTAGCACGGCTTGTCTAACTAGTGCCGTGTATAATACCTTAGTCGTTAATCTCAATATTTTTAATAATCTATATCGACCTTTAAACAATTTTATCTCTCCAAAGAAGGAACATCAACAATTACTAATTTATTAAACAATATTTATTTGAAATCTTCAAAACTACCATAAATTTTAATAATGTAAAATAATATTTTCACCAATATATTTTTGTTAATGTGAAAAGCCTGTATCTAACAATAAAAAAATATGGTCTTATCATTTGCATAAAATACTGTTTAATATTTTAGTTGATATAAATTACACAATACATAATTTCCCCTCTGTGTGCCAAGGAACAAGGCACCGAATCAGTTAATTACTTTATCACTACCTTTAGTAAATATCTGTTTGCGGAATAAATGCATACCTTGCGTAAATCATAAGCATATCGTTAACAAAGTACATAAACCATAGGTATACAGCGTAATGAAATATATGATTGCCGAGCTGAGCTGTCATTAAAATTAGTCAACAAAATTACACGATTCCTTTTCGAAATTACACACTCACACCGCCGACGAAGGATCCTTTATCAAATAATATTATAGAACGTAATAATATTACACGAACAATGCTAGGTATACTGAGTAGTAAACTTATCCACTCATTAATTACTTAACTTGATTTGCAAGTAGGAGCCTATCTTTAGTATTTGCTTAAAAATGGATAAGGGTTGCCGCTTTAATCATAATACGCTTCCTTGGCAATTTATCTTCTATGCGAGGGTATAATATAAAACATTATATAACTTGTCAAAGTATGTATCACCTGCCTGATTACGCTAATTTCTAATCTTTACTATTAGCATGATTTGTGTAACGAGCAAACATAACTGTTGGAAAGATTAGATGGTAGTCAATAGTCGTAGTAAATGCAATTAATTTTTTTATTATTGTATTACTTTGCTTTGCCTTGCCATTTCTACTTTTCATGACAAGAAATGGCGATAAATCGGTTAGATATATATATTACTAATAAAAAAAAAACAAGAAAATTGCGTGGCTTTTTGAAAACAAATGCTCCTATGGTTTAATAAATTTTCATGCTGCTCACAAACATATTATTTCTTTCTTTATATTTCCGTCCTGGGACTACAAGTATAACACTAACAATTTAAAGAATCATTGAAAGCTGTCAATATAAAAATAACCTTATGATAAAATCACACTTCTCCCAAAATTCCTCCCTTGCTCCAATCTAATCTTTTCCAAAATTTAATTTGTCCCATCGACATATTTAGTTTTTTTATTAACTTTGTTTTAACATTTTTACTACTTACATTATTTTTATCCATATATTTTTAAAGTGGTCCATATAAATTTTATAACAAATCGTTCATCGTAATCAAGAGGTATTATATATCATCATTGTTTAAATAACTAATTACTGCTAAAGGTGTAGGAAAAGTTGCTTGAAAGACAGCTCTTAAAACATGAATTTGATAATATTAAAAGTGTATTCAAAATTGGCCTGGCAATAAAACAATACTTAAATCAAGGTGTTAATAAATATGTCCAATATACTAGTCGATAAATTTTCCTTTGAAATTAAAATAACGAAGTCACCGCCGTGCTGTGTTGGTTTGATTACAAGGCATACGGTCTTTGACGATGCAGCGCACCGCGGGGACCCAGTTTCCCGGTCGATCGCCAAACGGAGTTGGACTGGTGTTATGGTTGGTTGTAAGAGATTGCTGAGATCGTAGTAATAAGTTCGCCATATGTATCAATTGGATATATTAAAGTAGAGAAGTAAATAAACGAAATTAGCTGACCGCGTGCTTTCTGTATTGATCGAACTTCAAATAGCAACAAGTTCTTGTTGGCCCCATTTCTTCTTCCTTGAAAATTTATTGCATCGTAATATGGAGCAATATTTTATCTGTTGACATCAAAAATGTTAAGCTAGCGATATTCGTCTTAATGACAGAAAGGCGATGGAAGATGTGAGAGAAATATTGATAACATATTTCCGTTTCCTTTATACATTGTCACTATGTATCTAGTCTCGAAGATACAATAAAAGTAGGTTATATTGAACAGGTATTATTTTTTATTTTCATAATTTCGAAAGAAAAACTTATAAATTCGAATCTTTATAGAACAAAACAGAAGTAAACGAATTTTATATCCTCTCAAAAATTAGAGCGAAAAACGTTGCTATAAAATTATCAAGTAATAATAAATATTTTATGGAAGTGTGAAAAGACCATGTTAACATTTACACTGATTTTGTGCCTACTCATTTCGTGACGCATTATATACACATACACATACACACACACACACAGGCACGCACACACACACACATATATGTGTGTAATATATATTTATATATATAATATATATATATATATATATATATATATATATATATATATATATATATATATATATATATGTATATATATATATTTATAACTATAAATATTTTTTGTTATTATCATTCCTTTTTATCTTGCAGCGGAGTACCAAGCAATAATATTTAGTAAATACATCTATGCCGCAAATTTCAATCTTTGAAATGACAACGATGCTCCCTTCACAAACATGGACAAAAAGTTGACGTTACATGAATCGATCTCTTTATGTGATGATCTTTATACGTACGTATATACAAAACACATAAACAATGTATCCACAGATAATATAAAAAGTAGACTATAAAGATTTTTATTAAATTTAATGAGAAATAAGATTGGAAACTATTTTAGCCTAATAGCGATAAACTTCGGAACGGCTTAGAATTCCATTGTGTATATTTACATTATTAACATCGTTTATTTATTAAATTGCATTACTTCTTCGTACTTCTTTATTCCTCATTGCTTTATTATTATGTTATATAAAATTTCATAAAACATCCTTGAATTCGTCGCAATTTATTAAGCTTAAAGTCACCTAATAATTTTCTATAATGTTTAAAATAACGGGAACGTTTCACAATGAAAATATCACCAACTTCATTTAACTTCATGACTAGAACAGGTTATAGAATTCCGGTATACGGTTGTAATTTCTTGTAATGGTATTCGCAACATTTTTATAAATATATTCTTTTTGCAACTCCCTCTGAGAAATTCTATTTTTCATTCGAATTAACTTTCCTTTGGGGCTTTCATTGTGATAAATAACCGAGTTTCTTGTGTATATTTCTAAGAATCTAGATTTATTGCGGGGTATTTGGCTAAAAGAATGAGTGGCACTTTTAGTAAATCTAAAGAGACTTTCACTTCAGAATAGTTTGCATACTCTTAGGACTCGTCCAAGCTATATGGGCTATTTGTTATCTTGTTGGAATCTGTTACTTTAATACAGATTTTGTATCTGTGAGTGTCTATAAGTGAAAAAGTAGTCAGAATAAGTTGCTTGGCTTCTCTTTTGTAAATGTTAATAGTAATTAAGTACTTTTATTTTTGCATACTATTAAGTAAGTATTTATATTTATTTATTGAAAAAAATATGTCCATATTATGGGTTCGGGTCATCACTACGCTTCAATTAATGTAAGTGCGCAAATAATATAAGAGTTTTGTTGTAAAATCAAGTAAAATAAAATAAACTGTGAAACAGTTCCCTCATGTTACACTTATGAGAATAGATATAATAAAAACCCGACAAGTAATTAAACAAATTCACTATGAAACCACTAGTGTCAAAATTTGAAGGGAAAAGAGAATCGTACTAACCTCTAATTGGCTAATCCCGTGCATCAGCTAACGCATCAATCACGTTTGCTTCAAGTCATAATTATCAAGGCTGTGACAATATTGATAACATTGTCGGAGAGTACTCACTTAACGAGCAACGTACAATCGTACTATCAAAAATGATTTTCGGTAATGTATACTTGATTTCTTCAAACTTGGTCTAACTAATTTCAAAAACTATTTTAATGAACTTGAAGACATTCTGTCGAAAGTAAGAATGACCGTTTCTCACCATTTACCAACATTTGCATGAATAATCAAAATTATAAAGAGAGCACAATGTTATCTTTTCCGTTTATTTTGTATTAATTGCCACCTTGAAAAAAATCGTCTTCGCTATTATTCTATATGAACTAATTTTATTGGTAAAGAAAAAAATTGTCTAATGTACAAATAAAGCTAAATTATAAAAATACAAGTATAATTTAAGTAAATCATCTAGTGGGCAATGAAAGTATAAGACTGAAAATGAAATAATTTTTTGTTAATAAACATCATATATTTATATAAAAATCGTTCTAAGATGTATTTGAAGAATTGAATTTATTAGTACCTAATCCTATTATTAGTACATTTTCGTGTTTCAGTACTTTAGTACATTTACTTAAAGTGTATGTAACGGATAAAATGAAAAATGCAAATATTATGTTTTATATATATATAAATGTAATTAATGTTTAACATAATTAACTAAACGACACCTTTCTCTACTAAAAGTACTTTTAAATAATAAATTACTTTGATGGTTCCTTTTCCGATTTCTATGACTAAACTTTTATACAAAATATTCAAACGTAAAATAGGTGTATTTTTGATAAGTTATAACGGCACCGTTATAATGTGAATTCATGTTTTAAACATTTCGTTCACAGCAGCAATAATTCTTATGGATAAAACATCGGCGCTTACTTAAATATTACTCCCTCACTAATGCCGTAAGAATGACATACCAATTTCCATTAAAAATAACTTATAAATCATAACTTTTAGCATTAAAATAAATGATATAACAAAAATGTTTTATGCTCACGAATTAAATCTTACGCCATATATATTTAAAATTGATATTCCAATGTGGCTCCTGCACTAATTAATTGCACATTTTAATATTTTGCGACACGGTGCGTTCGCGACTGTAATCTATATGCAACTGATATATTCGAATTTTCAAAATAGCGCACATGTCAAATTTTACTTGCGTACAGCTAGCGGAGTGGCCTAAGTACTGCGCGTCCAGTGTTTATCAGGTCTATGCTCAGTAACAAAATTACAATATATTCAGTGTTATGAAATTCAGGGAAAAACTGCATGACAAATCCTAATACCCTGGTAAGCATTACAATAGGTTTCGATGACACATATACATTCACTCACATGTTTGTGTGTGTGTGTGTATGTGTGTGTGTGTGTGTGTGTGTGAGTATGTGTGAGTGTGTGTTTGTATATGTGTGTATATCGGGGATTTTCTACCGCAACGTTATTTTCTAGTAAATGAAAAAAGAGAAATTACTATTGATAGGTTTTGTGGAAAATTGAAATGAAATATCTTCGAATTTATAAAATATTACCACTACACTGCGACTCCCTTCACACAGGATCTGTATAACTTGGTGTTCTACCCTCACCTCAACGTACCACATGCTGGACCTACTGCCGACGATACCGCCTCGCTGATCATATAGCAACTTATTTTTTTTATAAAATTATATTTTTTATATTAATTATTCAAATGACTTGCAGTTAAAACGATTAATTATTTATGAAAATGTAACAATTTTCTCTCATTGGTTTTAACGTCACTTGCATTCTCGATTTTGGCTCGTCAATAGTCAAAATGTAAAGGACCTTGTTCTATTCGTAAACTCTACCGCAGAATGTTTTAAAGTTTTTCAAAAATTCTAGAAAAAAAATGTTTAACGCTGTTTAGTTTTAGCCCACTTGACATTAAAAATAAAATTTAAATGAGGTCATGTTAGCATACATCTTATAAGCAAGCAAAACCAATAAAATTGTTATTAGAGGACTTTAGTTGAAAGGTTTGATGTAAATATAGATTTTTTTAAAATTTATTTCCAAGTTTTTCAACAGTCCACCTCTTGATCAACTTTAGAAA
The DNA here is from genome assembly GCA_039881145.1 of Druceiella hillmani. Taxonomy (NCBI): domain Eukaryota; kingdom Metazoa; phylum Arthropoda; class Insecta; order Lepidoptera; family Hepialidae; genus Druceiella; species Druceiella hillmani. Next base: position 34,792,489 of record JAYKKI010000002.1, on the reverse strand, counting down.
GTATTTACGATAAATTACCATACATAATTTACCATATGCTGAAAGTCAGTCCTAATCGGTTCTTTTAATAACTTGTTTCCCCTTTAAATTAACTTTATCGTTTATATACTTATACTTTTATTTTTCAATACATCTATATTATGTTATAAAATAAGAATTGCAAAAAAATTTACGCACTTAATGTTTTTTAAACAAAATTAATTCAAAAGCTCTAAATAAGTCACTGATAACTGACTGATCACGAAATCTTTCAAACTTGAAACTACTACCTTTTGCAGCAACGGACTTTTTTAAATTCAACCCCTAGAGGTATAAAAATGAGGATCGAGTGTGAATTTCTTCAGACTCCCAGATACACTAATATATCTACGTTAAAAGTAGTAAAACAAAATGTAATCACAGTTCTTTTTTGCTCAGGAAAACCGTATTATGCAATTAAGGCCCATGCAGGTATGAAAAATAAAGACATTTTATACACAAAATACATTTTTTCACGACTCTCTGTTCGTAAAAGTTAATTTCCGCAAGCATGTAACTCTTGTTTATTCAACAGAATAGTATCCAATTAAACGAAATTTTTAAACATTTGACGGAAATAGTAGTTTTTGTAGACCTTTTATTAAGATTTAATTCAACATTAATAGCAATTTGACTATTATGCGGGAAAACATTAAATTCTATGCAAAAAATATTACAATATAAAAAGCCTTTGATAGCCGTGATATAGTTTTTCATTTCGCAGAGGAAATTCTAAACCTAATTTCATTAATTCAAAACTAAAAATTGCTAACTCGAAACCTATATCGCAAATCCCATTAAAATAAATCTTCCTAAATATTGACGCTACAAACTTTGCTTTAAGTGCGAATGTTTACGATTTACCTTTCGATTAAGAATCGCTTTACGGTCTCATTTGCCTTGAGTATAATCTGTCACTTCAATATGAAAACATTTTCTTTAATTTATCAGCGACCCATAATGTACACTACACTATATTAGGGTTGGATTGGTTTTTAATTTATTTTTGTATTCTATATGATTTTTGAAACAAAAAAATTATATGGTTTTAGTGAAGAATTCATACAAATAATTATTGATATAAATTAAAAATACATTATTAATTACATATGTTAAACCGTAAAAATGCGGGAAATTGTTAAGTTTTTTAGAAAAATTGGTCACTCTTCGTCAGTGTGTCTGTAACAATTATGGTTTATGAAATAACAACAGTCAAATAACATATTATTGAAAATCGATATACAAGATAGTTTAGATTTGGTACGTAAAATAATTTTAGGGCTACATAAAACCACAAAAGGCTATATATATATCTTCTGTAATTTGTGTGTATATTTAACACAATGTTGCTAGACAGTAGGAAATATTGTACATAAAACTTGTCACTTACAAGTAGAAACCGCCTACGAGGGTTCAGTACACATTTAAGCACTTTTAAAGGTTCATAGTTTTTCTATTAAATAATTCAGAAATAATAATTTTTCATAACGTAAATATATTGCCTAATATGTCTTTCCAAGAACATGATTTCATATTCGTAAGAACATGATGCACATTTCAAAAATTGTAAGACCTAGAATAGTCACCATAGTTCCCTTGCGATGTTCCAGACATAATTTTCAGTGTTTTCCAAAATAAGGAAAATTAATTCATCCTCCTTTCTATTTTCCTTATTTTTTCAAATTTATAAGAATTTCTCTTTGAAGATGCAAATTTAAATTGTTTAAAATTATTTAAAATGATAATCCACACGATACGTAACCATTAAAAAAAAATTAACACTTTAATTACTCCTATTAAATTTTTTATGAATATTAGAAAAAAGTAGCTGAAGCAAATTTTGTGGGTGAATTGTATATTTCATCACGTATGGGGGTGATTGTACATAGATATAATACTATGGAAAATTTCCAGTTTCTATATCGCAGATTTCGTCAGAAAATCTACTTAGATATATAGACTGCTAGACACGTGAATTATCTTACAAGGCTTCCATTTCCTAATTTAAAATAAGGAAATATTAAAATGCTAGAAAAAGCTTCAAAAAATCCAGAAAATTAGCACACGTTTTTTTAGAAATTAAAATAGAGCTTAGTAATTTATATGACACTGGGAAAAGTATATCATGACAGAAATTTGATTAAAAATTAATCATATGAAATACCAAAACTTTGTTCAACATTTATGAGGATCATCTGTGACAGGTATATACGCTCCAATGACGTACTCGGGCTATATGTAGCAGAGCAGATAAGTTTACTATAAAATTGATTGCAAAATTTGTGAATGAATTTTTTGATGGCAAAAGACTAATTCCACAATTTTCTAGGAATATTTCTAGGAGGTATATTTTAATAAAAATGCAAAATCATAGAGTCATCATATTAATTCTACGCTAAGTTACAAGTATACTTACAATAATACATAAATTACTTCGTGAAAATTAACAGTTAAACATATTTTGAAATAGAGTGTTATACACAATTACCTATTACCAAGTTCTAGCCTAAACGCATCATTTATATTTTAATATGACTTGTCTAAACAATGCAGATTATTCCTTCAACGAAGACTGCCTAAACATTTTGAGTTGAAACTCAAAATTTGTGTAAAAAATAGGCATTGCACTTTTCAAACGTAAAATTCTTTTCTAAGGTAATATATCAAACAGTATGCCCTATTTCAGAAAGGAACAATCGTTTCTATAAAGTTAAGAATGTAAAATAGCAAGCTGACAAATGGACAAATTGCAAAAATATTTCTTTATAAGTGCAAAATCTATATTAGCGCCTAAATCATTTATTCCTTTAAATAAAAAAACAATGATAATATTAATTAACTAAACAATCTTTCTACCAAATCTTTGAAACTAAGGTCACTTTCAATAGAATAAAGCAAATTTTTCAATAATAATTTTGTTATTGTTTAAAGCCTATGTCCAGAAACAAACAAATAAATTTACTTATTAACAAATACTAACAATAAAGTCTGTAGTTGACGAGACTCACTTCGTTTTTTTTAACAATTTTTAAACCTTTGAATAAACTTTTTTTAACATTACACTCGACATCATTTCCATAATACATAATTTACTTCTGTATGCCGGAAAGTAAGGCACCGAATTAGTTACCTATTTAATAATTATCTTTGTTAACTAGGATATTATATCAAACTCATTAAATTGTGTTACAAATATATATTTGTAGGAATGAGTACACGCCTTACATAAATTATGAGCACATTGTAAATAAACTATGCTAAACATGGGCATAGAGCGTAATGAAATATATAATTTCCGAGCAAAGTCATCATCATATAAATTCGTCCAAAGTCAGCCGCCGGAGGATCCGTTGGCTAATAATATTAAAGTAGATAATAACATTACACGAACAATGCTAAGTAGACTGAATAATACACTTGCTTACCCAATAATGACTTAACCTGATTTACAAGTAGGAGTGTGTCTTTAGTATTTGCTCCGAAATTGATAAGGGTTGTCGCCTCAATGATAATATGCTTCATTGACAATATGTTTTCTATGCGGGGGTATACAACAAAATATTATAATACCAACGAAAGCGCGTGTCACGTGTATAGTCACCCTATTTTCTGAACATTATTATTGATATGACGTTTGATTCTATAAAACGAATAAATATTGAATATATTTAGCGTTAATTTTGTAGAAATTCATTATTCACAATTAAATGAAACTACGTGATGTAGTATTATTTCTACTATCTTTAATTTCTTTACCACGACCTAGGTTTCGTTGTATTACAACATCTTCAGGTGGGATATTAGCAAAAAAATCTTTGCTAATATCCCACCTGAAGATGTTGTAATACAACGAAACCTAGGTCGTGGTAAAGAAATTAAAGATAGTAGAAATAATACTACATCACGTAGATTCATTCAATTGTGAAAACGAATAAACATGATTTTTGGGAAGATAAAGTGGAAGTCAATATAATTTAATTTTCTAATTTGTTACCTTACTTCGATACACATCTTATTGAATATTTGGCGTTAATTTTGTAGAAATTCATTATTCACAATTAATTGAAACTACGTGATGTAGTATTATTTCTACTTTCTTTATAAAGAAAGTAGAAATAATACATCACGTAGCTTCATTTAATTGTCGATACACATCCTTAAATCTATTACATACATATTAGTAATATAAAAATATGAATAATAAATAAATATCAATTTGTTCACCTTCTATGTCATTCCAAAACAGGATAAGGGGAAAAGTTTAAAACAAAAAATTCATAGCCGTTATTTCAATATGCCCAAGTTCCTCTTATCTTGATTTCAAATTGTAGTACTAGCTAAACCAGAGAGTAATACTAGCTAAATCTGACATAGTTCAGTAATCTACAGAAACATAATATTTCCTGGTACGAATCTTCGTCCGGTGTCTTAATAATTAAATTATAAAATTTTGGAAATCATCATACCCTTCCCAGGTAGACGTTTTTGTAGTAGACATTATTCTAAACTACTCCTAAAAATTCCAGTATAAACCTACTTAGCTTTTCTTTTTCAATAATTTTATTTTTAACGTATATTTTGATAGTTTATACTTGATAATATTTTTCAATCTATTTCGTTTGTGGAAATATGGTAAAGATTGCTCCTAAAACAATGGTGTTTTTAAATTGACCTACACACATTTTGCAATGAAACTTCTATTCGGTCATTTCGAATAATCATTCATCATCAGATAATATCTAAGTAAATATATTTCAGTGTTACATAAGCAAATCTTTTACGTTATTTAATTTCTGCATATATTCTGCGAAAACTTAATTCAAAATGTTCATCTGTATTAATTGCGTTTATCTATTGTTTCATTTATTCTTTGCCACTGTAAATGTAAACAAATTTGCCCGAAAGACAGACCATAAAATATAAAACTTTAACAAATTTTGTGAAACAATTTTCCCGAAAGACAGACCATAAAATATAAAACTTTAACAATTTAAGTGTGTACGCAAATTTATTACCCATCTATTTACCTGGCCTGATAATATACCGACACGTAAATCAAGGTGTTAATAAATATATTAACTTTACTAGACAATAAATTTTCCTTTGACGTTTTTGTAGTAGACATTATTTGACCGCGTGCTTCGTGTGTTGATCAAAATACTTGTGGCGACAAGTTCTTGTTAGTTCCATTCCTTCTTTCTAGACAATTTATTGCATCGTAATATGAAGCAATATTTTCTCAACTGACACCGAAAGTGTCAGGTTAGCGATAGCGATGGAAGAATGATGGAAGACGTGGGAACAATATTGATAACCTGACGTATTTGTTTCCTTCGTAAGTTATCACTTTATGTTGTTAATATAGGTTGTCACTATTTACTTATTTACGAGGATACTCTAAGTATAGGCCACATTAAATAAATATTTATTTACTTATTTGCATTATATTGAAATAAAGTATATAATTTTGAATTTTCATATAGCAAAGTAGAAATATAAATGACAAAAGTTACATAGAGAAAATGTTACTGCAAGACTGTCAGTGTTATTATAAATATTTAAGGAAGGTCTCTGAAGTCATGTTAATATTTAAGCGGATTTTTAAGCGCAATCAGTTCATAGAGGATTACTTTTTTACATTCCCTTTTTTTATTATCATAGCGTATAATTTTTGTATATTCTTTTTTATTTTCAAGCAATTATATAACGATTCCATTTGTACTTTTAAAACACAATTAGGGGATAAAAAACACGAAATTTAAAGAGCCTCTCTGTATGTTGATCAGCTGATACAAACAAATGTCTGTACGTCGTACAATCTGGCATCTAATTTATGAAATTTTACATTTAGCCGTTTCTCACAAAAATCTGCAACCATTTTCTTTCTAATCCCAAAATTGCTAACACATAGTATTTGAAAAACTAAATGAAAATGTTACATTCTCAAAAACCGTTCCAATAATTTTTTAAAAACTTCCCAAATTCTTAATAATTTCTAAACCAAATAAAATATCTCACCTTATTTTCCAGTCGAAATCTGATTTACACACCTCATAGAAAATTTAAGTAAATTGTGCGTATTCATATGCCAAGGGCGGGGCGTAATGGAAATGCGTGAAAATCTAAAGAAGAGTTCAATACAATCCTAAGAATACAAATATTTTATAAGCCGAAAAATACAAACTCACGATAATGCATTTATAAACTAGACAATAAAAATTATTATAAAATTTTATTGCAACATTGCAGAAAATATCGGTAGGGATTGTGGTTTGCAGAAAGCATGTTCAACGTGTCTGTACTTTTATTTCTTTAATTATTTTCTGTATATCTATATCAAGAGGCACTATACCAGTTACGATGATGCTGATTAATTTAAAACCAATAGACTTGAGACAAACATTTTCAAAACCTCATTTTCTTCGTAGCTCTTGCTCTAAACGACCAAAAATGTTTCATGGTACAAATCATATTGAGTTAAAAGCTCAACAGCAAGAGAAAAACACAAAACAAACTTTTTTTTAATGTGAATAAGAATTTTTAACGAGAATATACCTCAAAAGGAAAAAAAAGTAATCCCTATAACATCACTCACGTGTCCATCTATCTGTCACAGTAATTTTTATTACAAACTGAGAGACATTAAAACTTTGAATTGATAAAACTTATTAATCCGCACATATTCCAAAAAGGTATTTACATAGAAGAAAATTGAATAAAATAATCGAATTGTTCATTTTTCTAATTTCATAAATCGACTTAAGCTTCAATGGAAACAAATACTTCTAGAGATGTCATTGGAAATATTAGCAAAAATATATAATATACACGTGACGATGTCGAAGCATGTTATTGTTTAATGACTTGTTACTCATACCTTTATTATAGATTTAACAATATATGTATATGTCGCGTGCAAATCAAATTTAACGTAATTCATCCTACATCATCAGGGCCAGTAGCTTCTAATTTCAAAGTTGCTTTCCCACAACCCAAGACAAAGATATATTTCTAACCGATATATTTACGCAACAGAGCATCTACGTTTCCATCGCATGAAGTTATAAAGCGAAACCTCGATAAGGGAGAGTTAAAACCACGCACGAAACGTCACAAAACCCCCATTTGAGTGCAAACAATGAGGCGGGCGGCCGCGTAAGCTGCCGAAGAGTGTATAGTGGGGCTTCACGTAGACCTTCGAGCCGAGTTAAGTCGCAGTCGTTGTAGGTACAATATAAATCTAGATGATCGGCGGTCAATTTGTGAATATATACTGGGTTTGGCTTTTGAATTTATTTGAACGAGATCTAGGAACTGATATCGATGTGATCGTAATAAAAAATGGGAGTAAAATTAACTTTTTTTCCTTCAATGTCATAAGACACAAGAAAAGAAATATATAATTTATTAAATATTGTATTTTATTTTTCCTTATAATTAGTGCACACAACTTTCATGTGTTTTATTACGCTCAACGCAGTTAGGTTTCTAACAATCGGAACCAAACATTCTTTTAGCATACTTTCTAAGTCATACGATTTCAGAAACTAATTTATATAGCGATACTAATTCCAATTGGACAATGCGTATATATATTTTACGTTTAATAGTATTTATATTGGTTTCAATCTACTACAGCAACGCAATAACTTTATGACCATAATACACGATACATTTAATAACTATTCTTAGCTTAATTTTCCTTTAATTTAAATTATGATAAAATGCCAATATAAACTGGCACTACGTCATCGTCCTCTATTGAACTGTAATAGGTGATGCACTGAAGATAAAAATAATTATAGTTGTTTTAGGTATATGTACTCATTTATTATGGTGGATAAGGTATCCAAGAGACATTTAAAAATAAACATGCTTAATGGTTTATTTGAAAATAAAGTTGTCTACTCTGCAATCAAAAATATTTTAGTCTATGAAGTGAGCTTTTGGAAAGTTGCAATCACACTTACGATCCTTTAAAATACAATATTTTTTTATTACACTCATTACATTCCTTACCCACGTATCGAAATATATACTATTACTATTTTGTTACTTATACTCTTGGTGATATTTTTCATTATTTTTAAATTTGTATCTCATTAAAAAAGGGACAGTAATATATTTTTTCATTTATCTATTCTTATTTGTTTAATCACAGCCCTGTGCATCTCGGACGTGTTAATGCTTTATTACTGTCAAAAGGAATTTTTAGAAAACTGTTTCTGGTTTATATATTTATTTATTTACAAAACTTATCTTCAAATTAATGAAATAAACTATATCGATCATAAACTTGTAAACTAAATAGACAAGCTGAGTTTCTGAAATTTTATAAGGAAGATATAGAAAATCCTTTAAAATAAGACTGTAAGAAAAACTGTTGATAAAAAAAATACTCGATTAAAAGCTTTTATACAATTTTGATTAAGTTTAAAAATTTATGTATGTTTGTTAATTTAATATAAATTTCTTGCATTCCCTTTTGTGTACAATACGAAAGTAGAACTTAATGTTATTTTTGTAATTACCCTTGCAAGTTTGTATATGATATATTTAAATATTTCTAAGAGGGTTTGTCTTTGCTTTAACATTTCTTTTCAAATAATTCCATGTATACAATTTCGAACCATGCCATATTATCAGAGTTTTATTCACAAATTTACAACTTGTTATACTTTGCCAAAGAAAGATTAAACATAGTTAAGTTAAGAGGTAGTTAATGAGTTGAATCCTAATATCCTGTACACGCGGGTTGTTTATGCATTCAAGGGTCGTCTAAAAATACAATTTCTATCTTAACCCCCTCGTTCATTCCACCTCGTTTCCTTTCATAAATCCTGTTTCTGGCGTTTTTTCTCGTCTATATTATATATATATATATATATATATATATATATATATATATATATATACACACACATATACACACACATATATATATATATATATATATACACATATGTATGTATATGCAAGTACCAATATTTTATTTACTTATTATTAATTACTTGTTACTCGCTATCATTTTGTTAGTATTAATCTACTGCAAATAAATAATAAATTGTTTCTTTTTCCCACATTATATACTCCATTTGTTTGTGCTTAGTTTGATTGAAAGAAATTACCCCTGTGGCAATAAGTCCTCATGTATTCAGATATTAAAGCCAATGAATTATTTAATGAATGTTAGCCTTTTAGTCTTAATAGTACTTTCTTAATGTTATAGTAAAACATGATTTTGTTACATATAACTTGAATACGATATCACATAAAAGGAATTTATAAAGTTATTTCAAATATAAAATGTTAAGCTTTTCACACTTATTTTATGAAAAGCATGCCAATGCAAATAATATCAAAATGCTCTATACTTCAAAATTCCATCTATGTGAAAATCAAAGTCAGTGGAATGCAAATCCGTGGAATGCAATTATATTTAATTTCATTAATTAAGCTGTGAAATGTGAAACGGAAACGAACTCCGACGCTGCTCATCGCGCGGGTATACATGCACCACCCAGCACGCGTGCCACTCGTGCAAGTTTATCCATATGAAAATCAGAGCAATCCATGGAATGCAAATAAATTAATTTTATTAATTTAGCTCTGAAACGTCTCTCACAATAAAACACTTCAAAATGTAGACATAACCTACTTGTAAGGCGGATCGCACGATAGTATTGAAGGGGGCAGAAACGGAAACGAACTCCGACGCTGCTCATCGCACGGGATATACACGCACCAACCAGCACGCGTGTCACTCGTGCAAGTTTATCCAAATGAAAATCAGAATAATCCGTGGAATGCAAATAAATTAATTTTAATAATTAAGCTATGAAATGTATCACGCAATAAAAAACTGCAATATGTAGACATTATCTACTTGTATGGCGGTTGGCACGATACAATTGGAGGGAAGCGAAACGAAAACGAACTCCGACGCTGCTCATCGCGCGGGTAAACATGCACCAAGCAGCACGCGTGCCACTCGTGCAAGTATATCCATATGAAAATCAGAGTAATCCGTGGAATGCATATAAAGAAATTTTATTAATTAAGCTGTGAAACGCCTCACACAATCAAAAACTTCAAAATGTAGACATTATCTACTTGTGTGGCGGATCGCACGATACAATGGGAGGGGGCAGAAACGGAAACGAACTCCGACGCTTCTCATCTTATATACGCGCACGCACGCACGCACACTACAACTAGACGAAATGTGAAGGTTGCGAGACGAAGGAAGCTAGGGGTGTGGGTCAAATTAACTCGGCCATTAAATATAAGAAATGACGTCAGAGGATAAAAATGACAGACAGAGCCCTTGTCTGTCATTTTTGCCTTGTATTGTCATTTCGTTACGTCATTTTGGAAAACCACAGATAAAATATTTAAATAACTGTATCAACAACATCGGCTACATGTAATATGTATATTTCTATGCTGTTTCTTTTATTTGGATTATGGGGTATCTAAAATGCAATGGAATTAAACATAAAACAATGTACAGAATGCCGAATGAATCAGATAAGCGTTTTCAGTTGCCGTCGTATTTAGATTGAAGTTATGGTCTACGTGTTTCAAAAATATGTATTTGTTTCATTACAATTAAATTTCAATTTAATTGCAGAAAAAGTTGTAAAAGTTGTTAAATATTTAGAATTAACTTAATTCATCATACTAATATTTCAACACTTTTATTTTTTTAATTATTAAATTTGCTGCCATAAATTAAACAGAATCTAAATATTTTCCTTTCTTGTTATGTAAAATTCAGCCATTCTTTAGAAAATAAGTGAAAAGTCTTATATATGTGATCATCAAGGTAATACTACATTATATGTTAAATTACTTTTAGATAGGCAGAAATTACGATCCCTTTCCTAATTGATTTTTTTTATTTGACAATCAATAAGTTAACAATAACTCTAATACTTTCAAAACAGAATGTTACAACGTATGTACTTATGAATCTAGTTAGCAATTATTAAAAAAATGAGTGTCGTTGATGGAGCTGTAGACACACGTTAATTACTGATAATATCGCACTTCTGAAATAAGGTTATATTCATTTAAGGTTAAATCCTTTTTTTTAAATTCACGACTTACCTTTCTTGACACTTACTGTCAAAATGTACTAAAATCCCTTTTCTCTTCTATTTTCAAAGTTAAGTTATCGACTTCGTCTCCATTCCTTTTTCAAAACTAATTTTCAGGCTTTACTTTTTCTATAGCGCTGTTGAATACAAGTCATGTAATTGTATGTACAGCGTGTGTATGTACATAGATTAAGTCAGTTATTTGTACAAGCACGTGTCTTAAGGTCTTTGAATATCTTAAAAACAAACTTTTTAAATATAATAGATGCATCCATTCATTCAAACCCCACATCGTTTTACATTCCTTCTATTTAATAAAATTTAAATTCGAAACCTGTTTTTGATCGATAATTCGCATACATCTTGTATCGATAGCAGTAATGTGGTTGTTTTGATATTATATTTGATTGGCCGGTCAAACATACCGTACATTGATAGGAAGTATTTCAGTTTAATATGTAAAATAATACGTGCAGATGATACTTCTTTTCAATATCTGAAGAGACTCAATTCATATATACTTAATATCTCGGAAAATTTACAGCTTATTGAAAACATGATGAGAGTGTATGTGCTTTTAAAATGATCCGAATTATTTCTTGTATATAAGAAGTATGTTCTAAAGAATTTGGGAGACTTGAAGACATTTAGTTGAACTACATGTAATCAACGTAACAAATGTTTATTTAGTAAAAGTACTGAACGAAAAGCAGTTTTTGATGTTGCGAAATTGACCTAAATCAATCACTCGAACCAAACAATACAATGCTCTCATTAATATATATGTATATATATATATATATATATATATATATATATATATATAACAGAATTCAAAAACGATAACTATAACTTTGAATATATTGATTTTAAGGAGGCTAATTATACTAATAAAAGTATAAAAAAACAACTAAATTATTAAAACAGCGTCAAGAATATTACCACTGGTTACGAGTGACATACTTTCAAACTAAAAGCCATAACAGAGGCCAAAAGAGAAAAAAGACACTCTGGCCAGAACTTTTTCTCACAACGCAAATAAGACAAAAGCCATCATACTGAAATCTAAATCACTGGTGGATGACCCGTCATAAATCTACGTCGCTGTCATACGAAGACATAAAGCGACAAAGTAAAAATAAGTAACGGTCGTCCGTTGGCTATGAGCAAAACACGAAAGCGATGATATTAAATATGACGTCATCGTCATATGCGCAACTTGTCACATTTCAGGCTGCCTTCGTGTGGTACTGGGTCTTTGTAACTTTCTTGCCGTATGGAGATTAATCGTCCGACAATGAAGATTAACCGTTAGAAAATCGAAGTGCGATATATGAAAGTGATCATTTACGAATATCAATTACTATTAACACTGTAAACACTAAAGTGGAATTTTACAAATTTTTCTTCATTCAAATATAAAATTAATCAACCTAGCATGTGTTAAAACAAGTATAACGTAGTATTCCATAGTCGTATGTCTTTTGAAATTATGAATTAATTAAAATGGAAAAAAAATAAAGTCAACGTTCGTGTCAAATTAAGAATTTTAAAATCTGTTGCTCAAAAATTAAGGATAATATTATTATGACACAATATTATTGGGACACAATAATATTATTTTGATATTTATTATTTCAAAAATTAATAAAATTAACTTCATTTCCCTTTGGAAAATTTACTAAGAATATTCTGAAAACATAAATTAATATCTCGTCAAAAGTTTTAAATTAATAATCAAGAGTAATAACAAAATAGATATCTTATAGTTTTCGTGACAATTTTTATAAAAAATTATTTATTTAATATGTGTTTTAATTTCGTTCGCAGTATATTTTCATATATTAATTTCTTGTGGCGTGACTTTTCCTCAATATTTTTGATAGGTTACTGAAGGAAAAAATTGCGGAAAACTCCAAAAGTGATTGATATGTACCTACTATTAAAAGTGGGCTCACCTATCGATAATTTGCTAATCTTTGTTAAATATAATATCAGTTAAAGTGGAGTTATTTCACGGAATGTTAAAGTGGAGTTATTTCAAAAAATTTTACAATGTTCTCCGATAAAATATAAAGACTAAAGCAAAGCAATGAAAAAAAGCTTTAATCTCCAAAAAAAATATTTTTCCTTTTTTAAAAAACGCTAATATTCATCAAAAAGGAATCTTACATGTGTTGCAGCAAGTTAAATTTTAGTTCCGTCAAATAGTACCAAAATTTAAAATTAGAATATTAAGAACAGACAAAAGAATGGATAAATATTACAGTCACACTCTCAATTCTTCCTCGTGAACAAAAAGCCTATAAATCAGTTTTTGTGATGTTACGATACAATTTTGTTTTGAGCTGATAAAATATTTGTGTTAAAATAATATGAGAGATAAAATATTGTGAGAGTCCTATCTTGTCACGACAACGCCGTACATCTTACACTACGCCTTGCTCATTCTGTTACAAAGGCGTGCAATTTTCTTAAGTATTGTATGAGAGGTTACGATAATGTTCCATAAATACTTTTTACTAATATTATGAATATAAAAGTTGGATGAGAAAATAGATGTATGAATTTATGCAAGTTTGTTCGTCACATAAAATTCCGTAATTTGTAAACAGTTCTACCTGTATTTTGGCAAGCGGATAGATGTTAGCCTTGATTAACCTTGATTAAAATATATTTTTATCTCAAAATCTGAAGTTGTTCCTGAGGGATATCATTCACCTTTTATCGTGTTTATTAGAATCCTATTTTATCAGGTAGCAACTTATAAAGAAGTTTTGCGACAGCAACTGATTATAGACAAATCTTGGCGCCTTAAACAAATGTGCATGTGAGTGAAGACGGGCCTTAAAGTTACTTTTGATTTAAAACTTCGATGAAACAAAATTTAAAGAATATATTAAATCAAGTTCTGAAAGTTTATTTCAACCTATATAAAACACACTAAATTACGAAACGTACAAAAAGATCTGTGTACATCAACAATAAACGAACCAAAAATCTAAATATATTAACACTTGTATCTTTATAGTACATACATTCCATGACAAATTGGAAGTTCAAATTTGAAACATAATTAACAGCAATCTAAAATCTGCTTAGTATTATGAAGTTGCTGAGAAATTACTCTTAGGTACTATCACACTAAGCTTTGAACGTACACACTCTGAAAGCAATTCATAGAGAACAGAAAACTTTACAAGTTAACAGCATGAAATTCATAACAATGGAATTAATCATTTATAATTATTTTATTCTATTCCAAAAATTAAAAGCTTAAGTATTTATATAATCATAATCGAAAGTAGAGAAAATATAGGAATCCTTCACTCATTGCCAACAGTCATATAATTGAATTAAAGAGTAAAATACCCATTAGTGCAAATCAATCACATTTTCAATGTCAGCCTCGCTCTCGTTAAGTAGCTAATTAAATCTTAACAAGGCCGAAAATTGCCAACTTTTTCAGGACAGCCTATGTTACCGACTTTCTATCGACTTATACCACAACTCAAGACGCGCGCCGTCAACTAAATGTGTGCTGTCTCCGTTGGCGTATTTTAAAATGTTTATTTGTTGTTAGCGTGTTTAACTTGCAACGTTCGGGTCAACAAAAACGGCCAATTGCTAATTTAATAATTGCTTTCTCTTATTTTCGATTGTCTGTTTTGCGCTCCTCAATCGCGGAGTTGAGTTTCATATATCATCCCCCTTTAATATCCTCATTTCTAATATATCCTCACCCTCTATCTGCTATTACTTAGCATTTTTGGCAAATTTGGCAAAATTAAAAATTCCACTTATAAATCGTTATGCCAATAACCATGTAAGACAACTAAATGAGATAAAGTATTTGGTAAATGGAAGAAATATAATAACCTATATTAAAATCCAGTAACATTTCATTATATAGATCTTTCTGTTTTGATAGAAGATTGTGCAATGATAATCTATATAATATAAAATAACCAATTAATATACTGAACTCATAATTTCATTCAGTTTAATTTATCAAGAAATGTTGACAACAGCGACAATATTAATCAAAACAACTTTCATCAGGGTCAGGCTATTTCAATATTTATGTGCAATATTATATTTGATTTAAATGAAATTAAGTAAACATAAGTTCAAACTTCATTAGAACTTTTTCAGTGAAAGCGGGAGCTATCTAAGATTCGTGTTGTTTTCATATATTTACGGCATCACTTTGAACTTGAAATCAACAATATCGAAATTTTCTAAGGATAAAACCTTCGGGGAAGCTTCGAGTTATTGCAATACCGAGACGATATTATCGAGTTTCACCACATAGCTTTGAGCTTCAAAAATTGTAAAAAAAATCCTATCCATGATTGCAATTCAATTGGGATTCTCATTATTCATTACAATCAATACTAGCTTCAATATTAATAATATTTACTCAGATGTACTTCCATTCGATTTTATATATGTGACATCACATATATAAAATGGAATGGAAGTACATCTGTCATTGTAACAAGTATATAACAATGTTTGTGGCACGAAATTTCAGCCGCCGAAATAACGTAACCAAATTACGGCAGCGACCTCCATCTGTCACTTTTATGCCCTCACGTCATTTGTTCGATTTGATGGCAGAGCTCGTTGAACTCTCGCAAATATTTCCTCGACTCGCGACCTAAACACATCTTCCAGCCATTTGTACAGAGCACCGAAGGTCGTTGGCGTCATAATTTGTCAGCAGCGGGCACAGTGAAACTAGATAATGTCTCGGCATTGTAATGACTCAAGTTTCCTCGGAGGCTTCATCTTTTGGAAAGTTCGATATTGTTTATTGGAAGCTTAAAACAATGTCGTCAATATGCGATGATATTACAAATTTTAGGTAGGTTCAAATTTCAATGAAGAAGCTTTGTTTGAAATTCAAGTTTGAATCGATATTGATGTAATCTCATTTCAATCAAATATTACAACGTTTAGAAGTATCTGAAGAGCTTGACCCTGACAAAAGTTACTTTAATTAATACTTTCGCTCTTATAAAAATTTCGTGATAAATTAAACTGCATATAATGAGGAGTTCAGTATAGTAATCGATTATCTTATATTATATAGGGTCTCATCGTGCCGTCTTCCTAAAAGACATAAAGGGTAATGCAAAAAAATTGTCAAAAATTCATATTACTAGACTTCTTTCGTTTTCTAAATATTTAATATAATTTAATCATACCTAACGTAGTTATTGGCATATTGACTTAGCAGTGTAATTTTTCATTTATCCAAAATTCTAAAAAATAACTACAAATAAACCTTTAATATGGACGACAGTACTAAATTATAGTAGATAATGAGTTGAATCCTGATATCTTGTATGCACCGGTGATTTATGCATTCACGGTCGTCTGGCAAAATAAAATTTCTGTCTTAACCCCCTCGTCCGTTCCCTGGTTTCCCTTCTAAATACTGTTCCTCTTTTTTATTCTCGTCTATTATATATATATATATATATATATATATATATATGTATATATATGTGTATATATATATATATATATATATATATATATATATACGCACACAAATATATGTATGTATATACATATACCATTATATATTTTTATAAAATTTCGTTATTAATTGTTGTTCGCTAACATTTTGTTAATATTAATCTATAGCTAATAAATTAACAAATTGTTTCTCTCTTCCAGATAATGTACTTTATTAGTTTGTGCTTAGTTTGATTAGAAGAAATTGCCTCTGTGGCAATAAGTACACTTTAAGTATTCAGACATTATGACGAATGTTAAGTTCCGTGAAACGTAAAAATTAGTTCGTATTCATTAATTTACTAATTAAATATTGCAAGATCAAACTTTTGTACTCGACTTGTTTAATGTTCCGTATTGAAAGTGAAACGAAGCGCTAGATTTTCTGACTGAAAAGAATTTTAACCACGGGCGGCAGCCGCTACGGGAACAAAATATTTAAAACGGTCCATAAAAAAATATTTTTACTTTTGAACGTTCATACACGCTTATTTTTATCTATGCCATCAATCTGGTGAAGATTATTTAAGGATACATGTATTTGTACGTGTAAATCATAAATTTTAAGCAATTGTTGTAATCAATTAGAAAAATTGAGAAGGAACTTAAAATATGAAAGAAGATGTCAAGAGGGTATATGAACACGCATAAAGCACGGTTTTGTAGTTGTTTTCATATTTCAAAATTGTTGATGTCACCTGCATATTGATACCCCACTCGATAGAAAAGCGTATAAAAATGATAAGTGAACAGAAAAATACATGAAAATAGTGTTTTTCATCTTCTACTATTTATAATTTGATATCTTATTTATTCATTTGACAACTATAACATACAATTGTTTTTTTCTATTTCTCAATCAATAACTTTAATTTTAATACTTTTAAAACAGAATGTTACAACTTATAAACTATTGAATGTATAAGAATAAATGTAAGGTTTTCCAAGCTACATATATGAACAGAAGTGTATATCATTTCATAATCTTTACTTGGTAAGATAGCTATGTAACAAGTTAAGCAAGAATATAATTTTTGATGAATAAAAGATTGCAGCATTTCTTGTTCTTTTCAATTATGTATTTGAATGAAACCTTATTTATTTTCCTTGAGCTCATTAGGAAATTTTGGTTATTTATACTGTGATTGATTTTACTATGATATAATAATGGAAAAAATCTGACAAAGATGTGTAATATATTTATAAATGCATTTTACTACGCTATTTTTCAGCAACAAATGTAAATTATTATGTCATTAGAACACGTATAATATTAGTACTCGTGTAATATCTTAACCCTGTGATTTCCTTAAGTGAATTTCTGACATTCAATATGGTACCGTTACAATAGTGGTCAGACATAGTGAGGAAAAAGTTTTATTAATATTAATAATATGTTTAGTTAGGATTAATATATTTATCCAAACAGATCAATCTTATTGCTTGAACCTAACGTATAATTAGTATATTATCGATAAAAAACAGCACACCTTAAATTATAGTTTTTTACGAAAATCAGTTTTTGACAGCAGTGAAAATATTTGTAATGTCCCATCTACTCGTAGTTGGCAATGAATAACAAAATGGTTATCTTTGATGGAGCGGTAGATACACGATTACTGATAATATCGCACATCTGGAAAAAGCTTATTGTCACTTAACCGTTATTTTTTAGTCGATGATTTCCGTTCCTTGACAATCACTGTCAAAATGTATTAAAATCCCTTTTTTCTTCCATTTTCAAAGTTAAGTTTGCGACTTCGTCTTCGTTCTTTTTTCAAAACTCTTTTTAAGGCATTATTACGTTTTCCAGAGCAGCGTTGATTAAAAATCATGTAGTTGTATGTACAGCGACAGTGATTAAGTCAGTTATTTGTACAAACATGTGTCTTAACGTCTTTCAATTTCTTAACAACAGACGTTTTAAATATAATGGATGTTTCTATACATTTTGAACCTCACATCCTTTTATATTCCTTCCTATTCAATAAACTTTAAATTCTACACCTATTTTTAACCCCTAATTCGCATACATCTTATATCGATAGCAGTCATGTTCTTGTTTTAATATTATATTCGTCTAGCCGTTCAAGCATACCGAATATTGATAGGAAGTATTTTAATTTGATATATAATATAATATGTGCAAACGATACTTCTTTTCAATATTTAATGAGTCTTTATTTTCATATATAGTGAACATTTCGGAAAATTTACAGCTTATTTTCAAATTTATTACAGATTGATTGAAATTATTCGAATTATTTATTGCATATAAGAGATATAGTCCCAAGAATTAGGAAGACATTAAGACACATAGTTGACCTACATGAGATCAACGTAATAAATGTGTATTTAGTAAAAGTAGTGAATGAAAAGGAGTTTTCATTATCGCGAAATTGCTCTCATTAACACGAGTATACATAATACAATTCAAAAACGACAACTATATTTTGATTGCAAAGAGGCTAATTATGCCATTAAAAGCATTAAAAAACCAATTAAATGATTAATACAGTGTTAAAAATATTACCACTGGTACCAAGTAGCATATTTCCAAGTCGAAAGGTATAACAGAAACCAACGGAGAATTAAAAAAAGAAAACAAATGAAAAGACACACTGGCCAGAACTTTTTCCACAACGCAAGGAAGACAAAAGCTATCATACTGGAATCTAAATCACTAGGGTACACCCGTCATAAATCTAAGTCGCTCTCATACGAAGACATAAAGCGACAAAGTAAAAATAAGTAACAGTTGTCCGTTGACCGTGAGCAAACCGTGAAAGCGATGACGTTAAAGATGACGTTATGGGCATATACGCAATTTTCAGGCGGCCTTCGTGTGGTGCTGTGTCTTTACAACTTTGTTGCCGTGTGGAGATTGAACGTCATTGAAGATTAACCGTTAGAAGACCGAAGGGTGATATATAAAAATGATCGTTCACGAATAATAATTAATACAATTAACACTGTAAACACTAAAGTGGTATTTTGTCAATTATTATTTATTCAAATATAAAACTTAGTCCGCCTAGCGCATGTTAAAACAATTATAACCTAAACTAAAACGAACATTTCTTTTAAATTTATTGTTTCGAAAATGAACAAAAATAGTCTTTTTTAATTTTGGAACATCTGCTAAGGATACGTTAAAAACAAAAATTAAATTTTTTTCCTGCTTAAAATGCTAATAATCTTTACAAAAAAAGATAACTTACGTCTGTGTATTGCAATTTAAAAGCTGAATTTTATTTTCATTAAATAGTACTAAAACTCATAATAATTATATCAGTGGCAGATAAAAGAATACATAAATATTACAGTCACTGTCTACATACTTGCTTTTGAACAAGAAGCTAATATAAGTTTTTGCAACCTTACAATAAAATATTATTTTTGACTGATGAAATATTTATATTAACGGGGTCTTAAATATATTTTCATTGCAACGCCGTACATCTTACACGACGCCTCGCTCTTTCTGTTACGAAGGCATGCAATTTTCTTAAATATTGTGTTTGAGGTTAGGATAATGTTCCATAAATCCTTTTTACCAATAATATCGATACAAAAGTTTGGACGAGTCAATAGATGTATGAATGGATGCAAGTTTGTTTGTTACATATAACTCCGTAATTTATTAACAAATCTGCCCGATTTTGGCATACGAATAGATATTAGCCTTGATTAATCTCGATTAAAATATACTTTTATCTCTAAAACTGAAGTTGTTCCTGACGAATATCATTCACCTTTTATCGTTTTTATTAGAATCCTGCTTTATCAAGTTATAAAGAAGTGTTGGGGCAACAACAGATTATTGACAAATTTTGGCACCTTAACTAAATATGCACGCGAGCGAAGACGGGCCTTAAAGTTACTTTGGATTTTAAAATTGCGATGAAACAAAATATAAATAAATTATTACGTCAGAATTCGATTTAATAATTTCTTTAATTGTATGTTTCATTTCAAATTATGTAAAACACTCTAAATTCCGAAACGTACAAAAAAGAAACAAAAAAGATCTCTACACATCAACAATAAACGTATCAGAAAAATCTACTTATATTAACAGTACGTATCATTATAGCGCATACATTTCATGAGAAATTGCAAGTTCAAATTTGAAACATAATTTACAGCAATCTAAAAATTACTTAGTATTTTGGAGCTACTGAGAAAATAATCTTAGGTACTATCACACAAAGCCTTGAACGTACACATTTTGGAAGCGATTCACACAGAACAGAAAACATTATAAGTTAACAACATGAAATCCAAAACATTGAAATTACTAATTTATAATTATTTTATTCTATTCTAAAAATTCAAATCTTAAGTATTTATATGGTCATGATTCAAAGTAGAGAAAACATAGGAATCCTTCACCCATTACCAACAGTCATATAATTGAATTAAAGAGCAAAATACCCATTGATACAAATCAATTAAAATTTTAATGTCAGCCTCACAGCTCATCAAGTACCTAATTAAACCTTAACGCAGCCAATGGTTGCCAACTTTTGCAGGACACACTCTTTTACCGACTTTCCACAGACATACACCACAACTGAAGACGCGTGCCGTCGACTAAATGTGTGGTGTCTCCGTCAGCGTATATTAAGATGTTTATTTGTTGTTAGCGCCTTTTAACTAGTAGCGTACGGATCAACGAAAACGGCAAATCGCTAAGAATATTTTGTAGGACCGATTTTTATGGGACATAGGTATTGAGTATTAAATTTTATAAATTCTGTTTTCTCTTATTGTCGATTGTCTGCTTTGCGCTTCCCAATCGCGGAGTTTATCATCCCATTTTAATATCCTCATTTCTATAATATTCTCATGTGGATTTCCATTCAATTTTAAATATGTGAACTTATTGTGACAGATACATGACAATGTTTGTGGCACGAAATTTTAGCCGCCGAAATAACATAAGCAGATTACAGCCGCGACTTCCATCCATCACTTTTATGCCCTCACGTCATTTGTTCGATTTGATGGCAGAGCTCGCTGAACTCTCGCAAATATTCCCTCGCGTCCCAACCTAAACACATCTTCCAGCCATTTGTACAGAGACCCGAAGATCGTTGGCGTCATAATTTGTCAGCAGCGGGCACAATGGCACTCGATAATGTCTCGGTATTGCAATGACTCAAAACTTTCTTGGAGGCTTCATCTTTTGTAAAATTTGATATTGTTTATTGGAAGTTCAAAGCCATGTCGTCAATATGCGATGACACCGCAAATTTTAAGTAGGTTTCGATTTAAATGAAAAAACTTTCATGCAAGTTTGAACCGATATTGATGGAATCTCATTTAAATCAAATGTTACAACATTCAAAAGTATTTAATGAGCTTCGCCCTGTAAAAGCTACTTTAATTAATACTGTCGCTCTTGTCAAAACTTCGTGATAAATTAAATTGGATGAAATGACAAATTCAGTATAGTATTAGATTATTTTATATTATATAGATTATCATCTCGCCTTTTTCTTTAAGGACAAAAAGCCCAATACAAAAAAATGTACAAAAATTCATTGAACTTTTTCTGTTTTCTAAATATTTCATCTAATTCAATTATATATAACATATTATTCGTATATGGCTTTAGCAGTGTAATTTTCCACTTTATCAAAATTTTAAAAAAATAACCAGAAATAAACTTTCAATATGAACGGCAATATTAAATCGTGCTGTCATTTTTAATAACGTTTTATAATTGAATAAATTAAGAACTTTATAACTTGCTTATTTTTTTTACAAAATTTTTTTATTTTTCACTACCGGTTTTAAAAAAAAACATATTTTCATGAGATTTTACTAAGAACAGTTGACTATTATCCTAACAACATTATAATTCGTCCACAGATTTACTGCTTTAAATACAACGTAAGACATATTTTACACATGTTTCTAATTTCGCAACTGTTATTAACACTTGTTGTTTTTGTCTACTGACTTTTCTCTTTTTGATTTATTGCATTATGATTAAGATAAATAACTTCCATAAGAACTATATTGATGTTTGCTGACACGAAAAACGGAAATAAGTTTGGAAACGATATTAAAATTTGCGAAAGGCAGAATAATTTTTAACTTATTGTCAACTTTAAGCAATTAAAATATTAACTGATACAGCTCTATGTAAGTTAATACTTAACTACAATGTTTTATGGTGGCATCGGATTCAACTTCATCCGGTTAAAAAAGGTAAACGAATTTTTATTCTAGAGCACGCATATCAAAATATCAGATGTGACCTTGCACTTTCGAGAGGTTAAGTTTAAATGAGAGACGTAAACGCATTTAAGAAACTAATCATGAATTCTTCGCTTTTGAGTTGTGATTAAAATTATTCTACAGCACTAATAGAGCATAAAAAGTGTGATTCTAAAAAACGTCTCTTTGTGTTTACATCGGTACGTGTACGGAGGCATATTTATGTGTGTGGAGCATATATGTGTGCAAAGGCATGTTTATGTGTGTGTTGTGGGATGGAATTGAATTCAATTTTATTTTTAGCAATTGTTTATTTTAAATGTTTGTTTATTGTTTTTCCAACTTAGCAATTTAAGGAAGTTGACACAGAATAAAAAATTTAGAATTCGCGTATCTCAAAAAAATATGCAATGATTCTCTATGAAATGTTGTATTACTAGTATTTTAAAAGCAAAATTATATGCCATAAATAACTTTCTCGCAGAAAACCTAATTAGATGCATATATTCGTGCAGCAATGACAGGGTGTGGTGTTACCTGTATGGAGCTGCAAATATTAGTATTTTTTTGTTAAAAAGAAGGGTTAGCAATAATAAATATGCTAGGTTAGCAATAAATTGAAAAAAAATAATTTGATTACCAAATTACAAGACATAAATGTATCCGCTGAAAGAAAACATGCTCAACCCGGGGACGTACATATTCCCTAAGACATTTTCGGTAAATTAAATTAGCACAAACACCAAATTATTATGATGAAGTAAATTAGGCATTTATACCTTTGTAACTGCCAAAAAATAATGAAATTAGGATTTGGCCAAGTATTGAGATAGATGGACTCTTCAGGTCTAATTGTGGTGCGCGTGACATTGGCACTTAAAAATAATATCATGGTTAGATACTAATTGGCATTCAAAAGTTTTATTATGGTTAGATACAGAGGAAAAGCAGTCTCTCTGACACTCAAGCATTAGCGGATTCAGATTAATGGAATCCCTGTTCCTAAAGCACTATTAAATGTTAATGATATTTTGATAAGAATTAGCAATTTAACACACAATTACCTATACTATACCAATATTAAACAATACGGACGTTTTACGTTGCTTGCATGAAAATTGTATTTACATATTTGTGACAATTCTATACAGACCAATATAAATTCTCATTAATTTAACGTACAGGAATCCATACGGGAACAGAAATATATAATTTATAACAATGAAGAGACAATTAAATGAAATTAGGTGACGTAGTATTATTTCTATTTCCTTTAAGTTCTATACCGCGACCTGGTTTTCGTTGTATTACAACATCTTCAGGTTTATTAGCAAAGATACTTTCTTTCTAATAGCCCACGTGAAGATGTTGTAATACACCGAAACTTAGCTCGTGGTAAAGAACTTAAAGAAAGTAGAAATAATACTACATCACGTAGTTTCATTTAATTGTCAATAATGAATTTCTACAAAATTAACGCCAAATATATTCAACAATGAAGAGCTTTAATACCAGTCGCTTTTTTATTCCAGAATTAAAATAATTTGTAGAGTTGCATTTTATATGTAAATATATAATATTTTTCTGCCTATGTACGTATATGCGTGTGTTTGCAACTAAAATGAAAAACTTAGCTATAATCCCAAAGAAGGTCACGTATTATCCAAATGATTACGTTATGATTGTTTAATTAATTAGCATCTATTTCTTCTATAACTACGAACTACCATAAATAAATGAAAAGTTATTTACATCATGACTTCCAAATGTTGAAAATTTCTACTCGATGGTGGCATTTATTTTACTTTAATAGATTAAAATTTAATAATGTACTTAAATTTATATGTTAGTAAATGAAGTATCGCTTGGCATCCGATATAATTACTAGACTTGAAGTCTAGTAATTATATCTATAAAGCAAAAAAAACTCTTAAGATATTACTTTCCACTCTTGAGACGTTAACATTCTATTATTTTTGTTTGGAAAAATGTTTGACCAGAAACTCAAAATTGAGGGTAATGAAAAAAAAAATTAAATTATACATTTATCCGTAGTTAACACTCCAAAATATTTCTATAGAAATTTAAAAATTTCTGGAAAATTTTGTTTTTTTTTAAATTCGTGTGACATATCAAATGAAAAGTGAGCTATACGGATTCCCAGATTTATTTGTTTTAGAATTTTGCATAAGATAGTCCCAGATATATTGCTAGAAATGTGGGTGAAAATGATGTCACCCCGTCCTCATCTTCGAAATTGCTAGAAGTAAAAATTATGGAAAAAAACTTTAGCTAAACTTTCAGTAACACTAACAAGCCAAGGTAATTAATTGCCATGATGCAGAAGAATAATAATATTTACAAACATTTTAACAGAAATTTTATATAAAAATAAATTTGGAAATTATTAAAAGTACTTGGGAATATTATTACAAAGTAATCAAAGGAAACGTT
This sequence comes from Druceiella hillmani, assembly GCA_039881145.1. Lineage (NCBI taxonomy): Eukaryota > Metazoa > Arthropoda > Insecta > Lepidoptera > Hepialidae > Druceiella > Druceiella hillmani. Next base: position 34,767,155 of record JAYKKI010000002.1, on the reverse strand, counting down.
CATCCATGTTAACCATTATTTTACGGAGTAAATTCCAGCTGGTTTCCGAATTTATCCTCAATACATTCCATCCCACACCGCGGATTTGAATAATTCTGGAATATATTATTTATGTCGTTTTTCAACAATATAAGCTGCTTAGATAGAGATATGAATTTTCAAATATAGACAATTATTTCTTATGTTAAGATATGTCGATATTTAGTAGTACCATAATTGGGCACATGACATGTTGGTGGAAGAATGATCTCCAGTCTTCCTCTATATGTTTCAATGCCATGTTTTTAGTACACATTGGAATCAACTTCAAAAACTTAAACAAGATCGCCATTCCTTCCTCTCTTCGGTGATATGAAAAATTTATAATACTGCCATTTCATTTCTGTCCAGGTCATGGCCCCATCCATTACGCGTGAGCACCTTTAAATGAACTGGTTCTTTATCGCACAGCATTATTCCAAGAATCCATGTACATGTCGTAGACAGCAGGACGCATTGATTGAATTTGTAGAGTCGCATTTAGATTTGAATAATTGAGATATGATACATGTGTGTGTGTATTGTAAATTGATAGTGTACATATTTTTCAGTATATTTATGTTTTAAATTGATAGTGTGTATATTTTCAAATACTGTTCAACCAAACCGATTCCTTTGATTATTTACTCAAGATATGTGCTAATGCACTTATTGTAGCAGTTAAAAATCAAATGTAAAAAATTTGTTTTTAGATCAGTTATGATCACTTCCTTGGTCTTCTTGGTCTGATCATAGGGATACGAGAACTATTCTAACGTGATCTACACATTTTATACCCTCACAATAATAATTGCTACGTCAATTCACAATAATAATTGTATGCTATGTAGCGCAGGTGGTTCGTTATATTGCGTCAATTGTCATATCAATCTAGTTTTAAGGAAATTCTTTATTGTATTTGTGAATAATTTCGGAGATGTCACGTTACTCTTCTGAACATATTTTTTAACTGTGAAGGCTTATGTATGTTCTTTCTATTGTGCCGTCATGATGACCGATTTATAAACACGCTCTAGTAACTGCATAGAGAGAGTCTGTTACATCACAGTATTATATGAAATCGAAGATTTCGTAATTCATAATGGCTAGATAAAGGGCTAAATTATATTTGTTTTGCTTTCTGCATAAACACACATTGAACTGTGAAAGTATTAAATTTTTTTGTAAAAAAAATATTTAATATAGACGACATAAAATATATATTTTGGAACAGAATTCAATTCGAGTCGAACATTATCAAAAAGCTATGTGAGAAGTAATTTTGTCCATACACGTGTCGTCTGCACAACAGAGAAAAACTTGAGACGATACCTAAAATATTTTTTTACCTTGAGATGCGAGGATATCATTTCGGACTACAACACTTGAAATAATTCATAAGTGCTTTTGCATTTTAAGGACTTTTCATATGAAATACGGGAATTTGATTTGGAAACCAAAACTACCGTCTATTACATATAAAATAAACGATTATCATAATAGATTTCTAACTACATTTCATTAGCATTCGTAGGATCCTATATTAGGTTTAAATACATAACGCCCTACGTAGGACTATCACTAAAGTAAATACTAGCATGTAACTTCAAAGTAAAATTACACGATATATGGTATTATATGCCACTATAAAAATTAAGAGACAAGCTTACGCACCGATGCTCGACAGTAATTTAATAATGTGCTAGGCTATTTCATATGCTACCTCATTTTTTTCGTCACAAATTTTCGTGATGCCATTTGAACCTGCGGGATAAGTCTAACTTGAAAAATTTAATATATATAACTGTACTGCAGCCACAGCGATGGTACGTTCACATACCAAGTCAGTCAAATATTTACCTTAAAATGGAAATTTTAACATAGACCTTCGACGAAACCCATATTTCATGCTTAAATTCATAATATCATTTTGTTTTGTTGTTTCATAACTTGCCAGCAAAGATTGTGGAGAATCATTAGCAGGTCTATTACCAACGGCATCTGCTAAATCCGAATGTTATGAAAATAAATTACAGCGTCTTCAATATTTACGCGTTCGGTGTGGCTTTAAAACCAGGAAAATCCGTTTATATTTTCTTTTCTGAGTGTATGTCGCGACTCAATTGCTTGGATATACTCACATACGTATGTGATCAAACTTTAAATTAAGTTCTAAACATCTTTTAAGCTATGTTATTGCCGGAAAATATATTACTATTACTATATGCAAAGTGTAAAAGCATGTTATGATAATATAATATAAATTTGCCAAGGAATAACGTGAAATGAAAGCTTTAGGTCAAAATATTCAATAAAAAGTTAGCTCCTGCGTTGTATCTTATCTAATTTAATGCTAATTTTTATTTTCCTATTACATTCTTGTCACTTTTTTCTGCTATTAATTTTTTTTATTTGTGGGTTCTTTTGCTTAATATTTTAATTTTGTTAGTTAAGGTTGCAGCGTAATGAAATAATTCATAACTTAATAAATAATGTTTTGGTGATTCAAGGCTTTCAAATCATCGGCTTAAATTTAAATAGATGAGTTTTTAAGGTAATTATCCACAACTTTGCGATTATTGGTATATACAACAGAAGTTGGAATAATAGGATCGGAATTTTTTTTTCAACTTACTACAACTACCGCAGCGCTGGAACGGTATTGTTAAACCAAGCAATTTGAACTTAATCTGAATTTTGATCTGATTCCTTTTAAAATCAGCATGTAATTGGAACATAAAACTGATATCAAGTTTCATCAAGCTAAGACAGGAACGAAAGTGAGGAGAGAGTTTTAAATGTAAAATTTAATTTCGTGAGGTAATATTATTTTTTAATTATATTTTAACTAGCATTTGTTCTACGATCAGTAAAAGTTATAGCAAAGATTAGCTTTGAATCGCGTCGTCGCTCGAATGGGAAAGGAGGAAAAATGATGGTGAAATTAAAAAAAAATTTCTTGCATAAAAGTTGATTTTGCAGATGGCGTAAAAAAAGAAAGCATATTTTATGATTCATTTATGTTTAGGTTAATATCCCTAACGGGATAATTTTTTTATTTAAGGGTCAATTTTTAAATCAGGGAATAAACTGTCATCGAAAAAACTAACCATTGATTTAATTTATTCCTCTGATAAATAATGTCAGATAGTTATTTGCATTTTTATTTTATGCTATGATAATTATTTGAAAAAATTTCAATTGAGCTATTTGAACAAATTTCACGTATAAAAGATAAAAGAGAGCGAAGATACTTGCAGTGTAAGAGCAGAAATTTTACCTTTGTCAATATATTTAAACATTTCGTTCAAATCTAACTACCGTTACCGATAGTTTTGTTTTTATGCTTTTATAATTTCAAAAAATCTCATGTTCCATAAAAAAGTAATACAAAATTGTGTATGAAAATACTGTGTTACTTTTAACATTCATGTTAAACCATAACCCTTACTTGAAATAAAATGACATTTTGCCAGACGTTACCTGGCGAATAACGACAATTATTTGGTTCTTTTACCAACGAATAACTCTATTCATCCGACATAGCATATACGAGTATTCCGTTTAATATCAGTTATCTGACGGTTGAAAGTTCATTTTTGAACTATCTGACAAATAACTGTTTTTTGGCTCTTTATAAATCGACATTTACAACAATAATGTATTCTATTTTGTTACAAGTATGTTATTCTATTTTTGTTTCCATATTATAGGCCATATATATAAGCGACATTTTATGGAAACTTTAAAGTTGCTGAGATGTGAAAGCGGCACAAATAAACAACTCACTTTCGCGTGTCTAATATTAGTTAGTATCGACAAAATGTGATGATTACAAATATTTGTCCTTCATAAGAATTAAAATTTTTGAATTTCAGAAAAACATATTTAAATATTACACTTTCAATCCATTGTTGTTTAAGATTCGAAGAAAATTATCAAATAATTCTGTGGCAATTTACACATTAAAAGTTTTGTCAAATATTTCCTAGCCCTAATCATACCGTTCTTATATACACTTTCCTTTCTTACCCAAGGGAGAATCATAATCATATTTGGTTAGTGCGTAATGTATGTTACAAGAAAATTTAATAAATTAATAAAGTAACATAGTCTTTAAAGCACAATTATTACAAAAATAAATGCAAACTCCAGGAATCTTTTGATTAGATATGCCAATGCGTAGTTATATTTTTAACGCCGCTTTTACATAACATAATCCTAGTCAAATCAAACGGATCGTAAATCTTGAAGGTAAAGCCGGATATAGTTTCGTCACGTGATGATCGTAAAACGATTGAGCGAAGATTTCGAATCTCTACGGCTACGTGTTATCCAGAACGCCCGCCTACGCAGCGACGTAAAACCGCTCAGTCATGAATGTCTCGCTTAAAACTTGTCTGCCAATTGGAGCAGGTTTTCACTCCACAGAATTTCCAATGTATGATTTACAATACGCACATATTCCGACGATGGATGTAGAATATGAACCGGAAAAATATACTTTGTTAAGTTACATTAAATGATAAAAGCTACGGCGTAGGTACACGCAAAGCTTTTAGAAGATGTTTTATTTTTCCTCCGTCTTTTATCGATATTACAGATACGAGCATAAAAATGGGTACTTATCAATATTTCCATAGCCCATAAAATAAAGATATGAAAATTCCTACCACAAGAAGCTATATATGGACATTTATGAAAGTATATTGACTACATTGAAACATAATAAAATATTATAAATGTACCAGTCATTATACCTGTTCGCGAGAGAGTCACGATCCATTTACGGCATTAGAACAGGTAGCATTGCGCATGTGTGATTAATTTCGACGCTCAAGAATGAAAATGGTGGAGGCTGTATTGCCGGATGTAAGACAAGACCTACGTGAGGGAATATTGTAGGCGTGAAAAAGTTATCTTTACTATTTATAGAAATTAAAAAAATCGTAAAACGTGCATTTTTCGTATTCAGTGTTAATATTCCTAATAAAGAAAAAATTTGTCTAGTCTTTCCTATTCTTGTAGTTTATATTTCTTCTATACGTCGTACCTATCTACCTCATTACTCATTGGCCACATAACTACACCCAGTGTATATATTCGAATGTGTATTAGAAATTATCATAAATCGCTCAAAATTAATAACGTAAACAAGGTCTAAACTAATTTATGGAAAAATGCGTATCATTAAATTATATCAGTTGAATAAGAATAAAGTCAAAATAACGGAATTGAAAATATCACTAAAATTTAATTAACAAGAATTAACAAATAATTACTCTTTATTACATGCTTACATAAATTATTTCGTGCACTGTGAACATAACTGAAATTATATTGAAAAAGTGAAGATGTTAGGGAATAAATAAAAAAACTAGTTAAGAAAGCAATAAAAAATTTTATGAGACGATATAACAGAAACAGACTTATAATTTGTAGGTTGAGCATGAGACTCTATTCTAAGTGGAATAATAATGCACATTTCTCAATTATTAAGGAAACATACAAGTTGCCAGTGGAATGTTAAAAGTATGGACGATAATTAAAAGTACAATGTGCGTAATTAATTGAAAAGCGTAGACGATAATGCCATCAGCAATTGCAATTGCCCTGACTTTATTTTAATATATTTTTAGAATCAAAAGTTGCCATTACAGACAGCAGATTTTAATATTATGAATGCAGGTTTAATTTTATGGTTACACATTAATAAATAACTAATTTAAACAAATATATTCTTAAAATTTTATTTAAATTAACCTTAAAATTAAACTTAGCGTTACTTACAACTTGAATACTTAACTATTTTATTAGAAATATGTACCATTATTAATGTTATTAGGTGCCAAATTTAATATAACGATTTGCGTTTACCAATTTAATTTCTTTATTCTGTATTTAATAATTATTAATTCACTTTACTCATTATTCAATAGAGGTTTCAATGATGGAAAACAGGTTGTATTAAAATATTTAAGAAAACCACGGCGCATCCGCTTCTATTTCTCGAAAACTATTATATTGATCAGAAAAGAAATAAAATAATTAGACTATTTGAATTAAACTATTTTTTCTCGTACTTTATTTAAACAATTTATTTATTAAGGGAAAATTTATTAACATCTGATATAGATTTTATCAGTTTTTTCATACTTTTCTTTTAGTTTTGACAATAATTATAAATTTTTTAAATTTTATTTTGTGAATTAACTATTTCGTAGATATTTAAATTTCTTAAATTTAATTCTCTGAAAACAAATTACTTTTTCTACAAATTCCTATCTGTATTTTCTTTAACTACTTTAAGTCCATTAAGAAATAAGTAATTTGTTTACTGCATTAATAGTTTTGAAATTAATGATCAAAGCCTTTCGTGAAGAACGTAGTAAATAGAAAATATTAGTTTAAATATGTATTTTGTTTTCAACCTAAAATTAAATATTTATCAAATTTGGTATTATTTGTAGTCAATTATTTTTTGATACCTAAACTTGATTTAAACTTTATGTAAAAGATCGCAATAGCTACTTTATTTCGAAGAATATGTTATCCTTCCATAAAGATGTGTGTTTAAATTTTTTTCTGAATCTCTATATTATATCCTACAATTTTCATGGAAAGTTTATTAATAGACGTATTTATGTACCTTTTAGATATTTTTACAAGGATCATTCAAAATTTGAGGTATTCCCTTTTTTAAAAATTTTAAGCTCAAATATATTGAGAGAAGAACATTAAATTTACTTAATTTTACGTTATTTTATTTAAGTATGGATATTTCATAAAAGATCTATATAACGACAACTTTTAAAAGTTTTTTTACCGTCCCTTTCATTGGCATTCCAAAACATTTTTTTCTAGTCTATCTCATTTCTGATTCTGATTTATAAATATTTGTCTCCATTCCCAATTTCATCTCAATACGTGCAGAAATAGGGGGTAATTGAGTTTGGTCATACCAACAAACGGACAGATGAAGATAACGAAACAATAAGCGTTGTTTGCTCAGCTGCCGAAAAGCTGCCAACATTTTTTATCATTAACCATAGACTAAACCATAGAAGTATGAACCATAACATTAACCATAGAAATTTACTTCCTACTTACAATGTAGTCTGTGTACATATGTTCAATTTAACGAAAAAGTTTACCAAATGCTTAACAATTTATTTATTCGTCGTTAAATAAAATAGAAACCAAAGAATCCATCTGAATGAAATTTGATATTTTCAAATTTTTCTTTTATAAAGATCTACAGCCGCTTTTTTATTTTTTTTGTATTCAGAATTATAATTACTCTACATAAGAAAAATAAAAAAATTTAAAAACGAAAGAAACTGGAAGTGATTAAGCATATATTGCGATATTTTGTAACTAATTTTGCGTACCTCTTAATTACTTATTCCAATTAAGAGTCCACTCAATTTTATTGTTATTCCATATCATATAGGTATAAGCTACTTATTTTTAATGCGCATAATATCGATCAGATTCCCTTAACCTCGTAACACTTTACGGCACTCACATAAAATACTAGAGAGATAAAATGTTTATGGATAGATATTGCGAAAGCGGTACGATATTTTATATTCTAACACACAGAATTTCATTCGAATCCATCTCAATAAAGAAGACAGTTTCGCTCGTAAATAACATCAAATTTGTCACACAAGTTTCTTTTAAGTACGGTTGGGCTATTAAGTGAGCTTTAGACTATAGCTGTGATGCTTTACACCAAAATTTATTTGAACTTAATCTAAAGAGGGATGTTTGTTTGTTTTTATCACAAACACGAAAAATGAAACTGAAAACGACTGGCCATATAGCTTAGAAATGTTAACTTATTGAAACTAATGAAATATGCTTCAATTAATTCATGTATACAAAACACATAACAGACTTTGAGACATGACAGCAAACTCTGACTGGGAAATTTAATTGGAGACTGAGAGATTAACCATGTTGTAAATTTGTTATATGTCACACAGTAAATAATTGATGATAACCGGAAACTTAAAAAATCAACTTGTTAGAGCTGTTAAGAGCTAGTAAAACCCTCATTACTATGGTTCCGTACACATTTAGGCACACAAAAATATTTAAAGGTATGTAATGTTTATATACATATATTAATATTATTTTCCACCACGTGAATATATTGTCTAGCATACTTTTGATAGAGGTCATTTTCGTGGATTAAAAAAAGCTACGAGACCCTGAGTCATAATTTCTAGTAAAGTTCAAATAAATTTCTAGTGATGCTGTTCTATTCTAGCAGTTCAAAAGATGCAAGAAGTTTCGTCTTTCCGTCTCTGAAACAATTATATTTTTATGGATATTTTAACCAATATTTCTATAAATACCTTAAATAGTATATAATATTTTAATAGAAATAACTAACTTGGAATCCTCGTAACTGACACCCTATTCAAAAATACAATAAATTACCTAATTTGCTTCTTTTGAAACCTCTGTATAAATATTTTTAAGCTTTACTATTGAAACACATATTTGATACTAGTCAGTAAAAGTAGCTACCTTAACCATTATAGCTAGAGGAAAACGGTTTGAATGGAATATGCATGAATTTTGAAGCTGTTTTGAATGCACACTAATTGCGAAAATCAGCAATAGTCAGCAAGACAAAAGACAACTTTCACAAAACTTTTTTTATGACATTCGATCTTATTTATTATAAGGATCAAAAGTCTCTATGGGACCAATTGAGATACTGGACATCAGAATTCGCGAAAAGTTTTAGCGCACATTTGGTAGGAATATTAAATAATCACTTGTATTATTTAATTACGGGAAAAGAAACTAAAAAATTTACAAGGTGTTATGTTTTTCAAAATAAGAACAAAAAAATAAAAAATATTTGTACCGACGTTATAAAAGGTACAGAAAATGGCACGTACTAATCAAAATATCTATATAATTCATAAACAATTTTCGGAAACCGTTTTTCTATAGCAATAACGATTTAATAACTAGCCCAATTGACCCATTTCAAATTTCAACCCTTTATATGCTTTATCACTAATACTTGTACCAATAATTTTATGCTTTAACGTCAAACGTTTTCTAGGTAAACAACTCTGATAGGGTGAGAGATGAAATTAAAACAATAAGAATTAAATGTATTTTTTTTAAATATTGCTACTTATATCGCCTACTGTATCTTTCCTAAACATAAAAAATGGTACTTATTTAAAAAATTATGATACTTAGAAATAGCTACAGTACTCTGTTTTTGCATAGGCTTCTAAAAATTATATTTATTTATAATTTTAGGTTGAGTAGTTTCGAAAAAAGAGAGGTCGGAAAAATGGGAGCCTTTTCAAACAATACCCCATCTTTATATAGACAAAAAATAATTGGAGTACATAATTTGCCACAAATTTAAATTTCTAATTAACATTTTTGAGTGTTAGTTACTAAGATTTTTGCAAGTTAATGTTTTATTACCATGTCAAATTTCGATTTTGTACATTTAGCCGTATCTGATAAAAAGGGCTGTGACGCATAGGCACACAAAAGAGTTATCATACAAGAGCTTCGTTTTCCTTTTGGAGGTATGAAACTCGAAAAAAATTGAAAAGTTTGTGCAATAATCCCTTACAAATTTCATTCGTCTAACAGTGAAGGCGCCAGACAGACATAGGGACACTTACGCATGCATCTAACTTTTAATAAATCCTTTAATAATAAAATTTTTAAATATTATTTAATTTTTTAGTGGGTGGAAAACAACAATCGGAAGTCACATTTTTACCGTAGACTATTCGTTTTTCTAAATTGTTGATCAATTCTGTTAAGTAATATGAAATTCATCTCAAGTGGTTTAATAACATTTGTCTGTAACATTTTTGAAATTTCTTTTGAATTTTCAAAAAAAATTAAAATTCACTAGAACTTTCCTTCAAAATGTCTACGTCATTTTTAACGGATTCTTAAAAAAGGAGGAGGTTCTTAATTCGACACGTATGTGTTTTTTATGTATGTGCAGCCTTATCTAGAAGATTTGTTTAGAAGATTTTATATTTTTTTGGTTTTGTGTTTGTTATTTAGTGGTCATTTAAATTTGATTAATTTTTTGTTATTTTCTGACAAATAGACTATCCCAGTATAAAAAAAATTACTTATTACTAAACTATTACATTATAATATTTCCATACCAATTTTGTAAGACTGCTTTTAATAACCATATTAATAATTAAAAAATATATTACATTGACCTTTTGTCCCTTTAGTCTATCAATGCTTTCACTGGATTGCATTAACTGTAGTCAGAATAATTTTAAATGTAAATAAAACAAAATTACTAGATAATTGCTTTCCATCTCTATTGGAACTTTTATATAGTTACAGGAAACTAGAACCGACAACGTGTACATATATACTTTTGCTAAAAAAGAGCTTAAAATAGTTGAAAATAGTAGAAACTTATTACATTTGAAAGTGGATATTAATCTATCTACAGCTTTTGCCAACACCATCTTCGACATAATAATTGATTTAAATAATATCTTTTTATTTATTCTATCTTGCAAAGATATTACCTGAAACTTATGATCTCACTATCTTTTATATATCCATTAAAATCATTGCGTTTGGGTGAAAACATATTTTATTAATTAATTTTATCCAATATTACCTTAACTTAATGATTCGTTAGCAATTTTGCTGAGCTATAATTATCATATTTGCACTAAAAGATCAATCTGGTTCGAAGTGTTGACCAAGAATATAAAATATCCCAGATGATTTATTCATTCAATGCAGTTTATCTTGACATTCGCTTATGTTTAAAAGTTCTGCATAAATGGCAATTATGCAAATTACGTCCATATCAGGAAAACAGTATTTCTTCTGATAGTATTAAAGATACTAGGTAATCTTGAATTATTTATATAAGGGAAAATTTACTTTTATTAGAAACACACTACGAGGGTTCCGTGCACTTTTAGACATTTACAAATATTTAATGGTATATAATATTCCTATTAAACTATTTACAAAATTTTTATTTTTTCATGAAAATATGTTGCCTATTTTATTATAAATTTTCTATTAAAAATCTTTCACAGGCGCATATTTAAAAAAAAAGGTATTTTATGTGATGTAACTAGAAATTAACGATTTCAAATTTTTTTCTTTACTTGTGCTGTGAGACCTTGCTTCTTACAAAATTTTATGATTTTTGGTCAACGGGAAGTATCCTACAGGTTTTGATTTATTTGCGAGGATCAAAATATGCGGCATAAATGACCGTATTTTCCGATTGAGTTAATTTGGAAGCTTGAGTTTTTTTGCATTCCATGGGACTGTAAACCTAAATATTTAATATTAATTTCAGCTTGATATATCCACGCGTTCCAGAGCCAAAGTGTCTTGGCCGACAGACCGACAATCATTATTAAAGAAAATTAAAATATCAAAGACGAACTTGCCGAATTTCCTTTTCAGACCCTATTATTCCTTTCATATAGTGACAATTATTTATAAAGATGATTAATATTATGTTTACTTCATATGTGAAATTAAATCTTTTGACGGTAGCTTTTTTATTTCGAAGACAAATATAATATTGTCTATAATATTTATTCAAACATAGGACTGTCTTTTAAGTAATTAATAAATATATTTATTTATAAAAACTAGACTGAAACTTAACAAGTTAATTCCACAGGGGTTGGACATATTACTGTCTAAAAACTTCTTGCAGGAAGTGTAAAAATGAAACCACAATAGATAATTCATTTGTGTAAAAGTTCTTTAACATTTTCCTTGATGGTATTAAGTACAAAAATTGTTATTTCCTTTAAATTAAAACAGAGACGTTTTAAATCCAACATAATAAACAAGCCAAAGCTGTACGTGCAGTTTAAAAACTTCTTGCAGGAAGTGTAAAAATGAAACCACGATAGATAATTCATTTCTGTAAAAGTTCTTTAATATTTCCTTGATGGTATTAAGTACAAAAATTGTTATTTCCTTTAAATTAAAGCAGAGACATTTTAAATTCTACACAAACAACAAGTCAAAGCTATACGTGCAGCATAGATTTGGGAAATATATTAGAGGACATAAAAGTTACTTTTGTTATGCAATTCATGGCTACGTATCCATCAATGCCGTTTGAAATATGTTGGAGCGCAAAGATTGTTAAGAACGCATTCAAAAATGGTAATAAATTTTCAAGGCCAATTATTTAAGGGAATGTAAATTTTATTCAAGTCCGCTATTATAAAACTTAAGTAAGGAATAACGAACGTCAAGATATTCTAGTTTAATGACGCAAGATAAACGATAGAATCGTTTATCTTGCGTCATTAAACTACCCTACTAACCCTAAATTTTTCTTAAGAAATTTACTAATTTGCTAATTTTTCTAAAAGTAGTTTCTGTACGATATTAAGAATTTAATAAATTAATATTGTAATGTCTATAAATAAAATTTAAAATATTTCCATTCTTTTTTGGTTTTATTTGCAGCAGCATACTGCTTCTTAAGGGGTATTTCATACTGTAAAATAATTAAACGGTATCCTAATTATGTAGTCCCAATCACTATTATCTTTCTATAAAATCTTCTTCTAAGTTGTTAATAACTTTAAAATTATAAACGATACGACGAACTCCTCAAAAGTTATTCTCTCAGGGATTACAAAATCAAAATTATTACTAACAAATCATAAAGTTTGTAAAAGAAGAAAAAAACACACGATTTTGCTTTAGAACTTCTTTCTCGCAAATGTACTATTAAATAATTTATATCAAGACCATAAGGCAAACGATGTAAGGTATCTGTCGATCAATGTCAATGCTCATCTAAGATCAGCACATTTTCTTGGTCCGTTTACGAATTTTGGACAAATTAGTTCATAAAAGAACAGACAGACAAGGGGACACTATTAACTATTGACAGTTAAATATCACTAGCGGTTGTGATAAGTGAACTGTAAAATTGCATACAGACATGGTGCAAAATATAGATAGAGAAGTAATGGAAAAATCCACCATGCATTGTCGTTGGTTGGAAGCGACAAAGTGTTCATTTGTTCCATATTAAACCCAAAATAAATAGGTGTCAATAGCAAGAGTTACTAAAACAAAATTTTATAACTTAAGAACTGAACGTTCCATCCTATATAATTCTATTTCAGTTTAAATGTTAAATGGTTATAGCTTATTTATTAAATTTACTCTAAACATAACCTAAATACACGAGTAGTGGAATGAAATTAAATAACATAAAATAAAATAACCCTACCTTTTTCAAAACCAGCACTTACTTCTACTAAAGGCCATAGCCGAATAAAAAACAAGAATCTACCCCCGGTCCGATCAGCTTTGAATGTTTTTTAGTAGCTGCTTGTCTTTGAACGGATTTTTATTTTCCTGGAAATATTACACATGTCAAACATTTAAAAAAATAATTCGTCAAATCGTGACACTGGTGTTGCGTGACTCACAATCGTTAAAGTTGATAGGGTAAAAATTATATAATTCCGTCATATTAAATTTCACGTTTCTTTTAACTTATAACCCTTATCAACCTAGTGTACCCTATAGGAGAAAGTATAAACTGTTGTAAATGGGGTCCAATTAACACGAAAATGTTTGCTGGGGTGCAAAGCGTAATCAATAAGTTACAAATTACCCTCAAACTTGAATTGCTGAACGATTAAATCTACGAAGTAACAAGATTTCCTGCGCATGTACTTTCCAAATTAATTTACGAAATAAACATGTATAATTTTTGAGACAACATATATTATATTGACTTAGGTTACTTTAAACATTTAGTCGTTCACATAATAAAGTAATATACAATACAATGGCAAACAAGTATGCCTATAACTTTCCAGTGCATTTTTTGTTAGAGCCAATGTCACCTAAAACTGTGGATAATTTTCTTAACTAAGATGCGATTCTTTTTATTTGCAGATAGGTATGAAAGGCAAATTTAATTTATAGCTTTTTGTTAAATAATATCGTTCCATGAAAGTTTTTTTTAACATATTTGGCTCCCTTTGTTACTAATTACCACTTGACATCTTACTTATGAAGACAATATAAAAACCAATATCGAAATTTTCTAAGAAAAATGTACATGTGTGGTTTTGGATTATGATATCAATCTATTAAATTTCAAGTGTCTTAATTTAGTGATTAAAATTTATTAAACTTGTAATGAGATCAACTCCAGTTAAGCGGCCGCCATGATGATGTCATAAATTTTCTATTTTTATAGATGTGTTATTAAACACTGAAAAGTATTCGATGCTCAAAAAATTAAAACTGTAATCAAAATTGAACTGTAATAAAAAATATTTTTACACTTTAAATTTAAACACACTAATCTTTTTTTACTTCTTAAATACAACTTGGAGTGGACTCGGGCCATTTCAAGAATTCGTCTTCATTCATAATTATTCAGTGTGTTCATTCTTAATTATTCAGCTGTTCTATTCTTAATTATTCAGTGCTTTTAGATCCCTTTCTAAACACTTCACGAATCGCCACTTGGTGAGATATTTAATTCCATATACTATTTTTTTTATATTCACTAGTCGGACCAACCTCCAAATTACTTAAAAAAGTCACTAACAATTTTAATAATATTTAAGGTATTCCAAAATATATATTTATATTAATATGTCAACGCGTAAGCATTTGTTCTTTTTATCATTGTCGTTGCAAATGTATGTCCTCAGAATGGTCTTAATTTTTAAGACGTCTTAATTTAAAATATTTATCATTATTAACAAATTTATTGAGGTAATAAAATTAATATTATAAACTGCAGTAAATGTTTTCTTTCCAGTATACTCTACTATTATTTGTTCACCATTAATCGATGAATTAACCCACATAATATAAAAATAGTATGTGAACTTACTCTCAAATGCTTGTTTATCAAAATTTAATATATATTTTAATTACTTAAAATTTGTTAGTAGAAGCAATGACTTGCTCCCACCATATAGATAAATATAATTTCTTTAAAATATATATTAATTTGATGCATCTTAAAAAGTTTTTCTAAGTCACTCTCTAGCACGATACTAACATTTTACATTTATTGGTTTATGGTTAGCTATAAAAAATCAGTCACTCTGTTACTAAAAATCTACTTGCTATGTACTTAGCTTTCTTTATTAGTGTCAAAATATTTCCTTGCTACATTGCTTAACGATCAGTAAAAACGAGTTATTTTAAAATAAAATTCAAATACAAACCCTTAAATTAATGTTGCTTAGAGTAGTTTAATTTTGGAAATGAAATAATTATCTGATCACTAGTCGAAAAATTCCAAAAATATTTTCAGTCTATTTTAATAATTCGTCTATTTTTTTGTACTTCCTATCTAGATTTGATATTTAATAGCCCTGAATTACATTTCAAAAGCGACAGGATTATGGAACTAAATATATAAGAAATTTTCACAATATGAAACAGGATTTTTTCTTCATATATAATATGTATTTTATACAAATCCTTGAACAATTTATTCAAAAAAGAAATTTAAATTAGTGTTAAGTGAGTCACAAAACTATCATTCCGTGTAATGGACAATTATATAATTCTGCAATGCGTTGTCCATTATAAATCTTTTTTTATCGTTTTCCACTGCTTAATCGTATTTTCGTCACATATACCAAATACTTACATAATGGTTGTTACAACTAGTGAATTTAATTGTAATCTCTTCTTTTATAAATTACAAATTATAAAATCCACAATGTACCAACACAAATAAATAAGCTTTTTAAGGATAGTGTGAAAGAATGTATGATATGAATAAATACGTCTTCTGCCCAGCTGCAGAATTACGCGCAACATAGATGAACGACTCCTATAGGTAGTAAGTAGATGGCAGACGACTCCGACTTTCACCGTATAAGGTTGATAGCCGATTTATATTCTCACATAATCTATAACTGTATATAACTTTCGGTTCTAAGTCGTTATGATTTTCTGTGCGATTGAATTTCGTATCGCACATAGCGTTGTAGTGTTCAATATCATATGTTCTCTTTCCTCCGATTATTATCGGTCATAAATGGTGTGCGCTGATCTACAAAAGTATTATTAAAGAAAATTTATTTTACTGAATGTCGGTCCAGTACTTATATTTATTAAATTATTAAAATATTTTTATTCCCAAAATATTTAGAAAAGATATTAATAATAAACACTAATAAATGAACAAGCAGTCCCGTGATAATTATTAATGTATGTAGCGGGTATATATTACATAATAAACAAACTTAAAAGTTAAGTTGATTTTAGAAAGTCTCTTGTTAAACGTAGAGATATGCGGTTAGCGACACAAAATAATATGTAAAAATCTGCACGGAAATTGAAACTTTGTTATTACGACAATATGGTATTTTAATGTAAAGTCTTATTTTATAAACTATAAAGCTATGACGGATGACAGTCAGGATAAAATTAAAAGTATAAGTATGCACATAAACATTAAGCAATCAGGATATTAGTGAGTAGACAAGTGAGTATGTACAGGTATATAAAAATGCATGAAGCAAATAGAATATTTGTTTGAACACAGAGCTCTATGAATGACCTTAATCTTTAAAAAAAATTGTAACTACTATTAATAATAGTTTTTATTTAACATTTGGATACTTTAATTTAATTTATACTTTAATCTAAAATCATATTATAGTTTTATGCACAAATTGTATTAAAACTTTTAAAAACTTACAACTGGTATCTAGCGTCCCACGCTTTTTTTCATCAAAGTTAATTGTTTGCCACCAGAAACATCCTTTCGCTCTTGACCAAAATGTTTATAATGAAAGATTAATTTTTATTGTTTAGTTCATATTGCTACAAGCGAATTTTTTTATACCATAACTTAAAATTTCAACAAAATCTGCATATTTAGTTTTGTTTGTTTTAAGATTTAAAAAAATTGGGATTTTTAAAATATTTTTTTTTAATCGTGTTGTCATCAATTCTTGATACGTATGCAAAATTTTAATTAATTCGGACGCCTGGAAGTGGGTGCAAATTTAATTGAAATTGCAATTACGTTGTTACATAGAAATGAAGTCAATAAAAGTATGTTAAAAAAAAAAAAAACACACTTTAGGGCATTACATTAATATTGAGACTTTCTGGTGATATGCGTGTTGATCAATAATAATATTATCATATAAATTACAAGAAAGTGATTAAAATTTTTATTTTTAATAACTTTTCCGTTTTAACTTTTTTCGTGAAATGAATTTAAAACTTATCACTTCGTATATAAGTTATCTTTACATTTCTATAAAAATACCGGCAAAATCTTTATTATAATTTAATTCATTCATTACGCATAATCTAACCGCATGTAGATAAAATATGTCCACGGAATTTATAACCCAATTTATTAGAACAATGTAATTCATTTGTTAGTTACGAAATAATAAAACAACTAAGTTTGATTTTCAAGATGATACACATCGTTTATTCGAGTTCGTTTAGAGTCTTTCAAATAATAACAAAAATATTCCAATTTTTAAATGTTCTGGAAGTTTGTAAGTTCCGGAATAATAACAAAGTCGTACAATCTTAATACTCACATCTGTGTTGCGGGTTTTAATATAGAGTACATAGTTATTATGGGCAAATTTAAATATTGTCCGCTGCGCTATAATAGGCATAAAAAATCTTCTTTCCGCATATAAAACGTTCAACTCATTGTTACCGTTTCCAGAGCATATACTATATTTTGATTTTAAAGTATCCCAAATTAACAATTTGTTTCAAATATTAAATTAATATATAAACATGTTAAACTCTTATATTCCAGAATACTATGTTTACAATTTGAACGACATTAAAACTTTCCTTTATTAAACACAGTTAACGTTTCAACCGAAAATTCTATAAGAACGCACATTATATTCAAGCACGCAGTAATACACACAAATATATATGCGCTACAACAACGTACCACTTGCCCTGCTTCACCTCAACTTCTGACAAAAGAACCTCCATCCAATTACCTTGAGCGAAATGACGTGCATAAAACTGAAAATATGTAGAACAAAAGTCCAAAAGAATTCGAGCTTCCTGAAGTTATCAGTATTAGGACGCCCAACATAGCAGTTATATCTTCATAGCTAAACTTAGGCAATATCGACGCATAAAAGCTTAACACGCGGAAGCTCAATGTGTTTATCATTCATTTCCTATGAAGCTTTCTTTAATTTCTCGAATGATTTCATTTCTCATTTGCAATGACTAGCATTTTCCATTATTATGAAGAAAACAACGAGTATAGGCCAATATAATGTGGGAACGAAAACAAAACGTAAATTGAACGTTAAGGGAAAACGTAAGATTGTTTAAGAACGCGAAAAGTTGAAAACTAATCGTACTACATGGGAATAATTTAAAGACAAATAAGTGGGTTGGAGTAATTTCTTGGAAATGGTAATTTTAATAAAAATATATTTTTTTTATTACCATTATTACTTGAACTCGTAGAAAAATTAAAATATTGTTTATTTTAGAAGCTTGCACTCAAAATCAGGTATTATTCTATCTTTTTATATTAATTATTTTACGACTTTTTAGTTTAATTAAACAAGTATATAATCTATTTCGCCATTTCTTTACCTTCAAGATAGTATATTTATACACAATAAAGTACAGGCTTCCTATTGGGACAGATAGCCTATACTCATCTGACAATAAATAATTTTTTTTTCAAAAATTTCAACGACCTGTTTATGGATAATAAAATTTTTACAATTTCTGCACATGAAGGGTAGACATATTTTGTTTATGTTATGCGATATGAAATATTATTTAAAACCCTTCAGCTCTTCCCAATAAGAATAAATTTAAAGAATAAAAAACATTTAGAAAATAATTTTTTTTGCAACTGTAGAATATAATTTTATCTTAGCCTATCGGAGGAAAGTTTCAAATTGTATTGAATATTTTTGCATTAGCATAATTATGTTTTTTTTAAATACAGAAAATATTTTAAAATTTCAAGCTATGAAAGCTTCAAAACTCTTTAAAAACTACACAATGAATTAGCATAATTAAACTTCATGCGATATAATAATTTATATTGAATGTTCCTTTCATGCTGGGTTCTTTCATCATACTCTATGGTAGTATCTATTTCAGCTTCAGAATGTATCATTCTTACTGTTTATTTTCCAGTCGCGAGCATTGTCTGAGATTTCCATACTATTGTAATTGAATAGTCTCTTCTCTTGACAAATATAATATTTATCAAGAAAGTGTTATCAAAATCCTTGCACTAAATAATCCACAGTTACTCGCGTCAAAATATTAATTGAATAATTTAATATTGTGACGCGAGTAACTGTGGATAATTTAGTGTTGAATATATGGTTTATCAAAGATTAAGCTACCAATATAATTGTTTACAAGGACAGAATCTTTTGAAGAAAAAGGCTTTTATATGTTTTGATTGTCAATATGTTTTAATAACGACTTAGTTAATTAAGGTATTCTCCTTATTTATATGGTCAAAATTATTTCTTCTTGTTGCCTGAGGTATTTAAACGATACGGTTATAACTACATATTGAATTTTTATTATTTATTCAGATCATCATCTTATCGCTGGAAATATTTTTTTATGATTCAAATATTCTTAAATAACTGTTCTGTATGAATAATGCAAAAGGGACTATGATTTATTTTATTGGAAGTGAATAAACTGAAGTCTTGTATATCTGTTGAAGTTTCATTTTTCATTTAGATATTTATCATGGATATTGAATACAATTCAATTCAGTTTTTTTAATAGTAATAATGACATAATTAAATTTTTCTTAACATTCGTAAAGACGTAACTTTTTATGTGTTTCATTCGATAATATTTTATTAGATTATCGTTTAATAATAATATATTAGCTGTATCATTGCGAATACATTTAGATTTCTAAAAATAATCAGTAAATAAAAATCTGAAATATTTTTTATGTGCTATAGAAAATGGGGTGTTTTTCTATTTCATTGAGATATCTTTTCTTTCTCGATTTACATTTATTTATTATAATAGAACATGCCTTAATTTATTTAAATCAACATGTGAAATATTTTCAATTCGTATGGAACACAAAATCAAATATTTTCAAATTGTTTATTGCAATTTTTTGTTACTATTATTATAATGTTTTCTGAGTATTTCTCAGCATTAGATATTGGGTATTCTAATGGATAATAGCATATAATTTTGGGCTATATAAAATTTTCATCGATAACTCAATAATTAAAAAGTCTTGAATAATTTTTGCGTACAAATATTTTTAAGCCACTTCATTTTTAAACTCGATGATTTTATTGCACACAAAAGTTTCGTTTTAAATATATTTGGTTTCTACGATTCCCACGTTCATCAATTACTGATAACGATATAAATTTTCGTTTAAGAAGGACAAAAATACTTCGATATATTGTAAAAATTCTCAATTGTCAATGGGCCGAGAGCATATGAAAAAAATGATGAAATTATGTCTTATAAATTAAGAATGCTTGACATAATTTTTTTGTTTTCATATATAATTCGAATTTTTTTACACTTAATTAACCAAGTAAAAATTTTTGATTCCTTAAAATCTGATTGTTATTGCCTGTCTTCATAATTGATAATTAAACGTCCTTAACGGTTATTGCTCCAAGACGATGATAAACTGAATATCGTACATAAGGATGTAATGTAAAAATAAATAAAATAAAAGACATTACAATATTTTTTTTGCATTTTTGCAATGAAATAAAAATAAAAATGAAGTACATAGTTATAGCAAAAAATATAAGTTAACTTTTAATTCTCAGTTCCGGATATCCGTTTGGCGATATTCAATAAATTACTGTCAAAGTGAATAAAAAACAAAATGTCTTCACTTAGGCCCATTTATATATTGCTTAAAAACTTAAAAGCCAAGTGTTGAAAATTTTAGCGTTATATTTTATGATTCAGATCAATTTAAAATTCAATAAAATGTTGTTAAAATTATACCACCGAGTTCAAATATTTGGATATAGAATAAGTAGTTATCTTAGGGCACAGTACACAATTTAAAAGTTGATGTGATTTAAAAACGCCGATAAGATTGTTATTAAAAACGTTTTTATAGAACGTTCTTTAAAGTTTTTGCAACACCCATATAATGATTATTTTAATTCAAAATACAAAAACTTACCTATACAACGATCTATATAGCTTCTTTCTCATTTTTAATTATATGTAACATGCACTACTAAGGCCAAATTGATATAAAATTCTAAGTTGGCTGTAATATCCAATTTTATAAAATATGTACTTTTAGATTTTTTTCTATGCCTTACCTAGATTATCCAATATTTTAGTTCAAAATATAAAATACAGAAATATATTGCAACTTTTACGATGTCAGTCTTTTTAAAGATATTTTATAAATTGGACTTCATTCAAAAGCTCTATAAATTTCTCTATTATATCTAAATAGCGACCTGCCCCCATTTTACTCGGCCAGGCTCATATTTTTACGAGACACATCAAAGATTGAGAGCCGGTGAGTATAATTTGGTTTACTTAAAAACACCGTCATAATATTTAAACTATTCGTTAGAAAACTCCGACACGAAAATAAAATTTTGGTCTTTATAAATTGAGGAAAACCATTATAAAATTTAATTTGAAATTAATTAAATAAGTTGTACATAGGAAACTTTAGAAAATTGGGTTGAAAAATCATTTTTTCTCACAGACTTAAGTATTTATTATAAATTTTATATAATAAATACACAAATGTTGTGAACATTTAATTTAGGAGGAGTCGAACTTTTCGTAAAAAACGATATTCCCATACATCGTTCCCGTGCATCCATAACGCTTTATTCGTGCGCTATGCACACCAAGTTTCTCTCCGACAAATACATTTGTCCGACTTCATTGGCATTTTTCAATGCAGGTCGGATGTTTTTCGCAAAATATTCATAATTTATAATTTATATACTTGAATCAGTTTACACATTGATGAAACCAGAGGTAATTCTATTCAGTCGTTACTGAGAAAATCAGATGACAAACAGATGCGACAGGTAACTTTTTTTATAATATACAAAAATAATATATTAATGTAAAACGCAGGCTACTTAGGTAGTTTTCCTACTATCGCACAAGAATTTATAATAATTTTAGCAAGCTAAATTGAAAAGCACAATGAATATTTATAGTCAGTGTGTCTGAAATTTGACATATCAGCAGAGAGGGAGTAAGATTATGTGAGGATATTAACACCACAAAAACCACTTAACTTTCGAACTGAAATTGAACTCTTCAAAAATTCATAATTCTCTTTACTTCAATGGCAGTAACTTAAATTTCTACATAGGCGTATTATATAATTTCATACTTTTTTACCGCATATAAGCCTGCAGACCCTAAAGTTATATCTGTTAGCTTTACATGTCTTATTACCTATTCAGTAAGGTAAATTTCTAACTCTTCTTTTGACTTAACGTCTTTTGACTTCACATCAGTTTTTCCAGTAGGTAGGTCGTAGTTCATAATAAAATTTATTTCGTAGCTTTCTCCACTAACTCATATATCTAAACTATTTATAATACAACATCTACAATTCTTACATTCAACTTTATCGTGTGAATATTTTATTTTGCGCCCTAAAAACAGATGTGAAGTATTTTAATGGTTAACACCAGTTGAATATTTAAAAGTTTATGTCACTTTGCCAGCTGTATTTCCATGAAAATTAGCAAATTAGAGGTGGCAAGCGATATTTCTTAAATTTTTACTTTAAAATATTGGCGTTCATTTTAATTTCTTCTCAATTGAATTTACAATTTCGTCTTGAAATATCCGTTGTCATTTAATAATTACTGAAACATACCATTTTAATTTTTATCGCCACGTACATTTTACTAATTAATTTAAGGCATTCTTTAATAAACTTTGTAAATGACTATTATTTATCAGGTATTACTAAAACAGAAAAATATCCTTGCGGAAAACAAGCAAAAGCATTCGAGCTAGGATTTACAGAAAAAAATATTCTTTGACAGCAACTTACAGAAGTAAATTTTTCCTGAAAATTAATTTTTTAATTCGTTAATCATAAAAGTCACAGAAACACTCGTGTTAAAAGTAAAATTGTAAGATTTAAAATTAAAAATAATTTGGTAAATAGAAAAAATAATGTGTTTTTTTCACACATAGTTTGATATATAATTTATATAAATTTTTTCCTATATCAGGTTAATAAAATAAAAATTTATACTTTCTAAAATTGAGAAATAATTAAACCTCTAGTAACAAGCAGATAACAAAGTCGTGGATAAGTAATTACGCAACCTAAACATAACACACAAAATTCAACTGCCAAATACGCTATGTGAAGGAGAGCAGGGTAATAATCACCTGTATTTTGCAGGCGCGTCGCTTCTTTAATCTTTTGCCGTGAAAGTGTTTGTGATGTTCAAATAAGCAAAAATATCTCCAAAACCACCTTTCCGATATTAATTAAATTAATTTATATATCAATTTAAAACTAAAAAAATCCTGAAATTTATTCGGTTCGAACCAAAAATATAGCCTTTAACTCTTTTTAGTACCGAGTTGATTGTACTGAAAATTAGTATCATAATGTTTTTTTTATATTGCCAGTACATTATTGTTTTCCAATAAAGGTTACTGACGCTTGCAGGATAACATTTGATTACTTGCGAAAGACGACAAAAAACATTAATACACCAAATATTAAACTGAATAGATAATTCACAATTAAATGAAACTACGTAATATTAGCAAAGATCTTTGCTAATAGCCCACCTGGAGATGTTGTAATACCATGAAACCTAGGTCGTGGTAAAGAAATTAAAAGAAAATAGAAATAATACTACATCACGTAGTTTAATTTATTTGTGAATAATGAATTTCTACAAAATTAACGCCAAATATATTCAATACAAGCATAGATAATATAAAATCATTGTGTCTTTTCCAATTTGCCATATAAATTTGATTGGGAAAAAACAGTCATACGGATGAACCACCCTCAATAAGGTTTTTTTCCAAACCCAAAGAAACAAAAAATAAGTCGTGAATTTATATTGGTTTCAGGAAAACCATAGTTGTTTAAATCCTTAATGACTATTGAGTCAATCTATTGACTTTATAAACTTTTAATTTAACTCCCAAAGAACATGGTAATATCTTTAGAATCATATATTTATATATAACTTTTGTTTCCGGTTTCGGTGGAATATATTTTTTTTGCGGCAGAATTTTTCTACTGTAATAATGTTTTCATCTCGATAGTACCTATGTTAGGAATAAAAATAATTTACATCTTTGCTTGAATAAGGTTTACATCTTAAAAGTATACTTCACCCGATTGAACGTATCTTATATCTAAGTTTAAAACTTTTTAAAAAATCATATATGTGAAACGGGGTTAATTTTAATTTTTTTGGCACACGAGATAGAGAAAAACTTAACGTCTTGGCAAAGAAGAGTGTAACGAGTAATGGCAGCGAGTTATGTGACGAGGAGAACATCACTATATCTATTTAAATTTAATTCGATATAATAATAAGCGAACAAAATTACTATACATGAAATTTATTCGATAATTTTTTAACACTTTCAATTAACATGGAAGAAATCTGAGAAAGTTAGTACTTTTATAATGTAGTCTATTAATAATGTCAAATTAGAATCTAGAGTTTACTACAACATTTACTAATAAGAGGGAAACATCGTCTATTTATTGCTTAGTGTATGATTCTTTCATGCTTAAATGACACAAAGTTTATCAATAAAATTTTGAATATAGATAATATATACCATAAATTAAAAGATTGGAATAATTAACCTATAACTCACAAGAGAAAAATGATGAATGCAAGAGAAATGATGAATGCAATGAAGTATTAACAAAAACTATAACTACATAAATGGCTTTATTGAAATCTATACGTATTCTTTGAAAAAAGTGCATTTTCCTAATGTCATGCGAGTGAATCTAAGATCAAAAGCTAATAGCATTATTTATTATACATGTATGCTTTTTAATTAATTTTATGTATTTTTTTATATTTTATGCTGTGTGGTTTTTTAAATCTTTGTCTATCGTTATGCACATACCATCAATCACTATGAAACAAAACATATTCGAAGTCAATCAGACAATCCGTTCAATTTCTTGATAAGCCTATGAAAGCACACAGAGAGTACATATAAACAGACATGTCTCTCATGTATGTTAGGTACGTATATACGAACATACATACTTACAAACGAACATACATATTCATAGTATCCGATGTAATTCAGGTTTATCGCCTAAAAATAATTGTAATTAAAAATAAAATGCAAAATATATAATGTGTCATAAATGACGTTATCCTTAATAGACAAATTATACACATACTGAACAAACAAAATCTCTGACCCGAAATAGCGGCATGTGCGAAATACAATGAATAAGACAAGTCCAAGGATGCACGTATAAAAAGTCATAGTTATATTGTAATTGAGAAAAAATATTCAGAAAAACTTTTAGAACAGTAATGACATGTCTCGTAAAGTAATTGCCTGTAATCGATATTTATTTTAGTGCGTTTGAAAATTTTAAATTGCGTGTCTGAACATGAAAACCGGAACAAATTACAGAAATTTATTAATAAAATACTATTATTATTCATCAGTCTCTCTTTCTGTGATAATCACCTATCTTTTCAAAGGTCAGTTTCCACTTTATATTGCTTAATCTATTTCTTATCATTACACATATTATAATTAAAATGATGCCCCTTAAAGAAAAATGATCACCAGTGTGGACAGATACTTTTATATTGTACCACCATAGAATAAACACTTAGTTTACAATCGTTCGCTTATATCAAGATGTAATCATTAAATGTCATTATGTGTAAATATTTGGCGTCTTCTATGCTACAAAATTAAAAAGTCTCTTTGAATTTTAACTTCTTAGTCTGAAATTACTAAATCTTTTCAATTTTGTTGCATAAATTTGGTCTTGTTCATTTGTGTTTTACTTGAAAATAATTGTATTACTATCATTTTTTATTAAAGAATTTTTCGTTTACATTTAATGATATTTTGCTATTTATATTTATATACAGTGTTACCTATGTTATACATTCCAAGACAATCATACTTAAGGAGTAACCTCCAGTCGCACATCGGATCTGACATACTCAATTTTTTTTTACTTATAATAATTCACTCTATAATACATAGAACAAAAATTATGGATTAATTTAATAATACAAAAAAACATTGTATCCTGTTTTTGAAGATTTGTAAGGATAACGTAATAAATTTTGAATTTACTATCGGTTATTTATAACTTAGCACCACTTTGGAAAATGGCAAAAATCAGGTATTTATTTATTGTACATTACCCCATATTGTACAGAAAAAACTTCATGTGAGAATTTAATAACATAAAAAGGGGTCAAATTAAAGTTCCATTGAAAATAAAGTAAAATTTTTATGATTTCTTTTTATACTTTAAGAATTAAACATTTATTCTTATTTTTATCAAAAAGATGAAAATATTCAGTTAGAATTCAGTAGATACGACCACCTAATGAATACTTATTATAATCTTATAAATCCATACCCGATCAATTTGCATCCTTCACTCGTTTTACCACTACTTTCGTACTTGTCTACGAATGCTTCTGATTTTCTGACGTTTCACAACACGGCAGTGAAGTTTATTTTCAATTGTCAAAGATTCTTGCATTTAATTACTGTTTCTTAGTAATTTGTGATTACAAAACACGTTTTGTAAATTATCCGATCAGAGTAACATAGATTCCAAAAAATACTAAAGCATCACCAAAATTATATTATAACCTTCACTTCTTGTCCTTCGTTGCTACTCTTTTTTTTCACGGTACTTAATATCTTGTGCAATTTAATGCTTATAATTAATTCATAATACTACCCCAGTCTAAGTCCAATTTTTTCATAAGTTGTTGAGTATAAATATATATGGTCTAAAAACATTATTTTATTTGCAGATATATGAAATAAGGCTATGTGATTCTGGTAAAAAAAAATTAGTAAATAATTCCTTTTAAAATTTCCACGTTTTACATTAAAAAACTTTATAACTCTGGTGGAGTTCTCTGCTTTTTATGATTCTGTCCCTCAAGAAATAAAAATAAAATACTTATCTCAATACCTTGTACATACTATTCTATATCCCTTTTCACAACATATAACATAGAAAGAGATGAGCTTCACAGACTTATGTTAATTGTAAAATTTGTTACCTTTAGATAACGTTAACTTATGGAATTAAAAATGAAAATAAATAATTTTATTCAATTAATTGGACAATAATAAAAATATTATAATTTTGACGATGACGTTTTTAACAATTTTATTGTTAGAATCCTAAGTAGAGAAACTCGTAAAATGAGATTTTCTATGTGTTTATTCGTCTCGCTATTGTGTCTCAACCACATGACCAATCTGCGTGAAATTTTGCCTTCATATAATTTATGTCGTAGGAATAACGACAACTATGAAATAAAACACTAGAAAATTTTGTTAACAAACAACATGCATTATTATTTTGAAATGTTCGTGTAACGCATTGTTATTACCGTAAACTTAGACGAAGAGAAAATATATTTGGCAATAATATACAAAAAGTATTATGCTTTTTTTTATATTATTACCATGTATGACCACATAAAATCGACAGAGAAATAAATTTTTTCCGAATCATTTATCGGACGAAATAAAATTTGAGTGTTTCGATGCAATGACTTATTCGTTATAAGCTATCCAGGTCGGTCTACTCTTACTGATGGTTGGCTATCCAGTATTTTGCATAATTTATAAAATACAACATACCAGAACAATGAAATATTGACTTCCTTACAAAATTGTATAATTGAATTGAATAATATCTCATGCACATTGCATCCGTTCTGATAAAAAAAACAGTTTAGCATCGATAATAGCATAAAAATACTGCTCACACTTATGCTATCAACAAAAAGCTTATATCCAGTTATTTATGGAAAAAGAATTGTAATTCTAAAAGCGATTGCCTACATTAACTGGGGAATTCATATTTACCTAATAGCCCTTTTTATCACCAAAAATATCCGCAATATGTGGAGACCGATCTTAATAAGCAACGTTTGGAAATTTAGCCTCACAAACCTGCGTGGCGACGTGCTGGCAATATAAACAACATGTTTAGAAAATACCACGTCGCGACCTGCTACTTGGCTACTTGCACGTGTGGGGCGCAACCCCTTCCATCAGCACTACTGACGCTTGCTGCAACAATTCTCTTTGTTTGATAATATCTGTATTTCGGTAAAGAACAGGCGCATGAAATATAAATGGAATAAAAAAAAACAACCCTTGAGTCTTGATGATGAGAAAGTTCACTTCGGAGCTTATAATTTTTTCGTTGCTCCCCACGTATAATTTTTTTGGCAAAATATGACAATTTTATTTTATATCATATTCCTCAATCATGGCCAAAAACGTTTGTACGATTTATGAACATTTTTCATGATAATGTAGGAATATCGTATTAGAAATTAGTTTTAGAAAATTAACTTTGTAATAATTCTGGGAGATCAATCAAATATTTCCAAAATTATTGATATTGAAACATACAGAATAAATAGAATGACCGAAAAAAATTTTAATCCTAAGTAAATCAAAATTATGAGAAAATTATACACACCGTAACAGTTGGTATAATTAAAACTTGTTATTATAAATTAATAATCTATTATCAATATTTCATAGAATTTTGTCGATCAAGATGTAATCATTAAATGTCGTTATGTGTGAATGTTTGGTGTCTTCTATGCCACAAAATTAAAGTCTCTTTTAATAAGATAAAACAGTAAGAGACAACTATAATTACAACAAGTGTCCTCATTAAAAAAAAATTTGTTATAAAAAAAACTTGTATGAAAAAAACACATTATTCATTTTTCAAATATTAATTATTCGGGCAATAGTCAAACAAAAAGAAATCTTCTGGTTATTTCTATTATACAAACATTGCTCTTGTTGTCCGGCACCTCATCCCCCTGAGATAGCTTGGCCAGGTGCTATATAACTAATAAAAGCCCACAGGCTACGTGCTTAGGTGTATATTATCATGCTTATTTTCATACTGAAATAATTCACTGGATTAACGTGATTTCTTTACCAAATGGATATAAGCATAAATAAAATACATGTAAAATTAAAACATATAAAATTGAAATAAAATAAGCAATAAAAATTCATTGAGAATTAATAGTTTGCAAGAATACAAGAAGATATGAAACAAATTACCTTGAAGTATTTTCTTTGGAGACGTAATTATTTGCCAAATCGTTCTTCCAAAATATTATTTATTTCATGGAGTATCGAGAGCTCACCCCATCCCATTTAATTTATACGAGTATATTCCATATAATTTATTAGGGACGCTGTCTCCAGTAAGACCTTTATGTGCTGGTGAAATGATCTTATTTCTGATTTATTCGCGTATCAATGTACAGTTCCATTAAAAAGGAGTAGTGTTAAGGTGCGTCCAGATTATATAACAAAACACGTGTAAAACATAGTTATTTAGCGTGTTTTATTAGTGTAGACGACATGTGTTAATAAAACAAAGTTATATAGTTATTGCATATATTATTAATATCTACAACAATTTCGCATAACATTTGCGGGCACGTTACGTGTACCGCGGTGATACAGTGTTCGGTGAGGATTTGACGAGAATAGACGTGTTAATTTTTTGCTACTTTTAAAACGGAGTGGAACAGAATACTATATTATTCATAGAGTATTTTAAAGAGAAAAGAGAACTATGAGATTCAACAAGTGTAAATCTTAAAGATCGCAATAAAAAGCAAAGGATATGGCTGATAAATTTAATACAGAAAAAAATGTAGTTGAAAAGAAGATGTGAAGTTTAATAGAACAATTTCTAAGAGAATTTAAAAAGTCTAAATTGGGAGCAGAAGCGGAAGAACTTAGTTCAAAATGATTTGGATTCCACTTGCTATTATTTTTAAAGGATAAAAATAAAGTTCGTTTTACAAACGAAGCGGGTATTTCAGAAGTAAGAGGATAATTTTGCTTCATGGGATATTTTGCTAATAAGGCGATGGGGAGACGGCCGTAACTTTGATCCCAGCGCCTTAAAGTAACACATACATTGTAATTATTATTTACCATTTAAACTTAGCTTCACTAGCCGACTACTTTAAGAAATGGCGACGATAAAGTTTAGTAATTTGTTTGTCAGGGCACCTGTCCAACATTTGTTAAAAAAAATCGGCAAACTCTTTTCGAATTTCTACTGCTTTTGCTATAGTATTTAAAGGTTCAATAGCTATAGTCATTAAGAGTATACAAGGTAAGATTATTATGTTGAAAATTCATATTGAATAAATTTGGGGTTAAGTTTACAAAAATTCATTGTTCACAATTAAATGAAACTACGTGATGTAGTGATGATGTTGTAATACAACGAAACCTAGGTCGTGGTAAAGAAATTAAAAAAAAGTAGAAATAATACTACATCACATAGTTTCATTTAATTGGAAAAATTCATATTGTTATCAACATAAACTGGTCGTGATAAATCATTTTTCATTAAAAAATTATGTAAACCGGCACAGGTAAGCACAATAGCAGATGATTTTGTAGGATTCAAGAGAACGGTTTTCTTAATAATCTATATTTAGAGGACCTAATCGTAAAAACATGTCCTACAACTCTTCTCGCACAACTTAGTCGATAGTCTAACTTTAATTATGAAGTCCTGTATACAGTTTCATAATGTTTTTGTTTAATACGAATGCGTCATCTGCTAAAAAGACGTAGGATGTAATTGAGATTCTTTCAGGAAGTGGATATGCCGCTGGTAGATTAAGAGAATCATTTTCCAACATGGTTTTTAATATTGAATTGGAGAACACACCATGGGGCCTTGATTTCCTACATTAACAAACATGGAACGATATTTTGCCACGCCTACGGCTAATAAAGACGGCCGGCCTGAATCAGCAGTTTGCTTGCATCGTTACATGCTTTCCGTCAATACAACCTACAAAATGTGGGTATTGCCATAATTTATGTCCGATCGATGATCCGAGATCTCACTCCACTCTTCAGCCGTCCTCAAAAAGCCGTGACCAACACAAAATACTCCGCTTTTCCAAACAAGAAAAAGAAAAAAACTTTCGACCGTTTGGAAGCTCAGGAAAAGATTACGGTATAATTAATGAGAAAGTTGCATACTGAGCGTAAATCGAGAGAGGATTTCATTGTTTACTGGATCCCTATATTATTAGTACAGTACAAAGTCAAATCCACAACATTATTTTCCGAGCTGGTATGAGTTTACAGAGTAGCGACGCAAGTACAAGCTACAACAATGCTACTTTACAAATCCTCAAACCACTAGCTCTCAACTTATGGTGGGCACAGAAACTTCACAGTTTTTGGAAGATTTGGATGATATATTGATAAACGTGCAACATTTAAAAGACAATTACACTTTCTATAAAGACAATTTGTTAATAAAGAAATACTTACACGGATTTCGTTACATGGATGAGTCAATTATTGCTGCCCGAACTTCAGGCACGATTACAGAAATACTCTGTTTTGAGACTTTAAAAATATACTGAAGGTTCTGATATGAATAACCACTGACTAAAAATCGCAATATGATGGCTAAGCGTTTTTTAACTGATATGTTGTTTTTGAATAGGCCAAAAATAAAAAGCAAAATACACTTTTTTGCTTTTTTATTTTTGGCCCCACGTTATTATTCAAAAATTAAAAATCTGTGCTGGACATCTGAAGTTAATTATTAATATTCCTGTTATCTGGTAATTCTCTACGAAGTTTATTTCCATAAATAATGTGGTTTACCAACGCAATATTTCTCTAGTATTGACTAAACTAGGACGAACCCAGAATCTAAGTTGTTTTCTTTTCTTATTCAAAAGTACAACGGTCGCTGCAGCAGCTAGCAAAACATCCTCTCGGTTCAACACTGTGATCAGTACTGCAGAACTACAATTGTAGATTTGTAAGATAACATTGTTATATTGCAGTGTTTTATATTAATGTGTACAGTCTTGTTTTATGTTGCAATGTTATATGGCGAGTTTAATGTTGTGGACATGTGATATAACATAATTCAACTAACATGTTATTCAATCTGGAATCAACGGTAATAAAGTAATTACGAAATATATACGTCAAACTTATCAGAATAGATATCATGAGATTCTTAGAGCAAAATTTAAAATACACGTTCTTTGAAAACAGAAATAAATTTTTTCTCTATTAATTAAAACGAAAAAAATGACCCGTCACAATATTATAAAATTTATCGAAACATCAAACACTTTCTCTTCACAAATATTACACTTTAGCTAAACTACTTACATATAAGTTATATAATTGTTCGATTCCACTAAACGCTTCGCTTTGTTATTTGCAGCCGTTCATACTCATTCAGTAGTTTCCGGTTTCATCTTCGAACAAAATAGAATGGCCATTTCATTTTCTTTACTGACTCCCCGACGCGCCGTTGAGTCGCCGAGTGACGTTTATCGAGCGGAAGTGTTGATTGTGTTTGCGAGAGAAAATGTTTAATCAAAGGCACTGGGCACTGGGCTTCTTGCTAAATAGATGGGAGCAGAAATTGTCAATGTGGGAAATAGAGTTGTTGATAAACTTGCTTTTCCGAAAAGTACGATAATGTTTAAAAAATGATGTGTGATTTTTTAATATTTGGGCTGAATTAAAGACCAAGTCAACTTATTGTAATTTTTTTAAATTGATACTAAGATAATACCCATTATGGGGAAGAGTTGAACCCTGTCGTTGCTACTCACTCATGTAGTTGCTACTCAGGCAGCAGGTAACATAGGAACTTGTTCGATTTGCAATAAACTAGTAAGTACTTTAATACAAATTATTAGTCCACAATCAAAGCCCTTTAGCCTTTAATTTAGTTTCGAAAAAAAGAGGTCTTCTAAATTGAATAGCTTTGATTTATAATTTGCACAAATATAAAGTTGATATAAAAAAGTGTATTCCACCAAACCCTGACTTGAATTTAGAAAACTTCTTTATCTAAATTAGTTAATCTTTAAAGGATACTGACAAATAACTATATTCAATCGAACTCGCTTGTAAATATTGACGAAGAACAATGAAAATGCAAGTAATAAGTCTATAAAAGCAATAAACTTGCAAAAATAAACACTATTTATAATGTATAAGTAATGTTACTATTTCAAACTAAAATTAATAAGATAGCTGAATGTTTGACACTTAATTTATCGCAGTGGGATTCAATATTGCGAAAGGAAATGAATACCAAACGAAAAGCACAAAAATATAATAAAATAATGAAAAATATAATATGAACAAATGTCCTTAAAAACAAAATGAGTATTGTTTCCTAAATAAGAACTTTCGATTTAATAAATATTAGGAGTCTAAGAGACCCTAGTGAAAGTAGAAAAAACACATGAGGCTAAGCAATGTGTTCTAAATCTACAATGTGTATGCTGGTATTCTAAAACACTATCCTTTCGTCAGACATGTATCTATTAAGGGATGAAACCGCCATTAATTTTCACGCTTATTTTGTTATCTAATAGTATAGTGTACAAATAAATGCTGCAAAATTATGTTAATTATTTTACTTAATAATAATTCACCCAATTTTTTATTTAACAGTAAAGTTGGTTAAATTGTTTTCATAGTGGGAGCAAATATATGAAATATGATTTTAAAATTAAAAATAGACAGTCAGATGTCAATAAAATGACACTACCCTTTATGGTATATTGACAATGTCAAGTTATATAATACAGTTTTCGAGTTCATGTCACTAAATTAGTTTTTCCAATTGTCAAAGTATAGTAAATTTCTATTGAAACTCCAGAAACTTTCGACTGGAGAAGGATCTATTATGAAATATCTGCTACATTTGTTTTGAAATTATTACTCTTATCGTTACATTTTATACTCTAAAAGTAACAAACAAAATTTGACAAATCACTTGTAGATTACCATCAACTTTCAAAAGATTTTTCTTTCGCGCTCTTCGCTTACTACAATCGTAACCCTTTTTTATCTCGCACCTTGAGCCTTTCACGTCCATAGTTCCTTAATGAACATTTTCTATGACAGCCCAATTTTCACAATAAATTTAAAAAATACGTGTATATTGAAATATGAAATGAAATGTAGTCATTATGACAATTGTCAAATTTCGGGGTTCGGTGACGCTATCTTTTGTAATATAATTATACGAAAGTACTCATCCAAGCACATTATCATAAATTAGTTTATACTAAGTTACCTTTAATAAAAATTAAGAACTACATTCTTAGAAACAATATTAGTAACCAAGTAAATATTTGGAAAATACTACTTATATTCATTAGCTTTCTCGAGGTTTTTTAATTTTTTTACAATATCTGAATCAATTTGTTTTAAGAACAAAATAATTGATCTGATTGAAACTCTTGAAAAATATTAAATGTCCGTACTGAAAAAATTATATTTTCATCTACTCTCCCTATCTTTAGCCCCCTATCGGTTAAAAAATTTAGCAGTATGAATTTCAGTAAATTAGTCAATGGGTTCTCCTGTTTAATTTTCAAGATATGTAATTAGTGATTACGTTACGTATACACTCGCATACGTAGATTCTTATCAAAGAGAGTGTGAAGACAACTGGGTATAACTAAAATGTAAATATTATATACTGAGTGATGAGAATTTTTTAACTTCTTATAAACTATTTACTCATATAAAAACAAAAACGTTGAACGGTGAACGCAAACACTTTATGTACACTCATTTTCATAACCAAATGAAAGCTTCCAAAAGTTTAAGTGTCGCTGACAAACTTCTATTGATAACCTTTCTGTTGTTGTTTACAATATTAATTTGGTTTAAACTTTGTGTCACTTAAGGAGAAGTTTGATATTTAGTTACTCGTCTAGTAGTGGAAATTAAAACAAATAATTCAATTATACAAACAAATGAGATAAATTACACAAAAAAATATGTAATGCAGATATAGTGTTCGCTTCTTAGCTTTCAGGAAGCTCTTGTGACTTACTGTTCAACAATTATTGTAATACCCTTTATTTCCTCCTAAATAAAGTTCAACTAATTTTTATCCATCATCTTAATAAGATTGAAATTATCAAGGTTAATAACAGGGTGAAACTTTTTATGGATTATGATTTATTAGGATTTTTCTTTTATATAGGTATCATATAAGTTAAATACTGCTCATGGCTTGTAGTCGGATCGTGGAAAGTAATACTTTCAAAAAAGCCTTGGGAATTACCTTTCGTCAATTAAAATTGAACGCTTTGGACTATATTCAAACACTAAACTATAACTGTGTTTCCAAAATAATCTCTGCTGAATATTGTGACCATTAAAGATTTGCATGATTTTTATAAAGTAATTTTCATTTATGAACTAAATCTATTATTTAAGTAGAGGTTGATACAAACTATTATTGAACCAAATAATAAAATATCAAACATTAAACGCCAACGCTAAATGTACTCGTTTTCATAGTGTCGCCTAAGAATATATATTCATTTATATTATAAAATGTTTTTTATAATTGTTTTACTACTCAAACTTGTTTGCATATTAACAATACCTCAATATGCGAATAGGTTTTAGAAGTTATGACTGTTTTAGATTTAAAAAGGTACCTGCGACGAATAAGACCCGTTTAATTTTAAAGTGAAATATCGTATTTTATAATTGTTATCGCTAAATTCATCTTTCGTACTTGTTAAATAATATTAATAGTAGTATGATCTACAGAATACTCTCTCTGACGTGATAATATAACTGTCTCTGAGTGTCTTTCACGTAAAGAGGGGTTTAGGGTTATACCAACACTACCTTAGACATTAAAGAAACTGGGCATAAATAATACACTTAAATATTTTCAATGGAATGGATTGAATAAACGGAGAGTATATAGGAAATAAATTAAAGGGCATATGTGGCATTGATTTCGGTAAATGGATTAAGTTCGAATTTTAAAATTTATTTCGTGTACCAATATGTTGCCATGATTACTTAAATAAATCTTTTAAACTCAGTTTTATTTGTGGTAAAAAATATTGAATTATAGTCATTTTTTCAAGTTCAGTGTATCATATAAATACAGGGCGATTCTAATTGGTTAGCTCTAAACCATTTTTGCTTTTTGAATAAATTAATAAATAAAGTAAAGGGCGTTGTAAAAACCCAATTCCAATTTAACAATGACCAAGCAATATAGCCGATTACAAATGAAAGGGAAAATACACCAATGAGTCTATTTATAATAAAAAGGATCCCATTGAAAATATAAACTATAATAACTATTGTTATTGACCATAATTCTTATTAATTCTTTCTACTTGTTTAATACATGGTAGCGACAAAACTAAAGATCGACTGTAATCTGTCAATTGGTCGAGATATTTTGAACAGCCAAAATTAGATACGACGGACAGACTGGATGGTACTTACCGGTTTGATAATATTAGTATTGAGTATATCGTTTTACCTAAACTCCTAAAAATAGTTATTATTAGGAATTGATAATCACACCAAGATGAATTATTTTTGGAACTATCTGTTTAAGATACTCAAGTAGGTAATCAATACGTAAACTTTTCTTTTGAGATTTTTTCCTTAAGTCAAGTTATGAGAATAACTGTTATGGTAAAAAGTTTGACAGCAAAAAAACTGCGACATCACACACGATTTAGCTACAAAGTCAATTCGAAAATCAGAACATTTATGTCAACCAAAAAAGATGTACTATATCAAAAATTTTACCTAAATAGAAATATAAGTCCAATACGGTAGAAGACTTATTCTAAATTTTTATATTTTTCATAGAATATTGTGAAATATAAGTTAATTAAAAACCAGTATTGAAAAAAAATCTATTGAAAAATAAGCCAGTTATAAGCTTCTAAACTTGAAGATGCTGATAGAGTTGGGTATATCCCCGTCTCTTTTCGTCTCGTAGAATATAATGTGCAATATTAAAAATGACCTCACAACACAGTATTGCCGTCCTTATCTAAAGGTTAAATTTAAACTTTTATAACTCGGTCAATTTTTAAAAACAATTTTCACTCTTTGTCAGCTTGTACCTTGAAATTATGATTAATGAAAAAAAAAATGAGTCAAATACCCAATTACTCTCATGTATATATATTCTGGTTTGTATTATTGCTGGATATAATCTTTATATATACTCTGATGATTACGTATATTTTTTTGCCTTTACAGTTTAAATGGCGTTAGTAAAAGAGTTTTTCACAAAAAAAGAAATCTTTGTACCGGAATGATGTGAAAGGATGATGAAAAAATGTTTATAAATATCAATAACAATGAACATAACTAACACATATAACAATAAACATATAAATCATCAAAGTAAACAAAACTTTAGCACCCGACTCAAACTAATGACAATAATTTGAACACTTAGGTCACGGAAGTTGAACAAGTAAAAAAAGGTGAACGCAAAGATTAATTTTCCTTATTATATATTGAAATAATCCATACAGTTAGGTCTACGCTCAAAAAAAATTGTCGGATCCTTTTCCGCGAAAGATCTTTCCTTGCAAACATTTTCTTTACCGTTTATTTTTGTAACAATTTATTGATTAAGACCCTCCTTTGAGTTTTTCCTCCCAATGAATAATATATTTTCTCAATATTTTCAGTATTAATAAATCTACTAATTTTAAAACCATTGAGAACTCCTAAAAAATATACGAAAATAAGCAATCTGTCCAACTCAATCTCAAGATATTAACAAGATTAGCCACTTCTAATAAAAATAAGGATGAAATAAGGAAGATGGACTTGCGTCATTAGTGTTAGGTGTAATTCATTAGACACAGACTACTATTGGTGCATTTGTAAAATGTAGGTTTTATAACGGTCTTAAAACCATACGGTATAACGGTCATAATACCATAACTTTGTAATACTTTGAAAACGATATGTAAAGGACTCTATAAATTAAAATTTGTTTATCAGCAATAAACAAATCAGAAAAAGAACTCGCCGACACACTCCTCTTAATCAAAACTTCTTAACGAAACATGAGGCGGACAATAAAATTTTTCTTAAAATGTGAATTAATAATAATAAATTTATTAAAAAAAATTAGCAAATATTAAAAATGAACTTTGATTAAATATTTTATCACGTGATTATAAGCTTTCTTCCTCAATAAAGGCTTTTATCATAAACGAAAAAAAACGCTATGAGTTTTCTTTTCATTATTAAAATATTCCTCACCATTTCTCAGCTCCATGATTGTGCCCTTATTTTACATATAGGTAGATTTATTCCATCCTTAGTTATATCAAACATTTCCAGGATTTATTATTAGATTAAATCTACACCATTCAAATTTGATAACGGTAACTGGGTAGTTTGTTTTTGTGGAATTTTATAGTGAACCTTCAGTTTCATGGACCGACTTTTAGGCAATCTCGTAAGATACTATAATGAGTCCATTGAAGTAAAAAAAGAGTCATCCAAGTTGTTTGATCAATAGAAGATATGAGTTAATATGCAATAAATAGGCGGAGTTCAATGAGAGAATCTCTACTTGAGATCTGCGGATATAAAGCAAACTAAATCAAAAGCAACAGATTCTCAAATCTCGTAAATTAAGCAGTATACCTGCTGCTTGAGGAATTAATACTCGGAGTTACTCGGATACATTAAAAGGCGTTTTAAATTCAATAACCTTGAATTAGTAAATATTTTTTACAGAAGTTTCCCCGAAAAATTCTAGTCGTGTTCAACATAGACTAGTTATTTGTATTTGTTTCAATCATCAATTAACATTGATATCAAAACGAAATAATTTTTTTCATTCAAACGTACAAATTTTTAATTAATTTACCGTGAAAGATATCTAAATATTGATACATGGCATGACGAAATGAAATTTAAAATTAACCCCCTTCAAAAAATTTCCTGACAAATGTTGCGAAATATTTTCTCCATATAAAATTTAACTACTTTTAATTTTTAATGTATAATGTTTTCCATAAAATGTTGAACAATTTTATAGGTCATCCCATTAAAAACAATAAATAAAACCTGTGTGCAATTTCAGGTTATCTGGCACATAGTCTTGGTGTGTTTACTGCACAAATCAAACAGACCACATTTTCACATAGTCCTTTTTGAATTTTCGTGCTCTCATGTTCAACAAGAGCTAGGATGTTTTTTGTTTACATTTCATTATTTCAAACATTTTTAAGTACAGAAAATAAATAGAGAGTACACATTTTCTACGCTAAAACCTAACTGCCAAACCGATTCTGTGTATCCTAATGAAAATGAATCTAAAAAGAGCTTTTAAAAATTAAAAACAGAGAGACAACATTTAATACAATGTTATGTTTTTCTTTTAAATAAAATAATAATTTCGAACATATGTGAATATTACAAATAACGGGAAAAAATTATTTCCGAAATCATTGTAATTAATTTAAAATTTCGTTGATTTCAATTTGATGTTACTTCTTAATATAGTTACTGCGCATACTAGAATCATTCCTTACCGTAACAAAAATATGTTTTTTGAAGATATGTGTTTACACAACTTTTAAAATCTTCTCATAACTACAATTCCTAAAGTTAAACTATAATTATGAATTCTTCTTGTTCTTTGAATTGTTCTTCAGAAATTGTATTATTATTAATTTCATCATTATTCCAAATTTACTTTAAAGTCATGATGCGATTCGAAATCGATTTCAAACTTTCAAAGATAGAAATGTATACACTGCAAAAAAAAACTTATGTTATATTTAATGCTATTCAAATTTGATGTAATCTGATACCAAAAAATATTCTAAAATATTATATTAAACGACATTTAAAATTCAACGCACAAATTAATGGTGTTATGTTAAATATCATTAACCAGAAAGGGCGGCTAATTAATTTCGTGAAAATTAAACATCACATACGTAACCATACTTTGATTACCTAAAACTTGAGGGAAAATATGAAAAACAAGTTTGTAGCGTTTTTCATAGTAGTCTGTAATAACGAAATTATAGCTCATATATTAACACATACCAAATTTTTTATTATTTCCATCTACCTTGTCGTCTATATGTCTCATAACCTCGCGTTTTCGAAAATGTTAAGATTATTTTGCTGCTTTTTTTTTTATGCCTAACATAGTTTTCAATTTTATTTAGAATGTTCTGAAATAACATACACGTAAACTACAGGCGATATTTATGTCATGCTTCTCATCCAGTAAAGAATTCATTGTTTAAAAAAAGAATAGGTCCCTTTAATCCGATTGAGCTGATATATATATATATATATATATATATATATATATATACATACACACATATGTATACATATGTATCTATTAGCGATGTAACCATTGAGCTGGTTCGATGACGAAGCTGGAAGATTTTCGTAGGAATTCTATAATAACTAAATGTAGCCCCTTGAGTCTTGGGTTCGTAAAAAAAAGTCCTATGCGGGAATTAACCGTCTTTGTCCTATACTCTTTTTCTCTTTACATATTTACTTAAAATGTTGCATCATACATAATACTATCTACCTAAATTGTTTAGATAAAGACGTATAATATAAAAACATATAACTCTAAACCGGTTAATAGTGTGGATAAAAAAGTTTCTTATAAGTAACAGTTATAAGTCAAAAAACTATTTTTAAATGTTTAGGTCTACAAAGTAAATAAAAGCTTTTTTAAGCATTTTCTACTTTCATTTATTTATAATTGTTATTTGCGACAGGGCTTTCGTAAACATTTTTTCGTAATCAAAGACAATGTACACTTTAGTAAAGAAATATTAATGAAACAAATTTTAATACGTAAAAATGTATTTTTTAGCTTTCAAAAGAAAAAAAAAAGGAAAAAAAACAGGTCGTTCTGTCAAGACCATTTTTTTCAAGAACGTGTAAGGGTATCAAGTTTAGGTAAGGGCAAATACCTAGGTCTACGGTCACTTGGAACTGAAAATTAAACTTTTAAGTCAACGTAATCAACTGCTGACGAACGCTGAAAATACGCTGAAATACAGCCATTTCTACCGCATATTTTGACATTCGCAAAAATATGAAAACTTATAGGATACTTCCCGTTGACCTAGAATCATGGAATTTGGCAAAAAGCAAGATCTCACAATACAAGTAAAGGAAACTGTAGTCATGTCACATGAAAACACATTTTTTTTTTCTTTTTTACATAAAATTAAAATTTTGTAAATTGTTTAAAAGGAATAATATGTATCATTCAATGTTTATAAATGCCTAAATGCGTATGGAACTCTCGTATTACGAGTTCCACTCGTGCTTGACAAGTTTTATTTTTATTTATCACAAAATACTCTAATTAACAAAAATAGCTATAAGTTTTATTGCAAATTTAATGTAATTATGCTAGAAGTTATATTATAAAATTTTTTAAGATTGTATTTACTATATTTTCAATTCTAATTTTTAATCTTGCATGTTTTGTAATAACAATGTCAAGGTGTTAAAATATCAATTGATGCGAAGCGGTTTGTTATGTGTGAATAAAAAAGCACGTCTTTTTTAAATAAGTTCGTATACTTTATATTAATTTCTGAATAAGCTACTTTCAGAAACTGGACTCTAATTTTATTTTCTCCTGTGCTGGGCCTTACTGGGCGTTTTCTTACAATTGTGAAACTTAAGATATTTGTTATACCATCAATCATCGCACGTTTACTAACCAATGACCCATTTTTTTGTAAAAAATAATGCAGCTAAATAGACAAATTCGAAAATCGCTCTTAGTATAAATATTTAATAATATATGTTTACTATTTTAAACTACATTACGATGTTTATTATGCTGTTAATAAATTGTTTTTTTTTTACTTCAGTAAGCTTATAAATGTACGTAATTTACTTAAGAGATAATTAAAGCTAAGTTAATTTGCTCAATTCGTAAACATCGCATTACGTCCTCTATTTAACAAGCGCAAGTTACTCGTGGCTTGACATTGGTTTAATTACTTCCGCTACATTACTTGTTACTTGATATTTCCTCGTAACTTAAACTGAGATATATATCTACACATTTATCAGCGTAGTTAAATATATCAAGAAAGTACTGTTTAGCCGTGATGACTTAAGCTTTTTCAAGTGAGTTGTGGTTGTGAACTTATTTACCAAATCCAAAGTCAATTCCTTATTGTATTGTACATCGTAGTTAAATTAATCCTCTTATAAGGGATATCACAATGCTTATTTTTGCTTAAATAAATATTTTTTATGTTATACTCCGTTTAATCTCCTTAAATATTTATATAAATATTTTACTTATACCTTAATTATTTTCCACAGTGTCTCCATCATTCCTGCCCAATAACTTTTAAATAAAATATTGAACAAAATTCACTAAATAATTTAGAACAATTATATTTTAATACAAAATAAACAGAGCAAAGGAAAATATTGAAATTGGATATTTCCAGATATTTGAAATGGTTTTTGAATTTTTCTCATCATCCGCTAAATATTTAAAATTTTAAGCCAATCGGTTTTTTTCTAAATAAAATATAACAAAATTTTCGATAATTTTTTTAAAAATAATACATAATACTAGTGACCGCCCTAATTTTAGACGAGTACACAGATTTTCAAAAAGTACACAGATTTAAAAAAAAAATCGACGTGTCAATGAGTGATAGACCGCCCGTCTGATTTGTTTACTTAAAAATAGCTTTATAACTGTTAAACTCTATACTAGAAAAACTACGGCATGCAATGCAAATTTGATCTAAATAAGTTAAGTAAGATCACTAAGAAATTCAATCTAATTAGCGAGATGACTACATAAGACATGTTACAAAAAATCATAATCATTAATTATCACACAGATATGACGAAACTGGCTTTTTAAGAAATTGAGTGTTATAACATTATTGAAATAACTAAATTAAGAACTTCAAAGAATCCACGTAGAGCACCTCGATTGATCGAAGTTAAGAAACATTCGGTGCGTTGAAAAATGAAATGTGACAAAACATTATCCTATAAAGTTATTTTCGCCTAATTGCGTGACTTTGATAAAATATTTATTTCGAGAACATTATTTTTAACCTGATTGATATAATAAGAAAACAGATATTCGACTTTGAAGTATATGGTGGTGATTTTCATCAAAAGCATTCGGTGATACTGATAAGTTTCACACAAAATTTTTGAAAGAGATTTGGAAAATGAAAAGTAAAATCGACAAACCAGAAGTGGGAAATAAAAAAAAACTTATTAATTTCTTAAATATCACTAATAAATTTCAATAAACCTTGTAAACCAATAAGATTTTATTTTTCTTACTAAACAATATGCTTTTTAAACAAAAATCTAACATTACTGACAAACATATACTTAAAAATTTCTGCACTTTAGTAGTGGTTTGTATTATCCTTAATATAGCCAATTACTATATCAGAAATAGAATTTATCTTTGCTATGTTAAGGCATGTCCATTATATTCTTAATAGCGAATATACTCATGGTATAAATACGATGTTCAAGTCTTACGACTTGAACATCGGTACTCACCTCATCTGAAAATAAAAAAAGAAAAATGTCATATTAAGGTTTACATTAATGAAAACTGAATAAGTAATGATATCCAATATACAGAGTGTAACATATCTCAGATACGTAATTAATTACCGTCTGATGAAAAAGCGTTTTGACATAATGATATCACCAAATCAATAACTAACACATGTTTCTAACAAGTGGAATAGGAAAAAACATTCGACGGAATTTATACATGCACAAGTTGTAGTAGATGAACTGATAATCATCCATCGTATTTTACGAAATGGAGATCCCATGAGTATAAAAATTGCGACACCTAAATTCAGTGAACCCTAGATTCACAACTGTTGTGTTGGTGTTTATTGTGCTGTTATCATTGCCCAACAGGAAGGTTTTTTGCTTTTTATGTATTTGTTAATTTAAAATATATGCAAATGAACTGCATTATAAAGTAAAGACAAGTTAACAAAAAATGGACAGTTATAATATATATATATATATACACATATATATATATATATATATATATATATATACACATATATATATATATATATATATATATATATATATATATATATAAATATAAACAACACCTTAAAACGAATATGGTGAACAGGACGCAAAAGCATTGCGACTGACATTTATTTGCTTGCGGCCCACATATTCACGTTGCTTCTTCATTTCACGAGATTCGCGTGTTTCCTTCTTTTAATCCACATGTGGATAGAAATTTTACATATAAAAAACACAATAT
Source organism: Druceiella hillmani (assembly GCA_039881145.1). NCBI lineage: Eukaryota > Metazoa > Arthropoda > Insecta > Lepidoptera > Hepialidae > Druceiella > Druceiella hillmani. Next base: position 34,722,655 of record JAYKKI010000002.1, on the reverse strand, counting down.
CTGTCACCTGTTCGCTATATTGGAATAAAATTTAAATAGACCGTGTGTAATTTAATTAGGAGACTCGACAGTATGATAAAATTGTAAATGGACTTCTTAATATTTAAAAGCATCACATATTTTTAAGTATTTGCTAAATATGGATATATTATATGAAATATGGAATGAAAACGTCATATTAGTTTGTTATATTGAGATGTAGTAAAAATTCAAATAACTTCGTCAACTTACACATTTGCAATAATTTTTTTCATTTCTCTCTTTTTTGCTGTGAAAAACTATGGGAAACGAAAAGCTCTTTTTGTCCTGTTTTTTTAAGTTTTCTTTAAATGTTTTTTTTTGTTTTTACTATTATTTCTATTCCAGATTATATACGAGTTCATTTGCCATACAATATGTCAAACTGAGTTCGTTGTGATTAAGTCAAAGAAAAGTTAAGAAAAGTTAAGTTAAGAAAAGATTTAATCACACGCTGTGATTAAGTCTTTTTCTGATAAAATTACCCTTACTATAAAAATACATAATATTTAGAAATAATATTACCAAATTCCATAATTATGTCAAATTTAAGATTTCTATTTTAGATAGCTTAAATTTTAGAATGCTATCTATGACTGTTAAACGACCGGACCGACAATAATCGATAAAAATTAAACATAATATTTAATACTTTAACGTACCGATCTCATTAAACATATATAATACTTAATTAAACATATAATATTTAATACTTAATTAAACATATAATATTTAATACTAAATATATAAAAAAATTAAATTAAATATATAATATTTAATACTTTAACGTACCGAGTTCATTCATAATAATGTAGACTTCGATAAAATTAGAAAAAAATCTAAAGCAAAACAATTATTGAGAGGAACATTTTCTTGTTTCGTGCTTCTCAATTAGTTTTTTTCCATAGTTGGGTTTTAGTTTTTATTTTCTATTTTTATTTACATTTAGACTTAGATCTATTGCGCAGTCAACAAGTCTAATTCCGTAAAGGCACTAGGCGTTCATGGAATTAGATTACTAAGCCTTGATTTTAATTATTTATTTGGTGAACTGCTTTTATTATGAATTAGATTGATTGCACAATCGATCTTGTTCTTTCACAGAATTATTATCTTGGTAATTATTTAAAATTGTGGGAGTTTCCCACCCGCTTATAAAGATGTCTTGTCATGGTTTTGGCTCGGTTTAATGCGATTCAAACTTTGCCTTTTGAAAGAACTGTTTTATCGAGATCTATTACAGCTTTTTCAAAAGTACATCCTTGAAGTTTTTGTGTAGTAACACCTCACGATACTATAAACGGAAGCATATTTCTACTGATTTTGTCAGCCGCTCTTAGTTCATCATATTTTGTGTTTGAAGTCTCAATCAGATCTGATAAAACGTTATGAATTGTTGGATTATCGAATTTAATATTGATGGCATGAGGTAATTCTTCGACCCCAAGTTGGTTCCATGTGAGAGGTGGCAATTAAATACACTTAATAACACCCATTGCTCAAATGAAATCTTTTTGAACATTCAAACTTTTTTCTGAGCGTAACTCGTGACAATCCAAAACTACCAGACTTGTTTAAGTTACACGGATGCTATTGAAGTCTCAAGGAATGCTTTATAATTACACAGTCATATAATATACTACACATAAATTTATGTACCATATTTGTCTATAAAAATTTCTTTGCGCTTGTTCTGTAAACCAAGGATAAGCTAATTTTAATACATCATAAACGTGCATTACACTTAACATTTTTTTTACTAGTCTTCTGCTAATTATTGCAATCTGCAAATCCATCAATTAATTTCTTTGTCCTTTTTGTTACCTGACGACTTTCAATTAATCTTTACAAAAGCTGGTAAGCAAAATTCCAAACAGCATTGGACCCGGTCTTTACAAGAAAATGATGATAGTCTTTTACACAGAAAATAAAAAATAAGCCCAAAAAAAGATACAGAAGCAGCTAAAATTATTCATAATTATTAAAAAAAATCTTGTATTCTTTATGAAAAATCAGGTTTATTCTTCGTAATAGTTTTTAAATGCAATTTCTACGTAACTTTCTGAACCAGAATAGAATATAATTCGAACAAAATATTACGTCGATTACCGGCGAGCGGTGCGAAGCACGCGACATTTAGCAGACACTTGACCGTTGGTGTTGACGGACGTGTGTGACTGCGGAAGGAAAGAATCCCACACGTATACTGAGAACACCGCGCATTCTCGATTTTGATTATTTTAAAATTAAACAACATTTTACACAAAGGCAGTAGAACGACTAATTTATTGTAAAGTAAAGTTACACATTGTTGTACATAGATGGCAGCACTAGTTTCATATTTTTGATATTAACATTACAACACCCCCACTATATCTAATAATATGCCTAAACTAAAATTTAAACAATTTGTACACGTAACATATCTAAAAATTTATATTGTTTGACAGAACATAAACTTTTGGTGAACAAATCTGCAGGCATTTCAGCCGTTGGTAAATACTTAACATTCACAATATTATTTGCTACACATTCTCTACAAAAATGATATCTAATGTCTATGTGCTTGGTTCTTTTGTGAAAAACTGGATTAACAGTCAACTTTTGTGCACTTTGGTTGTCATTAAAAATATCAATAGTATAATATTTTTGTGTAATTTCATATAACAAATTTCTTAAGTAAACTGCTTCTTTGGAAGCTTCTGTAATTACCACATATTCTGCTTCACTACTAGACAGCGCAACAGTTTTCTGTTTTTTTGTTTCCCATGATATTACACAGCCTGATAAAGTAAAACAAATTCCAGTGTATGATCTCCTATCAATTTCGTTCCCTCCCCAATCAGAATCTACAAAACCTTCCAATATTGAGCTTCCTTCAGCTGAATACTTCAGACCGTAACTTCTAGTATATTTTAAATATCTCAATAATCGCTTTACATAGGCACAATGCTCTTTGGAAAAACAGTTATTAAATTGACTTAAAAAGGCTACTGCATATACAATATCAGGTCTCGTCAATACAGCCAGATACATTAAACTTCCTATGATTTGCTGATATAGAAAATTATCTATACAATGCTCATTATTAGATAACTTAAGCTCCATTGGTGTTCTAACAGGTTTGCATTGACTCATATTAAACGTATGCAACAGCTGATCAATATAATCTCTTTAATTTAAGGTCACTGTTTGCTCAGATTTATCAACATTTACTCCAAGACATTTCTTTATTTCTCCTAAGTCTTTAATTTTAAACTGACTAGCTAACATTTGCTTCAAAATTTTTGTCTCAGAAATATCATTTGAGAAAATAAAGAAATCGTCAACAAATAATGTTACAATAGTTTTCAATTGATCTTGCATTTTTGTATACATACATGGTTCTATCTTTGATTGAGTATAATTCATATTTAATAAACACTCATCTACTTTCTTGTTCCATGCTCTTGAGGACTGTTTTAATCCATAAATGGCCTTTTTTAATTTAAGTACCTGACCATTCTTAGGTTTTTCAGAAAAACCTTTTGGTATTTGGATATAAATACTTTCCTCAAGAGTACCATTCAAGAAAACAGTTGTTACATCTAGATGTGTAGTACTTAAACCTAGTTTTACTGACAATGCAAAAAGTAACCTCAAAGTGGTATGTCTCACTACTGGAGAAAAAGTTTCTGTAAAGTCCACACCTTTGATTTGCGAAAAACCTTTAGCTACTAATCGCGCACGAAAACGAACTTTATTCTCACTATCGTATTTTTTATGAAGCACCCACTTGCACTGACAACTCTACCATCTTTTGGAGCTTCACTTAACTCCCACGCATCATTTTCTTTAAAACACTGTAACTCTTCTTGCATTGCCGACTGCCACTGCTCCCTCTCCGGTCCATTCAAGGCATCATGTACTGACAAGCCAGCCGCATCGTCATATGTTTCACTGTCAACACACAGGTTAGATAACCCAAATCTCTCTGGTGCCTTCCTTGTCCTTGTAGGCCGCGATTGTGGGCTATTCGCTTGAACCTCTTCGAGTGTGCTGTCTGCATCCTCATAGTCGCTTGGAACATATGTCTCATCATCAGACTGTGAACTGTTTAAAAAACTTTCAGAGTCATTTTGACTGCATGTTGACATACTCTTATGTTGCTCAGGCAAACTTTGGCTAGATCTTGATTCGGGATCATCAGACTTCTCTCTATTCCCCACTGAATCAACATTCTGAACTTGTACTTCGATGAGATGCTCAGGATTTGATTCCTTCTCGATGATGATCACGTTTCTACTGGTTGTTACAGTCTTTGTTTCTGAATTTTATACTCTGTATCCTTTTATATTATATGGATATCCAATGAGAATACATTTGGACGACTTCTTATCCCACTTCTTCCTCTTTTTTTTTGCAACATGGACCATAACAGTGCTTCCGAAGATTCTTATATTACTTATATCAGGTTTAGAGCCAGTCCACAACTCATATGGGGTTCTATTGTTTAATGCTGCTGCCACAATTCGATTCTGCAGATACACTGCAGTATTCGTGGCTTCACCCCAGAACTCTTTGCCTAAACCTGCATCAAATAGTAGACATCTGGCTTTTTCTACTATTGTACGATTGAATCGTTCACACAATCCATTTTGTTGAGGAGTGTATGGATTGGTCTTCTGATGTTTCATGCCAAAACTATTCAGGTAATCTTCAAATTCTTTACTGCAGAACTCCAGCCCATTACCACTTCTTAATACTTTGATTGTTCTTTTTGTTCCATTTTCCACTTGAGCTTTAAAAATCTTGAAATACTTCAAAGCCTCATTCTTGTGTTTCAGAAAATAAACAAATGTCATCCGACTATGATCGTCAACAAACAACAAGAAGTATCTTGAGCCACCTATAGACACATTCTCCATAGGTCCACATATATCCGTATGGACAATATCTAGTAAGTTACTGCTTCTCTGACCAGTGCTCTTGAACGGTAACCTGGATTGTTTACCTTCACAGCATGTCGAACAGAAAGATTTGCTAATGTCAACTTTTTCATTAAGTGACATACCTTGGACGGCGTTCTTCATCTGATTCAAATAATCTTTATTTACGTATCCTAATCTGCGATGCCATGTTACTCCTGACACAACTGATGCTGCTAAACTAACTTATTTTAGCAGATTAACTTTATACACACCATTGACTAACGCTGCTGTGGCGACCAAGTCATTCTTTTTGTTGTAAACTGAGCAACCACTTTCGTTAAAAGAGATATTGTTACCATTCATTATCAATTGGCTTACTGATAACAAGTTTGTTGTCAGACTTGGTACACATAATACGTTGCGTACTTCAATGTCGTAATCATGATTTTCTGTTGTAGTCGTAATTTTCACATCTCCAGAACACAATATTGACACCTTTTCACTGTTAGCAACAATTATTTCTCTGTTTTGTTCATATTGTGCATTCATAACCTAACTTTCATTGGCTCTGAGGTGTACACTTGCGCCCGAGTCGATATACCATTCATCTTTGTTGAAGTTTCCACTCAAAAACACTGCGCTAAAAGCATTTGATTGCATTCTCTCCTTATTTTTCTGATTTGACGAGTTATTTTCGTTTTTACACTGACTTTTGTAGTGGCCGATTTGTTTACAGCGATAGCATTTTATCTGTTTTACATTTGACATATCAGTTCTACCAACATTACTTTTTCTGGCCATAGACAAATTTGTGTTGTTTTTCTTTTTAGACTGAATAGCAAATACACCGCTAACTTCACTCTCTTCATGACTTGCCAAATCCATATCCAACAGTTTTGTTTTGATGGAATCTTCCGTTATAGGAATGCCGGAATGCTCTATTGCCATGATCATAGGGGAAAATCGATCAGGCAATCCCGCTAATAGCAATGATCCTGTCCATAAATCGTTGATTTCAAAACCTGTTCCGCTGAGTTTCTGTGCTGTATCAATAATCTGCGTCACGTAAGACGTCATCGAACTGCAATTCTCTCGGCGAATCGAAATCAAATTCCTTAGTAGACTTATCCGTCGTGAAAATCCACTGTCATCGAATAATTGTTTCAGCTTCTCCCATAATTCTTCGGATGATGAAACATTTCTCACGTGTACGTATAATGACGGGTCGATCGTCATAATCAATTTTGCTCTGGTTTTTTCGTCATCTGCGGTTTTTATTTCTTGATTTAATTCTGGCTTGACACAATGTTTCATGCCTTCAAGAATTAAAAAATTCTCCGGCGCGAAACACCATTCATTGTAGTTATCGCACCCCGTAAGCTTCGGCACATTGACAAGTTAGTTAACAGTCATTTTTGCGATGCACTTCATCTTGTACCCTGCGATAATACGGCAAAATAACAACAGTCTGTCACTATACAGTTCTATCACGTCCTTTTCACCGAATAATATTGCAAAAAAAAACTATTTTAACGCGAAATTATGAGCGTAAGGCCCATAACCTATAATTAAGCAACATTTTACACAAAGGCAGTAGAACGACTAACTTATTGTAAAGTAAAGTTACACATTGTTGTACATAGATGGCAGCACTAGTTTCATATTTTTGATATTAAAATTACAACAGTGTGAAAATTAATTTTTCTTTTAAAATAATGTTCCAAATGCTTCGAGCGCAACTCGTCACAAACATATTTGCGCACGTCACTGCTTTCGGGTGTAATCGGCGAGCAGTGCGAAGCGCGCGCCGGTAAGTTGATATTTGTCAGTTGGTGCGGACGGACGTGTGTAATTGCGAAAGGGAAGAATCCCACACGTATGCTGAGAATATCGCGCATTCTCGATTGTGATTGTTTTAAATAAAACACAGTGGGAAAATTAATTTGTGTTTTAAAATAGTGTTCCAGATGCTCCGAATGCAACTCGTCACAAATATATTGGCGTACGACACTGTGTTCGGGGTAATAAGCCAGCAGTGGGATAATACTGCGAAATTTATTATTTTTCAATAATAAAAAGTTATATTTCACTTACCGTCGTTATTATATTATTAAATGGTTAGAATTATATATTTTAGCTAACTCATATTATAATGAAACTTTCTGGAGTTAACGTTTTAATTATGTATATAATCTGATCTGATCGAATATATATTTGTGTCGTTTAGTTAAACTGTCTACAAAGATTATCTTTTGTATGTGAATGAAGTATAGTACGTTTATTCAACACGAGGTAAACCATTGTCAGATTATTGTGACAAATGTAATAAACACTATTACGAGAAAGAAAAACTCATAAAATATGCACAATAAACAAATATTATTTTTAAATTAAATAAAAATAACCCTTATTATTAGACGCACTGTACTTAACACTAACATTATATTTTTGGCGGTTTGTTTTTGATGACTTTTTAATTGTGGCTCTTCTTTAGACTACACCGTTATGTACGGATCGTACAAAAACGACTACGTTGTTAATAATTATATTGAAAAGAATTTACTGAAACGAATTAAAATAAAATTGCAATAAAACAATTACAAAAGTAATATTCATTATTCACAATTTCACAACTGTCAAAACATATATTTCTATAACACTACAGCCATCTTGTGACTATTTGTTTTCTGTGCGACTTTATTTACTCATTTGGGAACGTTTTAATTTATTATTAAATTCACCCATGAATTATAAACAGAACGTTGTTTTTGACCTTTATTTAATGAATATACTTTATAAACAACCAATAATATATTGATTACCTGTATTAATCCCTTTATGATCCCCCAATAAACATTTTCTTTCAGAAATCACACACATAATATCTTATCGATAAATGCTAGATCATTGACTACCAATACAAGACTTGAAAAATCGATTACTTTAGTCTAATTGTTTTAAACATGCGTTACATATAAAATATTCCCACCATGACGGCATTATGTATCCAAGAACTTATGTTTAGTTTCAAAAATATGTATTGTCCTTTCCTGCTATCACCGGGGAAATGTACTTGGAATGTAAAAAGGCCACAGACATGTATATTGTTAATTTGATATGTAATTATCATTGAAGTTTGAATTTTTCTGACTTCAAGTAACCCTTCACAAATTAGTATATTATTTTTGTTAAGATCTACAGATTGAAACTGATTTATCATTAGGTCGAATTCAATTTATGTTGTTGCACGTCAAAGAACTATTGCAATACTTATTGCAATAAATCCGTCGAAAATAATTATTCAAATTTTAGTTAAAAACCATTACATAACTTCGAATATATCTTCCATAAATTAGTCATATAGTCTTCATAAGCAAGACAACATAACTTCAATCAAAAGTTAACTATCGTATACTCGACAAGTAACAAATTCCCAGTCGGTAGTGGGGCCGCGGATTTCCCATTTCCTCCCGCCATTAACCGCACACCCACGGCTCTTAATAAACAATTCCCGTCGAATTAAGTTCTGCCAAGTTCCTCCTTGAGCCAGATGAAGGTACCGGATGGATCAGTGAGTTCGAGTTTTGATGAGTTAAACAATAATCCCACTTAAGATAGTTAGACGCGTTCCTTTCAATGTAGATGAGGAGAAGTAATGGTTTATAATCAAATAAAGTTTTCTTCAATATTTTGTTTATTTCTTTGCTATATTATCTAACAGATAGACATTAAATTAGAGATAAAAGGAGGTTTAGAGTTTCGTTAAAACAAAAATAATTTAGCCCGATTTGATTCAATGGCAGCGGGTTTAAATAGGCATTTAAGAAATTAACCGGCAAGAAACTTTTGATTATACTGTATTAAGTCGAATTAACTTGACTGAAGAAATGCGGAAGGCAGTAATTCAACCTACTGTAAATAAAAGGTAATACAAGTAAATGAAAGTAAGTAACTCAACCTATTGTAAAAAAATAAAGCTGATCTTCTAACTGAAATTTATATGGAATCACTGATTCTATTATAAATTTTATATTAATATATGCGTCTTGTTGAATAAACTTTTTTTGAAGGAATTAGAGTTTCCCGACTTGATCATGAAAATTAAGAAAATAATTTCTAACTTGATTGTCTGATTTGAATCGAGAAGTTAAAATTTAGCACAGGTACATTTTATATTAGAGTTAATATACATGAGTTAAATTTATTATTCTACTGGTGTATATTTAATAAAATTTGCTATTATAAGAAAAATACAAGAAGACGCGCAGCAGTAAATGTTGTATTTATAGAATTCTTCTTATCTCCAGACACATTTCTATATTTTATAATTGTCTCGGTACTATACTCCCATTTTCATTGTTTTGTTTCAATGTATTCAACATATTATCATCATCGTCATCATCATCATCATCATCATCATCATCATATCATCATCATCATCATCATCATATCATCATCATCATATATATTAATACGCTAAGGTTAAGATGTTACTCTCCCTTTTTAGAAAAAACCTCACAACTAATCCACATAAATTATATATCATTTTATAGATAATTGCTTGCTCTACCGGCATCCACAACTAAACAATTTATTATTGCTATTGTTTTTGCAAATTAATTAATTATTAAAATTATATACACAAAACAGCATTGCTGCCATCTAACGGCTCAACGTCAATATGATTGACGGTCGGTAAAATTTTTGTTTAATTTCAAATCCACTCACGTATAAATAAAGTGGCGCTTTAGCTCAATGCTTTTGATACTTGCGCCTCTATATGTCAATTTTAGTAAAATATTTGTTTGATCTGTCATCTGAGCTTCATAATGGAATAAAAACGTAATAAGCAGTGTGCAAAATTAGAAATGAATTGAATACCTGAAATCAATTTTGATTTATTAAATTGACTCTAAACACTCTGTTGTAACTAATATGACAGCTGAATTCATTTTCTCATGTGTAAATATTTATAATCTACCACGCAAATTGATATAATGCGAAGACTTCGCACGGGTCACGCTAGTATTCTAAAATACTTAAAATTGTTGCTACTAAATTTTAATGTCATGCTTTACTTGATCGAGAGCGTTATTTATTTTTTGGCTGGAAAATTTCCCGAGAATTTAGTCTGGTAAAAAATATACGTATTAATTCTGATATTTGTTTCAGCAAAAAATATTTTTTATTACCACTTGTCATGACCTATGTCGTAAGAAATAAAAATGTAAGTAGTATGTAACTGAGAAATAAAAATATTCAAATAAAGGATTGTCAAAGTTATAACGAAAATTATTTTATTTATTCCAAATCCATGTACTATATTTAAAAATATCATAATCCAGTGCGTCTGATTAGCTCAAAGGGTAAAAGGTCAAAATTAATTTTGATTCAAAAATCTCACTGTAAACCCCTTTATATTTAAACAAGAATGAAAATAGAATGATTTTTCCATTTCAACATTTTCTTTGCTTTGGTATAATTCAAGTTATTAATCTCAATCTTAACTTTGTAATTTCCACCCTACTCTCACACAATTATTCTATCAAATGCTTTAAAATAATATTACACAATAAAATTGTCTGTAAATTTTTCATAATTACAAAATTATATTATGGGTATAATTTATACCATCCAAACAGCGCAGCATTAAAATTGTTGGAGATATTTTCGTACACTAGTTAAAGAGACGAGGTAATAAAAGGGATAATAATGCGATAGGTTAATTTATTAAGATTAACTTTTTGAAATAGTGAATGACCGCTGAATGACCGCTACTTGAGACGGTTTAAGGGCGGCTTCACTTACAGTCGAGTTCATTCCGCATATCTCTGCCTGAAGTGTAGCTATGTTGTCACGCACAATGTTTACCTTTAGTTATACCATCATTCCTTTAAAGACGTAAGAACGTAGTACAAAAATGTTACTTTTAAAACCCATGCGTTTCGGTAGTTATAAGAGGTAAATAAAAATTCACCATTTATGAATGACCCTATAATGAAGGAGAAAATTTCCTATTGTACAGCGCTAAAAAGATAACATTTCCGTAAATATCACGAAATTAATCAGCAATACAACCTTCAATAAAAAAATTATTTCTTTTAACAATCTATAAATTTCCTTCTTTTAAATGTAGAAAAGGAACTAACTCAGGTGTGGAAGAAGTCACCATGAAGTCTAATATATATATATATATATATATATATATATATATATATGTAAACGAAGTGAGTGACACTTCATTCAACATGAAGTTTGCATATGAGCTGTGCTAGCTGTCACTTGGCCATGTCACCACGCCACGATAGAAAAATAGGTTATGTTCTTAGAAACGATCAATGAATTATAATATGATATAGTATAATATTTTAATACTTAATTAATACGAACTAGTGTAGCAATAGCTTTAAATGTTGTTTCTCTTTTCAGATGAGTTTGTGATTAATTAACGTTATAAATTGTTTTGTAAAAGTGTAAACATTTGTTTATGTAATAAATCTCTTTTCAGAGCAACTCAATGCTATAGTTTTACTGTTCACCATATTATCCAAGGATAAGAATTAGAAACACATTATAAAACAACATTTCTACAGCTAATTCCCAAAAATAATGGACAAATTACAGTTCGAATTCGTAGTCAAGGCCAGTGAAGATGTGAAGACAAATATTATTTGTATAACAACAATTACCGATTTAGACGGCAATACCTTTGTGTTCCCGAATAAATTACAACCTGTAAAACTACACGATGCAATAATAAAAACACAAATCTTTCAAAAAATCAAAGCTACTTTACAAAAACGGCATGACAAGCGACAGGTATGGATATCCATGAGCCCAGAAACAAAGGCGGTTTATTGTGATGAAGATGGAAATAAACCGTTCATGGGATACCTTTTAGAGGAAAAAGAAACACCGAAAACTTCTACAGCAGGAATCTCTGAAGAATATCTAATAAAAATCATGGAAAGCTTCGCTGAAATGAAGAATGAATCATCAAAACCTTTTAATGTGGAAAAAATGGCAGAAAAATTTGTTATACAACAATTTAGTAGTAATATTACCAATGTGTCCCAGTGGATGACAATCTTTGAAGCGGAATGTGCACGTTTAGGCATAGAGGAGGATATCAAAAAAATTGAAATTTTTAAGTTATTTTTAGAAGATTCCTGTAAAGACTGGTATAGTTCTATGCTGATTAAATACACAATAAATTCAGAATGGGCTATGTGGAAACAAAACTTTAGTGAGGCCAGCCAGTCACCGATCAGGTATGCCAGTCACCGATCAGGTATGCAATGTTATTTAAATATAGACAGGGCTCATTACTGGAGTATGCATTAAAAAAAGAGAAACTGCTATTAGAAATAAATAAGTCCATAGATAAACATACTCTAATTGATCTAATCGCCACCGGATTACCGAATTTCATTGCGGATAAAATTGATAGAAATAGTTTAAAGGAAACTCAAGATTTATTTAATAATATAAGAAGTTTAGAGCACATGGTAAATAAAAAAACATTGGATAAAAAGATAATAGCTTCCGAAAGTAAAATTAAAGATAAAAATGTAAGGCCCATAGTTAGTCCGTGTAAAATTTGTGAAAAAGAAAATAAAGGTACACGTTACCATCCCGAATCACAATGTTGGTTTAAGATAAAAAAATAATGATAGAACAAAAAACGATCAGATAAGGAGTGTAAACAATTCAGAATTAGAGACTGAACTAAATGAAATTAACCAAAAAAACTGGTAGTGCCGCCATTAATTAAAATTAAATTACTAATAAATGACATTTTAGAAACATCAGGAATCTATGATTCAGGATCCAATGTGTCATTAATAAATTCAAGATAATAAATCTTTAAAAAAAAATACCAACTCATTATAAAAAAGCAGGTTTGAAAACAATTAATGGCGTAAAAAAATCAATAGGAATGGTAACTTTAAAACTAAAAATTGTTGAAATTGAAAAACATGTTGATATTTTTGTTATAGATGAAGAAAACTTCGACTATAATTTTCTAGTTGGATTAGATTGTATACAAAAATTTAAATTAACTCAAAATGAGAATTTAGAAATCATGTCCACAACAATAACAATAAGACAAAATACATAAAAAACAAAGAAAAACAACCTATAATCACAAAACAAATTCCTGGCAGTACAGGTAGTGACATAGGGATAAATAAAAATGAAAAACAAGTTATTATTCACGAACATGAAATAAACTTTAATGAAAATATAAGGGTCAATGATTTTGATATTACGATAAATCATTTAGATCATAAAAAAAGATCTGATATTGATCAATTGATATGCAAATATAATTCAATTTTCGCTAAAGATAAATATGATATAGGTACAGTAAAAGGTTACGAAGCACATATTGATCTGTTGATAGATAAGTACTGCAGTAAGAGACCATATAGGTGCCCTATTGAGGACATGAAAGAAATTGAACATCAAATAACAAAACTACTAGAAAATAATTTAATCGAGGAATCATATAGCCCTTTTGCGGCTCCAGTAACACTAGCATTTAAAAAAGAAGAAGGAAGAAGATCAAGGCTTTGCATAGATTTTCGAGAATTGAATAAGATTGTAGTTCCCCAATCGCAACCGTTTCCTCTAATCGAGGATTTAATGATAAAAACGAGGAAATGTAAATTTTTTTCAACACTTGATGTGAACTCGGCGTTTTGGTCCATACCTCTTAAGATTGAAGATAGAAAAAAAACTGCATTTGTTACCCAGAATGCACACTATCAGTGGACATGTTTACCTTTTGGCTTAAAAACTTCGCCCGCCATTTTTCAGAGAATCCTGAGTAATATTATAAGAAAGCATAAATTGTCACATTTTACTGTTAATTACATAGATGATATTTTAGTATTTTCAGAAACGTTTGAGAAACATATAGAACACTTATGCTTCTTATTGGAAGCAATCTTAAAAGAAGAGTTTAAATTAAAATTCACGAAATGTAACTTTGCACAGGACTCGGTAAAATATCTAGGGCATATAATAAAAAACAACACGGTAACTCCGCTAAAGGATAATTTAATTGCCATAAAAGAATTTCCGATTCCAAAAACACTAAAAAACGTTCGTCAATTTTTGGGAAAAATAAATTTCTATGGAAAATATGTACCAAATATGTCAATAACGCTGGATCCATTACATAATTTATTAAGAAAAGGAGAAAAATTTGTCTGGTCCGATAAATGTCAAGAATCATTTGATACTATAAAAAAACTACTTTGCTCAAAACCAATCCTAGCAATCTTTGATACAGACTTACCAATCAATATTTATACAGATGCTAGCATACAAGGCATAGCTGCAATCTTAAAACAAATTCAACCCAATGGTGATGAAAAACCTTGCGCATATTTTTCCAACAAATTAAACAATTCCCAAAAACAGAGAAAAGCTATATATCTTGAGTGTCTGGCTATAAAAGAGGCGGTTAAATACTGGCAACATTGGCTTATAGGAAAAACATTCACGGTTTTTTCAGATCACAAACCCTTAGAAAAAATGAATATAAAAGCCAGAACGGATGAAGAACTGGGAGATCTTACGTTTTATTTGTCGCAATTCAATTTTAAAATAATATATTCTCCGGGAAAATATAATATAGAGGCAGATACCTTAAGCAGAAACCCAGTGTTAGAACCAGATGAAAATGAAGAAAGTAGTTTAAAAGTAGTTAATTTTATTAATATAGAAGATATACAACAAGATCAAAAAAAACGAAGATATAGAAGAGAATATAAATAAACTTATTTATAAAAATAATATATATTATAAAAAGATTGGAAAACATGAAAAGATTATACTAACTGAAGACTTTAGTAAACATCTTATAAAACAAGTTCATCACTACTATTGCGACATAGGAAAACAACAAGTAGAAAAAAAAAATAAAACCCTTTTATCAAGCTAAACATTTATTAGACAACATAAAAAAATATGCGAAAACTGTGACGTTTGTATAAAAAATAAATCAAGAGGAGCATACAAGTTTGGACTAATGTCGCACTTAGGACCAGCCACACATCCGTTCGAGTGTCTGTAGATACCATAGGTGGATTTGGTGGTGCACGTTCAACAAAAACGAATTTACATCTTCTAGTAGATCACTTCACTCGTTACGCCTACATTTTGACATCCAAAACTCAGAATGCAAACGACTTTATAAAACTAGTCCAAAGAGTAACACAAGATTATAAAATAGACTTGATTCTGTCAGACCAATATCCGGGTATAAATTCAAAAGAATTTAAGTACTTTTTAGAAAAGGAAGGTATACCTATAGTGTTCACTGCAGTAAATGCACCATTTTCTAATGGATTGAACGAAAGATTAAACCAAATATTGGTCAATAAAATTTGTTGTAAAATTAATTAAAAAAGAGATAAGATCGCTTGGACTACCATTGCTCACGAATGCACAAACAAATATAACGAAACCGAACATAATGTGACAGGGTTCTCACCAAAATATTTACTGCAGGGAAAAAGTGTGGACATTCTACCAAACGAACTGAAATAAAATCAATTACAGAATCAACAATTAATACGAGACCGGAAGATTGCCTTAGAAAATAGTGTAAAATCACATAATTATAATAAAAAAAGATTTGATAAAAACAGAAAAAATTATGAATTTGAAGTAGGAGATTTAGTATATGTTGAAAACGGAAATCGGTTAAACCGAAAAAAACTAGATGAATTGAAAATTGGTCCATATCAAATTATAGAGAAAATATCTAATTCAATTTACAAAGTAAACACGGGACACAAAAAGGTACAGTCAAACCTTTTCCACATAACAAAACTCGTTCCAGTGGTAGTAATACGTTAAAATTTTGATAATTACCTATGGAGGGGGGGAGATGTAAACGAAGTGAGTGACACTTCATTCAGCATGAAGTTTGCATATGAGCTGTGCTAGCTATCACTTGGACATGTCGCCACGCCACGATAGAAAAATAGGTTATGTTCTTAGAAACGATCAATGAATTATAATATGATATAGTATAATATTTTAATACGTAATTAATACGAACTAGTGAAGCAATAGCTTTAAATGTTGTTTCTCTTTTCAGGTGAGTTTGTGATTAATTAACGTTATAAATTGTTTTGTAAAAGTGTAAACATTTGTTTATGTAATAAATCTCTTTTCAGAGCAACTCAATGCTATAGTTTTACTGTTCACCATATTATCCAAGGATAAGAATTAGAAACACATTATATATATAAATATATATATATATATATATATATATATATATATATATATATATATATAGGTGTGTGTGTGTGTGTGCATAGCAGAAACAACATTTTCTATGCACTCGACCATCTAGTTGGGATTTAATTCGTGTGTACTCCAAATGGTAAAGCCTAAAAGTAACCGTGATAATATGTTTCATAATAGTAAAGTATAAGGGTCATAGGTTCGTCTCACTAACGATGAATTCATATATAATTATGGAATATTCTAGACATTAAAAAATTAGTCTTATAGTCTTTAACATAAAATCTATAATTGTCAAATATATATTTCTATTTAAATAATTTTCCTTCTTATTTAGCTTTCATATACGTATTACGTTATGCCTGTTCCTACGTCAACATAAATTTTGGTATAAAATAAGGATTTAAGCAAAAGAACGCAAAAACTTAATTACAGTCTAATAATTATCGGTGAGTTAATACATTCATTAATAAAAATCGTTTCAAGACAAAATGTTTACTTTTATGTTTTACGCTGAAATATTGCAAAGATAATTTGATAAATCTAATTTACCCAGTATCGGTTAATAATTTGGGTTTCATTAGATATTTAACCCCGAATCGCAATGATGTACAAGGCACACAAATCCAACAATCGTAATGAATAACATGATATAGTAGTGCAATGAAACCTAAGTAATACCTAATACAAAAATAAACGCTATTATCTTTCAGTCTTTAGAATATCTGACATAACTTCCAGCTATTTAGCAGACATGTGAATAAATGTGAGCAAGAGAAAATATTTATGTGTCATCGCCCTGTCAAAAGCTATTTTTAATTAAATTCAATGCGAACTACTTCCTAACTAAAACTACATAATGTGAATAATTATACAACCAAGATCACATCAGTATTTAATATTCAGTCAGACTTTGCATACTTGTATCTATATTAAGAAATAAACCAATTAAAAAAATAAACTACCAGTTAGAAGAATAAAATGCATTTTTAAGATGTATATTTGACCACATGACTCTAAAATTAAAGTTAAACAAATTCAATAAAAAGTTTCGATAAATATATTATCACAATCGAGTAACAAAATTTCACCTCAATTTAAATATTGATTTCGGAAAAGAGACAAGAATATTAGAAAATAGTAAACTTTAAAAAATATACATTTATTTTTCTACAAGTTTCCTTCATTAATTATTTTTCTACAAGGCGATGTAAGTCTACAGTATTCTTAATTATTTTTCTATATGTCTACCTAAATTTTTCATTCTTGAGATAAAGCAAATCTTGGCTATAACCATTTTATAAAAAATGTTTTATAAAATGATTATAGCCAAATTTGAAAATTAAGTGCTTTAATTACGTTCCCCTTAGTAAGACGTATCAAATGATATCCGTTTTTAGGGAAAACTTATACTTGAATCTCTGTTGTACAGAGTAACTTAACTGTAGACATTTGAGTTCGGTTAAATGCAAGAGCCGAATGTGTAATTAATAGTCTCGAACTTCAAACTGGAATTTCCAAGTTGGGTCAGCCCGAATATAAAATAAATTTTCATCTGAATTAACCTTCTGTTACAAAATTTAAAATTCACAATGATGTTTATATTTTAGTAGTTAATATTTATTTTTCCAATAAAGCTAGCGCGCCGCCAGTTTAGTTATTTGGTAACCAGTCGGATAGTAGAATCGCTCTTTGAGTGAATTGAGTGAGAAACTTTTTGATAACTGTAGGTACAGTCAATGCCGGTATCTAAAATACACATTGAAAATACGACAGTATAAGTTTTTAATATCTGTGGAAATAAACATACTTTCGAACAATTATCAGGCCATGCAGTGGTTAATTCGGTACTTAATGACAATATACACCTATAAAGTAAAACCCTTTTCCATCTTTATTTATATATGTGTATATATTACAAACGTAGAAAGCTTTCAGTGTTTTCTGAACCTATATGAAACTTCTATATATTATTAACATAAATTATATACTTCTTAAACATAATTGTTATCAATACCTAACCTGTTAATAATGGAGTCAGTACTGCATTATAAAATAAGTAATTCAACTATAATTCACGTTATAGTTAGCTGCATAATTGCATTGAAATTGACACATTTTACTGAGTTTATTTTACAATATATTTCCAATGTTGGATGTGTATTATAGTAAACGTTGGAAGAATTGTAAGTTTTCTACTTATTTAGCGATGGAAAGATATTTTATCGTCGTTTTCCTGCAAAATACCCATGGACATTTTACAGCCAACCGAAATACAAGCCGTTATATTCTGTTAAGAGTTTTGTTGCTTTAAATTTATTCAAACACATTAAATTAAATCAATATACGATCAATGTACTTGTGTATTGCAAGAAAAGTATAAGAAACATTTTAATATAAGTAGTAATAAACACGAGACGTTTGCAAAATAAATACCTGTAAGAATTTGTTAAAATCAGTAGAATAATAATAATAATAAATATATCAGAATATAGAAAATAAAACTAAATAACTAACAATTAATAAAATTATATTTGAATAAAATTACTTTCGAATAAAATGAACCCGGCGTATAAACATGTAAAGAATAGTTGCATTGAAAACGAGACAATTAAATCATTTCTCAGGAGAGAGGGGGTTTGAAAGATTAAAGACACCTAAAGATGTTGTAATACAGCAAAACCTAGGTCGTGGTAAAGAACTTAAAGAAAGTAGAAATAATACTACATCACGTAGTTTCATTTAATTGTGAATAATGCATTTCTACAAAATTCACGCCAAATATATTCAAAATAATTGACAGAAAAGTTTTCATGTACATATTATCCAACCATCAAATGTCCGAAAATATTTTTTTTATCGATAGCAAGTTTCAGGTTACACACGCATCAATTGTTTCTACGAATTAATTCGTTTGCTCACGCGCCAATAATATCACCAATCGCGCTTCGTTCCGCACTTCTCATTCCATTATTATTCCAAGCCCCGCATATGTGTTGGAAACGTGTTTTAGTAATTAAATTAACACAAGCCCGAAGCCAAATGCGTGTAATGTCTTTATCTTTCATATTCTGCCAAAAATACGAACGTGAGCGCTTGTTATTTATAGGATGTCTTAATTTAGCTGAAGGTTTAAGTATAACTAAAGATATTAGGGGTTTATTTGTTTCGCAATTCCATTGAAGTAAATAAATCGGTAGGAGAGGTTTTCGTTATTAATAAAATAGAAAATCAAGAATAGGTACAGAAATAAGTAATGGCCAGGTGAAGAATAATTGAGAAAAGTGAATCGAAACAGATAAAATTTATTTGGTTTATCGATGAAATATAACGCAGAAAATTAAAAAAAAACTCTATCACACGGTTGGCGTGTAGTGATGGGCTTAAGAGACATGTGTGGACAGCGGAACGGCGAGCCCTGCGCAAGTTGGCCTGAGTTAGATTTAAAGTAAGCAAATTATTTGTTTTAATAGACTAGTTACAGCATAAAAATACTGCACTTGCATTTCAGAAAACAAATGCGGAAGGAGTCTCAAAATTCAGCTAGTTATAAATAAATATGTACACTTAGTGTCAATACATGCATAAAGAATGGTTCCATAGTTGTCTGGATCACTTGAAATTGTTGACACAAATGAATAACCGATTTTAACTGAAAGTTCGAATCGAATGTTATTACCTGGAATGTTGTCAAATTTTCCAAACACAAAATTCGAAATTTGTGTAAATACGTGAGAGGGGAACAAAATGAAAATTGGAAAGCAATTTCTATATTACAATAAATGTCCATTGTTACCACTAAAAAGAGGCACTAAACATTTTTCTCCCTGACTTTATATGTATTTTAATATTATTTATTCATTTCCATAATTTCATTTACAATATTCTCCCATCTTTTAATTAAGAATTCTATCTGAAAAACTGTTTTACGCACCGGTCTAATATTATAAAAGCTTAGATATATCAACGCACATGCCTTAGTTTTAAAGATTTGTTGTTTCTGTGCAGAACCTACAAAAATGACACTCAAACTCATAACGAATACAGCAAAATATTTTATATAAATTAGCATCTAACAACCACTTGATTTCAATCATGAAGTAGAGCAGTGGGTTCAATTAATGTATACATAAAATTAGAAAGTAACAAGTTTATTCAAAATGATATTGAGTTTAACTATCACTACTCGAACACATTAAAAGTAGCGAAAAAAATAAAATTATAGAGAAAAATCTATATTTGAACTAAAATATTTTAATAATATCTAAAATATTATAATTCTTGAAACAGAAATATTTTATAGCATTAACGTTTCCAAAAATAAATTTACAAGGTACAGATTTTGAATTTAAATGGTTTCACAAAATGAAATACAGAAAGGCACGTTGGTAATAATTTATAGACTCGGAGAAATACATGTAAATTTGTGGTCGTTTGCTTCAAAAATCATGTGTTTTTCGTATTATATTGAGTAGTTTCGATACCGGGGACATACTTTTTTCATATTTACAGTACATCTACCTAAAATTGTGAAAAAATATTTTTGAAGACATTACAATTAACACACAAATGATAACCCACTAATGAAAGTGCACGTAATATCGGAAACTTTATGATTTAGTCTAAAAATTCCAATAAAATATTTTTAATCATTAACTATCGAGATATATGATATTAGAGTTAGTATGCTTCATTATTTTGCAATACTTTAATTTCTATGTCAAAATGTCTGTCATAAGATACACAGACAGACGACAAAGTGGGTGGTTTTATAATAATTCCATTTTGGCTTTTGTGGTACGGATCCATAACTTTTTTCTAACTTCGGGACTTTAAAATATTTGAATTACTATCCGTTTTTACGTGCAATACTTCGAAAAAGATAATTTATTAACTTACACTTTGAGAAATAGAATTTATAAATATAGCTAGAGACGTAAACTTGCCGTATCCGATAACATACTTACGCCTATATTTTTACATTTGATTATACTACCAAACTGGTCAGATTTTACGAAGAAATATTTTGCTATAATAAGGAAACCGGTTATTAGTAAAATTCTCCTATTAAGTTATCCCACGAAATCCTAAAAGTGTAACATTTTATTTTATTTTATCATTAAAACATAGCCCAAATTTCATATTATTCGGAAACTGATTAAACGAATTTCAAATATGCTGAATTTTCCAAATATTCAAAGTTCGCCATCCATTTTTCCTTTTTACAGAAAAAAGTGATTTATCCACCTTATGACAAGTATTTGACATACTGTAGTCCAAATATTGCAAAGCGGTGAGACGCTGGTCAAATTGCGCAAATGATGGATTGGACTATTACGAGTTGAAACTTTACGAGACGCGACGATGTCAATATATGATCAATCATATACAAAACTTTTATCAAATTTATAGGCGATACCTATAACCATATTTTTATGTAATAAAGCAACTTTCAGAAATGTGAAAAGAAGTTTTTTTTTCAGTACAAATGATTAGTGATCTTGCATCAGTTTTGAACTGAGATTAAAAATTTAATAACTCTTCAGATTATTATATCGGGAGAATTTTGAACTGAGATAAAAATTTAATGTGCTCTTTAGACTATTATATTGGAAGCAATCGCAACTTTCATAATTGCCTTTTAGAAATATTTAATTATAAGCACGTATATTAAGAATGACCCGCACACCTCCTGATATTTCATTTGTTGCAGGTTTTAATAGGTTTAACTTCAGGTTTAAATATCCTTCCTTTCCGTTATTCTCTTTCACATAAAAAATTATACTCCAAACAGCTTATTTTTAAAAGTTTAGTTTGCATATTCTATAGCAGTACCCCGTGTACTTTAAGATATCTATAACAATTTTCAACCATTTTTATTAAACAGACTTTAAAATAAGTATCCACAATTTTAGCTTCCATAACTTTCTGATTTTATTATTTCTTCAATAAACTACAAAGGTGCTGATAATTAATAAATCAGATGATACAAATTAAAACTATCATTTTCGGGGAATAGGGGATAAATGTAATGACAGTGTAAATTTTTTTACATTTGAAGCAAAAAAGTGTTTAAAAACAAAGGAAATATTAGTTTCTTCTAAGAGGGAATAATTTTTTGACATATTTTATTAAAAACCAAAAAAGCTGGTGGAAATATCAAATAGTTTTTTATTTATTTTGTTTTATGGAAGTTACAAAATTTTAATTAAATGTCATTATTGAGTTTAAATTAACTTAGAGATTATACATGTTTTATTAATTTATCGACAATAAAAAACAACAGAAGGACTTTATGAACTCAATGAATGTCTAATATATAGATAAATCAGAATACAATTTACTCACCAGAACCCAGCACAATTTGAAACAGAACCTAATACCATAATGATTCTTATAAACATTACTGACAACCTGTCGATACTGCTACTAACTCTTCATATAAGTGGTCAACCCAAAAGATTCCAGATGAGAAAATTTACTAACAACTTTGAATATTTTACCACATTCAATAGCTTAGTTTGGATATCTTTTGTGACCTAAAAAAAACACTTGATCATTCCCTATATTGAAACATTCCCTGTTTTGTGCTAGTCAGAATATGTATGCGAACATTGAATAAAAAAAATGTTTAAAGGTATAACTTAATTGTAAATATGTTCTCAATAGTATAAGGTCACATTTTGCTATAAATCATGTTTGATCAAAGTTCTTAACAATTTATAAATTTAAAATTTCACAATTTCCTGAAGTTATCACATGAAAACATTATTTTCATTTCCCTTGAAATCAAAAGAGTTTTTGTTTTGATTCTAATTACTTAGATCAGTGTCTGAGTAAAATTATTCAGTTGTTACTGAATTCAGTTGTTACTGACCTGTTGGTCTGCATGTGTTCGTACACATAACCGCAATTTCATCTAATGCCTAATCTAATAACACTCATTTTATTATAATTCAGTTAATCTAGAATCGATTAGGAATATAGTCCAGATATGAAATGTTGATAAATCAATTTTTTTTTAATTTTCAAGTCATTTTTATTTGCAAATTAAAGTTCTTCCCGTATCAAGTAATTTTATATCCCCGTAATCGACCATAGATAAAAAACTTAACGCCCCTACTGCCGCATCACGAGTATGCGCCTCGCAATAAAAATTACTGACTTATATAAAGATCATGCGAACTTTCGCATTCTGGTGTATTTTGTTGCTGAAAAACATGAAGGTTATTATGAAAACTTGGTTTAGGTGGGATTTTTACTAGTAAAACATTGGTGGAGAAATTTAGACATTGTTGTCGCTCAGCTCGTAATGTACAAAGTTTTCGTCGATATAACTTCACTCTTCTTTTTTTTGGCCGAATTTTCTCATATAATTTTAATACATCAAAAATGTTATAATAAATCTTGCAAAGTTTATTGCTGGCGTTTTTATGAATTGTCTGTAATATATAGGCCCAAACCTAAATGCGAAATTATCATATTCGTCAAAAATTATGTTTAAATTTATTTGTAAAAAACTCAAAAGAAACAATATAGTTTAATTTGTCTTTAAAACTAATTTATTCTCTTATAGACAGTTTTTAAATTTCGGGATTTCCAGCTTGAATTTTAAAATAAACTTATTATTTTAATTAACTAGACCCAAATAAAAATAAAACATCGCTCCGCCAATAAACATAATTTATGTCTAATTAAATTATGTAAATCAAATGCTAAGACAATATTCAGTTTATTAATTTATAATGTGATGGTATCAGAAATGCGAAGGCAAGTGAGGTTTTTCCGCAATGATTGTGAACAATCTCACCACGAACAATATCACGCCTGAATTATTCCACCTATTTTCGTGAAATATTACATGTATACCTACAATCTCCGTTATGAAAATGAAAATATGGTGTTTTCTTTTTTCAGGCAAAAATTTACCTTACCAAGATAACGGAGAAACTTCTTTCCCACCATATAGCTGTGATGTGGAATAAAGATTAATGATTTGTCTCCAATAACAAATGCCGATTTGCGCAATTGAATATTTTATTTTGGTTATATTGTATCGGGAAGCATTATTAATTTAATTTAAATAAATAACTCTTTTTATTTCAGGCACGAAAAAATAACGAATATTTCAAACCTTTGTGCGTGTTTAATGCATTTTAAAAATGTTTTCAATTCAGTAAATTGTCTTGACGAACGCCTCTTGATGAACTTTAAATCTATTAGCTCGGCTTAATTGTTCAGAAATTACCATGAGATTTCAAGTCGGAAGAAATAAACTTTCCCTAACCTATTGAAATTAGCGTCGAATGAACTTGATGGAAAAGTTAGTGAAAATTTTAAGTCTTGATTATTTTGTAGGAATTGTTTCTTGAGTTATTGTTATTGCTTTTATCTCTATTTCAAACCGCTTCAATTTTGTGATGTATTTTTAATTTTCATTTTTATCCATTTTTCATTTCAACCCTAACCAGAATTTAATAAGACCTGCAAGAAATCAAATTCTCTTGTTAGGATTCAACAAAAAACAAAAAACTTTTAGGATTTCATTATTTCTCTCCGTGCGTTCAATTTAACGCCGTGCGTTTATCTTTCTTAAAAGGTCATAGTTTTTACAGTTCTGCATCTATGGGCAGTTAATTTTACAGGTAAGTGAAAATATGATTAGTGAGTAGCAAAATAAAAAAAAATTAAATTACTTTCGTGTACTTGTAAAATAAAGGCGATTTGTTTTGCATAACTCATAAAATCTTATACCATTAGGCAGGGTTTTATTAAAATTAAATTAGTTTAAATGGTCATTCATAATTTCTAAGCCTGTTCGCAAAATTTTGAGTTTCATAACAATCTGTAATATGTTCCCCTCTTCCCTATTAAATTTGCATCCTAAATTTAATGTCTGAAAATTTAAAATAATTCTTTCTTTTAATTAGAAATTTCAACCAAAATATTTTCACTTATCTTGCTTCAGCAATTTGAAGACATTCGATAAACCATGTAACACTATTTTACGTACTTTAATTTAAGAAACGTAGTCAGCAACAGAATTCGGCTATACCACTAGGTCGATTTTTTTTATTCATCATCTTTGGGTTAATATTTAAATAGAAAAAAAAATTGTCACCCAAAATAAACAAATGAAATTTTGCTAATATTGTTTACTATATTTAAGTAACCTGTAGTAAAAATATTCCCTTCAAAATTCGATTGTTAGCAAAAATAAATTTCTGTAAATCTCAATGTTTTTGCATACATTTTAGCAAGGTAAGTACAACAAACACATCAATGAACAGTCTTGATCTGGCAATTTTCCACAATTGAGATGAAATTTTCCTAGAGTACTAACAGTATTACGGATAAAACTATATTTTAATCAAATATTTTATTTATTAACATTACGTACATACATAAACTAATGGTACAGGTAGAAAATATTTGAAAGATTCTTATAAAAAAATATTTTTGTATTCTCACAAACAACTATTTTTAGACAATCCATCGATGTTGCCTTAACACCTTGTGGTTATAAACAAAAAACATGGTCGTCCTCGCCTCCGCATATCGCGCCCCGAAGTGTAAACCTACGGTTTATGTAAGGGCTGCTATTTTTATTGTATGTGTTTTGATTTGCCAGAATACAGTTATTTAATTAGTATAATTATAAGAAATAAAAGTATTTGCATTACTCTTGGTTTTTCTCCATGTGTAAACATAACTTGAAAATAAAAACATCATCACTTTATTCTATATCCACATTTTTGGAAGTTATTTTTAAAATGCCAGAAATTAAAAATTCGAACAGTATAAACCTAACAAAATTAAACCTAATTGCCTATAAATTAAAAGTCAAGAGAAAAAACGGGACCATCAAAAAATCACATTTTTGTTTGCGTATTTCCGTATTTCACACCCTCTCTTCTCGGCTTGACGCATAAATTTGAAATTACATAGCAATAAAACCTATTATTAACCCACATGTAACTCAATAACTAACATTCAATAATATTTAACTGAAAATTTTAGAGGAGGCAAATTTGTAAAAAATTCGAAAACTCAGCAAAAGTTTTTTTTATTTCGTATATAGTTTAGAATATCATTTGAAAAAAAAACCATATAAGGGTTTCAATAGCATTTTTCTTTTAATATTAGGTAGTATGTCTTCAGACATATAAAAAAGTATCCAAAAGTGCGTTCTCCCCTTATTTCTGAAACTTATTGAAATTATGAAAAAAATTGTGTTTTTAAAAGCTTACGCAAAGGTTGCCTGAAAGCTTCTACAATGATTCTAAATATTTTCGAGTTATTCACAATAATACATATGTTCTCCTGCCAAATTATATTGGGTGTTATTAAATTGTTATACCACGGGAAGTATTTGTTAGTGGTAATTAATGATGAATAAAGTAATTTCACTATAAAGAGTTTACGCAACAGTTAATGCGCACTCCAGACCTGAACTTGATAAGTCTTTAGTCTAAAATTTAGAGTCAGATATAACAGAGATATACATTAAAACTTATCTCGATTTACAAGATTTACTTGTTTGCTTACTGGATCCAGTTATTAGGTCTTGAATTCATTTTGATGTTCGAAAGGGACAGTTTACTTCAAAGGGTTACATTAGAATAATAGCGCCTCTAAAAATCTATTTATTTAACATTATTAAATGCTGAGGAAACAAACAATGAACTACAAGGGGATGAAATTTAAGTAATAGGCTTTTTCCAAATACACAAAATTTGTGTCACTTTTATTATTTTTATTTTATTTTATTTATTTCAGTTTATGTACAATTATGCTAAAATGCTAAATATCTCAAAAAGTGCTAAATGTCGAATGGACTAGGTCCATTACTTCTAAAGAAGGCCAATAATTGAACTTATAGTTCTGTAACGCCTTTATTTAGAGAAAAGATGTCAAGTGTTATTTATTATGTAGCATATAGGTCTGTTTATCACAAAGAGTAAACATTTCCACCATATCCTCTCACATATTCGATTCAGCTATTGCATTAATGACGCGTGAATGCGAGCGTGCGTACGTTCGTGCGTGCGTGCGTGCGAGTGCACGTGCATGCGTGCGTGCGTGCGTGTGTGTGTGCGTGTTTGTGTGTGTGTTTGTGTACACACACATATCTACTAAAGAAAAATTTAATCGTATTGATAATTCATTAAAATAATAATGATAAAATAGGCTTGTAGATTTTAAATAATACTTTATAATTAAAACTCAATATTTGCGAAATTGATGTGTGAATTCAGAAAATTATAAATAATTGCTATGCTTGCTGATTTAGCGAAGGAAAAAACGAATAGATAATTAATAGTCACGTAAATTATTGCTTTTGAAGACTTATGAAAGTGATAAGCGTCATTTTTACATTTAAATGTATTAATTAAAAGTGTTCAATGAAAATTATTTACAGATACATTTATCGATACTTTACAGGTAACCTATCTTTAATAATCGATATTTTACAGGTAACCGATATCGATACTTTACAGGTAACCTATCCTAACAGGTAACCTATCGTTTCAGGTAACTACTTTACAGGTAACCTATCCTAACAGGTAACCTATCTATCCTACTTTACAGGTAACCTATCCTAACAGGTAACCTATCTATCCTAACAGGTAACCTATCCTTAATAATAGAAAAGTATTGCTTTATTAAAATTTAGACTTTTAGATCAAATATGAATACAAAAGTACATAAGAAGTACTAAAAGTAAGGACGACAAATTTATTTTCATTCATCATAAAGAACTCACACTCAGGCGTGACCGCGATCAGATGGTTGAGCAGCTAAATATTGCAGAAAACTGTAGAGTTCCGATATAAATCGGTTCTATAGGGCCATACAGCAGAAAGGTGATAATTGCCTGTACGCAGAAAATTGTCACGAAGAATTACATTGTTACGAAGAATGAAAGCCTACTCAATAATACGGCAATATTAATAGCCGGAAGATTTTTCTTTCCTTTCTTTCTCTTTCTTTCTTCTTTTTTGAATCGCAAGAAATGGAAATCTAACATACCTAAGAAGAAATCGGTATGAAGTAGAAATGGGAAGCAACTATACAGTATAACGTACTGATATTGGAGGAATGTATTTTCTATATATTCAGTCATCACGTCGTACTTGACTTAGTGTGGTCTCTAAATAATGGAGCCAGATTCTATTCGGTTTTTCACTAATGAAGTATACAACTAGCGAATTGATGAAACGGATTAAAAATGCTTTAAATACTTTCTATACATTACTAATCCAAGTTTTTGAAACGACGCTTTTGCTACCTCCACCATCTGCCCACGAAACTTCAAATCTGACTTTCATATAAATGATCTCATCCAGACGATACAATGGAATAATGGAATTCCGCTGACCGTATATCCGTATTAATAGGAGCGTGTGCTTGGCTGTACTCACTGTTGAATATTTGTTTGCGTTAAGCCCTAAGACGCTTGCTGCGTGAATATATACATATATATATATATATATATATATATATATATATATATATATATATATACACATATGTCATAACTAAAAAATAACCAGCATAATACCGGTCGATATTATTTTACACTTAAGTTATGTTGAATTATAGATTAAAGTGAAGTTTATGGAGTCTTAATAAACTTTTAAAAAACGTTTTGCCTCACAAACATTGAGGTTGGAAAAGTCAGACCCTCGTACAATTAGATTAGGTCCTGCCCTGGTTGGAAATAGTCTAAGCTTTAGGGATCAAAAGTTGCTTTTGCGAAAAATTTGGGGTCATTGAAGAAAATAATGCGTTCTGGTCGATCTGAACCAGTTATTTTTTTATTATTTACCTATTTCAACTCAGGGCAATTCTTAATTTTTTTCCAATACGATTATGAGGAAGAATAACATTAAAATATAAAAATTTTACTTTTAATTCAGAATTCCAAACTAGAACAGACCGCTTAAATATATTTATAATTTAGCGGAAAGAAATGTTAAGAATTATTATAAATGTTAAGAATTATTATAAACCTAAAGCTAAATTTAATGTATTTCTTGAAATGTAAAAATTTATTTAATTTGCTAAGAATAAAATATTTTTTTATTAATTAGACAAAACTAGTGTTATGTATGCAGTGTCATCATATTAATAGTTAGAAGAAACTTTTTTAAATTACTAGTGGCAATTCAAAAGCAAAAAATTATTATTTTTATAAAAACAGTACGTTCTTTACGATGGTCCCTATATAAAATACGACAAATTGATCATTTTTCGATTCATTAATGCAGCTTTCATTTGAGTAACAAAAAAGTCTGTCTTGGCAAATCAGATAAATATGACGGATAAATATTCAGAGGAACCGATTTTTTGCGTTGCTTTTCTGTTCCACCGCCAATTAATATAGCATCAATTTCACACAGTTTCCTTTAACCAAGAATATCGTATACGATAATAAGGACACCACCGACATTACAACATTAATATCGTTCATATCTGAGCAGATTTTGATGCTTAGATAACGATTATCTGTTAGCGAAGTTTAAATTTGCACTACATTCTAGCCAATAACGCTTGTGGAGTTTGTGTTTGTGTGGGACATTCTCACTAATCGTTCTCTAGTGGCTTTCAACCTTCTTTTACAAAGCTGATACGACCCAAGAATCTTGCTACGACCGTTATTACGGTATTATGTTTGAATAATTGCAAATGTCAATTACTATTTCAGCTCATCGATGTGATAATTAAAATAAATTTAAATATCAGACTCCATTTTTACAAATCCTGTTAACCAAAGAAATTTACGCTAAATTTAAACTTTTGAGTTTTGATCCGTCGAACAAAGGATGACACCACGTGAATCCGTTCAGAACAGATCTATAGCAATCTTGTTTATTTCATATAGTCATAGTCCCAGATCTTTTTGAATGTACTTTTTATTTCTCCGCTGGTTCCAGTTTTGGAGTTGCAGCTGAATAGGATATATATGTATATATATATATATATATATATATATATATATATATATATATATATATATATATAAGCCGAAGGATAAAATTTAAAACACAAACGTGTAGTGTCTACGATGTGAATGAACCCAGTGTTCAGTTAAGTAACAATACAGGAAAAGAGGTAAACAACAAAAGATACAAAAGCAGTTATACTATTTCAGATATAAAGCTGAAATCACATGCTGTGATGCTGCAGAAAACTGTTTGCCTTCAGTGGGAATTGTAGGAATGAACAAGAAATCAAAATTGAAAGATGAATTTCCCTATAGTGGACCAATTTATGGGTTATAAAAACGATTGGTATTAATGCACAATTGTGGAGAATTTCATATCTAGTAGTAGTTTTGTTATTGGATGGCAATCGTTTCAGCATTAACGCTATCAATGTTATCCAAATTGCAAAATAAAACGAATAAAAGTTAAGATTACAGAAAAATCCACAATGGCGGTTTGCGACTTGCGTGACCGCAATTAAATATGGAATTGACAGCATGGAGGTTAATAAAGACAATAAATATATTGATTTATCTTTATATATTACTCTCAATCTAATCTATTGAATTCAATCAATGGATCTGGAATAATACTTTATTATCCGCCAATAGAATGATTTTGTTTATTTTCCTCTTTTTATATGAGATTTCAAAAAACGAATTGTATTAGTAATTCTAATAAGAAACTTATTTCTATTGTATTACTAAAAAAATGTACAAAAACTTCCATAGCGCACTAAAATGAAAGAGATTATGCTTCAATAAATGCTTTGCATAATCATATGTATATACGACTACTTTTACCTGTTTGTAGAGTACATAGCGAAAATTGTTATTATTTTAGCTTAATATTTTTTTATAAACAAATAATTACATGTATTCCTTTCATATTAAAAAAACGTTTTCTTGAAAATTCTTTAAAAATATGAGAATAGCTTCTTAATGAAATTACCTACAACAATAAAACTAAAGTTAATATTTTCTTGGAAGTCAAAAAATATTTTCGGTAAAATGAAGGGAGTTTCGCCGTTTCTCAACAAAATATAGAACAGCGAGAAAAGTAAATATATGTAAACTCGCCTTGTTCAAGATTTTATTTTAAAGTCATTTCGTGTAATAAGACTATAAAAATATCTAATGTGTATTTCGACCACATTAAAATGCAAAGCATCGTTTCTATTATAAGACATAAGATAAAGGTTCAGAAATGACAATCAACTCCGATACGGAGAATGAAATTTAACTTTATAACTTTTTTATATTACTTCATTTCGTCGTGTAATTTTTTGCGTTATTTGGGCGAGTCCGTCTGATGAACTCGCTTTTACTGTTTACTCGATTTTACTGCTTTTTTCGCTCAAATCTTTTTCTCTTGGAATACTTTTGTCAATTTATGAATTCTAAGTGATAAAACTAATTTAAAGAAGTTTGTACATCGGTTGCGTTGATGTTATAGTTTATTATTCTCACTAAAATGTAAAATAGCTGCATCCTAGTGCATACATTTTTTCAAGGTAATACTATTATCGTTTTATAAAATAAAAATAAGTCCATATAACTCTAAAACTGTAAAAATACTGTATTCAGTTAAATTGTTTAAAAAATTGAGAAAAAAAACTTATTTTGCTACAAACTTTACTATCCAATATTTAAAATGATTTGTATTACACCAAAATTATTATTTGGATACGAGCAATCAGTATACATACATGCTATATTTTTATGCATTTTACTCTCGAAATGACACCCATCTAGTACCGGGCTATATATAATTTTACATTTAGAATCTTTTTACAAATTCTGAAGTTCTTTTATTGTTTTCTTTACATAATACAGCTGCTATAGTGCAAGAATTATATTAAACATATTTATAAAGACTTTGCAAAATATATATACAACCCTTAAATCTCCAAACCCTAATCTTTTCATAGCTAACGATTAACCATTACCAAATCCTTTTGTAAATCAAACCCGTAAAAAGATATATTCAAGGTAAGAATGTTATAATTCTAGGATGTGAATGGTAGACTCTGCAGATTTTTGAGAGAATGTCAGTATTTTTAGTTTCGTGTTTATATTAATG
Organism: Druceiella hillmani; assembly: GCA_039881145.1. Lineage (NCBI taxonomy): Eukaryota > Metazoa > Arthropoda > Insecta > Lepidoptera > Hepialidae > Druceiella > Druceiella hillmani. The sequence continues at coordinate 34,690,383 of JAYKKI010000002.1, read as the reverse complement.
TAGCTTTAACTAGTTATCTTGTTGAATCCTGTGTGTTGAATTTATGAAGATTATGTTATTTTTTTACTTAATCAATTTCTTTGTAATTATTTAACAAATATTTTTTGATAATTTAAATGGAGTACAATATGAATTTTCTAAACCTATTAAATTAACAATTTTCGCACAAATAAAATTTTTTAAACATATAATCTTTATCAATATTGTAACAATGAACGACAAAAACAACTAAATGTCTTCTGTCGTTTTCAATAAAAAAGATAGCAAACGAGCTCTATTAAGCGTATACGGCTCTACTTTTATTATTATATTTGTATTTACAATCAAATAAAAAAAAATATCAACGTGCTGTTATAATGAAAATTTCAAGAGGCAAGAGTACATACCAAAAATATCATACTGATAAGTGAGCTCACGTATTTAGCTATGTATATCATTAGGTGTACATTTTCATGTCGCAAATGATATGCACTAAGTATTATATAATCCACTAATAGGCTAATTGAAGGTATCGCGAGAATTATTTCCACTGCTGTAAGTTTTTAATAATCCCCGCCGTTTTCGTCTTGCTATCGGTAAATAACCAGATGAAAAAACGAAAAGGTGAATTTTGTTGAATTTTTTATGACTTGCATTATTAAGGAAAACTATTATTAAAGAAACATTAGAAATGCGCAAATATTTTGCATTTGGATTATTCAAAAAATATTTTTCACTTGTCATTTTCATTTGCCGAAAAAAAAAATAAAATACACCAAAAGTGGTGTTTGCTTATGACCGTAGAATAGAAGTGAAAGCTAAAATGAAAAAAATACTAGCGTATTACATTAAAATACTTTCAATTGAAATATTAGACACTAAGTGTAACTATGAAACATTGCCCTGCTTATATACAAAAATTTGCTCGTATTATATTAAATTACTCACAAATGAAATTTTAATAAGAAATATAGCGTAATTCTTCAAAGAAAGCACTCCATGCTAGACAGTGAATTCTCTCGGCGAATGCCGAGAGAATTCCCGAAAAACCGAGTTTACCCGAATAGTAAACTCGTTTGATCGATGCCGAAGGGAGCCGAGCATATCCGATTCAGCGTCAGCAACCCGAACGTGACAGTTCAGAGTCGTTTACTGTTTATTGCGCATGGTGCACCTAGAGAAGTTTTCACTTCAATCAAAATAAAATGTAATTTCTATTTAAAAGAAACGTAATTATGTATTTTTAATAAGATATATATTTGTATGTATTATATAATATTTGTATGTATTATAAAATAACAAATGTTCATCCCCTAGTCAAAACTAGATAAGTATCAATCATGATGTACGACATTACTTATGTACCACGTGATAAAAAACATAAATGAATTAATTAGGAAATTTTATATAATTGCACCAAAATACAGACAGAAATATAACATTTTTCAAACAAGTATTTATCAAAAGGAAATGACGTAAGGAGATGCCGTAAATGTCGTGGGCGTATAATTTGAATTATCGTGGGAGTTTGGGTCGTTTTTCTTTTTTCCTATAAGCAATGGAAAAAACAATTCGTAATGGAAACTCATATTTTAAATAGTTTTTTGTGTATCATTTGTGACACATTACTAATATATTCAAAAGTTTTTTTAATAATTTGTCGCACTACTACAAACTTTTTTTAATAATCAATATATTTTCACGGTAGGGTAAAGCATTGTTTTGGAAAATGAATATTGTTTATAATGATATTATATGAATAATAATGCCTATTAAATTTAAGGTTGGGATAATTTGACCCTTCAAAATTTTAAGAATCTTGGTTTTCATTCTATTAAAATGTTGTAATTCGACGAATTTGTAAATGAACACAAATAAAACGAAGCATGGAGAAAATGCTTATCTGAAATATCTTATTTGATTGGGCAAGAAAATATTGCAATATTTTATTTAATTTCCCACAAGATTGAATTTAAATTATATATAATATTGATGTCAATTCAGTTTATACATAGGAATAAATATAGTATTGTTTTTTTGAAAATTATTTAATTTAGTTGAAATATAGATCTCAATTTAGTTTCTTCGCAGAAAAAAGTATTGTAATGTTTTTTTTCTAAAATTATTTGTTATTACGGGCCTTATTAGAGTATTATACTTCAATGATGCCCGTGAAGATCTTTATTTTAAAAACTCATTTTAATTTTGGAATTATTTATAAAAATACAGATTTTCATAAATAGACACAAATTAAACTTATATTGGACTTTCATGACTTACGAATAATTTAACTATTGTATTTCTAAAACCTCAAACTATGGTTTTGATTTAATTAATTTTTTAGGTCACATCTATAAAACCATCTTTGATATGATAGTTAATTAATTATTGAGCATTAGAGCGTTGACTAATTATACTAATATTAAAGTTTGAGCTACTGGTGGTAGATGGTGTTCTTCCTTAAGATACCATCTCGCCTGCACATGGAGGTCTGCTGCAGACGGCATTGATGATGAAATATATGGTGGGTGGAGGCGAGGCCATTGGGGAGCGAAAAAGATAATAGGTCTATTTGACCATATGGAAATTGTAGCACAACTGACGCAAGTCTTGAAATATTTCTATTCCGTTATAGCAAAGGGATAAAAGTCTCCATTAGGCATTAAGGCATCTTCGATGGTTCTAAATTGATTTATGAATATGAATTATACTTACATATATTAATTATTATTTTATATCATTATAAGAATGAATGTATGAATATATATAATTTTGGAGGTAAAGAAATAGATTATTTTCACAGTTGTGTTGTAGAAAACATCGACCTAGAAAAAAGCAAAACGCGAATGAGAGTGATGGGAAAAGAAGTTTAACATGAATTGGAAACTACTGCATATAAATTAAAAATATCAGAATAAAAAGAAATAAAATAGGCTTGAACATAAAATAAAATCTTTTAAATATGATTTTTAATAATATTCATTCCGAGAAAGCTATACCTATATACTTGTCTGTGACCAGTATAAACGTTTAAAAGTACATAGTATTAGTTCTAAATTTTAAACAAATGTTAATATTGTTTTTCATCATGTATGTATATGGTATATAAGTACATGGACATGGTTCAAAAAGTAAAACGGTGTATAAAATTTATTTTAAAACACAAATATATATGCGCGGAATCGTAGAACATAACTTTTAAAATACTATAGTTTTCATCTAAATTTTTTCCCCTTCTCTTATTGGGGAAAAGAAAATTGTACTTAACATTACACCCACGATACTCACGATGTCTTCATACAACAACATTTCCTTTTCATAAACATTTCTTAAAAAATGGTATCTGAATCTATGTTTTAATGCATCCTTTAACTAAAATCCTGTTGGTTAATTATTATAAATTTGTATTCGTTTCGTGTAGAGGTACGCCGTTCAAACTAGATTATTTAATAACATATTAAAATAAAATTAACAGCCAATCAATTACATTATCTGTTAACTTTGAAATTACGTGAGACTAATACTAAAAGGTGGCAATAATTTATTTAAAAAAAATCATATTTAAATTGTATTACAATCATATTTAATGTAAAATCATATTCAATTTTTAAAATCATATTTAAATTATATTACAATCATATTTAATGTAAAATCATATTTAAATTGTATTACAATCATATTTAATGTAAAATCATATATAAATTGTAAAATCATATTTAAATTGTATTACAAGGACCAATCAAATTTCTGCTAGAGATGGAATTACTTTATTTCGCAGAAATAGAGGAATTAGTTCCATGAAGTTTTTTTCGCAAATCTAAGTGCTAATTCAAAACTGAATTTTTGTTTGACTTAAATGTAGTTGTTGCATTTGTATCTCGTAAACGGTTTATTGTATAGCCATTAGGGATAGAACCAAAATTGGTAATCTTTTTGATTACCATTTTTGTTTCTATCCTCAATGGCTTCCCATGAAATTTACCACTCTGACTCTGTTTACGATCGGCGTTATTTACTTCTGACGCATGGAACTCTTTAAAAGACGTAAGAAGTTAAAAGTTTGAGTGTATATTTTTATTAGATTAAAATCTTAACAACACATAGTGCACTGAGTAGTATAATGAATAATAATTAACATAGATATAGGAAATAAAATACCACCTCCGTCAGCTGAAAACAGCTGGGTGTGAATACAATTCTGTCCTTCCGAAACGACCTGTTGGTACTAGCCAAATAGCAGTCCTTAAAAAAACATTTCTTTCCGCCAATTTAGCTTATTGTAGTTGTCAACTTTAAGAAACTGTATAATATGATTTATATAGAACATACACCAAATATTTTTCCGTTCGAAGATATATACATTTCTTGTTCTTAAGCTAGTAGGGACAACTTAAGTTCATTGCAATATAATACTTTTCTCTAATATATTTTATATTTCTCAATAACTTTAAAAATTTCGACAAAGCTAAGACTATTGGTGTAAATTGTATACTTGAAAAATATATTAAAGGCACAGTAATTGGTCATTTATTATGATCATATCAAGAAAACGTGATTTCCAATTTATTTTTAAAACAATCGATCGGATTTCATACATTTATATTTGCAGGTAAAGTAAACAATGTAAATAAAAATTCTTTGGCAATGTTTTCAGATTCTAAATATTTTTTTCTCAGCGAAGGTTTTCTTTATTGCCACGGAATTTGTTTACTTTTAAAATGTACTACCCTGAACTTTTTCTTTGCGTAACTAAATTATATTTAAAAGCCTTCTCTTTTAGCTTTATAAAAGGCGCTTCAATGAGAGACTTTTTAACGAGTTTCTTGTCGCTTGGATCGATGTTGCCTTTACTTTATTGAAATTACTTCCATAGGCACAAAGTGTTTCGGTGGCAAAGGGATTTCTGTTTAATTTATGCAATTTAGATCAGACAATGTTATTTATCGTCTTAATCGATTTTACAATATATAGTTTTTGAAATAGTAAATAATTGTTTCCGGTATATTGAACGTAATATTCTCAATGGTCGATATACTTAATAGTAGAGGCATCTTTATTATACGTTTAGTGATCGTCATAGCAATGTTTAATTTCTCAAAAATTTTAAATTAAGTTTAAAAGAAATGAAATACAAATTTATGTTTTTTTCGTTTCTCTTCCATTCGTCTACTACTTAGTCGTAGCAATGACAATATGATATAGAATTCAATAAATATAATGAATTAAGTATGGAAGGTGATCCTAAAATGAACAACGAATGGATTCATTCCCGAATGTGTTTGAAAAGACTAATATGTAGAGTCGATGAAGAAGATATATGAGATAGAACGGAATAAAACTAAACTTGGCGTGAAAATGGTTTTTACACACATACGTAAACCTGTCCACATTAAATTACCGTGTATTTTATATTCATATCATCCCATGTTTTATACTTATATGATCTGTTGTTTCTTACAACTAGTAGTTGGAAGTGTAGTTACTTTAATATAAAAATTAGAAATTTAAAACACGTCTACCGTTATTTTATAATTTCTTTCAATATTTATAGTATACTTTTTTGACCTTATGCAGTATTGGCCATTATGAATTGTATTTATTTTACTATATAGTACTATCGAGAGAAAAATGGTGCTTTAGTTATTTATCAAGTATTTTTTACCAAAAATATTGAGAGTTCAACTCATCATGAGAAAATGATTGATTATTTTTTAGCCTTTTATATTATCTTAGCGTAGATTTAAAGTTAAAAAATTGCTACGTTGGTAAAGTACAGATAAACAGACTAATTTCGAATTTGGATGTTTCCCTATAAGCACCATTTACAGCATAAGTAATTTTTTAAAGAATTAGAGAACTTTTACATTCATTGCACTTAATAAATGCTTCAGTAATTAGCGGCACGTATTCATTTATTTCTGAAGATATATTTTATAGATCTAAGCAAACATGAAATATATATATATATATATATATATATACCTATGAACGAAGTTAACTGATTTCATACTAACACGCATTGAGATTTTGAAGTGGAAAATATATTAAATAGACAATAAAGTAAAATTACTGTTCATTATAAATATCCCGCGTGGCTAAAAATAGTTACGCCAAAAAAGACTAACTTTGTGACTAGCCAAAATAAGTAATAATCAGGTAAAATCGTACTCGTGAAATTAAAACTCCATCAATTATTAAATTTTTGATGATTATGGTTTCACTTGTTACTATTTCTTTTGAGATGAATTTTGTTGCTGGTTTGTGGTAAAATAACTAATGTGGAGAGTTACAACGTTTTTAAACGTTAAATACACAATTTAAATTATTGGGTAGTATATGGTCACACAAAAGATTAATATGAGACCATAATTCTCATTTAAAATAATTCGAGACAAAAACTTTTTAAGTTACTTACATTAAAAATATTACGTCATAATTTTGTTATATACCGTCAAATTGGATATTCTGCGAAAAAGTTGCTAAAAAAATATGAATACGTACAGTATTGAAAAAATTAAGCGATGAAGATGACCGATTTTTCTCACTCTACACCCATATTTTTTGTGAAAATTTCATTGCAAGTTATAAAATATACGATGTACATATGTACATTATACATTTGTGTAATCAATACGATTCGAGTAGCTAGGCATTTCTGTTATTGTTAAACTAAACAATGTAAATGTATTTTAAAAAATATTAATTTCGAATGTCTGTTGATGAAGTGAAACAATTTCAATTAAATAAAATATACAACAAAAACATAAACAACCAACATGTACAAACAAAACACATATACAGATAAATAGATAAAAATTCCTATAACAATAGTTTTGAATCCTATTAGTTTTCCTGCGTTTCCTTTAATCCCTTTATATGTGAATACTTTTAATATACAGACAGTATTTATTTAATTTGATTGGACGTATAAACAAAAATGTACAAAATAATAATATTTATATAGCCTAAAACTAAACTTACCAAAATAATGAAATTATAAGTTTTTACCACTGATTAAAGTTTTGAATAAATTGAGGAAATGAAGTAAGTTTATAACGGATATAAATATAATATAAATTTCAAAATTTTACCTGTGAAGGACAACTAACAATGTCATATGCCCTCGTACATCTATTATCATCCGGGTCGGTTACTAAAGAATCTTCTCCTCCTGCAACATTTCAAACTTCATATTCCTGGCCACGTTCAATACGCTAATATCTGTATTGATGTACATTATACATTTGTATTATTACTATGCGTCGGGTAGGTAGGCACTTCTTTGTTGTTGTTTTATTAATTCGATATAAATAAATTTTTGAAGATATTTAATTTGCATATCTTCCATTTGAGTGAACTGATTCCAATAAAATTCTTGTATTTTTCAGATAACTTCAACTGAATCGAGTAATTAGTTTCTACGTAACATTCAAACGACCTCAGAAGCAAACGGTATTCTAAAAACAATATTTTTCATTCTATTACTTTACTCATAAGAATTTTTTTGTTGTAAATATCTTCTATATATAGATAGACCAATTTTACAGTTTCATTATATTTGTCGATGAGACATGGAGCACATTTTATTTAAATTATGTACATGGTGTAATTACTTTTTTTTTAAGAGAATTGATATTTTAAATCTAATTTGTCAAGACAAAAGATTAGACTTTAATAAAGATGGAATAAACTTATATTTTTATATTTTGTTTTGTGTACTTCCGCAAAATGTCTATATTTATGTAGGTAAAAGTTACCCTAAATATAAACTTTTAGACAATGACAACTTTCTAAAATACTTCATTATTATAAAATTAAAAATTTTTGTAGTTGTTACTGTGCAACTTTTTCAATGCCTAGACGGTTGAAGGTTCTGAACTAACTTCGAGGACGTCATCCATTCAAATGGAATTAGTTTAAATTTAACATCATTTAAGACATAACATTATTCATTTGCGTAAATAATAACACTGTAAGCTACAGTATGTGATTGCTTCTTACTTTTATTATATTTAAATAAAAATATTAAGTTCATTTAACTTAGTTTTTCAAGAACTTTTGTTTCCATAGTAACTGGAATATAATTTTTTTTGTTTTTAAATTGTTGTAATACAACTCCAAAAGTGTACCAAAAATATATAACAGATTTATTGTTTCTAAGTTATAAAATTCGGCCTAAAGAATGAGAGTACTAGACACCGGTCTAATAATGATAACTCCTATTTAAAACTATGATTAAGCTAGAAAGTGTGTTTGACAACGGATCTAAAAACTTTGGATTATTTCAGTCAATTTGCTAAAATAAAGAAGATCAAAAAACGCGTGCTTCAGTATGTGTATTAAACTGAAACAGAAAAGTTTAACGATTCTAAAAAAGTTTTGACTACGACGGAACATTGACCCTACCTAAAAATGTTCGTTACGATGGTTGCGTCAAGGTGTTCTAGCGAAACATTGGCCCAAGCAGGAGATTGACCAGAAAAAGTTCACGATGGCGGTCAAGTAAGCTTATATCGCTCTTATCCACTGCAGTATCATGTGATCAGGTAGCCATAGTTGAAATATAAGCGATTTTAAAAGATTATGAGAAAGATTGTAATCATATAACCGAGTCTTTTCAATTACTTTTCCTTATTACTATTGTACGAAAATAGCGACACCCGTTGTATTTACTGGTATGTCTCCCAATTAATTTGTAACCTTTTTTTGAAACATAGTGTGTTTATTCACATGAAAACATTTTAACATTCATAAGGCGATGGTAACAATTTTTAAGAACTTATCAATTCTAATTCAAGAGCCTTGTACAGGATTGATATGAATGAATTGCTATGAAATGGAAAAAAATATATCAGCCATAAAGGAAGAAATTTTGATAGACCAAAATAAAAGTTGTCATTCATAATTTTTTGTTTTATGTTTGGTTAGGGGAAACGGAAACGAGGGAACGGTTTAATAGGAAACGGTTTAATATTGTTTTCCTAAATTATTTAGGTCAATAAACAGTGCGTATTCCTTACCATTGAAGATTTGTCATATGTGTGGATGTGTATGTTGATACAAAGGTGTGCTTCTTATTTGGGCTAAAAAATTATTTTTATGTATATCACGAGTCAGCTTTTTATTCTGTTTTAACATACAAAAAGCTATTGTATTATTTTTTTTGCATTTCTATAGTAATATTTAGGGGTCGCTACTAGCGAATGAAAGAGAAAAAAATTATAGTTATATTTAAAAAATTAATAATTTTACACAAATAAAAGAAATACTAATAAAAATAAGTACTCTATGCTAACAATGCAGTTTTCTTTGTATTGAAGCGCACTACCTATCCCAGCGCGTAGGTTACTAGTTTGTGACTAGTGTGTGACAGGCGCGTTCTATGGGATGCAAAAGAGAAGGAGTAGGTTAAGAGAGTACCTCCTCGGAAAATAGGTAAGTTAAGAGAGTATATGCGAGTAACGTGCTTTATTACGTTTAAATAAGGAATGTTTGGAGTACATTAAGTTGTAGGTTATCATTATCTTTTCAAATTTTGCCACGTTGTACCCATCCCTAAAACCAAGAAAATCACAGGTTTATTCTTACGAGGTGGAAAAGAATGGCGAGTAGACGTGGTTACTTTTCAAAAGTCGAAAAATAAGAAGCACCCTAATAGATATATACATACACACATATATATATATATATATATATATATATATATATATATATATATATATATATACATACACATATTGTTTATATTTTCTACATTTTACGCCCTATATACATACATGCGTATATTATATGTGTATATATGGGACGAAAATAAAAATGGCGTTGACCGATCGTGGATTGGAATTTATTAGCGTTCCGTTCTGTTTTATTAGCATCGCCGGAAAATGAAGTTGATCAAATATTTCAAATTCTCATCTGTGTAGGATAAGAAACGAGATGGAATACCATACTCTTGTATCTTTATATTTTTGCTTCATACCTTCTCGTTCAGGTTTTTTCTTTCTCTCACCCGTATTCCATTTCATTTATTAGTTCCATTGATTGAATACATTTGGCGTTAAAGTTCCATTGATATTCTTCTCGCTAATCCATGTTTTTCCATTGACTTGGCCGTACAAACTTTTTTCATTGTGTTTTATTCCTATGATCAAACGGTTTTAACTTTTATTTATTCATTTTCAAATTGTTGCAATTATATTATTTTCCTCTGATAAGAGTACCATTTATCACCATATTTGTTTATTTTTTTACGTAATATAATTTCTTCTTAATTCCTTCGACATACATGATTTTATGTTATATCTGTTATAGTTTAATCATAGTATGATATATTTTCACATCGCCATTGACAGTTGTAACTCAAATGTATGTATATATTTAAATTTTAATGCACACTAAATTTTTTTTTATAATTATAATTCGAAGTAGTATTTTGTTTTTTTTTCTATATATTATTACGACTATAGATAAACACGATAAATGCCCTTTATTCGTTTAATCAAGGAAATCAATTTAGTTGAAAAAAATAATTCCTAGCACGAAGTATCGACAATTTAAAAATATCAAGTGTTATAAAATTCACCATATAAAATATTACTAATTAAAAGAATATTATGTTCAGTTGCTTGAAATTTCTTTACACTAAGAATTTGTCTACTTATCATGGATAAAAGTTTCATTCAATTCACTAATAAATTACCAATATTTACCAGTCATGAGTTTTTCATGCATTTTTTTAACTTATTTTTTGAAAATTATTTTTCATTTTATATTTTCCTTCTCCTAATGGACCTTTATATTTTCCTTTTCCTTCTCCTGAAATGAATACACCTTCTGTTTGTCATTTTTATTTAAAAGTATGAAGCAAATACCGTACTTAGGTACTTATTTAAGGTATGTATTACGACTTAGGTTTTTATTACCATACTTAGGTTCTTAATTCAGGTATGTATTATTGTACGAGAAACCGTAAGTTGCGTTAAGCCAATACCATTTTATTTATTTCTTGAAAACCCCATGCCCAACTTACACATTAATCTACAGTGTTAGCGAATTGGTAATATCATAAGAACTAATATACGTATGACAAGCAAAAGTAACGATTACTTAACATAATAAGACATAAAAAAACACAGAAATTCGAATAAACTGTAACTAGTAGTGGACCATCAACCAAATTTATAATCCCATTCCTAAAACTGTCAATTTACAAAAAATAAATTCAAAACTAGCTGTATCTCGTAATAATATGTTGAACAATATAAGAACACGGATAAGCCGAACGCTGGAGGATATTCGTCTAGACATGTAAAAAACTATGATAATGTCCTCTTATATAACAAGCAGAAGCATAAGGGACTAACAAATTCAATATTGAAGAATTTTAAATATAAGTATTGAATGGGGATGAAATGAGACAAGCATTTATCTGACCAGGTTATGGTTTATATATATCCAAACGATACACCTAAATAAACTGAAAATACGTTTTTAATCTACAATGACTTTTATTAATTAAATTATATACTACAAATGATAGCAATCAGTGCACGTAATTCTTATGATAACATATTAATATAAAATTTTGAAATAAAATATTCACCTTCATGATGTAAACTTTTAGCGATAACTTAAGAAACCTTTAATTAATAATTAAAGAAAGTAAACGTCAAAATGTTTCAGCGCTTTTATTAAACTGTAAGTCCATTAAACGTCATCTTTTTAACAGATGTCAAATATTTGCTAAACTTAATTTTAATCCGGCGCGCGATATTAAAGAGCAGGCGCATAATAACGATCCTCCATGCCAATAACGCAGCCATACCATATAATCGCATAAGCATGCATTTATACGAAATCCAACGTATATCCACAGTTATGAATGCGAAAGTATCAACTAATTGAAAGAATACCCAGAAAGTAGTAACGTGTATTAGGGTGAAGTAGTATACTTTATAATAACCGCCATCAAATTCTGGACGTAAGTGTATAATCGGTGCAATATATATATATATATATATATATATATATATATATATATATATATATATATATATATATATTCTTGAATTTCTTAACAATATTTTGAAAAATCCAACTTATCCTACATATAATGAGAATCAGCTCAAACCAGCCCTTTTTCCCAAATATACAATCACCTTTTATAAAAAGTCTTTCGCCCTCCAAGTCGTGAAACTTTGGGATAAACTGAATTATATGATGTTTTCATATAAATGTTTTCCAAGGGCCGTCTGAATCCCACTCATAATCTTTAGTCTACCCTTACTGATTTTTTGTTCCCCTTTCCTTTTTTTCACCCTACTATGGCAAGATTTATAATTAATGTTTTATATTTTATATTTAGGGTAAATTTTACTCACATTTTGCGTTTTATTAATATGTTAATATATAAATGTTGTAATTGAATAGATGATGAGTTTCTTTCACAGTCTTCTTCATTAAAAAAATTTCGTATTTAATCATTGTGATTTACTGAATGAGATTGATTATGTAGTAATAAGATGGCATATTTTAAAATTGAAGTAATAAAACATACTAGAGAAAAGCTGCTATACAAACTCATTTAATAACAAAAACATTTTTAGTCTAACTTTATATTTAGAAGTTCCCTGATGTGACGTAAGGCAAAAATATGTATTACTAGCTTTTTACACAGGGCATTGTTCGTCTGGATTTTTTATTAAGATGGTGGGATTTGTTCAACGATGTCATAGTAACAATATCCATACTATTAAATCCTTAACACATTGCGCCATCTATTGGTACATTACACTACTAATATTTCATTGTTTAACAAAAATACATAGTGCCTTCTTACAGAAATGAAGTTATTTCTCGCGTTAAAAGTGATCAATAATTTGAATCATCACCAAATTTGGTGGCGATTCATTGCTTAGTTTCAGAGTTATTAGGTAACAAATATCAAAATTTCACAATTACAATGGTATGCAACACTGATTACACTTCTGCACGCAGAATTAGATTAAAAATATTTTTTCAGTTATCAAATGAGTTCATAAGGCGACTTTTTGTAAATATTCTATCATGATAATTGAAAAAAAAATTATTCTTCACCCTTATATGTATATTTCATTTAGTAACAGATTTTTGTATTTCCATTCGAGTTCTGTCATAAATAATATGAGACTATTTTCAGCTATGTAATATGAGACAGTTTTTTCAGTTATATTCACGTAGCCGACGAGCTTCTTATAAATCTATATTTATTTCAATAATAAGCCGATTGACTTTGGTTCAGTGAGCTTATAACAGTTTCCTTCGCATTACCCAAAGTAATAATGAAGAAAATATAATTGGAAACTTAATGACGTTCATAACTTTGTAAAATATTTTCACCCCTTTTCGAATTCATGCAAAATGTTAGGAAGAAACAGCATAGTTCATATAATGTAATTTAATATAAATAAAACAAAAAGGTATTTTCATAAGAATATTAGTAGCTATTGAATAATACTGAAGCTAATGGGTCTGAGACACTTTAAATTATTTGGTATTTGCATGATTATTAATATAACAAATAAGTCGAGTATAGTAGACACGTAAAAGCTTTGTGAAAAGAATGTTTTTTTTCCTTTTCTTAATATTTATTTCGTAAAGTAAATAAGCAAATTCAATCTACAATGAGAGATTGGTTTAATAAAAAATTAATTTATTTAAATATAACTGAGCAGACGCAGACTTGTTTAACTTATTTTGAAATCGTTTCAATGGAATATTTTACAAAAATAATCCACTTAACCAAAACAACTTGTATAGATTTTATTCCCCAAACTTAAATCATTTGGATTATTGAGGCTTTGAACAAAGTTATTGGCGTTTCAAGGACTGCACCTCGCTCGAACCTTTACTTAAGAAGCGCCGTAATTGGGGATGCTTAATAAGTTACTCCTCTTGGAAAACTCAATCAGCATAAATTATATTTATATTCATCTTGCAAAAATAGAGACAACGACGACCTACGAGATCTATTTAAATTTTCTTCCAGAAAGATTTGTGTTCATTTTCACAATATATTTCATTCGTCTGAAACGGATTTTACTTAAGAAGATATTTTACCATTACGGTTTATTTTGTAGTCCAAAAAGGTAAAGTATTTTATGAATTTAACGTCAAGTGAAAAGTCACTAAGATCACTAAAATTCTAGATAATAAATAATTATTGGAACTCGATGTTAATATTGGTCAAATAATTTGACAATAGATTTGATAACAGGTTTATGAGACAAATTAACGGTCAATTAATTAAACAATTAATTAATGGTCAATTAATTAACCAAAGAAATACTGAACAAAAATGAATGACAATTTTATCTCTAATATATTAATTATCATATAACATATTATTGTTCACTGATATCAAATATTTTTCAAACTTAAAAGAGCGTATGTCTATCAACGGTTTAAAAAATATTGTATTTTAAAAAAGAACCTATTTTTGGTAATATTTGTGGTATCAATAATTTGTTTGAATTTAATATTATTGAAATAACTAATAAGACTTTTATTAGTACTGTCAAAAAATTGACAATTAAATATTCAATACATTCTAGTTGTATGCTTATACGACCAAGAATTTAAACGTATAGACTTAATTTATTATTAGAAATATGTATCGTAAAGTAGTTACAAAGCGTGCAAAAATTTATTATTTAATACACCAATAAATTATTTTTCGTAATGCGATGCTGACAATCTTTATTAAATGTAAATTTCGTTAATAATATATTTTTAAAATTTTTTCTAAATACAGCTTTATGACATTAAAATTATAGGTAGCTTTTTTATGGTACATCAGAGGACAGGTTGAAAGAAAGTTACGTCTTAAATATACAGTTAAATAAGCTATTAACACTGAAACTAAAGGTTGGCAGTCTTTCTTCCATCTCCCGAAGTACCTTTTCATATAATTTTTTTTTAATTCACGGTAAAAATGTTTACAATTACATGAAACTTTAACAGTTTATATCAAACTCTATAGAATAAGGTAGACAGACAGACGAACATACATCGACATAATTTCATAACTGTTCAATTCCCAATTTTGATATGTATATTATATTAGTCGTCTAAAATAGGATGTTCTAAAACAACCGCGATCAAAACCTTCAATAAAATCTACCTTTAATCTGTCAGTTGGGTCATAAAACGTGTCTGTTAGTTATTAAAATTAAGTCTGAGCTCAAAAATTGTCATAAATATGTAACATCAGATGCGAATTAAATATACACTATATATAATAATACAATCTAGTTATTACATAATTCCATTTTGAAGAATATAGTCTATGTATTTTGTCTAAACCAGCAAAATATTTCAAACATATAATTTTTTTTCGTTATTTATCGTTTTCTTAAGTGTTGTAAACACTGTTTTCAAATACTATATGAGAATCACCCATTAGACAAGGTTCGACGATAGCAACGAACGTTTTGTTTCCTAAAACTCGAAATAATTATCCTAAACCCGAAAAATTACATAAGTGCCGAGTAATAAACTCATTCAGAATTAAAGAACGGTATGACTTTCATAGTAAATAGGGGAAAAATATTGCAGCTGAAGAAAAAATTCTTCGCATGCCTTCATTAAAGTGTACAATTAACATACAATATTACATGGTTATTTTCCCAATAATGTGTGAACGCACGTATTTGATAATTTTATTTATAAAAGTTTTGTGTGAGAAAGAATATGCCAAACAAAACTTGTTGGAATATTTTATTGTTAGGAAAGGCAAATCTTGAGGAACTGAAGTCCTTTTCGGTTTTTGTAGTATTTCATGTGACGGCATCTGTTAAAACAGAGTATCTGTTGTGCTAGGCTTAACTTAGTTTTTTTTAAATTTTTGTTCCACATGTATTTAAAATAAATTAGCGCTGTTTATATGTAGAGGTTGTTCGTTTTAGAGTACTGCAAAATACTTCAGCGGCAAATTAAACTAATACGTAAACCACTTAAAAACATTTCTTTGCCGATTTCAGTCTAATAAATTATAATTTTAGTTACACTTGATAATAAATGACATTGCCTATAAACTTTTCAGCAAAATACATTGTTTCACGATTTTATTTTAACAGAAATTCAAATTCACCTGTATCAAAAACTCTTGTTGCCTTCGCTCGAATACGGAGTATTATGCTATCTGAATCTTAGATGGAATCACTTAAATAAATTAAAACTTCAAACTTTGTAAGTTTGTTACATTTTCCAAATCAAATATTTTACCCAGTTTACTATTATAGAGAATTTAATTAGGGAGAGATTCAATGCCTGTGCAATCCGATTATTCTCTACTTCATCTATAATGTTCTGAAGTACTCTCGTAGCCCAGTTTATCTTAGCTCTATTATCTCAGCCTTCGATTTGCATGGCCTTGTACTACGCTTTGGAAATATTTTTCAAATGTTACATAAAGAAAATCTCAAAAACTGTCAAATCTCCAAACTGTGTAACAGGAAAATACAATCATCGTCATAATTTCACGATAAACCTGCTTTTCTTTACGATTTTAAGTTCAATATAACAGAGGTAACGGGAGAAAGGGAAATTTCTTGCATATTTTTCTGTGTATCTCTTAATAATCGTATCCTAAATTTAAAAAAAAATTATTACAAGCTCTTATAACTACTCTTTTTAAATGATATACTAAGAAAACATAAAAAGGTACTCCTGTCCTTAAATCTTTATATAAATCTTATAAGATTTCCGCTAGATACAACACAGGCAATTGTTAAGTTTATTGTTAGGTTTATATTGCCTTAAACTTTCGATGTTCAGTTAGAAAAAAACATGTATTAAAATATGTATTACAATGAAGTAATGATATTTTTGTTAGGCTTTACATAAACAACAGAGTTTTAAAAGGAAAAAATAAGTACACTCCTTTTAAATACTACCCCATTCTGGTAACGAAAGAAACCAAAGTAAAGCATAACTCGAAAAAAGAATACTCGCAGTCCTTATATAAATCGTACGTCCATATTTCGAGACACAATCTAATATAATATTGATTTAAGTAAGTATAATTTATGTTAAAACGTAAAATTGTTCTATCTTTTTTTGGTTGGTCGATGGCGTTAAAACATAATTTATTTGTTACACCATGTCCGTCAGAAATCACCAATAAAAATTTCATGGAATCTTTTTTAGCTGTTTTTTATATAAATAAAAAAATTTATACATCCTAAGAATAAATATTTCAAAATAGTTAAATAACTAATATATACATATAACGTTAAACAATTTTATGCTGAAGACGACCTATAACGTCATTAGCCCTCGTGTGTATGCCCGCATTTAGGTTACTCACTCAAGCACGTACTCTTTTCCCAGTACACCACACTTCAAATCTGGCGATTCCCACTTCGTTGATTTATGTGCAGGTGGAAAATTTCACTGCATGACTTAAAAAACTTTGTGTTCTTTATAATTTAAAACTAAATTTAACTATTCCGCTTATATAAAAAAACTCCATCTAAATTATTTTAGAAGTTTTTATGTGATTCGTGTTTAGCAAACAGATAAATAGACAGACAAAAATTCCAAAAACAATATCACATTTTTTCGCAAATAACTTAAATGTGCAGACAGGCTAATTCTATTATATGTAAGGACAGATATTTTCTATGTAGTATTTTCTATCTATATTTCTATGTAGTTACCTTAGTTTGTCGTTAATAAATTAAATAAATAAATATTATATGTTTCCTTATTAGATTAAAATATTTCTACATATAAAATCGTTGGTACTCTAGGGAAATTACGGCAAAATTGTTGAAAATAAAATAGAAGTCAAGTATGTATTCTGAAAAAAGATAACTTCTAGTATAATTTTTTTTTAAAAACATTAGAAAATTATGATGTCTGTTCATTGGTTTGTTTATAGCTTTTACTTGTATCGTTATAAATTTATGCATTTTAATTGAAACTCATCTTCATGAACATTTTTTTCACTAAAAGTTGATATCAGATTGGAATATTTTTATCACAAGATATAAACAATTTAGGTGTTTTAAAATAAGATTATTTTTCGAGACAAATATTATTGTGTTGAAATATAAACAAATAATCATGACCTATCCAATGGGTACCACATTTGATGACTTTGCCAAAAATGCTCTCTTTTACACTTAAAATAGTTGTTATGTGACAATAAGATCCAAAAATTATTATAACATTTTCTTTAAATTTTCATTTCAAACTGGTAATGTAATATAATTTTAACATTGTTTAAAAAACATATTTTTTCTTTTTTTTTTAAATATATTCAAGTGTGGTGGATTACTCACTTTTCCCGCAGTGTCAATTATACAATTGTTGATTCAAATTTTTACCAAATATAAACGGAAAATAATTTTTTTTTCAAAGTGTTAATATTATATCATTTTACACTTATTGACTTAGTTTCTCAAGCAAATCGTTCGACACATTTTTTAAATAAAATAAAAAGTGAGGTGAAATTATTACTTTTGTGTGTATTTGTAATGTTGATTTTAACATTTTTGATTTTAACCAAAACTAATTGGTAAATCATTTTTATATTTTAAAATAAGTTAAATATTCATAGTTTGAAAAATATATCAAAAGTACAGCAAATTTCTTCGGCAATGCGTTTTACACGACAACTATCTTAATTTTTTTTCATACTACTGTCGATTAATCAAAATTTCCATACAAATGCATCGAAAAATTTTCTAGCCCCATAGATGCATACCATTAAAAACTATGACGATGTAAGAAGAAAAACTAACATATAATAGAATTATAGTACAATAATAATAAACAATACATATAATATAAACAATACATATAATAGAATTATAGTACTAGCATGAAAGGTCGGACGGACATAAAGAAATCATGAGAGTTACTTATTTTTTTTTACGAACACTAATATAAAAGTTCGTTTTATGTTAGACTGTAATCAATTTTTGTCAGATAAAATAAAAAACAAACCAAATTAATATGGCTAGAAAAAAAATATTTACTGCTGTACGATAAATAAAACTCTAAAATTATTTTGAATAAGCAAATTTCGATTCTTAAGAAATGATTTCTAAAAAATTATCATAACTCCGTATTACCGATTCCCATCTAATTTATTCGACACTAATTTAAATAAGCTAGAGACAATTTATTTCTCTGTTTTAAAATAAAGTACTAATCTTCCAGCAGTTAAGTAGTCAGAATACATTTACAATTCATTGACCGACCTTGGTAAGAGCTTTCAAAGCAGAGAGCAATTTATCGCTACAACGGAGCTCAGCGAGAAACGCCAACTTTATTTTGCAAAAAATAAATAATTAACAGAAATTATATTTCTGTATATTTAAATGACTTAAATATAAATACAAATAAGTACAAATATGTTAAATAATTGTTAGGGAGTTTTCCGAAGTTAACATTGTTTTGAGTTCATTTGAATTGAATTTTGATTTTACTTTGTTCTCTATTGTATAAGTTGGTGTTAAATATTAAAGTGATCTTTAATATCACAGTCAATTATTTAAGTCAAATTGAAAATTGACTCTTATAAAAACGTCATAATTAAAAGGTTAGATTTGGTTGAGGAACCAGAATTGAGGAAAAATCTATAATTTTTACACCATGGCTGAAACTTTTTCTTTGGAAAAAAGTGGAGACTTTACTTACTTCGCCTGGAAAAAATAAAAAAAATTATCATATTGACTAATATATTACGTTTATGTTTATTTACATAGAATATCTAAATAAAATTTATATTAACACAAAAACTTATAAGCGTTTTATATATTCATTATGACCTACAGTTTTCATAATAAATTTTGCGGATGCTCATTATCTGAAATGAAAATTGGTGTAGTGTCTTACTAGGTATATATATTTCTTCAGTTTTAACCTGTGGCTTAACGGGGGTATATACCGAAAAATAGTATTTGAAAAATAGCTTGTTGAAGCGCTTTGTATGAAAATATTGATTTTTATTATAGGAAAAGGTTGTATAGTTTTTGACACATGAATATTTAGAAACTACCTAAAAAGAAAGACACTTGTTGTTCGTTGTATGTAGTTGTAAGCTGATATGTGCCGTAATGTGTTATTGCCTATTTATCTTCACAATATTCCTTATGTTTACTCTCTTATCCCTGACGGTGAGATATTTTTATCTTCAAAAAAAATTGTTTTTTCGTTTATAAATATTTTCGCATTTACAATTTTATTTTTAACCGACTTCTAAAAATGAAGTTCTAAATTCGAATGTATTTTTCTATATAATGTATTTATATATATATATATATATATATATATATATATATATATATATATATTATATATATATATATATATATATATATATGTGTGTGTATATATATATATATATATATATATATATATATATATATATATATCTCGTATCTCAGGCATCAATCAATCAGTTTGGATGATTTATTTTTTATTTCAAAGGATATACTCAAGTATAAAACCGTGAGTCTTGCTGTTTCACAGTTTAGGCAAGCAATACACTATATGCACAGCATATCATCCAAACTCAATCGCAGCACCTATTACGTTCACTATTAAAGAATTCCATCGCTTTTTTTTTATTTCGGCTCCCAAATTTCATGTATTTTTCTGTTTTCATGTAATTTTACATATTTTTCTTTCTGATTCGCTGTTTTTATATTAGCACCGTAGGTCTCAAGCAGAGAATCCATTTTTAAAATTTGAGTTCCAACTTCTCAGTCTTGATGATACAGGAGTACTGAACGCATAAACTGTGAGGCATGAGGATATTCCATTTTTAAATTCGTATTGTATATCTTCAGCAGAGACTCTGTCATTCTTACTCTAGATTTCTACCCCTCAGTCCTAATATTGCACGAGTATTGCCTGCCACAGCTGTGAGACAGGAGGATATGCCTTTATAAAAAAAAAGTATTGTCAGTCTCAAATCAACACTACTAAACTCCGAGTTCCAACTCTTGAGTCTTGATCCTTTTAGTATTTAGGATCTCAAGCAGAAGCCACTGTTATCAAACTCTGGGTTCCAACTCCTCAATGCTGATTCTGCATTAGTACTACCTGTCTTAACAGTGAGAATTGAGGCTGTACTGTCTTTAAATTATGGGTTTTATGCAGAGACTACATTGAAATCAGGGTTTCAAGTCCTCAGTCCTGATGCTGCAAGTGTACTGTCTACCTATACCGTGAGACTTGAGGGTCTACTGTTTTTAAATTACTATTGTCATGTGTATTTAAATTACTATACTATTATGTGTGTATTTAAATTACTATTATATTTCAAGCAGAAACCCTATTATTGAACTCTGGGTTTCAAATCCTCAGCCTCGACGCTTGAAAGATGCTGCCTGCTTAAATCGTAATCTACTGTTTTTTAGTTAGTATTTAGGGTGTCAGGCAGAGACTCTGTTACTGATCTCCGGATTCTAACTCCTTAGACTTCATGCTCTGGAGGTGACCTTGCGCACCTCCTATTTATAAAGTATTATCGGGAGTTTTAAGTAAAGACTTTTCAATTTACACCCGGATTCCGATTCGTCATCCTCATGCTGCAGTGTTAACGCCTTTTTGCGTATATTAACTCATATATTGGACATTGATGAACCAATTTAGATGGTTCGTTTTTTTTATTTCCACGTCCCCAGTGCAGAATATTAAATAAATATTAAAAAAATATTAAATAAATACAAATAAAATATTTTAAAAAAAGTTATACAACCGAATTCCTCAACAATGAACAGCAGAGGGGTCGTAAAAGAAATTAGATGGTACAGTTTTAACGATAATCTAACAATAAATTCTATTAAACTTTTGACAGAAATAAGGGTGGTATAAATCTGTCCATTATAAAATCACACTACAATAATGGGGTAGTAACAGGAACTTTTCACTTCATATATCGTGGGCACTAAAAATGGAAAAAATATCTTTTTACGCAAAAATTGTACTGACTCCCAATAACCATCCGATGAGAAGTGCACTAAAAAGTATAAAGTAATGAAAATACGAGTATTTAGAAGTTTTATGGTCCAATATCGCTTCAGAACTTAAAAAAAATGTGAAATACTGCCATTACAAAAAAGATTTTTGGAGTCTGTGCCGAATGAAACGTAGCAATTTTCTAGGTACGTGAGAAAGAAAGAAAAGTATTTACTTGGTATTGATTTAAAAATTTCCGACGGTAGCAGCGTTTGCTATTTTTTTAAGTTTCCAAGCAATATTTTACCGCAAAATTTCAAACTAAAAAAAAACAAAGTATAAAAGTTTTGTAGTATTATATATGTTGTGGTTAACTTGTGACCACTTATTATAGATAACTTGTAATAACTACAAATAATTAAATCTGTCATGTGTTAAATATCTGAAAACAATCTTAGTTACGTTAAAAATGCTGTCCAAAGCTTTCTCCATTATATTTTATTCGTTTACAAATTATATCCAAATTATGTTTTCATAATAATCGTCACGTTTGCCAGCAATCAAATAAACCGAAATATAAGAGTATAATAATTCAAGCCCTCTTTCATAAGCCGGGTATTTTTATCGCAAGGCGCATTCTGGCAACGCGGCAATAGGGACGTCAAGTTTTTCATCTGTGGTCGACTACGAAGGTAAAGAATTACGTGATAAGGAAAACAAATTATTAGAATCTGATTTTTCACATGATAGTAACTTAGAGAGGAAGTCAAAATTAAAAAAAGGAATATTACTCATCGTTATCTCAAATGCATTAACTGCAATTCTAATCACATCCCTCTAATCGTAATAAACTGGATGTTATTAGTTTAGGCACTATAGCAAATGGAGGTTACATGCACAAATATACACAGCTTTTGTTCCGCACACTATTCAGATCTTTATTCAGATGAGTATCGGAGTAATTATAAATAAATTAAGAATTATTTGAACTTTGAATATATTTTTTTTAATCCTGATTTAATAATAAAGTAGAACATGAAAAATAAAGATTTTTGTTTTAAATAATAAGGCGATTAATAGTAAGCCTAAAAAAACCTAGAATACAAACGATTTAAGTCTTTCTGAGAGAGATAGTAATAACATTTCCGCCAATAACGGATAGTTTTAAAATTTAAAATTTTTATATTAGAAGAAATTTGGTCTCAAATAACTTACAATAAAATGTGATCCCGTAATATTCGATACCCGCTTATAATTAAATTATAGGTATTGAAATACATCTTCAATTATTACCTTGAATTATTTTACTTTCAAAATTTTTTTCTCCTGCATTTTCGCTCACTGATCCGCTTCTTATAATAATATCTGCCCTTACATGATCTTGGACTAAAGGAATATTTTAACTAAAAGCAATCAGTCCAATCGTACTTTAGTTTGGTTCGTTAGAATTTCTATATGACAATCTTCTGTTCATGAATTTGCCTGCGCAGTCTACAGTAATGAAGTCTACATCTGAAATCAAGCTATAAGTTATAATTGTTCCATCTTTTTTTTAATCCGTTCGCGTTTGTTCGTTCATCCTTATCTAGTTATACATGGGAATTATTTTGTGGGTTATTTGGTAATTCAGAATATACCGTGTGATTTAATACACAATAAAATCAAACTTACAGAACTGTCGTTACACAGTAAAGAATTTAAACTAACTCAAGAAATTCATTGATTTTTATTACATATTTATTTCTAGTTTTATGACACCGTACAAGCTTTGTCATAATTTTTACCTTTTCCTTAGAGAGAAAAACTATAAAGAAGATTTAATGGTAGAGTGTAAGGAATTTTTACGCTATTAAAAACTCTACTTAAGCTGAATAAAATAAACTTCAAGCGTGTGTTCATTTCAAAATTCTTAAATTAACACGAAATACGCTGCAAGATTGTATTAAAATACAAACTTCAAAGTTTTAGTAAAAGTACTAATTAGGTATTTACCGGAGTAAAATGTAGCATTTAAAAATAAATTTTATAGAAAAAGTTTTAAAAGAACAAACTGTTCAATTAAACCAAATATGGTTTGTGAATCCTCAAGATATTCCGCAATTATGTATTAACCAATCAATGAAGGAACAAAAAAATTAAAAAGACCTTTGGAACAATTTAGTGTCCACTTTAGTTATTTAAAGTATAACACGACATATAGTGTGGTATATGCTCTATAATATTACAATAAATGGCATTGTGTATTGTTAATTAAAACATTGAGCACTATTGACGTAGTTATTGAGTCATTTCAATAAACATGTATGACTTTTTCGAAAATTCTTTCCGTATCGCTCAGAAAGATTTGAAATTTAAAGAATAAAAAACCATTCAACATAAAAAAGGATAATTTACAGTGATGTCACCAATTTTATAAAATTAACCCCTTTTAATATTTCTTAGAGGAGGCAAACTTTTATAGCACTTCGATATTTCATTCCAGAAGCACTATTCATGTTACATTATACCCCGAAACGAATTTATAAAACTTAATCAACGCTACTCGTGATATCAGTGCCTAATCCATTCACGTCTCTTTGAAATCTCAAAGAATAGTGAAAAAGCTTGCAAACATTTCGGATGCTTCCAACACTTCTTCTTTGCAGGTTCAGAAGGAAAAAAACGAAAATTCTCGTCGTCCAAATAAAATTTACTTCCAGCGTAATAATAACCCGCTTCTCACCGCAACATCTTTTATACCCATTTATGAACTAGCTCTTCACCGGAAACATTCTTAAGTTTATGTGTAGATCTTATATATTTTTGTTAGCATCGTCGAGTTCAATAAACTACTCGAATGAGAATTATGAAAAAAGGAAAAAATATATGAAATGTTGTTGATAGTTAAAAAGTTACTGTGATAAGATCTTGACACCAGTGATTAGCATAGAGGTAGCATGTATCAAAATGATAGTAGGATTGAATGAAGCGCTTAAAACAATTAATGGGTAACTTTAGAGATAACGAACACAAAATTAACAAGGTGAAGAGAAGCAAAAAATTCTAATTAAAACAAAAAAAAACAGTTGCCCAAAAAACCAAAAAGGAAAAATAAATTTTACTGATGCTTTCAAAATTTCTTTAAACGGGTATATGTTGGCGAGTAAAATATCAACAATCAAATGTCTATCTATAGCAATTTATCCCTCGCGTAAAGAAATTAAACAATCTATTCTTATAGAGATGTTTCCTTTTATTATCAAACGTACTTTTATTTAAAACTCTTTATCAAAACAAATTCTCAAATGACTATATACGTACTCTGGAGGATATGACTCGTGGCTTTGCAGTGTCCACGAAATAAAGAACGTTTTATTATATAGTTCGTTATATTAAGTGACACTCGAGAAGTCAAATCAAAATTAATAAATGACGATTCGAAAATACGTTTAGGCTACAGGAGGGAATAGAGGTTTGCACGTATAACTCAAAAACTTTGTAGTAATTCGATTAGTCAGAGAAAGCGAGATACGGCCATAAACTCGTTTTATGTTTTTACGGTTCTAGCAGTAAATATAGTGAATAGAAAAGTATTTATTATTAACATGTGGCGCTGACAAAAAATAAAAGATTATTTTTTAATTTAAAAATGAAATTTGGACGCAGAAATTTACAATTGTTTACTAGAAAGTAAAGTATGTGAATAGCATACAAAACGGGTCTTGCTAAGGCCAAATTTATAATAATATTGACGATTGCATAACATTTTAATCAAATAAAATTTTTCAGTTTATAAATCTACAAAGATCTTAATGTTATGAGTAATGTTTATTTTTAGTAAGTACTAATAATTGATACTATTTGTCATAATTAAGCATTTATTATACTGTGTGTCACATTTTTATATCTGTATGTCCAAAATTGCGTTACTCGTTATTCTACATCTCTTGTACCTTCCACCATGAATCCTTGGATCACGGACACCCCCCACGGATCATTGTGTCAGAGGGAGAGTAACACCTCGTAGACCTACCTTCCTACAATTCGGTCCTAAAATCTTCCGGACAACAGAGTTTCTTCAGCTGTAAATCGTTATTAATTTGTATGACTATAGGCTTTCTTCTTTAGACAAAGAATTATCAAAGATTTTACATTTAAATTGTTTTTATTAGTTGGTTGAAAGTTTATTTACAAATATTTCAATATGATGATACTTTCTGTAACTGTTCTATAAACAAAAATTATATTATATTCAAAGGTAATATCAAATATACTGTAAACAATCATGAAGAGTGATGAAATATTTTGAGGAAAAAACGTTGCCGTTTTTTGTATGTAAATTTGGCAATTCTTTATAATCTTAATATTTAAAATAAGCATAACGAAAAACACCTTTAAACGGGGAAGTTGTCAATTGATATTGTTATTATTTTTTTTTTTTGTGAAGAAAAGATGTGCTATTCAATAAATACTTGTATTTTAATAATAGCAAATAAACTGTGGGTGAACATGATTGTATGACATATTTGGCATTAAGTTTTTAGTGCAGAATTCCGAATTTTTTTTTAACTAAAAGGGAATTAACGATTTCAAAAAAGAACTATTTGGCAACTTAGAAATTCTTCAAAGTTTCGTACTAAAAGTTAAAGCCTATGCTAGAGACCAATATTAAAAGACAATTTATGACTTGTTTTAATTTTTCTTAACATCGAATGAAGCGTTTGGCTTCATTTCTATAATTTTTCCAAATGCATGAAATAAGAATGGACAGAGATTACAATTGCCGTCGAACTACTTCGCCTTGCCAAAGAAAAGACCAAATACAAAAATCTAACTGCCAACCTTCACTATTTGGAAGGGAACCCTTAGAAAAAGAAGAATAATAAATACATGAATACAACCTGCCTGTTGTTTAGGTTTTCTGATTTTTTGTGCTGATACCCGATAATTTATAAAGTGATAGCTAATAGTGAAAGGAAATATTTATTCGAAGTAATAAATATATACCAGATAAGAGTTAAAAATTTAATAGCATAGGATGCAATCATAAAATCATCCGAGTGTATTTAAAAAGTGGTAATTAGCCTCTGAACCGGATTTGAAAGCGAAGTTGGCTCGATATATTGATGATTTTCTCAGTATTTAATGCAGGATATCAAAGGGGGCAACCATTGATATTCATAGATAAAGAAAGACTAAAAATTAAAAAGAAGTTAAGTTAAAATTTAAATACTCCTTGTATTTAAATTGTTAAGTGCATTCAAGATTTTTATTTTTGCTTTTCGAACTTCCGTTTATCTTGATCGATACAACTGCAATTTTGGAATCTTATATACTCGTATACCAGAATTATAGTAAAAACAAACATACAAACCAAAATTAAATAATCAATCTTTAAAGAGCCTTACACACCAATCTTGTATTATTTATGAGTTACCATTACTGCAACAGACAAACGACGAAGCGTGATTCTGACAGTGTTCTATATTATGCTTTTAAATACTTAAAAATGGAGTAATAATATTGATTGCAATTCTATGTTGCAAACTTCCAAAGTGACACATTGATACAAGTATCTAGTACGTCAAATTTTATTGAAAGGTTTTGAAATTAAGCGCCTTGTCAATGCAAATACTGTCAGTTATTTGCTCGTAATAAACATTATCAAAATATTAATCGAACAGAGTTTACATAAGAACTAATTTAAACGTGAATAAAACAGTGAAAAATCCATTCAATAAAATATTGTTATGTTTTGCAAAATATCGTGACTTCCTCCAGGAAAGTGAAAGGTATAAATAAGGGTGAATATTATATTTTTAGTAGTTTAATACAATTCCTTAATTTTAATCTTCTCTAGATACGCCTTAGGTCAAGAAATATTTGCCTACAATATTTGTCAGTCTCAAATAATTTCATCACACTATCATCATTCACAATGTATTTTCCGGAACATATTTTGTAATTATTTAATTTTCAGGAAAATATATATTCTCCCATTATTCTTACTTTGTTATTTCTAATGTATTTTGGATATTAATCATATTTGAAATTGCATTCGGAATGAAAAATGTCGCAAAACGAAAGTATGTGATAAAAAAAAGCATGTTTTTTTAATTAAAACTAAATTTCCAAAAAAAAAATATATCCTATCCCTATGAAGTATGGACAATTTTGAATTCAATCAAGGTCGATTGAGAAGTTATAGCACATTAAATTATGTTCAATTTCTATTTACTCACAGAAAAAGTGACTGTATTTTTGTATATGGGTCACGTCTTAACTAGCTAGAAATATATGACCGGAATAATTTATGTACGCCATATTTCGTTGAATCTAACAAGCGTGATTTATCTGCTTATCTAGGAGGAAAAAGGAGAAATAAATTCTACGGAAAAATTAATACCTATAATCATATATAAATATATTTATTGGAATACTTCTTATAAAGGAAAATAGGAAAATATTATCTGCAAAGAAAAATCTTTTATATATAAAATTTTTCCCGAGTCCCTCTAAGATTCCCTCTTCTCTTGAAATCTTATATGCCCATATTTATTAAAAATTTGGCTTATATTCTTCCCAAACTCGTGTCGCAAAAATCGGAGAATACTTTGGTATAATGATAAAATATCGCAATATGCATAGAATATTTGATATTAATCATATGATATTGGGGAAAGCGGTTGCGTTAATTTTATTCAGGTACTTTTTCGGTGTATGACTATTCAGTCATATACTTGTTTCGTTTTCAGTATTCCACATAGTTTCAAAATAAATAGAAATCTACAATTACAATAAAATTACATAAAGATACTAAAAGTTATTGTCTATAATTTTGATGCCGTGGTATGTTGCATTGATCACAAGGCATACGGCGTTTGAAGGCACGACATACCGCGAGGTATCAAACTCAAGCCGAATTTGATTCCCGACCGCTCCTAAAGCGGGGCTGCACTGGTATTTTGGTTGGTTGTAAGAGATTGATCTCGTAGCTATAAGTCCACCGTATATTTCAACTGCATACCTTAAGTAAATAAATATTTTTAACATTAATAAAAAGAGCGATGTTTTGTATTTATCCAAATATATATTTTTTAATGTGAAATATCACACACTTGTCTTTTCTTCCGATTCAGAGCGGTCTGGTTTTTCATATTTTATTTTTCACAGAACTTTTATACTAATACTATATGGTTTAGCTGCATATAGTGAGAAAATAAAATTTTAGAAGCAAACTCTCCATTTTATTGTGTCTGTGATGGCTCCTTCAATTAAGCGCCTCTTCCTCTGGCACTTTTGCAAGCTTCAAATAACTCATCAAAATAAGACTCAACCTTTTCCGGTAGATGGCGTATTGAACATATTTGATATTGGCATCAAGTATTGAAAAGTATTGTGATTAATACTAGATCTATCTAAACTGAACAACAATCCAAAATTGTTTAAATTCGTGAACAGCTCTTGAGTCAACCCGTTTTCATAAACATGACTACACGTTTTTTACCTTTAATTTAAAGTAGAAACAAATTTTCCTTGTTCAAGAAGAATGATTAAGTTCATGAAACCCGCATGCAAAATTCAACTTACTTGCTTCAAATTGGTAAGCTTCGTAAACATTTTATTAATTTAATTTATCGCTATTTCCTCCGGAATCCGCTTTTCGGGCATCCAAAATTGCAACTCGTTGAATATTTACAAAACCATTCTAGATCAAGCCAAAACAAACCAGTTCCATGTTCTTATTAATATTTTCTTATTATGTATTTAATAAACATGTAAAATATTTTGATGCGGTCATTGCAATATAAATTTATAATATATGTAAGATATGGATTTAAGCCTTTATTTATATATACGTGTGTATATTTGTACATTAATTAATACATAGTTAAAAAAGCACAGAAAACTACAAGTATATTTCAATAATTGAACAAATTCGATAAAGTTCGGACATATGAAATAACGCCAATTTTTGAATCAGAGGTAACATAAAAATCACAATTTGAATGACACACAATGCACTTTTGTTATTTACTAGCTCTGTCAACGTGACTTTGTTTGCGTAGAATTTAGTATAAAAAATAACTGTAATATCTACATAAAAAGACCTGTACATTATTCGAGAGTACAAACTATTACCATACAAAATTTCATTCAAATCCGTGCAGTAGATTTTACGTGATTGAAAAACAAATTCATACAGCTAGACGGAGAGAAAAACGAAAATTCTTAAACATGTTTTCTGGCTTCTGTTATCATTTTATACGCCCTTTTTCATATATTTTCCACGTAATAAATTCACTCTATTATAATTTTAGTAAATGTAAAGATATACGCAGTAATTTGATTACATGCAAATAAGCAATAATGCTTCTTTGGCGACTCCACTGGCTATCATGAACTCTGCTTTGATGGTAAAGGGGACCACATTTGGTAGTGCTGGTGGCTTCTGGTGATAGCTGCTCCATTTTGACTGCAGGAAGTGTTTTTTCATAATCGATATTTTTTGCACGCAGTCGGAATTTATAACAGAGCCTTGGTAGTCCATCATTGATGCGGAACACACATTTGCACCCTAATGGCTTAGCATTCTTTACCTTTAACAAAACCTTGTTTCGCTCCATGTTTTGTTTAGATAATGGTATTTCAATTCTCTTTTAAGCAACATTTGCCATCTTTCAGAGTCAGTTAACTTTATTTATTCTTGGTAGTTCAAAGAAATTAAGACATATATACTATCGTTTTAGCACAGGTAAAAATTTTCCCCTGTTATATGCAATCGTCCGTTTATTCCTTGGCCTTAATATTATATTTGAGGATATCTGGGCCTTGGCACTTAATTCATTAGCTATGTACTTTGATTTGATGAAGACTCCTTCTTAAAAGTATCTTGTTGATTTATTCACAGTTAATCTGTGAACTTTGAACTGTTACTGGAGCTCTTGGAAGTATAGAAGTAAACTCACACTTGGATTCTCTCATGTTAACTAGAAATGTGTCCCAGTACTATAGCCTGGTAATAGTTTTGCTTCACAAAATGTTGTGAACCCTTGCTCACAACATGTTGCGTTATGTTGTGAATTAGGATGCTGGGCTCATAACCTGTTGAAGTATAATTATGTTGCCGAAGAGAGGCTCATCAATCACATCATGATATATTTTACGATGAGTATTCCCAACAAATTGCGACCACAACTCTTGATATCACCGAGAAGAAAAAGAAAGTATATAGACTAAATCACGGATTTAATAACCTCTGCATATAACAATAAGGAACGCAGAGGAAATTGAGACAATATTATATGCTTTACGTCATATAAATTCTTCAAAAATAACAGTAATACAATTGTAGTACAATATTAAGAATGTGTGATCCACAATTAAATGAAACTACCTGATGTAGTATTATTTCCACTTTCTTTTATTTCTTTACCACGACCTAGGTTTCGTTGTATTACAACATCTTCAGGTGGGATATTAGCAAATATACTATATCCCACTCGACCTTTGCTAATATACCACCTGAAGATGTAATACAACGAAACCTAGGTCGTGGTAAAGAAATTAAAGAAAGTAGAAATAATACTACATCACGTAGTTTCATTTAATTGTGAATAATGAATTTCTACAAAATTAACGCCAAATATATTCAATGTGTAATCCCTTAAATTAATTGGTTATGACATTTCCATGCAAAATTGTTCTGCATATAGCAATTCGTTCTCTCTAGACGTCAGGAAATTATGCTCCAAGTCAATGGCATTAACGACACATCTGGATGAATGTCTATAATTACTAATTTATTGAAAATGATGCCCGTACTTATTTTATCACATACATAACACTTTTTTCTGTGACTTGGCCCGATAGATCATACATCTATTCACATTTGCGCACACCAATAAATGACGTTTTGCTTTCAAACAGTACATGGTACGCCCATTAATTGGCATGGACTAAGTCATGTCAATCATTCCAATTGACGTTGGTTATTCGTTGCTTCTATAAAGTCATTTCTTGGTTGTGAGAACTTCCGATCTCGGGTTTTGTTTTTATCCCTTGAGTTATGGAGTCCTAGAAAATGATTATTTCTTACTTACATTCTCTTTCAAACAGTTTTGCAATATTTATTTATAAATTACTTGATGGAAAAAATGATTCCATTTCACTTCATACCAATCTTCAAAACTTAGAAAACTTAACTATACGTCATTCTAAAAATTAGGAGGTACAACTTAAGGAAGTTTATTCTTCATTATTCTTTATAATTTTTTTAACCTTCAAAATTGTATAAAGGGACACAACTCTCATACGTTAACTAATTTTTGTTAACGTATGAGGATTGTTTTAAACTTTTCTGCTGTCCACAATTGTTTAATAGTGTAATTTCTATATGTTTGGAGCTCCTTCTTCCTTTATTGGGAAGCTTTTAAACGAATATGTTCCTTAAATAAGGTCACATTGGTGAAGTGGTGACCCCAGTCTTATTTTAATCTGAAGAATGACTTAAACAAAATGTGCTTTTAACAGCTGTGATTTTCTACAAATTTGGTTTGTTGGAAAATATAGTAAGAAACTTTACTTCAATTAAAAGATTTAAATTTTCAATTACAAAATTTACTAGTAAAAACTACTAAGTAGAAAATACTTGTCACTTGTTATTTTCTTTCGCTTAGAGATGTTTTTGTCCTAAACCTAATTAATGTTATAAACATAAAAGTAAAAAAGGGGGAAATTTTTTATGCTAGTCCTAACTAAGATTATAAATGTAAAGATATGTTGATTTATCTTTCTTTCTCGTCGCAACGGAGTAACTGACCGACGTGATTTTTGCATAGTGATAGTTGGTGGACGAGAAAATGACACAGGGTTCACTACATATGCAATATAAAGTAATATGTAATTTAGCAAGGAATCATTTGATTTTCATTGTCATTTTTATTATGAAGTCACAAAAATAAAGGGAAATAGGAAATATCTAATTTCCTTTCACAACTTTAGGTCGTAGTACATGTTTCAACCTCTTTATTTATATATGTAACCAGAGCCACTCGAGCAAAGCCTTAGATAAAGCTAGTTCGTCATATATATTTTTTATGGCTTCTGTTGTCCTTCGAAAAGTGACACACGCATAAAATTCCCTGAAACAAGGAATATTAGACTGTAACAAGAAGCGAATTGGGGTGAAAAGATATGTCAATTAATAAAATGGAATATATCATTCAAACATTTCTTGTAAAAGAAACTACATGTTAATTGGGAAACAAAATGCCCACGATGGCAAAATACCTAAGGCGGGCGGTCAAAGAAAGATAATTCGAAAACAAAATGTTACATTTATATTAAAATGATCGTAAATGATAGAACAAAGTTTTATTTACTTAATTTACTACATCATATAAAATACTTTTCGATAATTTGATTACAAACGATAGAATAATAATAAGAGAAAAATTGAAGTAAATACGAAAATGGTACATTACAATTTTTTTGTTAATTGACATTAAGCATTGATTGCAAGATTAGATCTTATATAAGCAATGATATCTAATATCCTGAAAGTGATATCTAATATTACTTACAGTAATATATTATATCCTGTAACAAGAATTAAATTAAAAAATAACATAAATAATAATAATTAACAAAAAACGACATTGAAATTAAGGAAAAAGCTCTGATTCTTTTAAGCAAAACAAATTAACTGCACTCAGGTTTCTTACAAAAACCATTACAAAATTTTCTAAACTGCTAACAAACTTAATACTGACTATTCAAAAAACCCTTTTTCTTTCAGGGAAGCTTCCGTGGGCTGATAACAAAAGATCTGACTGTAACACGAGTCTATTAATTAATTGTTAGTAAGTTCCTGAGCCATTTTCCGAGTATGGTTTCGTCTAAATGCCTTCAAATTTGTATTATTACTTCGGCTACTTCTTTAGATAACTTTTTGATTGCAATTTCTGAGCCACGTATTAGTACTTTGTGAACTGAAGCTGGGAGATTGTACCAGGGATATTCTTGTACCAAAAGTCGCGCGG
The DNA here is from genome assembly GCA_039881145.1 of Druceiella hillmani. Taxonomy (NCBI): domain Eukaryota; kingdom Metazoa; phylum Arthropoda; class Insecta; order Lepidoptera; family Hepialidae; genus Druceiella; species Druceiella hillmani. The sequence goes on along the minus strand of JAYKKI010000002.1, from coordinate 34,656,424 downwards.
TTTCCAAACTGAATTTAATAAAAGATTCTACATTGATATTGTATTCCGAAGGAAAATTTTGTATTAATTATTGTATAAATTTTGTATTGATTATTTTGTATTGACATCTGAATTCAAGAGTAATTTTCTCATGCTATTTCCGTCGTTTGATATATTGCTTCCCCCACTTATTTACTATAAAGACTAATCAGGACCCAAACTGATTTTGAATCTACAATTTTTTATAAGCTAACACTTTTTGTCGTGGTTTCACTTAAAATCTGTTCTATAAGAAAAGTGAAGGGAATACTCAAAGAAACAAATTCATGAAAATAGAGGCGATAAACTGACTTTGCGACGATGTTCTTCGCTTTTTTTTTCGTAAGTACCTATCTATGTCATTAGTTTCTTTGGGTATTCGTTTGCAAATATTACATCTAGCCGATGATGTTTCATTTAACGCTCTACAAATTTTACCATCGACTATAATCAGTTGCAAATAATGATGGATGTTGAAAACGCTATCGTCTAATGCGAATTTTGTCCAATACAAGGAAGATACTTTTTTTTAAAATAACATTCGTCATTCTTAGATACGGTAGAACTTTTCTTCACAAATTGGAAACGAATAGGTCTACGTTATTTTGTAGAAGAAGGGCGGAGGTGGAGATTTTTTTCACTAAATGTTTGTTTTACTTTCTGAATTTGTCACTAACTTCAAAGGAATGTAAGAAATTATAAATAAATTATTATCATCATCGAAATTAGAGTCCATGAAAGACTATTTGTATTGTACTATCAAAGCCCCATTTTTTTAATGAAGTTAAATTAAATAACTCTACCTAAATACAATTTAAAACAATTTTCTCTGACTCTAAAATCCGTGAAGTTATATGATATAATAAACTTTGCAACTCGTTCTCGGTTTTTCATTCCTTCACTACGATATTGCTAGGATAGCACTTTTTTTAGCTTTCAAAACACTCTGATACTATGGTAAAACTTCACCACAAGTCTCACTATTAACAAAGTTCGTTGTTAACCAATATTGATGTTTCAAAGGTTTAGTATCAATAAAAAGTGATGAAATTTATTCCGCAATAATATTTGTTGAGGTTAATTGATCCGAACTGTTGAGTAATGAAATAAACTGCTGAATCGGCAACTGAGATAATTCCGTTATCCATCCATTTAGGTTTGGATCTTTCGCTAAGATGAATAAAATTCTTCCTTGGTCGACCGCAACTAGAGGAAGACCTACTAGATTGAGATAAAACACATTCAGATTTACATTGATCATTAGTTTTTGCCAATTTTTTACACTTAATAGCAGTAAATTAGTCACCATTTCTTTTAAACATTTTTGATCTATTACGATTCTCCAGTTTATAGTATGTGTTGAAATTTTTATTAAAATTAAACACAGGTTTACCTAAAGAACTAATGTCTACATTTTCTAGATTATGAAAGTTTTCTAATTTAATATGTTTGTGTTTTTCTTTATTATGTGCTTTTACTGAAATATCCAATTCAGAGAAATACGTTCCATTAAATGAGCAAGAAAAACGTATGCTACGAGTCAAGAAGAACCACAGCACCCATAGGCTATGACAGACTATGTTGTTTTATCTATATTACGTTAGACTACACTTACGTCAACATACAAAAACATATTACAACAAGTGAGCATCAGTGCTAAAAATTGTGGGATTAATAGAAATCAAAATTATGCGTTTTTATGTCAAACTATAATTAACCTTCATGGCATCAAAATATTACAAATGCTACGAATATATAAAATTAGAATATGTTAAATATTGTAATACATACTTTGGCCTTGGATTTTCATGTCACAAACACCCGAATAGACAAACAAATACTAGGAAATATTATTGTTAAAACGAATCACTGATAAGCGTGTAGTAAAGGATTGAAGTAACAACGCGATGCCGCACGATGCGCGCACTTAAGTTGAGGCCAGGTCAAAATGCAAGTGAAAAACAATTAGCGTAGATATTTATGTGTTTTCGCGTAAATTATTTATCGCACTAGTTAGTGTGGTAGTTAGAAGTGAGAATTTAAGATATTGATTTTGTAAATTATGACCTATGAATGGAACCACTGTACGGCGACTGGATAATTCTATCTAAAATACTTTACATTATTGCAAATTTAAGTAAACTTCTCATACCTCTCGTATAAGCTGTTCTGAGAAAAATTTGTTTATTTTTTTCTTGCCCTACAAAACTCTTCTTATTAAGTTATTTTCTATTTGTTGGAAGAAAACAGTAGTTGGTAATGACATCTTGTCTATAAGGAATTAACCACTTGGGTAATTTTCCAGAAAAGTGGTTTCTATCAAAGATTGCTTCGAACTTATGCTGGCTCAGTCAGATATTACTCTTACAATTGTAAAGATTTTGCCTCTTTTTTTCCCTGTAATTATTTGCTAGATCTCATTGAAAAAAAGATTGAGTAAAGTACTTCAATTTCTAAAAAGGCATCTATTAATAAACTTATTTCTCTATCACAAAAACAGTGACCATTATAAGAAATATTTTTGATTTTTAGTTTCTTTGGCACTTTTTTCTTCCCTTTTATATCCACTGCAATTATTTTGTTTCAATTTTGGATCGTATATAGAATAAAACACATATTTAATCGACATTGACAATTTTAGAATATACTTTTTCCAAATTATTCTTTCAGAACTCCAAACAGCTCGCAAAATTTCATTTCATACATCATTTTTTTGATATCCATCATGTGTTGATATTTCACATTACAAAATGTCTATGCGACTATAATAGTGTGAATGTAAGTTTGTAAAACAAGTAATATATAATATATTTTTTCATATTATATTTACAAAAACTTATGTAGGAAATATTTAATTTTTTTTGTATTTATGTAATTTGAACCAAGCACAAGGTAGATTACTATTCTCTTGTTTTTTCTAAGCATCCTTCGCTATAATTGATATACTTTGTTTTCAGTGGAAACATTAAGGAGAGTACTAGATTCACTCTCTTTGGACATCTGCAAAACAAAAGTCTCACATTTTATTCTTCATTTTCGACGATAAGTAATACTCCCAATGCATAAATTTGAAACTGAAACGCAAACGAGTGTGTAAAAGATTTTAAAAAAATTTTATTTATTAAATGAAGTGCTTGTGCGTCGTCGTAATAAAGATGGACTAGCCTTGTCATTCTATCCATTTTTTCCAAAATAAAACTAACATTTACAAACCAATCTGTAGTAAACATTCTATAATTTTCTTATGAAATGATAATTAATTACTCAATTTTAAAAAGAAGGATGTGCCTTTTTTTACTTTAACTTTGTTCTTTCTTTATTTTGTTGTAAAAGAAATAAAACAGCCATTCTACGGACTATGTTTTTATTGCGAATTAATAATGTATACTGAGCTTTCATCTCTTGTTACTATATCAAATATAGTCACAGTATTCTGGTGTTCTTCATCGATTTTTAATTTTGCATGTAAGCATTTTATCATATTGACAATAATTTTGAAACATTGGGTAAATGTTGGTACTTTTGGGCTTTCACTAAATTGTTGGAATTAGTAAAATACAAAGTTACTTCACGTTAAAATGGTAGTGTAAAAGTTTTTGTATTTGATTCAAATTCCAACAAGGATAGACGTGGACAACGGATTCGGACTTTTTTCATCTCTTTGTAATATAAGCTCCTTAACATTGATATTTTGGTGTCATTTTAATGAACCCGTCTTCATTTTACTGACATGAGTACTACCAAACTTGATTTCATGAAATAAGTTATTAAAAGTAGCGTGGGATGTGCTTCATCATAAAATGTTGCCCAAAATTTTGTGGTCTGCTCTCAAAGTTTCTTTCAACGATTGCTTTGAACTTGTGCTGGCTTAGTTAGAATTTAATCTTGCGAAAACTAATAATTTTGTCTCTTCTTTTCCCTGCAATTGTTTGCTTGACTTGATTAAAAAAAAGCTTGGGTAAAGTACTTCGTTTTCTAATAACGCCCCTGTTAATAAAATTCTTAAAAGGTTCAAAATTTGGTATAACTTCCCCAATATCTTTTTTACTACCGTTCGTCATAGTCTCATTACAATAATAAATACAATAATAAAAATCATTATGTGTAAAACTTGTAATTGCCTATATAATAAATTTTAAAATCAAGAGACACATTACAGTCTCGTAATTTAAAAAAAAATATAATTACAGAAGATTTCTATTACTATATAGTTTTTTTATAATTCCTCGAAATTAATCCGTCAATTATATTAAAGCTCATGCTTTTATTTTATTCATCCCAGTCGCATGTGTGTAATACATTAGAGGTTATCCTGATTTGTTTAACGCTGACTTTAACTTTCTTCTTAAACATTTGAAACCTTTGATAGTGGCGAGGGAAAGTGACTTGTATTTCCATTACCTTCTGTGCAAAATCCAGTAGGGCATTAATGTCTGAATTATTTCATACTCGATCCACTATCAAATTTTTATTATCGTCTTTTTTATTAGTATATTTTTATTTGCCTTCTTTTCTGTATTACGATTCCGTAGCTAATATTTATTCTCTTCTAATTTTGTCATGTTTGTTAGTCCTTCCGTTTATCACAGGCTTTCAACTAGATAATATAAGGTTGTTATAAAAATTATAAAAAAATTGTGAAAATTTATACCGTGATATGTTTGGCATTTTATTATGCAGCAAGTTGAATTAAGTAATCTGTTAGTTATGTCAGGTAATAAAAGTATGATAAACAAAGTTTAAACAGATTTTTATATGATTGTTAGCATATTAACAATAACATGCTAACAAATTTTCGACTAAAATTATAATTTCTGGTAATTAGCTATTGTTTAATAAGTGCATGATAATTTATTAAGGACAAATGCCGAAAGGATTAAGTTTATGATAATTATTTAAGGAAAAAAAATTATTTGCATTTTTCAGTAACAAAACGCTGTGAAACAAAATTAAAATAATTGTAACCATTTTGAATACATTTGACGTTAATTTTGCAAGAATTCATTATTCACAATTAAATGAAACTACGTGATGTAGTATTATTTCTACTTTCTTCAAGTTCCAAGTAACTAGTAAAAAGTAAAGTTCGAAGAACTTAAAGAAAGCAGAAATAATACTACATCACGCAGTTTCATTTAATAGTGTGTAACCCATTTATTAAATTTATTTAATAAAAATATAAAACGGACATTTAAAATCATTTAATTATGTCACCGTAGCGTACCCCTACTATTTCGTCGCTCCGACTACTACCGATCCTATTTACTTACCAACCCTCTTTAATTAATTGTGACTTTAAACTACGACGGCATTTATATAATGTATTACTTTATTTCAAAATTCGATTATCATACTTTTTTTCGTTACAGTAATACATTTCGTTACAGTAATTTACAGTAATAAAAAATTATGCATAAATACCTTAATATTTTGTTTTCTACATCACTTATATTATTTAAATTAATTGTCGGAACGATCTTCGTATGACATCTGCTTTGTACGTAAGAATTACCCAGTATATTATAAGGAACTATATTCTATTTCAAAGTGGATATAGTATATTTACGAATAATCAAACTAATAACAGAAACAATTTATTTGCTACAAATGGGCTAAATTTAATATGGGGTTAAAACATGGGGTTATTTCTGAAACTACAGAATATAATATTTTGAAAGAACATGACTTTAAAAGTTCAAGCAAAGGCTGTGAGAAAAAAGAACAATAATTCTAGATGTCCATATTAATGATGATTAAAAAATTCCTTTCATTTCAAACGAGATATTGAACCCACAATACGTGAGCAATAATCCCCCTTGGACAGTTGTTTCATGACCCACACGTTACCTTGAAATAAAATTGTTTGTAATTTTAAATAAGTTTATCGGTTCTAAGTCAAGGAACTACATGTTAAGAGTAAATTCCAGATCCCTGTCTTATTTCATTTAAAAGTTAGAAGGCTATAACATATGAACAGACAGACGTATAACGTTGCCACAACAATAGCTACCATTCCGTTTGGACGCTATGTCTAAGAAGTCTTAGGAATGAAAATCGATGAAACTGTTCGAGATTGATTTATAGTGCCTATTAGTACACGGAGACGACATAAAGTTTGCACGTTCAAAAATTATTTTTCATATTAAAAAAAGAACCATTGAAAAAAAATTAAAAACAACTTTTTTTCCATCACATATCCAAATTTTCCTGCATTTGTTATGGTGACTTCATTGGCACATTAACTTAAAAGTTTGAGACTTTATCGGAAGTAAAGTAAAGAACATATTGTCGTAATATATTCGTAACACAAATCAGTTCATTACCCACTAACATAACCATAATATGATATCATCATATAATCGAACTATTTTTAAAACAGTCTTATAACAATATTCTAAACGCGATGTTAAAATGGGCCAGAGTGGTCGGTAAATAAATTACATGGCCAACGCACATCAGTGTGGAAAACATTCCTCGTTGCTCACCGTCTACGAAATTTTTAACACCAAGTGTTTCAAAGATTCAAAGACATAAAAAGGAAAAACGGAACCCTTACAGGATAACTCATGTACCCGAGTGTCAGTGTTTAACAGCTGTTTTTTTTTCAGAAATAGCTTGACATAGAAATTTTAAATTTGGCACAGTAATAGAATACGTGAAGAGAAAACTTTGTGCTCCTTGGTAAGTGTATTGCCCGAACGAAAGAGTGTGAGGTTTGGCATAGTTAAAATTTATATTTTATTCTATTACTAACATTAAATTTTAAATTTCACATATGTTACAGGGAAGTAAGGCAAACGATACACGTCAATGATGTATTTGTATACACTCTCAACTGGCGTAATAAAAAAAAATATGCAATGATTATTGAGGTATACTCCGTGACAAAAGAACCTCAATAACGTTTAAATTTAAAAATTTCGACCACTGGAAGACGACTAGTAAATATTACTTTTCACTACTTAATTATATAATCTAATTCACAGATGTAAGAATATCATTAATATATTAATGAAAGTTACCCAGTACAATCTTCTTTTATTTTGGTTACTAAATGTCGCTATTGCTTTTTTCCGATTCTCATCATAATTTGTCAAAAAGTTAGAGGGGTATACACATTATTTGACATTATGAACATACGCGTTGGAGCAATGAAAACATATTATATAAAAGAAAAACAACTTTCATATGGTAACAAAAAATATATATAACATTTTCAATATATTTAACATCGAAATGTTATCAGTTGACGAAAAAAAAACATTTTCGCGTTCCTAATTTTGGTTTAAAGACAGGTACATAAAAATTGTAGTTCTTTATTTATACATTGGTTTAATTAATCTACGTGGTTGTGTAATATTTTATTACGACAGGACTTAAATTTTAAGAGTTATGATGATACGGTGTATAAATGAACAGATAGACTGATATATAAATAGACAGACTGACAAAGGGATATGATGAAATTATAAAGTTTCCATTTCCAGTTCCAGTTTCCATTTCGAATTTCCACTTTTCCTTTTACAAAAAAATTTAGTTACGTTTCGTTTAAATGTGTTTTCCCCAACTTCCTTCTTTTCTCCATACCACCTGTAGTTTTTATCCTTTCACAGTATTTTTCTTTAAATTTTTTAAACTTACTTATTTAAACCAAAAAGTGCAGCCATTTTCTATATGCATTTAATGACTTCTTTAAGTTCATTAATCACATTTATATATATGCATAACAATTTCAATTAGACATAATATATCTTTGGGAAAATTTTATTTCCTTCCTTTGACAAACCTAGCATATTGTTAATATACATAAAGTTTAATTTAAAAATTTCATTAAAATGTACAACATAACATCTTAAAAAATGTGTGGGTTAAATAACGAGATCGAAGAACACAACTTACGTGAATGCCCGAGGATTGAATCCATAAAAGCGCGTTGCGTCGAATGTTTTGAAAATTGAAAATAAAATAAATAATTAAATTGACATCATCTTAACTTATATTAGCAATTTCCAACTGTTTATAATGATTATTTTCCTTAATAAAACTATATTGCATATTTGGAAGAAGTTATTTAGAACCTCAATATTGATATGCTCTTACTTTTATCATGATAGAAAAGTGGAGTGAAAACATCATTCCACTATTCCATCACATTCACAATCTTTTCTATTCTTAGGTTTTAGAAAAAATATAAAAATAAAAATAATTATAAAATTAATAAATAAAATTAGGAGAAAGAAATGATAAGTTTATTTAAATAAATCTGGGTGCAGTAAAAATTGGTCGAATGCGAATTAGATTCATAAGTCTTGGTTTTCGTGCAGCATATAATAAATTAGTTTACAATACAAGAAAAATGTTGGTATTTTAACAAAAACTGTTCAGACAAGAAAAGGAAATAGTTCTCTTTTTAATAATTTTCTCGATTTTTACTTTACGATTATCGCTGTATGTATGCTGATGTAACAATATACAGTTGTAACAAAGAACAAGTCTATTATGAATAGTATGTATATTTGAAACGTGTTTATATATAAGTAAAATATATATAAATTCCTGTCCGAATAATTGATACATTTTTGTTACATACGCATATATGTATACAAGTTATAATAAAGAACGTATTTATTATATATTATCACAAGTGATTTTACACATTAAAATGAGAATATTTCAAGCGTGTCTCTGTAAAAAAATGTACTTTTTATTATATACGCATGTGTTTATACAAGTTATAGGAAAGAACGTATTTATTATACATTATCACAAGTGATATACATTGAAACGAGAATATTTGAAGCGGGTCTCTGCAAAAAAATTTATTTAATTTTTTCTTGAAATCATGATGTTGTCAATGACATTTATAGAAACGATTGAGAATTTTCATATAATTCATTAATATTTTCTAATCAGTTTGATACACAGAATTATCTTTATGAATAAGATACATTTTCTGTTTTACATCCTCTATCGTGGTATAGTGGTTTCGTAGTTAAAACTACCATCAAAACTTAAGCAAATATTTATTGGAAAATTTAAGAAATTAAACTTATTTTTAAAATTTTAGGTATTAATTTTGTAAATTATGTAAATTTTGTAAATTTTTTAAAATTGTTTTTTTTTGTATTGTTAAGTAAAGCCTTTAAGACCACCAATAATTTAAAAGTATTTAGACATTCAAGGATATCACTAGAATTTTAATGTAATCTATTCAATAACCTAGTAGATAAATTCAAATACTCTTGAATAATAGTGGTTAAGATTCGATTCTAGTTTGTTTATCGAGTAGTTAAAATTCCAAGTAAATTATACTTTGCTTACACATATGAATATTTATTGGATTGTCTGATCTTTATTAGATTTCCTAGATACTTAACATTGTATCGGAATATTTTACATGATTTAATTAATGATAAATTCACATGAAATATTTTTATTACCCACTTCAGTGACCGGCGTAAATCTGACTTTTATTTAAATTATTATTCTCTCTGTAAAACGCAGAGTATATTTTATAATTAAAAAAAATATAAAATATACTCTACGTAATTTGTACGATCGTTTTCTACTTTGATGTTGTAAGAACTAATAAATTTTAAACTTTCGTGGCCAATCCATAATTTTTTAATTTTAGTCTATTTGTCTGTCTGAATGTGTATAAAAATGTTTTTTTTTTAAGTAGAAGCTGATATATAATTCGATTTCTAACCGGAACTAATTTAGGTCGAGTCGCACTATGAATATGGACCGTGCTATCGCTGCTTTCCCCGCTCGCATATAAAAAGTGTCCACCCTGTCCTCTTAGCTTATATAGCGCCTAATGTGTGCTTTCATATTTACGGGAATTTATCGAATGTTATTTATAGAATGCATTTAATAAATTTTGTTGATAGTTTTACTTCATAATTTTTGTTTGGTTTAACCTTATTCATGGTCGGTGTTTTTAATGATTGCGTGCTAAAATAATTTAAAATATTATTTAAGTATTTTTACATATTTATTTTATGGTATTTACTAATTTTTCAAGAAATATGTCAAAATAAATGTTATAGGCCATATTATATTATGAATATTATTTTAATTCAACATATATTACCTAATCTATAAGTATATTATATTATTCTTGGAGATTCTCCTAAACTGCTAAATTATTAAATTGTTGTTTTTGTTCAAAATGTTGAGTAGGTGAAATTTAAGCTCAAGTGTTGACCTGAGAACTAGGAGTTTTCCGCATGGTCTGATTCATATATCAGGTTCATGAGTAAGCTCGAACAGCGATTTAAAAAGTTTCAGTTACCAATTCAAACATTTATATCTAACATGTCATACATACTAATTCACGCTAGTGAAGCATTTGGGTAAGGCACAATTCAGGACATACATTTTTTCACGCTCCCGCAGTTAGGTCACTGCATACTAAGGAATTAACACAAAGTTTTAAATTATAAAATTAAATTTATTTGAAACCATACATCGTCAAGGCACGATCTTGATGATTGTCAAGATCATGCACTGACTATGTATATATATATATATATATATATATATATATATATATATATACACACAAATATATATATATATATATATATATGTTTATATATATATATATATATATATATATATACATATATATATATATATATATATATATTTATATACATATATAAAATATTCTATAACCTTAAACAGTTACCCTTTAATCCCATAAGAAGTAGGCGGATAACTTTTTAACAATTTTAATAATTTTACGGATTATTTGTCGAATGTTTGTAATATGAAGTAGGCTAATAAGTCTAGTCATCAATATTGTTGGTGAAATAACAAGAACAGGCAGATAAAATTCACACGCACCAAGTCCAGCCACTCGCATGCCATTCGAAAAATTGGCTTAGTTCATTGTAATAAACTATTTTAAGATAAAATTTAAAAATCATGCGCATGAAAAATTTATTTTTAAGCGAATTTATTATTATTGATTGAAATACTAATTTTACGGTTATTTCAATCAATAATAATAAATTCGCTTAAAAATAAACCTTTCATGCGCATGATTTTTAAATTTTATCTTAAAATAGTTTATTACAATGAACTAAGCCAATTTTTCGAGAAAAAATATTAAATGTATGTTTTTTATTCAAAATATAATTATTTTCTTACTGTTTTTTAACTTTGAAATAGAGGGAAATTACAACTCTGGTCCTATCTTTATATGGACAATCACCATTTTTTGTAATAACCATAATTGTAGTGATTACTTTTTTGCACCTGACTCAATCAATGGCTATCATGTCAGATTTGGTAGCGTCTGGGTTAACGGGTGCCTTGAAAAATATTTAAGAAAAACTCACCTATAATTAAAGTAGCCTAATTCATAATTGTACTAGCAATTTTATCAAAAGCTTTAATTTACAGATAGCCAAGTATGTAGAAGGTAAGCGTTTAAATATCTTGCAACGTCGTTCTTATGCAGATCGTCGCGCTGATGGTATTGTTTCTTTTAATACTGGTAGACTTCATACTTCAACATGTGAGATAAACCTGTTAATTTGATCGCAAGATTGGAGCACATTCGATGACAAAGTTATAAATTCTAAATGTTAACCCAAAAAACTCCAATGAAATACTGTATCAAAAGGCGCTCACTATGAATCAAACTGTAATCGAACTGACAAGAGTCCAGAAGATTTTGAAGTAGTCAAGATGTCCTTTTTGAATGAATTGGCATTACCTTTTGCTGAATGTAGGAATCTTGAGAAGTATACCGTTTTCCGAAAAAAGCAGCGTGGTGTATATGACCTGGAGGAGAAAATTACTATCCAGGAGGAGAAAAGAACTATCTCCTATTTTCCATGATGTTTGCAAGGAAAGAATTACCACCAATTACGCTTCTCTTGTAAAAAAAGCGTGTATGGCAGTAATATCTCCATGATTCCTGTTGTATATTATGGTATATACAACGAAGTAGCTGCAATCAAGCAATTGGAAAAATAGAAAAATATTAGTATTACAAAGTGCGGTTTGTTTGTGGATAAACAACTGAATTTCCTCGGTACAACAGCCGATGGCAAGTCTACAGATGGAATAATAGAAATAAAGTATTCTTCTTCTTTAGCCACCCTAACTATAGATGATGCTCTTGAAAAACCTTCCTTTTAAAAATTTTACAGACCTATTAATAATTATGTAATTAATGTCACTTATAATTTATATTATCAAATACAAGACCAACTTCATATTGCCCGCAAACACATCTGTATGCTTAGTTTCTAGTTTGGGAAAAATAGATTTATTAAAGTTCACATTATTCGCCGAGATGACTATTTTTGTGAGTCAAAAATGGAAAGGAAATTAGTGATATTTTATTACGATTGTTTGCTCCTGAAATTAGTTGACCCGCATATCGCTTGGATAATGGATATTTGAGACGAGAAGAAAAAACGGGTGACAAGCGCTTTGAATGCACAAAGAACTAGTACAGAGTAAAAGGTAATGGAAGGCTAAGGCTGTCGTTGTTGCTCTGATTTAAATTCATCGATTTAAATATTGGCATTTGTTACATAAAAAGCAATTAGTAAATAATTGTTTGTACCAATTGTTGAATCAATTGTTGAACTTTTACAGACTCGTATCAATTTTGTATCAATTGTTGAACTTTTACACACTCGTATCAATTGTTGAACTTTTATAGACTCGTATCAATTTTGTATCAATTGTTGAATTTTTACAGACTCGTAAAATATAAATTAAAATTCGAAGCTTTATTTCTAGTTTACATCATTCTGGACTATATTCTAATAAAATAGTACATACCTTAGATAGGTAATTTAGTATAAATTGCTGGGAATATGGTGATTAATATAATTTCCATTATTGTCAAAAAAACAAAGATCATATAATAATTTTTTTTTTGGGTGGGGTGAATTGCAGACAGTGATAAAGTGTTACAAATTATAACAGTCGTATCAATAAAAGAAAGCCGCACTATTTATACTTTATTATCATAAATAATGGGATCCCCAAATTGGTATTTTAGGAGTTTTTTTTACACGTAAGTGGATGTCTAATGATGAGTAGGAAGAAATGACGTTTTGTGTCTATTTATAATAGACTAACAATTGCCATAATTGTTTCTACTACTGAAGAACAGAACTTATGTAATTTTGAAAGGTTTTTGATAATGGCACTTTATAAAACAAAATTATTCTGTTAATTCTTAATGTGTTTTTATAATTAGTAGACCATAATTATAAAATTGATAATTATGAAAGGAGGTTTTTTGTTGCAACAATTATACAACAGTTTCTTTTAGGAATTTTATTTTTAACTTAGTCTATGCTTGCCATACTAATTTTTAACACAAGACAGGATTTCCTAAAATTAGTATGCGTTATGTAATTTTGTATGCGTTTTGTACCAAAAAACAAGCTAAGTTTCATTATTATATTAGGGAAATCCATATTGTAGATTGAATCCGTACCCTTTATCAAAATAATTGCAAAGAAATTATAACAGAAAATTACTTTTCAGACTCACTATAATAATCGATATAATTTGAAAAGTCTCAACGGGCTCTCATTGTGCGGAGTGTAACGCACGCAATAAGTCACACAGCATCGGCAAGACCGGGCGCGCCCCCATATGTGCGTGCGAAACGAAATATTTACTCGAATATACCATGTCCTTAATAATTTCAAATATTAAGTAGTAATCTTAAGAAGAATGTACAGTAAGTATTCACACTGGTTCTAAATACATAATTCCCAACTGACTCGTAGTCACTCACTTATACAGTATAACAGTCAGTGTCCGTAGTACACTCTTGAGAACGATATCACAAACAGTATTTTATAGTCAGCTATGATATAGGTGCAATGAACCTTCAAGCGATTTGTAATTTGATAGTGGATAGATTTTCAACGAAACAATTAAAATTAATTGTACTGAATTCAATATTTTAATACGATCTTTTTGTTTACGGAATATTTTACAATGTAATACAAAATGGTTAAAGTTATAAAAGATTAATTTAACCACTAACATATATTTATATAAATAAATTATAACGTGCTGATATCGTATTGATATATTTGCTGGAAATGATAAAAATCGAAGAAAAAAATAAAACTAAGGTTCACTATTTCCCTGTAATTCAAAAGTCTATATATTTCTTTAAAACTAAAATTTAAAGTTCATTTGTTTAAGTAAAAACTTTAATACGATCAATTAATTTTTCTCAGTTCCCTTCCCCCCCCCCTCCAAATGAAATAATTTGAGTTGTTAAACGTAAACGAAAAATAATGTCTTAAAACATAATAATTTTCAAATGCGATCATTATAACGCTAATTTGTATAAGATTTGTTATGACCTATTATATATATATATATATATATATATATATATATATATATATATATATATATATATGTATATATATATATATAATAAATAGGAAATCTAAACCTTACTAAAACCAACGATATCAGAAAAGTTCGAAAAGATTTTCCTTGAAGTTGATAGTAACAGAATATTATTAAAACATATTTCTGATCTTTACAACTTAAAATTATACCAATTTTGTTTATTCTGTAAGCTTAAAAACGCCTAATAAAGTTTTTTTCCCAGTTAATGAGAGAGAAATTTAATTTATGTTTCGAATAATTGAAAGGCTTACTTAGATGACAGAAATCTGATGAATGTTAGAAAGCAAAAGATTTTATTATTTTTAATGTCGTTAGCCTGGAAAATATAAACAAGAGAGTTTTGAGAAAGTTTCTGTTCTGTGTTAGATTTTTAACAAAATATGAAAATGCAACCATTTGAAAATGCATACTATGCATTTTTAACAAAACATATCATACAATAAAATATGAAAATCCAACTTTATATTGCCAGAAATAGTATTACCGTCACAAAAGCAAATGGTGTGCTAAAGGATGTTGGATGCGAAGTTTTCGGCTGTTGTTTCTTTATACAGCGGAAGCAAGAAGATTTAAAAAGTTTCACTTTAAAAAGTTGGGCAGAAATATTAGAAAGGGAAAACTGAAAAGTTTTTTTTTTAAAGCCTCACTTTCTTGAACAATTATAATCCGCTTGACGCGATTCATGGTTTACTCGTAACCATTAGAATTATCTTTAGGTTGTTTTTAATTATCTTCATACATTGAAAATTCTGATTAGGCGTACCACCAATTGTGCAAATGTCCAAAACATTTTAATAAATTGCTTGTAAAATTAATTTAGTTTCATTGTATACTATGACATTGTACAGGTGGACATTTTGAATGTATTATTAAATTTTCTGTAAGATTGAAGAATAAAATACCTGTAACGTCATTTATAATATGGGTATTAGGTTAACACCTCTAAGTGCATCAGTCTTCATCAAAGTTGGCGGTAGCGCCCACAAAGGTTTATGTGCGCTGGAGGCCTTCAGGAGGGTGGGGGCGCGGTAAAAGGCCTTGAGAAAATTTTGGTATGTTGAAGTGGTCTAAGGGAGTTACGGCTAATATAAAAAATAGAAAAAAATTACGTTTTCCTGATATTTAAAATTAAAATTAATACCTGCATATAGTAGTACTATAATTTATTTCGTTCCTATTCCCGCCCTGTTTAATTATACAGTTTATCACGGCTATCTAAGCCCGTGTGCTATGTTTGCAGCTATCGAGTTTTTATAACGCGATTACTCAATACGAGTTCCGTCACATATAAGGTAAACGAGATTGTGCATATTTATCTTATTACTTTTAATTATTTTTCTTGTTTTAATTAGCATTTTCGCCTATGAACATTATTTGTCAAAAAACATTTTCAAATGAAATTATGAAATTTTCTAGACTACAAGATCACTTGAATAAAATGCACTCAGATAAGAATAAAACTTGGCCTATTTTCAAGACCTGGAAACAAGTACGTGGCTCAATACACTATACCAATTTTTTTTTTCAGGTGCTTCTAGGCAATACGATGACGAACTTTGAGCTTTGTCAAAAACATCTCGTTATTATTTGCTCAAATAGGCAAATCACACACAATTTGGGAAGAGTTTATTTTACCGGCAATGAAATAGGTAATAACCACTGTGTTCTATAAACCAGCCGTAGATAATGTACGAAAAATTATTTTGAACAATAATTCTGTGCAAAGATGAATTAATGAGATTGCCGAAAACATTAAAGAATCATTGTGCAATTATCCGAAGACTAGTCAATTCTCAACCCAGTTGAATAAGTCCATTGACCATCTAATGAAGCATTAACAGACAGCCTGATATTAACAAAACTCGTTAAAAATTATCAGATTTACTCTTCCTTTTTTATCAGTCTTGTGTTAATTTGAATAAGTTTTTTCCTAAACGTTGTAAAGTGTGCGTTTTAATTGGTTTCATTAAAAAATCTCATATGAAACGTAACTTTGAACTCACAAATAAGATAAGGTTCATACGGCACGCTTTATTTAATTTAATTAAAATTATGACTACAATTTACATTGAAGTTAATTTTAAGAGATGGTAAAATTAAAAATTCGGAGTCTCTGTACAATGATTGTTTCTTAAAATGGGCGGTAGACGAATAAGCTTAACAATCTAAAATAATTACATGTAAAATAATTGCATGCACTATATTTACCGGATGTGGTTTTCATGAATAATGTTCTCTACACAACCCTAAAGAAATATCTCGCTGCACGAAATTTTCTTTAAATAATGAAATCAAAGATAAAGAGTGCATGGTATGCTGTAGCATTTTTCCTGCCTGTATCTATAAAAAATACATATTTATATAAATTATATATATATATATATATATATATATATATGTATTTATTAATATAGAATATATATTATAAGAAATATATATACTAAAAGAAAAAACATTTTAATGTGCATTAAAAACATATTCATCTAGCTCTTATAAATGGAACCGAATATTAAATAAAATTCGTTGATAAATTAATCTACTTCATTAGTAGATATTGCTAAAATTTATTGAAAATTATTAAAAATTAAAATTTATTGATATTTGAGTTCACGTGGGTAAATAAAGTATTTAATTAAGAAGCCAGATATGTTAATTACTTCTTGGTAATTCCGTCACGAGTGTGATGATTAAGTATTTAATGTTAACCTTTTACAATATTAATTCATTTCAATTACCATAACGAAGTTATTCATTAAATATTCCTATTTAATAAAGAGATGGAATTAGTTCGATCTAACTATTTAGCAGCAACAATGATTTGGGCATATACAGTTAAAGGAAACTTGTACAGTTTGGGAGTAAATGTTTTTAATACAATATTTCGTCTGTCTGTTGTTAATCAACATAACTTTATTAATTCCAGTTTCACATACGAATGACATGAATTTAAGCTTTTGATAATGATCCGTGCCATTATGAATTGTATTTATACAAGTAATTAGTTATTTATAAAAATACTGTGCACTTGTCAAACATTGAATTACCGATCTAAATGCAATGGCTGAAGCCAGAATAAATCAATACAGTTTAATTAAAAACATATTATCATTTTTAAATTCGTATGTACATATAAGTAAAGATATCTACTATGAAATTTTTTAACTACTTTATTAAATATTAATCATAAATATAATTGTAAAATTCCATATAATTTAGAAAAAAATAATTAAAATAATGTCAACCTTAAAAATAATATTTCACAAAACGTTTGAGTTGTAGTAAAATAAAACTACATTAACAAGTGTTCATAATACGTAATACAAATTGGGTATGGATTAAATATCAAATAAAAAATAATCGCAATATAAGAAAAACAACACAGGTAATTGATAATATATAAAAGACTTGAAGAAGAACCCTAAAATCAGGTTCCAACTGGGCATTCATCGATAACCTGCGATATGTTATTATTATAATACCTAGTGATCTGTGTTTCCCAATATCGTTTTTAAAAATACGGTTAAACATAATTTTGAAACACTCTTAGAAAATAAAAACTTACTTGCGATTTGTTTCATTTTCTTATTCTTCTCATTTTTTGTTTAAAACCCAAAATAATTTATCATAAAATTTAGCCCAATGAAATGTAATTGTAAATGTTTTTGGAATCATTTGCCAAATTTTTTGAATGCTGGTCGTAATTTATGAAAATATCAGCATTGTTCTTCTTGAAAACCATGCAGGCAGTAGCTAACTAAATATCGTTTTCAAGATGTAACTTTTCAAAAATATAATGCCTTTTTATATTTTATGTAAAAATTACGATTCTTCTATAACAGCACAATTTTGAATAAGTACAAATAACGCACCTGTCTTTGTACTAATATGATACTTTACTTAATGTTCATATTAGGAAATTTTAAGTAAAATCAAAAAAGTAAAAATGTAGTTTTAAATGTTATATGAACAGGTGGCCAAAGTCTCGCAAAAGCTAAAAAAACACGCAAATATTCAAAGAGATTACAAATCTATAAACACTCAAATATTTTGTGGCTTTGGTTATACCCTGGACTAATGTGAAGCGATTTTTTAAAAAGGATCTCAAAATTCATCCAGACAAAATCCAACCTATGCAAGAAATAAATTGTTTTTATTTTCACTTAATTTTTATTCCCAACTAAATGAAATTTACAAATTGTCCATCTGAAGATGCATGCAATGAAACCCAGGTCGTAGTTAAGAATTTAAACAAAGTAGAAATAATACTATTCACGTAGTTTCATTTCATTGTGAATAAAATTTAAGTGATAAAGAATTTCTACAAAATTAACGCCAAATATATTCATTTTATTCACTTAGGTTAAAATTAATACAATTTATTCGCCTAAACAATGTTAAAACGCTTCACTAACATCAGGAATATTTTATTTACAGACAAAGTCCATTACAACATTAACAGGCTTATAAATAAATACCTTACTACTACTAGAGCAATAGAAACTCTCCACTCAAACATCGTGGACCATTTGATTCACGATTAAACCTAACTGGTTTCTGTTTCTTCAAAGATCGTCGAGGATTTAATGTCACTGTTAAATCGATCGAATATTTAAGGATGCTGTGTAAATTTTTTGAGCCACTATTTAAGTAAATGGAACCCACGATAACTGAAGCCGGATGCCGTAATTTGGTGTCACCTGCATTGTCAGAAACCTATAATTTTTTTTGGAATGATAGTTGAGTGTACTGAGATATTAAATCAATAACAATACCCTTATCAAAATTTGGTGATGAAATTTACGTATATATTTGTAAACATGGAAAATTATTAATACTTTTACAGTTTAACTTTCGATAAAGAACTTATGCAGATTAACCAAGTTTTATATATGTATGTTTAAACTTTTGTTCAACGCTGAATCTAAAGTCTTTTTATCGCCAAAGATAGTAACGATTTTCGACATTAATTGGCGCATTTCATTTGCAATACGCGTCTCTTTTACGACCGTCGCTGATTGAGAGCATTGCCCCAAGCTGAAAGACAAGTCGAGTGGAAGCATATCAGTCAAGCGCTCCCCTCTCCCCAAAAGCCAGTGGCGATTCACTGTCGAGTGGGTAAAGGCTTTCATTTAATTTGGATTCAGAGACGCTATTCGGTAATGTTTTATTGCTTTCATTCAAACGATAGAAAATGGAGATAGAGTCAATAAGTGTTTGTAAATATTGGGTGTAGTAATTTGAATCTACTTATTTATTATATGTGTTTTTAAAAATATCCTTAATTTTAATTTGATTTTTGTCTTTGATGTCTTTCGTCTATCATAAGTTTTTTTTATTAAATCATGGTAAAAACAATTTTGTTGTCAGTAATCACTATGATTTATTGAATTGAAGTGAGGGTTTTGCAATTCATCCATTTGCAGATGTAAATAAAATTTAAATTAATTTTGAAACAAGTTAAAATATTGAGTATGTTTGGTGTTATTTTCTTACTTAATAATTTTTGCTAATTGCCCACCTGAGGGTGTTGTCATACAATGAAACCTAGGTCGTGGAAAAAAATTTAAAAAAGGTAGAAATAATACTATATCACGTATTTTCATTTAGTTGTGACAAGTTAAAACGTTAGGTTTTGTCGTATTTTCTGGAAAACATTATAGTAGTTTTCAGAAATGTGATTTAATGGGCTATTTGTATTATTTTTTCAGTTCTATCAAACGTAATATATCGTGACAGGTAATTGGTGATTGCGAACTTTCTGCAATATAAATGCATCGTATGGATTAAATGAAAAAACATCATTTGAAAATATTCATAACTTAGTTTTTCTGAAATGTTTAAGTTCCTTAAATATTTTCTTGAATGTCTATAATTTCCTCTCAAATAATTTTTCTTAATTTTGGAAATATTCTGATTAAATGACCTTAATATTTAACAATGGTCGTACTTGAAAATTTCTAGGTAAGAAATATATCCGTAAACATTTTAAGATTTTTCACCTTCGTCCAAAAACTTGTTTTTCACCAATCTTACTGCTTGTGCTGAACTATCGGATAAGGACTGATATACGATAATGTACCTCACGGTTCGATTAAGACAAATCTTTCAAGACAAAGGTATTACATTAATTTTATTGGCTATGTAGTCTCTGCAAAGTAATTTCGCTTCACTCGCACTTGTTCACGTAGCTTTATGTCATTACTCAATTCGAGTACCGTATTCTACGTAATTAAACGTCATGCTGTAGTTATTTTATTTTATAAATTTGTAAAATCCTCGGCAGCGTAAAAAAATAAAACTTTAGGTTTCAGTGAACATAAAAAAGAACTAGAAGCTTTCACTGATTCTGAACTAAATTAAAATCATTATAGACTAAATAATCTCAAAACATTCCGAGTTTTTATTAGAATTTTTATCCTCTTCTCGGGCGGCAGTTGGTTTCCTAATTCGTCATGAAATGAAGCGCCCAAATTATAATTTGAGGCAAATTTTACTGAATTAGCATTGATTACACCAATAATTGGATAAATCTGGAACTGTTTCGAATTTCGAAAAACTGTTTTCCTCGATCTGTTCAGGGTTGAGAAGAGAATTATCTGTCCGCGTCTATGTCGTATCTAACTATACATATTTGTCTGTTATTTATATACGTAATTATGTTTGTTATCAATATCCTATTAGCTGTTAAAAAAAATAATCTCAACAAATTCTTAATATAATAAGAAATTACTCAGATCGGTATATATCGCTTTTTAAATTAGAGTAAGTGTCCGTGTTCTGATTTCAAAATTATATAAAGCAAATCCTTTTTCTTCATTAATTAATTAACTTTCGCGCCACTCTTAATAATAACATTGTTAATATGTACGGCGCATAATAACCACATGCCTTATTGAACTTTAAAACAAATATGGTTCGATATAAGGGTCGTGAAGCAATAATGCGAAAAATTATAATTAAGTTTCATCAACGTGGAAGACCATATTGCAAAATAACCAATCAACTAAAGTATTTAAAAAAGTATATAAATATATATGTCAAAACGCGTAATAATTGAACACGTTAAACTTGTTTCAGATAGCAGCCAATGCGTACGGCAAAAAAAACACACGGCAAGCAAAATATGGAGGATATAATATAATCATTTGGGGACCTTTATCTCAGATTGAATAGGACTTGTAAAACGATTGAACTCATTCCAATAACGCCAATAAAAATAAATACTACAACAAACCCATATCGCCTTATGCACAAGAAACTTTCACCATTATATAAACTTTTCAATGCGATTATGACACAAAACTTTATCGCAGTCCCTTAAATCTTTCCTCGCAAAAGACTCCATGTCGGTGTCAGATTGGTCTGAAAATAGTCCATATCTAAACCATATGCAGCCTCTGTGGTACAAAATGAAGAAAAAAGTTGTAACTTAATGCAATACTCTGTGAACCAGCTTCATGATACTTTTCAAGAAGTTTCACATGACATATTTATAGAAATGTGCAGTAAGTTTTAATTGTGACACCGACGTCAAATGGTTATGCCCGTCAATAGCAATTATACTGTATAGTGAATTATTTTGTAATAACTTGAGTTTATTTTAATATTCATAACAGACAAATTTCTATATGGAATTAGTTTCTACTGTCTCAATTCATATGGGTTCATATGCACTCCTAATTCTTAGCAAGGTCATAAAATAGTACTCGAGAGTAGTTATGTTTAGGTTTCCATAAAATAAATATTATTACGTAACTGTTTTTATCATTTATAAACCTTAATTTAGAACTTACTAATCAACATTAACACATACATCAAAGTCCCACGAACATACAAGTTACGCATATTGGAAGAAAAATATTACTCGTTTAATAGTAATATCCCCGATTAGTTGACCATTATTGCAGACCTAGTATATAAAATAAATCAGCACAATACTTTTAAAATGGCGGTAGTCCAGAATGTAAAAATTTTTTTTGAAAATTCATCTTATTACAATAAAAGTACACAAGATCGTTCAAAAGAATTTTTATTATAATTTTTTCTAAAAAAAATTTTCCTTCTCATCAAGAGAGAAAAACTTTCTAAATTCCATTTTACTTACGTCCACAAATTACATAGTATGGAGATATCTCCATACAATGTAATTTTGATAGTTGATATTTCCGTAAAAAATTGTACCTTAGATTTAAGGTTTCAGTGTATTCGTTAACAAAAATCTTGCTTATTAATCGTTTATCTTTTTCTTCATGTGATGCTCTATAACAAAACTAACCTCTAATGAAATTTCAACTAGAAAACGTGCTGTGTTCTTGTTAATTAAATTTAAACTTGATTACAAAAATAAATGAAGTTTCTAATTAAATGAAAAATATTCTTACTGCATTCGCAAATAAGCGTATTATTTTTCCTTCATAAATGTAAAAAAACAAGTTACCAAAAATTTAACGAAATTAATCTTTCCAACTGACCCTTGCCATAAAGCCGTTATTTTCTATTAATTTTTGTTCGATTCAACAGGCTCGAACCGTTTTTGCTATACGTTCAACTGCAGCATACTTAGACCTCACACCGTATGAACCACTGCCTATCTTCTTCATACAATAAATTACCAAGAGATTGAATCCAGCTAAAATAAATATGTGCATGTATTTTATAACGTTCAAGCGATAATAACATAGGTTTTATGTGGTCATAATATGTAATCTAAGTTTTCTTTATATATTAGTGATTTCTGATAAATATTCCATATTACTACAAACAACAGAAAGAAAAAAGTTCTGAATTAGTTTCTATCAAGCATTTTAATGTCCATAAAAATACTAAAAATTCAGATACATTATATATTTTATTAATATCGTATATATTGTCTTATATATCCTATTCGTATAATGTCACAATTATTATTACCAAACCTAATCTACTCTGACATCGAAAATTGCCAATTTTTAAAAGATAACCTCTGTCATTATAACTAGAATTTTTGATCTTAATTTAATGGTTAAAGTTCGTCGAACATCAGAAGCAACTGATTGCTCAGCAGAATAGGTCAGCAAATACATTAAGAAATTATTTATCGCTATGCTCATTTTCCTATCTGCTTCGTTTCCGAGCGTCGAGACGTGGCAGTCTTCCAATGAAAATTTAATCTATATTTTGATTGAAAAGGTCAGCTGCTGATACAGCAATTAAATTAGGCTACTTCCGTGAAATCAAACGAAACCTTTTGATATCTTAATTGGTAAATTATTGTTAAAACAAAATCAGGTATTCGCTAATAGGATTTCGTTGGGTTTATAATCTGATTTCGTTTGCTCTAAAAAGAATTTCGCCATTATAAATGTTTCCTTTTCATACAGTTTCACATGAAGACATAATTATTTTTTGTTTTTTTTTTGTTATTTAATAATAATCGCAGTACCGATTA
Source organism: Druceiella hillmani (assembly GCA_039881145.1). Lineage (NCBI taxonomy): Eukaryota > Metazoa > Arthropoda > Insecta > Lepidoptera > Hepialidae > Druceiella > Druceiella hillmani. The sequence continues at coordinate 34,632,555 of JAYKKI010000002.1, read as the reverse complement.
TCTCACATAAAAAACAACTCCTAATTTTGGAATTGGGAGTGTTTATTGCTGTTTTATTTTTCTATTACGAAGAAATTATGTAAATAACCTCTTTGTTCTTAATATAACCTTAAAAATACCATTACACTATATAGTACTCAATGATGCTAAGCAAAATATTGAGGTCTTTTTATTGAAATATATAATGTACTCGGCTGGTGAAACTTTGGACATAACCTGTTACGCAATTTTCATGCATTTCAGATACAGGTTTATAATATTTCATCTTTCAATGCCGTCTTCGATTTTCGAAAGTTAGTTCAAGTCATTTCAATATCGTTGTGAATTGTTTTCCCTCTAGAATAAGTAGTAAAGATAACGCAAAGAAGAAAGTGTTTTTCTTTAATAGTATAAGTGTTTTATGATGATGGTTTATCCATATTATCAAATTATTAAATATTTTTGAATTAATAAATATTTATTTGAAAAAAAAACTCCAAGGAGATTTGCATGTGAATACTTTTGATGACTCTGCTTACTTTCCGTTTAGAGCGTTTGCTACTTTTTATCTCTCAAAAACATTTATTATCATCTATAATACATTATTCTCAAAATGTTATATGTGTAATACATTATTCTGAAAATTCATTAAAGTTTTCCCAATTATCTTTAAGTTTTTACATCTGCAACCCCAAACATAAACAATTTTCAAAAGTCCAATGTTTCATTGTACAGCCGATCATAGAAGACAACTACCATTCAAATTTCGTCTATATATTACCAATAATCTTCGAGTAATAGTTATGACATAGAAACAAGACGGACAGATAAACGTGCAGAAGGACAGGGCGAAATTACATGAGTTCCTTTGTTGCCATTTGACTATTGAATCCCGAAAAGTATATTATGGAACTCTATCTAATGTTTATGTTGCAATGTAAAAGCTTAATGACTTAATTATTTTGTGTTGTGTATTACAATCTGTTTGAATATCACTTTAACTTTACTTTAAAAAGTGGTGTATTACAATCTGTTTGTATGTCGCAAACTTTAGGTCCAATATATTTCTTAATACCAAGGCTTTTCTTTCATTTTTCACACTTGTGATAATTGCTGGCATTTATTTCCACAAGTTACTTTTATTTTATATGTATAGGGCAACCGTGAACAACGACACTCTGTTAACAGCCACTTTAAAAATAATAGTCTGATTTTATCACTCTCACTGAGATGACTGACTAAGAGACGATTTTTTTTATTCATTCTGCATGTAGATATTCGATAGCCTATGGAGCGACATGCACACATTGCTTTTTACCTTGATTCGAAAAATATTGATGAATTAAATTCTTATCTTTTGCTATTTTTTTGGTAAGGTTTGTATTAACCTACTTATTTTTACGGGTATAATTTGTATCCTAGTGCTTTCATAAAATGTTTAATTGATATAAGTTCATAGACCATCATAAACCCAATAAGAGATTTGCATGTACTTGGAATATATACTATTTTGTATGTATTTGGTATATATATGTCTACAAAATAGAAAATTCAGGAAAAATAACGACACTTTGGTATATTGATACTTGTCTTTCATTGGTTTTATCTGTACGATTTTTTCGATAATACTCATACAGCATCAATACTTTTTCCTCGATAATGCTTCCCTATATATTAGAAATAACATTTCATTTCAATTTAAGTGTGAATACCTTCACACTTAAATTGACGTAATTTACAACATAGGCTTTATTACGCCAATCTACTTTTCAATAAAATTGATATTTAAAAAAGAGATTGTTAAAACGCCAAATTGCGTTCAATTTGACAAATCTCATTTTATACAGTACAAAAATAAAAAAAAGAGAAAACAATGTCAACGTGCAAATATACAACAAGCGCTATCTATTATCCACACAAGACCCTAAATTTGTTCTTTAATATGTTTTAATGACATAAAATTTATAAATAGAATTTATTTCTTTTACAACATCGATATTTTATTTTACTATCACATGAGGACAACATAATCCGTTTACCCCTTGTGGTAAATAAAATATTAGATATAGATATTTTAGATTTTATTTAGGATTATCTTGCGAGATGACACATCTAACGTTTATGATAGTTTAATATTCTGTCATTGCAATTGCGGTTTCACCTACGTTGGTCATTTCCTAACGTTACATTTTTTTACTCTGGACTTTAAACTTCATTTTCAAATGCTCCTAAAGAAGTTTCACATCACAAAGATATAATAATAAAATATATGAATTAGGCTTCACAGATAAGTTTTCTAAACTCTGTTTTCTGTTGGTAGAAACCAAAGATTTACAGTTCAGAGAAAATATTGTTTTTCGTAGACGGTAGTTAAATAGCTATGTGCAACTATTTGATAGAAACTATAGAAGATTCATCTCATCGAAGTTTTTAAAATCGACATGTACCGCTAGTGACCAGTTATTTTCGACCTCTAACTGCTAAGAGATCGGTTCCAACAAGGGCCCTTACCTGAAGCTGGATGGACCTCGATGCGAACGTTGCTTCTTGCGGTATATGCGCCTCCTCACCTTTTGCCAGCGCGTCGGTCTGATTGAGTCCTCCAGCATAAGGGAGTTGGCGGCATATATGTGTAGTCGAAAGCTCATATCAGAACGAAATTATGAAGTAGAAATGTTAGATATAATACTTAACATTGGAAATAATATTGATTTTACGGGTTCATGAATTTAAATGTACGATTTGCTAATAGATGATATTGATCAACATTACATATACGAGCTCGATTTTTTACCGACCGAAATTTTGAAATATGTATATAGTTAAAAAATAAATAAAAGTGAATAATTAATTATTATAATCCTAAATTTTAAGAAACGATATATCAAATTTTAATGTACATGTGTAAGGATATTTCTTTTATCATTTGCTTTAGACTTGAAGTTCCATTCGCTTCTGTTCCATTTTATACCAAGACTCTGTAGCTATAAATGTAAACGTAATTTTATTTCACCTATAATCTTCTTAAAATTATGGGTTTTCTAAAATGAAGCAAGTGAATGATGGTTCCAGAGATTAGTGCGAAGAAACATATAAACAACCAAACTTTACCACTTTATATATTAATATAGATAATGGGCCTAACATTTTTATTAGATTTTCTCTAATTTATTAGAAATAAATCAATTTATCTCCTTTCATTTCTCAGGCTATATAATATTGGAAGAATTCTCAGAGGTTGGCCATTTCCTCCGCAGACATAAATCAAATCCAATAATTCAGGAGCAATTAGTTTATATTTATCATCTTATGGCCATTAATAAAGATAACCTGATTGACCTCATTGAACTCTTGGTAAGTTTTAGGCTAGCCGAAAGGAATCAATAAGGCTGAGGATGACACTTGACATAGGGTTTACCACTTATTCAGGACGGCGGTAGATTGACATGAGCACGACTTAGGAGATAAAGTATTATTGGAAGAAGACAGAGAAACCAAAGATCATGAATTTAGTCCGAAAGCTAAGGAGATAAAACAAAGTGGTGTTGTTGAGGTTTGTGAGTGAAATATTGTAGTTAGTAGTCGCGATAAAAATAAGAACGTTCCTAAGGACGACGGTAGTAAATAGACTGCTTGCTTGAGTTGAGTGAGTGTAGGTATGGTTCTGTGTAATACTGTAAAGAAATTACATATTTAATTTGAAATATCATTTAAGATACAATTTTTGTTTCGTTTTATGGTTTGCTAATCATATCAAATATTCATACTATTTTATTCACTATTCATACAGCTAATGAATCGTAAATATTAACAACTTGTTTTTACTGAAGTAAATAAATATCGAGTTAAATTTCTAATTAATAATCAGTTATTTTCTTTTGACATCACGTTAAATAAACAGTTAAGAAACTAAGTTTCTAATGTTTAGGGTATTAATATTGTCGGCTTCATAGAACTATTCGTTGTTTTTGGTACCCTTATTTTGTTAAAATATAATACTTTTTTATATGTAACACATTAATTTATTTAAAAGTGAAGCATGTGAGAAACTTTGAACTTCATAGAAAAATACGTTCAAAATATTTTCGCCACAACTTAAATTAAAATATATATATATATATATATATATATATATATATATATATATATATACATACAACACTTTAGTAGAATACTTGGAGAACAGTAGACAGTCAATATATTCTAAATCGTATAAATATGTTTTTTTAATTCCTATTAATAATAAAACGTATTTTGAAATTAAAGTATCTAATAATAAAAAAATATAAATAATTAATCGTTTTTTGGATTTAAAACTAACTTCAATTTACTTTTAATTTTTTATCGTTTTTTCATCGCTTCTCTCGTAATTACTTATTCTCTATTTCTACATGTAGTTTACTATAATATTGACATTGCGTACCTAACTTGAATTTTTGATTTCCAGATACCAAACATGTTGGTCAATATTTTATGGAAGTTTCAGAAATGCATATGGTCGATAAATAAGTGTCATTCAAATATATAAAAATGCAAGCTACGTGCATTAGTGTAAAGCTATTAATTCGTCGGCTATATTTTTATAAATAAACAATGATTCTTCATACCATTATATAATAATCTCTAATTTAATAGAATATTTTGAAACATATATAAATAGAGGAAAAAGACAGATACATTTTTTTCTGTGACGACATGAACTTCTATTGTATTAGAGCTGAAAATTAAATATTTTACTTGGGTTTTTGATAAGTAAAATAATTAGAAGATGTAATATTTACACTTATTTGTCTTTCCATTATAGATTCATAAGGATATCACTTGAAAAAATAGTAAAGGTTTTATAATGCACGTATTTTTGTAATACGAAGTCAGAAGATTGAAAAGTATTAAACAAAAAAAAATGTCCGAACTTATATTCTGAAAATATTTCCATATGAAATGTATCTGTAATGTCTGAAAATATTTCCATATGAAAGGTTTTAATTCTAATACTTCCACTAATTTAAATGACGAGCACTGTAAATTCCTTTTCATCCGTCAATTTGACTGGAAACTCTGAATCGATCGTTTTATTATTTTTTTCTTTTCATGGGAAGAGATTTTTTTTCTTCATAATTTGAAAGTAGTAATATAAATTACTTCAAGTTGTAGATTAATCTTTGATATAAAGATTTGATAAAAATTAATGAAATAATTGCGTAATAACATTTACAAATATATGTAATAACGAAAAATCAAAATGATATTTTATTAACTAGACAAAAATTGTTTAATTGCCTGACAATTAAAGTAATAAAAATAAATACCAAAGAGATTTACTGTGTAGAATATATAAATTCAAGGAGAGAATTTACTATTTAAAATATTTTTAGAAGAAAATTATCAGGTATTAAATATGTGCTAATGTATTTAAATTATTTATTATGATGCTTATTATTTAAAAACGACAATATTTCTCACATAATCTTTTCTGACTTCATTTACAGCTTTAAAACTTCAGAAACTGTCCTTAACAGGGTGGAAATATGCGTATTCATATTTTATTTCAGTTATTTTGCTAATTTGAATGTAGTTATAGTTACAGTTTATTCAGACTTGCATAATGACATCCCTGACTCAATCAGCTTCTCGTCTATCTGCAAGAAAATTTACACCAAATTAATCTAACGAATAACGAGTGAAAATAGCCATTATTTATGAGGAAGAAATTACATGTATTTTTAAAAAAAGTTTGCTTTTATCAGGCAACAATTTCTCTTTGTGTAAAATATTCAATAACGTAACCAGTTAATCTGGAATAAAACGTGAAATTTGACAAAAGGAATATGGCTGAAGAAATAGATTACGACACTTTTATTCATACTAATTGTATTTATATTTCGATTAAGTTGTAAATTCTTAATTTGTGTTCAATTATCAAGTACCTTATTGTAAGCTGTGCTTTTAGGCAAATAGGTGTATAATTCTCCTAAAGGGGTAAATATGTTTAGAGAATAAATTTAAGGAAGTTTTGTAGGTAACAACTAGAGTTTCACATAGTTTGTTCTCCGTATGTGCGTGCGTATAATTTGATGGAATGAAGTCAAATACATTTACTGAGTTTGATATATTATATATTAAACTTAACAAACCTAATTAAAATATGCGCAAATTTATTTGAATAATTTAAATTTAAATAATTTGAATCCTCACATCAGCTAACAATTTAAAAAACAATTAAACTAAGTGAAAATGGAGATAAGAAATTTTCAAAAGTTTTTTATTGTTGTTAATTTATCACACATTGATTTATTTAAAAAACGAACTTATGACAAATACGTATACTATTAGGAGTATAAACTCAATAAGCCGATTCGGAATATACTAATAGTTTATTTATATTCCTGATATTTACGTCCGACTCAATTATCTTTGTTTGCTTGTTTGCATAAATAACAAATAGCATATTAATATTCTATAACATATAACGCTGGATATTATATTTAATAAGAAATATTTCCTATTACGCAATTTTCTTCCATGCAAAATAATAAAAAAAATTACAAGTATCGAATGCTCATAACACTTTTTATTCCATTATATACACACATTGTTTTAACTTTTCTTTATAAAGACTTCACCAGATATATCCCTACTTGAAATTGCATTAGTTTTATTTTTAAAATACTTCAGATAATATTACGGCCAATAGTTATTAGAAATTTGTTTTAATTTAATATCTTGTTAAACAATTTATTTATTTACCAATTTAACTACGCGCCCGTATGTTTCAATAATGTGCAAGATGTACGAACATAGAAATTGAAATTTGTTGGAATTTTTTTATTCTGTAATTTCTTAATGTAACAATATGAACGATAAAGCCGTCAATACGAAGTTTGAATGTTTCGCAATCACTATAATATTTAATTACTTCATTTAAATACATACCTCGCATTTAAATAAAGCTTAATATTTATGATATCAAAAGCTAAACTTAATTTCTGTTTGCTAAAGATTCGTCGTTCATCTTTTTTTTATATGCTCAGTACATCAATTTTTCGGGAACGATATGATTAACAGTTTAAGGTCCTTCTACTTTACTTTTACTTTTTTATTGAATAGCTAAAAACATTTTTAAAATTAAATAAATTTTAAAATAACTTAAAAATGATTTTATGTCAAATGAATTATTATCATCTCGTATTTTCAATTCCAATAAAATTTTTAGGCAGTTCTCTTCTTCCATTTATATTGAAGTTGAATAAAAATATAAATTGAAATAAATCTACGGCTTGTTCTTAGTATTTTTTCAAAATATTTGTGATTTGTTTACTATTTTTTACATACAACAGCGACGCCCTCGAGCAGTTAAGCCTCAGAAGTACCTCTCTGGATAAATTATTTCCGGTTTGTTTTTAGTAAAAGTGAAAGTTATAATCTAGTTAGCAACGATACGCCAAATAAATGAAGAATATTATTTATTCAAGAACGCGCTTGCTTTATGTTATACCTCTATTTACAACTAAGTTAAATCTGATTATAGATTCCGAAACTAATTTTAATTCAAAATGACGGTAGGCCGTTATGACTAGTGGTGTACTTAAATTAAACGTTGAGCAACATGTCACTTGTACTATTTACAACGCTAGAAGATATATTTATCCTGTGAAAATTCAGTCCAAAATTTTATCTTTTTTAGATACGAGAAGTATATTGACACAATTTTAAATTACATATCCTATCAACATACATTCAATAGTTACATACTAATAAGATTGCAATTACGTTAAACGTGTTGTGGGGTTATAGCTGTATTGAACAACATCTTCAATTATTTTATAACGTTATACTCTATTTACTAAAGATTTGCTCATCATGTTCTAGTATTCATACCTTCAGAATTCTGTACCGACTTCCAAAGATGTTATATATACCACTTATAATCAATATCTACAAATTATTAGGTACGAATACGCTTATTTTACGTTTCAATAAAGTTTAAAAAAACGAATCATTCATTAGACCATGGTACGGTAAAGGACATAAATTTTCTTGGATGTTCCATAAACTTATTTACATATATAGAATTAAAACGTTTTATATTTATAAGCGAATGGCATTAGTTAAAAATAAACTATAAAAGTATTATTGTGGTCTTTGTTAAAAAACATTTTTGACTTATTATATGCCTGCTTAATTTTGTTTAACTCACAATAATAGAATATGCCATTTATTATAAAATGGATTTCAACTTCATCTCTTTGATATATTTAAAGATCTTAGAATTTTATCCATTTGCGTAAAATCAACTGAGATATAAGTAAATGCACACATTTATTTTATTAGCGCACTATATTTATGCTAGTATACAAAATTATGCCATCTGTGAATTTCTTTAAATTTTAAATACAAAAATAAAAAAACCTCACTGATAAAAAATTTAGGAAATAAATTAAATTTTATTCTGTTTTGTTGAAAAACAATATTTGTTCAATAAGAGCTACCTTTATTCATATTTCCTTATCAAATTAGTACACAAAATATGCGATGAATTCGAGAATTCGTAAAAATAAATAAATCTCGTACGTCTCAAGAAAGTATAAATAAGGTAAACATTATTTGTTTCAGCGGACGCAAAAATTTCTCTAAGAAGAGCTAATTTCAAGCATTTTTGTTTAGCAAATGACGCTAGTACAGAAAAGTGTCCCATATAACGTTAATAAGGGCGATATAAGCACAAAGAAAACTCTTTTAATATGCTTTCTATACGAGTAATCCATAAAAAAATATACATATAAAGCACCCATCATCTGTCCCCTAATTGACATTGTCCCTGCACTATGACACGTGAGCCATTCAATACCACCTTTGTTTGACCATTGGCTTTCAGCCGAACGGAAAATAATTCCCAGTACTCCGTTTCTACGAACCAGCCTGACATAGAAACAATGCCTTAATTATTATACCGGGCAGCCTTTTAACATTACCGATGACTTCAACACAAAGGCCCTGACCCTTGTCTGCTATTGTACCAATATCTGACGACACTGTCGGAATATAATGTACTGGCTTTCATGAGTTGTTATTAAACTTGGTATTTACAAAGAGATATTGTCATGATCTAATTTAACGTTATAGAAAAAGTAGAAATAAAACTCAAACGCGAACGCAAACGTATAGTAATAGTAAAACGTACATCTAAAATTTTAAAGCACAATTGTCCCTGTAAAAATGCCTTTCTTTTGTGCATTTAAATAAATGACATAACAGCAAAGTTATTTCTCTCACTTATTGTCTGTTGGGACTATTGAGAAATATTCTCCCTAGGAATATTTTTGTTCAAAAGGTAAATATAAACTGGTTAATGAACTCATATAAAATTTAACAATTTTGTTTTATATTTTCTTCGAAGAACATTTCATTCCTTCGAATATATGACAGGTACAAAAAAATATTTGGATAGGCTTTTCTACGGCAGTAGAACTCCACGGTGATGTAAAATATTGTTTTGAATGCTTTGCAAGTTCAAGCTGCTTAAATATAATATTACAATAAATATTTGAAAATAGAGTAATTGCACGCAACAACTTAAAAAAGAGTGTATAACTTTGTACCCCTCTTAGTTAGCTTGAAAATGGAAAATATTTTTTTTGTAAAACAAATAATTTTTCCCTCACAAACAAGAAAAATTATTTACATTATTATCGTCTTATATATTGCAGACGAATCGGGAAAAAACTTTCTGTACCAATGAACCAATACCTATATATAAAACCGGACTTGCTGATATTTCCAATTGTTTATGGAATCCTTTAATTTTTATCTGACAATAGCAACTTGAACCTGATCTAATTATCAAAAAGGTTATCCACTGCCAATTACCACCATTCTTCCAAGGTTCTCTGGATCTCAATTAGCTATATAGCCAAAGAGTCTGAAACAATTTAGATAACAAAATTTGGGGTCTAAGTTTTATACCAAATTATATAATACCAAATTGCCCGAGGATGGAATTGTGATTATTGATATTCTACTATGAATGTTTTCTTTTGTTAAGAGGAATAAAATAGATCACAAAGCATAGCTCTGTGATCTGTTTTATTATCTTCGAATTTACTCAGGATCTTAAATGCGATTCGGATAAAGTTTTGTGTGAACCAATTTACATATTATTCGATAAACTTGGGGTTACTTGGGGTTAGCTTGTAGATTGTCTGACTCTTGTACATTAAAGATGTTATTTAAACTTACGGTACAAAATGTATTTTCTTAAATTATTTGGTTAAATAAATTAAAATTAAAAATAACTCGATTTGATTGTAGCTCTGAAAAAATGTTTTATGAACTATCAGAGTAAAAATACATGTAGAAACAAAAATCATTCCCACTATATTTTTTTTTATTTTGCTATGCTTATTGTAAATAAATAAATAATTATCAAAGTAGCAAAATCAAAATCAGAATAAAGTTTTTGATTTCTTTACACGTATAAAATGTATAAAATGTAAAGAAGTGGTGACGATTTTTATTAAGATTTATTTGAACTCTTTATAGCACACAAAGCTGCAATACTGTAAATGTTTATTAAAGCACAGTTTTAGATCAGGCTAGTAGAAAACCGCGGCCAATTTCTATTAATAAAGTATCTAAGACCATACATTTAATATCACTGTATGATGATATTTATTTCATCATACATTTAATATCACTATATGATGATATTTTCATGCGTATATGATGATATTTTCAAAATACATTTGTTCTATAGCTTATCTTTTTACATAAAATTAACTCGAAATCGAGATAATGTCTTTATTGTCATCTACAACTGTAAAGAATATCGATTAACGCGCCAAGAGGCACTTTAAGAGACTGTCCTCTTACATATAAGTAACTTTTACTTATAATATGCCATCCGTGTTTAATGGTGCGATATATTTCTTGCGCAAAAGCACTGCTGTTGTCATATGGTGATGAGTATTGTGTTGTCATATACATTACTAAAAGCAGGTAAAATTAAAGATTTATTGTTTCTTTATTTTGATAGGGGTGATTTGGCCTATGGTTCTTAATGATAAAGATAAAGAAAGAGTAAATAACAATAAACGTTTAACGAATTAATGTATTTTACTTTTCCATACTCGGAATAATGTGACATGATCCATAAATAATGAACGTTATAAAGTAGACCTCACGGGAACACTGAAAATCGTCAACTGAACTTATTATTAATACTCGAAAAATTATTTTCTAATAGTTTCAAAAGTGTTATTTTCCTATGAGTAGTAAGTGTTGGTATAATAAATGTATAGAAAAAATTTTGTAATAAAAAATGTTTTTTTTTTAAATTATAAAATTGAAAATCGAATTTTAATTTCAAAATTTCGTTGACGTAATAAATGTACGTTTACGATATAATGCAAAAGGGTTGGATTTTTCTTATAGAAAGCATTTTAAATTCAGAATGATGAGGGGAACCGTCTACGTGAAAATATATTGCAATGAGGAATACGGCTGAACATATATACAAGTTATAATATAAAAAGGTATCTATTATTTTTACGTTAATATTGATTGATTTTGCGTAAAAAATTGTGTAGTAAAATGTTAAGGAACTTTATGAAAAGTCTGAAGGAAAAAAAATAACTTTTTGTTTGTGACTTCGACAAAACAATTATATTTTATTAAAGAAATAGCTTTAGGTTTCTTTATCAGTGAACGGTTCTTTGCTACATATTATGTGAGTTCGTTCCTTATGTTATATTTATAATTTGTAAACTGCAATGAAAAAAATAGAACATACAAGTAAATTGAAATTGTGATTTTTTCCCAGATCCAACATAACAATAAGTACTAAATATGAATATATAATATAAACGTTGAATATAAAAGTATATAAACCAACCATTTTTTACATTTTTGGATATTGCACAAACCCCGAACTTCTCACCGTGACTATTAGTAAATTTCAGTTTTATTATGATGTCTCCAGTAATTACAAATATTCACGTATTTGTATCGTTCCTTGACCACTATTTCATAGCCGTTGTTTTTTCTACGTTCTTATGGAGTTTCGTGAGTAAAGTGTCTTCAAAAAAGTATAAGGTTCTTGATTTGTTTGTATTTTTTTGTGTGTAATACTGCATACCTCCGGTATTTGTCGACCAAATTGAAGGATTTTTTTTTCTGGAAATGGTATACTCCCAGTACGGTCCGGTTCAAATTTGGTTAGAATCTGTCCATAGAAATGAAAGGTACACTATAGAATTGATATAGACAAAATAATATAGACACAACGATAAATAAGACATAGCTGAGCGCGTTCTGGAGCACGGAAGTGCCCCCACCAAATCAAAACGAAAGACATAGCAGTATCATTATTTTCTCGAAGCCACTTAAGTCATTTTTGACCCCCCCTCTTGTAACTTCATTGTAGATAAAGCTAAATGCCTGAGATGAGCATTAGTGACCAAGAGAGTATAATATAACTAGGTACGTTCCCAAATTACATTCAATTTGAGCCTGTAGTTTCTAAACTATTAGAAATCAAAATTCCTTAATTTTGTCATTGACACACTCACGGATCATCAAATTTCTAAGGGGCTTCTAGGAGAGACAGAAGTTTCAAATTGTTAAGGCAATTATTGTTTAGCCTATAAAGCAAGGAAAAAAAATTAAGGAAAATAAAGCATACCGCAATTTCAGTTCCGTTGTCTAGATATATGAACTGAACCTTGTAATCCCACATAATTAGATAGGCGATTAAAAGTTAAAATCAAAGTGAAAAGTTATACACATATACGATTTTTTTTCACTCACATAATTTAAGGTAAAAAAAGAAATTAAAATATTCGTTAAATTGATAGTACATACCTACTACCTATTTCTAATACACAATAAAAAAAATCAAAGAACGTGACGCGACCGCGCTCGTATGATGCTTGTTGCCATGCCAAACATAAAAGCCAGCCAAACTTACGCATGTAGTGGGTGGTTATGCAGGGGGTGACGCGTGGGGGGGTCGATGTATCAATGCGAGCGGCAGCCACACTCATTAGCGCGAGGACCGAGATGCTGCTGTGATGTGCCCCGAAACGCCGCCTATAAGTTTGCGATTTTAGTCTATAATTTCGGTTGCTATTAAAGGTTTGATGATCGAAACCCTAACTAATTTGTTTAGTGATATTATTTGTTAGCAATTTGAATGTTGTTTGGATAATTTTATGGTATATTATACGCTATACTATAACTTCTTAAACTCATTTTAATAAGTAGATACCTACGGTTATCTATCGTATTCCTGCACTAAAAACAAATACCTTACTTAAACCAACATACCTTGCCTAATTGATTTTAGCGATTATCATTTTTAGCGAATATTTAGTTATAAAAATAAAACATCTAGACAATTAAATGAAACTACGTGATGTAGTATTATTTCTATTTTCTCTAAGTTCTTTACCACGGCCTTGGTTTAGTTGTATTACATTCTACAAAATTAATTTCAAATCAAATTGAATTTCTACAAAATTAACGTAAATTATATTCAATATAAAATATATTTTAAGAAACCGATTTCAAAAAAGGTAAGTACTAAAAATAACAAATACTTAAGTAAAAATAGTTACCTACTTACTTGCAATAAATAACTAAGTGACTTATTTTTGAAGTCGGCGCCAGCACTGTCGACCGTGCTGGTCGACAGTGCTGGCACCGATTTTTTAGCATCGACAACTTAAATAAATTTATAATTTTATTTATTTTGTAATGTAAATTTAAAACGTTAACTTCTAATGTACTTACAATTCTAAATTGATTCATAAAGGGCGCATTTAAAATATAAAAATTTACATTTGTTTAAATTGATCGGTGGTGCTGGCGCTAACTTCAAAAATAATTAACTTAGTTATTAATTCCAAATAAGTAGATACCTATTTTGAGTTAATTATTTTTTTACTTTTTAGTACCTATATTTTTGATGTCCGTTTTTTAAATGATATTTTATTTCAGAATGTTTAGTGATTAGTGTATTAATATTAATTATCATTCTTTTTTTTTCTTAGAATATCGGACAGTCAAAAGCTAGTATATAGTCCTCTTTGTCTAAACTTTTTGCCAACAATATCTTGGTATCAACAATACACAGAAATGAAAAGATTCTATTAGCCGCTAATGGTTATCTGTTAGCCGTTGAGGAGTTCCGCTATCCATATCAGAAATCCAATTTCAGATTTTGCAAAGTAATAAATAACCAGTAGCTTAAATATTGAATCACGATAGATTTATTACAATTCGTTAAAAAGTGATGTTATTCATCTTCAGAACTCATCACCACACACTGACCTGGTAAATGGTGTAGTTATTTTACAAAGTAAAAATTATCAGTAGTAAATACCTTAAATTCTCTTTGATTTAATATCATACGATAAGAAGTTCCAATTATCATCACTAGAACGCATCTTAAGACTCTGGCATGGTAGTGAGGTGGGTTATGAAACGATGAGCAAGCGCATAATCATTCTGAAACTTAGAACATCACCGGTGAATATGAGTCCCATACTGGTCTAAGCATCCACAAGCACTGCGTTCAATTTAAATCTTGGTGCAAATTCTCAACAGCTGATCAGGTGTACGTGAATTTGGACTTGCAATACTCAATGAAAGGGGCGAATGTTTTATTCAGTTTGCAATCAAAAACAATCTGAAAGAAAACTTTATTTCAACATCATCCACGAAGGCTGTATAGCTGTATCTCACTTGATGGGAAATACAGTGACCAAATTTACGACAGAACTGGGCAAAAGACTGTAGGCTAACATAAATCCCAGTTAAGAAATCCCAAATAAACTTGGGGAAAAAACAAAACACCTCATCACAAGAGCAGTCGAAGAGTTAAAACCACAAACGGCTAAGCACAAAAAACAACACTGGATGACGGATGTTACACTTTCCCTAGTTGATAAATGGCGTAACATAAAAGCAAAAGGCACGTATGTTAGAAATTTGAATAGAATTTCTGCACAAATACAGGTAAGTATCATGTTAGACAATAAAGTCTATCTTCGAAAAATCTGCAAAGAGATTGAATCGCGGGTGATTTAATCTCTTTGGTAACACGAATTTAGAGATATATAGGAGTTAAGAGATAAATACTAGTTTAGAGATCTTTATGATAAGATTAGAATAATCAAGCGAACACTGCCATCCAAATACTGAGCTTTTGAAGAAAGTAATTACACCTTAATAATGGAGCTTGATCGAAATCGGAAGCATGTAGGAGTTCCTGTCAGCCACTATTTCAACACCTCGAATCCCAAAATTTCCAAATAAGGAACCTGAAGGGACAGACCCGGAAATTTTTCATCTGATGGTTGGCCACATCAACTGATCTGGTAAAAAATCTGATCTTAAAAGCGGAAAAGGCAGGGACACAATTCCAATAGAAACCATCAGAGTCTTGACGGAATATGGTACTAATATTTTTCACATAATCTGTAATAAAATACGGTAAATAGGAGTGTGGCCAACCGACTCATACAGTCTTTATTCCATTACATGAGACTAACTCAACGAAGAAATGGAGCATCTATCGTCTTATCGCCTTGATATAGCATTCTAGCAAGTCTTACTCCGTATTCTAAACAAGAGCCAAAAATCCTAATTGTTTAAAGATATTGCGCCGGAGCAGGCTGAATTGGAAAAAAGAAGGGTACACATAAGCAGATCCTCATTGATTGGCACATCATAGAAAAAACCAGTGAGTTCAACAAACCGATCTACATTTACTTTGTTGACTTCTTCAAAGCATTCAACTCTATGAAATGGCCAGTTCTGTGGAATATTTTGGCACAAAGGAGCACAACATAACATCTTATATACTTTCTGAACCATAAAAAAAGAAGGAACAGCATCAGTAAGAACGTATGATGTACTATCTAGAAACTTCCGTCCAAGTGTACTGATTGTAGATTGCTACAGTTTGGATTAAAAATCATTTGAAACAAGACCTTGACCAGAAATGCTGATTAATGGCCGCGAAAACAACAACTTGTGGAAAGTAACACGGATTACGAACTGTGAAATGGCGCAGTCCTACGTATATACATACGTACATATATATATATATATACATATATATATATATATATATATATATCTTGGAGCATTAATCGCGAATAGTGGCGGATACAGATTCTAGTTAAAACAACGCACGGCAAAAGCAAAATCCGCAATGGATAGATTGAAGAAAATATGAAGGGATCTCTAAGATCACGCTCGTATAAAATCTAGTTCTCCCCATATTTTTGTACGCTTCAGAGATCTTTACTTTGCGAGAAATTGAGAATAAGAAAACAAATGCTCTAGACATGGGGTGCTAGAGGAGAATTCTTGGAGTATCATGCATCGAATTCCGAACAAATCATTGTGGATCTCAAGTAGAGACTGCCATCGAACTCCGGGTTCCCACTCCTCGGTTTTAATGCTACCTTATAATCTGATTAATTCGTAATACTTGAGGACCCGCTGTTTTTAAATTATCATTTTTGATCTCAAGCAAAAACTTGGCCATTAAACTTTAGGTTCCAAATCCTCAGTCTTTAGACTGTGGAGATATTGTTATTTTAGGTTCCAAGCAGAGACTTAGATTATTAAAGTCAGTTTTCGACTTTCTCTATCCTCGTTCTGCGGTAATGCGGCCTCATTAAATTCCGAGGCTTGGGATATATAGTCTTTAAATTAACATTATTGATCTTAAGTAATAATTTGCTGTCAAACTTCGGTCTTAAACTTCTTAGTCTTGATACTATGGGGGTATTGCCTGCTTAAATTATAATAATTACTACTGTAATAAAATTAGCATTATGTGTTTCAAGCAGTAAACCTATTAAAATCTGGATTACATCTCTGCAGTCCCAATGCTACGTTGGTACGCTAGTTCGAGTTGTGCAACTTAGGGATCTACTTTTTTAAAATTAGTATTGTGGGTTTCAATTTGAGACTCTGCCATTAAACTCCAGGTACAAACTGCTCAATATTGATACCTTAGAAGTACTGCCTACTTAGACCTAAAGACTACTATTTTTAAATTGATGTGGTTCTCAAGCGGTGACTCAAACATTTAACTCCAAACTCCAGCTCCTCAGTTTTGATATCGTGGGGATTTTGCCTAACCTTAAAGAGATCTGAGGTTCAGTTGTTTTAAAATTAGTATTGTGAGTGTCAAGCGAAGATTTTGGCATTGAAATCCGGGTTCGAACTCCTCATTCGTGATGCTATTTTTAGGATTTACTATTTTCTTATCAGCATTAGGGGACTCAAGCAGAGATTTTGCCATTAGACTCCAGGTTACAACTCCCCAGCCTCGCTGCCGCAGGGGTACTGCCAGCTTAGACCATTATGGTCTGAAGTTACTAAGGTACTTGAGGATCTGCTATTTTTTAATTGGTGATATGGATTTGAAGTAGAAACTTAATTATTGAACTTCCAGTTCCAATTTTTCAGTCATTACACGGTAGGGATACTACCTTCCTAATCGGCGAGACTCGAAGATCTGTATTTTGAGTCTCAAGCAGATACTCTGTAATTAACTTCCGGATGTCCAACTCTTCAGTTCTGATACTATTTCCGCCTTTTTCACCCGAGTTTCGCTGATACTACCTGTTTAAATCGTGAGACATAAGGATCTGCTCTTTTTAAATTAGCTCTGAATAATAATTCTGTAGTACTAAACCTTGCTTATGTAGGTTAACTCATATCCCCAGCATTAAACTACAGCATAAAGATATTGGTTAAAATTTGACCACGGAATTTGATGATTCGCATCAAAATTCAATGAACCGCACGGATACCGTGATAAAGTTCGGATGACGTAAGTCTAATGATAATTTAATTTAATATGACTAAGTGCGGCATGAAGCTGCGGCTCTTTTTTTAAATAAGGATACCATGAGAGGGCCTGAAGATGGTGACAGAAACTCTTCACTTATGAGAAGTAAACTCATCGAGTTTGAACATATTTCAGTTATGTTGAAGTAAGCAAGAAAATTAAAAAGTGAATATTACGTCAGTGTATATATAGCAGGTAGGATGTTAGTCGGTAGGTAGAAGTATGTTTACAAGTCTATAAACAAATGTATGAATAGACTATATATTAGTATGTAGGTACTTAGGTGAGTAAATACATACAGCTATATACAAAGCCATGTAGCAAGTGAATTATTGGTAAGAAGGTAATTACGTATGTGCAGATATATAAAAAATACATGAACCAGATGGTATTCTAGTAGGCAGATATATAATATCCACAAATATAGAGAGGTTTAATGCCCACACTACGGTAAAGCCAAAAGAGAAAATTTATTTATATATCCGTATCTATATTGATGTGTGTGTACACCTACATGCACTTATGTTGGTATATGTAAATATATTTAGGTTTATTAAACGCCAAAACATATATCCCTATTTTGATAATTGGGATATTATTGACATTGAATTCATGAGTTTAAATATTTCATTTCATAGTCTGAACGAAATGTTTCCACATTTAGTACTATAGTATTATATATGTAAATAAACCTAATAACTAGGAGAACAAAATGTCTTTGTCAAACTAATAATATAAATATTATTTTTCACGAGGTATTAATTAATAGGTTGCTAAAGTTTAGCGGTAGTCTTTAAGTAAACATCCAGTCGCGCTAATTTTATTTATAATTTCGACTGTAACAAGATACGACGGTGATTTTATAAATTCTCTGTTTGAATTGTTTCTATTTTTAAATATATTTTTAAATGTTTAATTCTGTTTGATTGTTGAATGAGAACATCATTCGAGTCACAAAATCTCAATAAAGAACCATGTTCATTAGCACTATGTGTTTTTTCATTACGTTGAAAAACTACCGTTGAAGTATTACTTTTACTGTTCTACTAACATGATATGAAATATAGTACGTAACACTTGTTATATTCCACATTGTATTGTCAAAATAAAAATATTCATTCCGGTAAAAATTTTATTTACAATATTAATAAAGTAAAATATTAAAAAAAAACTTTCACAATTATCTTTTCATAATAGATACCTGAAGGTAGGTCGAATAAATCGATAACCCTTCTCAAAGGTTTGTGTCTAATGTAAAATGAATATTATGAATATCTTATTTTTATTGATCAAAATAAAAGGAATATTTTGTAAAATTAAGTTTTCAGGCACTAAAATAAAATAAAAAGGCATTAAATTTAAATCCAAAATCAATAGGCTGCACTTCAACACCCACGTCATAAAACACCCCACGAGATCTAGTTTTAATTGAATGGGAGCGCTAAGTCACTTTTAACAGCACAATTGCTTTAAAAAGACCACTAAAGAGCCGCTGTTCTCGAAGTATATATTAAAATAATGACTTACCACATTGTCACAAAACATATTTATTTTTTAATTTATTTACAATACAATTATTGATATCTTATAGTTTCTCAATTCGTAACGACAAAGAAAACGAACATCAATTAAATACTAAAAAGATATCTAACGGAATGACAACAACTTGGCACAATAAGACTTGAATGGATTATTTCAGGAAATTCAGGTGTGTTCTCGAGGAAAGAAAAAACGTGTGTTCTCGAGGAATGTTCAAATGGAGGTGCGGCGAACAATTTGCGCTCGTGAACTCCTATGTAATTATTTGGAACAAAATAGAATAACTAATATAATAGTACGGGATAGACAATTTTTCTATGCGACAACTTTAAAATCAATATGAGTAATATTTAATCTGACAAAAATTCGGGAATAGAAATTTACAATATTAGGAATTAAAGAAAGAAGTAACAATATTGTCTTCTTCGTGTCTTGAAATAATTTGTTATCTTTTTCATGTTATCGAATTCATACGTATAAGACGCTAGTTTGGGATAAGGCAAACTATAGGTTTAATTATAAACCCAATAATATTATTCTAATCCTGCTCCGTAACAAGCTAGTACCAATATCATATATAATTTGTCAAGGTTAGCTTCATTGTAATCCATTCAACAACAGCATCTACATCACACTGTGGATAGGATATTAGCACCTAATAATTTTTAATTTGTCACGAAACATTAGGTTAAATTCTTGAATAAAATGTTCCGGTTTATATTGAATTAACAGATATCGAGTCGCTGCAATTTTGTGGAAATATGAAGAAAACAAAAATAAATCTCTAAATCTACAATATATGACTGAAAAAAATAACCTTAGTAACAATTTGCTCTTACGATAACTTAAAATTTAATTCGTATTTAACTTTTACTCGTAAGTCGAAAAACCGTTCTCATTTAAACGTTTATTAATTTTGGGAACATCCAAAGTTTTACTTACTGAATATTATGAACCTATTTATTGGGATCACCAATATGAAAGTATTATAAAAGACCTTTTACGCTTAAAACAATTTTTTCCATAATTATATATATAATTTAGGAATTGTATGATATATATATATGAATGAATTATATGACTTATATATCTATATATGTATATATATATATATATATATATATATAAGTATATAATTAATTCAAGTTATATCTTCCAAATTATTCTTTAAAAATTAGGGTTTCGGCCGCAGTACCCGTGGTGCCGCTTTTCCAATTATATTAAAACACAATGTCCTGTCATAGGCGTTTATAGTAGCAAAAAGAGAATCAAACCGCTAGTAATTCCTAAATTGTTTGGTAGACTGTGGGGATCACTCCCAGCTTAAATTCAAGCAACTTTTATAATATTATTCACAAAAAGTCCAAACCGACGGTTACAACTTCTACGATTCGCTTTATATGAAACAAAATAGTTAGAAATTTGTATGACGTTGTCATCGTTAAAACTAGTGTTTTCTGTTTTCATATATAGCAGGTTGACCACTATTTTTATAATTCCATGATTACAATGCTTACAAAAGATCTACAACACTGAAAATTATTTGAAAACAAAAAAAATATCACCGACTATTAGCGCCCGAAGTTAGTTCAAAAAAGTTCTTTTGAAAAATCAACGCTTCGAACATAAAGCGAATGTTGAATTGTCAGATTCCTGTTTGCACAGCGCAAGCGTGCATATTTACATCAGAACGATGGACGTTCTTTTTAAAAATAAACCGCTGTGATTGATTTTCCGCTGTGATGTGTTGAACACGTGAAATTTTGACGTGTTTTAGTGCGTGCTCCTCGAGCCCACGTACTATTGCGAATCAACAGTGATGTTTTAGCAAAAACTATATTCGTAAAACTTGTTTTTAGTATTATTCATCTCAATAAACAATGGCAAAATATTGGCGAAGTAATTTTTTTCATAAAATATCGGAAAGATCATTTTTCAAATATTCATTTTTATATCAAATATTTATTCATATCAAATATCTCAAGAACAAAGAGACAGCGCGTAACACGATTCACAAATATACAATATAACTATGGAATAAATATATAAAACAAGAAATATCGATTATTTGAGAGTAATAAATTTTATTAATTAACTCAATTCCTTTTACATATGACTATACGTATATGAGATAGGGGTCTAGTAAATCCGTCACCGATTTCTGTAATGTCATAGAAACCTCTTTAATTTATCTGGAAGGGTACGTAAATAACACTACGAGTGCTGAGTTTCGACGAGTAAATAACGAACAAAATCAGGAAGTAATTTTCAATAATGGTCAAGTACACTTTATGCCAAATTGGGGAAAGACGAGTTTCGTGTACTATCATGCTGTACTCCGTTGTGATTCTTAAAATGGTAACATACGATTATTGTGGAACACATGCTACTTCTTGGATCACTAAAACTTATGCTTAATTTTATATCAAATATCTTCTTCTAAAATATGATTCAGCACTGAAAAATCTGTGGATTTTCTTCGAGGAACATTTTGAACATTGACTCAATGCTTAACTCCGATGGAATATGGATACGTCGACTTTTAAATCGGCAGTAGTGCGCTTCAACGTCCTTGAATTTCCTTATGAATTAAACAACAGCAGAGTAAGTTTGTTTTCTGATAATCCTCATCCAAGGTGACTTGTGAAATTAAAAAAAACTGAAAAGTGTTTTTGAAACATGAACTAGGTTTAGTTTGCTTTATCTAAGAAGGCAAAGTATCGATACTCGTACACAAAAATGGAAATTATACTAAAAATTAATACGTGAAAAATCTTACGGTACAATAAATTTATGCGTAATAGTAAACTTTAAGTATAAACGTAAAAAATCTTTAGCAATAAGTAGAAATATTCGTTATGACTCATTCACCCCTCAGCTAAGAATTATTTAAGAATTTTATTGTGTACGTATTTCAAACGTAAATTTTCCGTCGCACATAATTCATGAAAAATAATTTTCGGCAAGTCTGTTCGACTTAGCGTCCTTTCCTAGTATATTTCTTCAAAGTTCATTTTAAATATTTTTGCCAAGAAAGTAAACTGAAATTAATTAAATAAACATCGAGGTCAAGTTTTGTATCATGCTGTGTAGTTTTTTAGAACATCGAATATACAGCAGTTCTCAAAGGGCAGCGAAAAAGACGAATACACTAATTGACATTACATTAACCTTTTCCGAAAAAAATTTTAAGTGCATATTTAGTATTTATTATTTAATGAATTGTTCTTCATGAAAAATCGTGCCACGTATTTTAAATAAATTATATATATACATATATATATATATATATATATATTGTAAGTTATCCTGATAAAAACACCATTCTACTATTAGAAAAGTTAGTGACTGATGCATGTTAAAAACTAAAAATATATCAATAAGGTATCTACGAATTTGGAAAAATGATCTTAGAACGTCGCAATTGAAATTTCGTATGCACTTTGAGTTTTTATAGATTAGGAGCTTCAAAACATATTTAACATGTTTTCATTAAACTTATATTATTTTCTAAACAAAATATAGATCAAGTAGGTAAGTCAGATTAAATTCTCTTAACTTAATGAATTACTGTTGGAAATTACAATATATGAAGTGTATTAACCAGCTGAGTATATTAGAAGCTCTGAAACTCAATTAAGCGGAAGTATGGACCACAACTTCAAGTGAGTAAATAATATTGTGGTTTGCGAGGAGCAAGCTTTTAGCGCTTTATGAGTTTATGCTTACTATAACGTTGTTTCGGTATGTGGCGTCATGAGTGAACGTTTGTATCGCGGAACAATCGAGCTAAAGCGAACAAGCCGCATTGTTTGTTGTCGTGAATTTACAGGCAATTTTGAAATACGTATACACAGCTAAACGCGATCATCAGATTTGGTTGATTCTTCCTTTTAATAATAGTTTTAAGTTGAAATAAATCATCGCAGATGTGTTAATTTTTGAAGTAAATATTATTGAAGCTTTGAAAATTAAATTAAAAATAATTTTAAAAGAAATGGTATTAAAGAACAAAAATAAAAGGCGTAGATCGTTGAGTTCTTGAAAATCAGAATCGGGAATTTTACAGTTAACTACGATATTTTATCGATCAGCTGTTGTTTAGAATTTATACTGCTTAGTGCCTTTCGTAATTTATCTTCGTAATGTTATTAGTAACAAAAAAATCAATTTGATTTATTTCAGCAGTAGTTTATTATTAGGTATAATATTTTTTCTGCAGTACTTATGTCCATAACTTTAATAACGAAACTAGCAAAAATGTAAAAAATATCTATTTAATTTTGATCAATTCAATTCCTGATATTTTAATTCAAGTTAAGTCGTATATAAAAGCAACAATTATAAAATGTTAAATTGTGTGTCGGGATTGAAGATCAATTGAACATGTTTTACAGTCCGGACTCGGTAAATTTATCGATAAGTAGAAAATCCTATTTCGATTAAAAAATATTAAAGACTTTTAATGGGCTCTGCGCATAAATTTTTTCTTTATATTAAAAGAAAATATTGTGAATGCTTTTATTTATTATCATAATATTTTTTGTTACAATTTAATAGATCTAAAATCATGGATTGGGCACACTACGCATTACGGAGTTCTGGGTTCGATTCCCAGCAGCTCGTGGAGTTCAAATGAACTTGTAAAAGATTGCTCTTCTAGAAATATTTCCGCCATATGTGTCACCCTCATAAAAATCTGTAAATAAAAATATAATATATAAAAATAATTACGTAATGAAGAAATTTTCAAAAACTGAAATTATAAGAAAATATTTTTTATTAAATGTTACTACTGAGTGAAATTGCGTGTAAACAATTATTATCTGATCATTTTTCTTAAAATGTATTCTAGTGATCATATGTCGATTCAATTTAAAAAAAAATTAAATGCGGTCGGCCGTCAAGCAATATTTTAAGGTACGAAGTGTCAGGGAATTCAAGATCTCGAAATATTAAATTCTACTATCTAAACACAACAGTCGAAATATGTTATCGTAAGGTATAATATTTATTTTTGTTAAATTGTTATGTTGCTCATAAACATAATTTACACGCTGTATATAATTCGTAACGTCGTCGTTTGTATCAATAATACAGTACATATTACATTGGATAAAGTCAGTTCTTTCCTTTCTTCCGTTCAGAAAATCAAATTTTATATAATCCTTTAAAATCCGCAACCGTAAATGCCTTATGTCTCTGAAACCGTAAAAACCTTAAAGTAAAAAAGTATGCCATAAAAAAATAAAATAAAACTATATTTTAATATGGATAATAATATTTTCAAAGAACGGATATAATTGCGCATAACAAAATTTCTTTTCTCGCTTCGAATAAAATACCTTCAAATCTAATATGACGGCGATTATTTGTCTTATTTCTTTTAAATATAATCAGGAAATACAAAATGTACTACCAATAAATAGCCACATTTAAGTAACTGCCTATGAATAAAAAATACAGCCTGTTTTTGCAAAAAATTAAATACTTTAGTCACTAAATTTGACGATTTGGCTACTATAGTCATTTTTGCATTGACTTAATGACTTTCAACCAATTTCTAACAGAGATCAGTAGTAATCAGAGTAATCAGAGAACTAAAATATAACTTATGAAATAGTTAAAAAATGTAAACTATTTCATAACTTATATTTTAGTTCTCTGATATACCGAGTACAATTTGTTAATTTTCTTTAACGTATTCAACGTAAAACTTAACTTTCTGTAACTTTTTCTTTAGCCTCAGCGATATTAGAAGCATCATTATTTTAGTCACATTTGAAAGGAAATCTAAATATAAAAACAGTGGTAACGAGGTGATAAAAAAATTAATTAATACTTTTGTCGGCATAACTTCTGCACAGGGAAAATATCAAAAACCAATATCCAGCAAAACTTTATTCCGCAGCAGTAAATAAATGTACACTTTGAATGGGAATAAGTGTTTCATATATTTTTAGTAGATGCAAATAATTTTAGAATCATTCATTATGTAAACTTGTTTTGGTAATATCGATCATCGATATTGATTTAACTATGCCACCTGATATTTGTCTTGATTTTAGACCTTTAAAATATAGTTAAGTATAACTAGCTACCAACAATTTTAGAAGAAATGCGAATTAGTATCAAATTTTATAATTTATATAGACGAATAATTTATTACATAACTAATAAAGAACAATTTATTACACCTTCTACTTTGCCAATTAAGATTTTTTGACTCATTTCATTTTCAAAAAATATTTTTGAACTAATTCTAAGCTTCGGTTCAAAAACCGATTATAAAAATTATTATTATTATCTTACAGAAAAGAGTTAAACAATGAAGAACATTAATTCTTGGGTAATTCTTTTTAATTGGGTCCAAAAATGTGGACATATAAAAAAAGATGTTACCAGTCACCGAAAGTTAATGAGTAACCTGTACTTTAATATCTTAATAGTATTCATATGTAAAATAATTTTTCAACATTTATTATATGTCAAAAACTTCTTTCATTACAAACTTCTAACTAATTGTAAGCTCCTGACTAATTGTAAGCTACTTACAAACTTCTAATGACTAATCGTGAGATAGACAAACTAATATTTCATTTCGAAGAAATAAAATGTTTGCTTTTTGAAAAACTTCACCTGACGTAAAATTATTTACACCAAAGTAACGTAAAAAATCTGACGTTTGTTGATTTTTATATACATAGTAAAAATGTTTAATTTTACTCTCAACTTAATTATAACATGGCCGAGAAATAAAAGAGATTAATAGTTATTACGGATTTTTTCTCTGTTACAAATAATAATTTATATTTTATTTTTATGTGAAGCTAAATAATATTATTAACAAATATTACTTTGTGTAACTTTAAGTAACCCTAACTAACCAACAAATAATCCATTATAATAAACAAAATCTCATTAACCAATTGGTCTCCTAACCTTTAAATATTAAAGTATTAACGTCTTTGGAAAATTTATAAATCAAACGAAGTTTCATGTCATTTTGATTCAATGAACTGACCAACTTTTGAACAACGTTTTGAATTTGTTCGACATAATTTCAACTCCATTGCGTCTTTATAATTTTTGCAGGAATAATTTGGATTATAATTTTCCAGACCGGCGATCGGTACGCCCGACCGGAATTTGTGGTCACATCAACACCATTCTGTGTATTATGTTTGATTCCCCTCTTATATAATTGCATATTTTTTTATTGTCCAGTATAATTACAAAAATATATGTTTATGCAGCTAAATTAATTAAAATGTAAATATTGAACAAGTGACGAAGATTATGAAATAAGGCGTGACGCAGACTAAGGCTATGCATGTTTTAGCTGAGATAAATTAGTAAAAAATGAGAGGATAATTCAAAGTTTAGTAATTAACTGTATCATATGATAGGCTACAAAAGTTAGTTATATTATCTAGCGCAAGATGTAAGTATAAAAAAAAATAAACGTCTTTCTGGTTCATGCAAAATGAAACTGCGTCCTTAACTTAAAAAGAATATATATATATATATATATATATATATATATATATATATATATATATATATATTAATAGAGAGTGGTTTTTAGTTTGGGTTTATGGCAATAAGTGATAATAGGCAGATCACCACCAGAAATCCGAAAAGAAAATGAATGACGATGAAGTGTTTCGTAAAAATAATTAAACAATTTTATTACCGAAATTCTTCTCATTTTTCAACTTAATTGTCGTAGGTAACACGACAAATCTACGCAAATTGAGATCCTAAATGAATCTTACTAATTTTGAATATGCAAATAATTTGGTCCCTCAAAATTGAGCATTAAGTTTTTTCTTACCTTGAATTTTTTTTTTACATAAGAAAAGCTTTATCGCTCTGTATATACCCTAGAATTTTCTTTTCGGTTATAAATTTTTTCATAGCGTTATACGACTTACAATTGAAATATTTCGCAATAATAATAAAAAGAATATGTGCGGATAATGATATGTATATTATCTGCTAACACATAGTTTTAAAATTGTCTGACATTTTCAACTAACTAAATTCTATTCATTTAATAATACTTAAATATAATATTTTTGTTTTAAATTAAATAACTTTGCAGATAAGCAACAAATCACTACCATATTTAGCATACATACAATATATCTGACGGTTCTCGAGAACATTCTTCCTTACGACTCTCGAGAACACAAAATCGCATGTAAAATTCGCCACCCATATCGAAACACGTGGATGTAGATTAGTAAGATTTATTTAAGATCCCAATTCACGTGGGTGAAGCCGCGTATATAAGCTAGTTAGTTATATTTGTCTTTCACACTTACTTTTCTCATATACGTATATCATAAGTGCCTACTTTCTCTGTCACATATTCTAGCAATGCTGATAAATTTTCTTATAGGATAAATTTATATCAAGGGTGTTCATTTTCTAATATAATCTGTTTAGTACATTTAGAACTCGCACTGCAAGGATTCATTTAACTTCTCACGGAAATATTTAATGGTACATAGTATTTCCATGAAATATCTACTAATGGTAATATTATTTTTGACCACGTAAATTTATTGCCTAGCACAGAACAAATAATAGAATAGAAGTGGAATATTCAAAAAATTGTATGGAAATTGATATCGCCAAAATATGTTTTTTTTTTAAATAAATGTTAGGTTAACTTTTTCAATATCGATCTAACTTTGATGAAACTTTATATCTATGGAAATAAATAAATCCTTGAGCAAAGTTACGGCCTTTAATTCTTATTTGTATTAAGTTTGCATAGGAAAAATATTTTTGATATAAATGTTTAAATGAAATCTGGTATTAGTGCTCGCCAATAATGAAAGACGTATTTAAGCATTTGCCGCAATTCGACGCCTAATGGGGTGAAACGGAGGGGTTGATTTTTCTGGGAAAATCTTTTTATGATAACTTGTAACTGTTCAAGTGGGATCGTATTTGTTTCATATGTTTCTTAACTCGAAACTGTCACTGTGCCTTAATTCTTCGTGTGGTCAAAACGACTGAGAGTTAAAAATTTGATTCTAGTTGAAAAAAACGATTCGTCTACGCGAGTAAAACCGCTGGCAAAAAGAGAGTAAGCAATAAAATTTGAGCACTACTTTTATTTACTGTCGAACGTTAACCGGCAACGTCAAAGCATTAAAATTGAATTGATTTTTGATTATACACGTGAAACAAATCATTATTTTCACATAATATTTTTAGACTTTTACTTACATTTCGCATTTTAGGATACCTATTTTATATTAACAAAATTTCCAATAAATAAAAATATTTAATTTTTTAATATTTAATACCGGGTGTATATAATTTAAATCGTTAGCGTAATCTCATATATACGCCAGCTAAACTAGATACTTAGATAACGTTATACGAAACGCTAATTCAATTAGCACTAGGCTGTATGACCCTGTATTATTTCGTCACTTCGAACGTAGGTTTGTGGATAACTTAAATGAAAAATATATCTTCCCAGAGCATTTTTTCACATTATGATTATTCCTTTGCAATATACATAGCACATCTCACCAAAAACTCACTAAACAAATTTACATTTCAGGTTCATTTTTGCCATAAATGTTATTGTATTATGTAAATATTGAAAATTTCTATGAAAATAAAACCCAGCTCCGTAATCTACATAACAGAAAAAAATTTATAAAGTTAAAACCTTAAATATAAATTAATTTCCCTAGCGGGGCAAAAGTCCATACAACAGGTGATACTCACTTGTATAAAATGTGCTCATTTTAAATCATTATAATTATATTTTGAATTAACACTTGACAGTTTTAATTACACGTATTTTTCAGGATTCCCTACCTCAAATGGAAAAAAACCTTATAGGAACATATCGTTTCCCGTCTGTTTGCAAGTCAAGACCCTTTTTTCAGGAATGTGCGGAAATTTCAAGTTGAAATTGTCTTAGTCTGCGGTCTCTTGGAGCTGTAAAAAAATCGAGCTTCTAAGTCAACGCAATAGAAGAAAAATCCTAAAAAACCGCCACTTATGCTGCACATTTTAACACTCGCAAATAAATCAAAACTGATATACTTACCGTTGATCTAGAATAATGAAATTTGGCAAGAAGCAAAGTCTCACAGTACAAGTAAAGAAGAAAATGTCCAATTGTTAGTTATATCACATATTTATTCCGAATATTTTAACATTCCCAAATATATCAAAACTTGTAGAGTATCCGTTAACTTAGAATAATGAAATTTGGCAAGAAGCAAGTTCTCAAAACACAAGTTAAGAAAAAAAAATCCAAAAATAGTTTGTAGTTATATTACATAAACAATTTTTTTTAATACGCTCCTCTGAAAGATATGCTAGGCAATATATTTTTGTTTTAAAAATTAAAATTTTATAATTAGTTTAATTGGTATATTATGTACCATTAAATGTTCATAATGCCTAAATATATACGGAACCCTCGTAGTACGAGTTCAACTCGTGATTGATAGGTTTTTTATTTTAGTTTTTGTTCATGAGAGCGTCAATAGAGAGATTTGCACCTGTTACTTATGATTTACACCTGTTTAGGAAAATTGCAGAAAATTTCCGGTAAAAGATTTTTTAGCCTTTATTTTTTATTCCCGTGACGATATATTCCAAATATATTTATTTTGAATTTCAGTTAACAGGATATACTTTTCTGTCATTTTTAACTTCTCTGATTCAAGTTTGGCGAGAGAATAATTTAATGGTCGAGTATATGTTTAGCTGATATTGCAAATGTATCCTATGAAAAGCTGAGTATTAATTTCCCTGGAATAGTAGTGAAAACATTTGGCTGATCTTGAATTTCAAAAACTTTGTCATTATTGAATATAATGTAATGCAGACTTAAAAATCTATTGACAACGTAATATTTCCATGCATCCATGAAATACTGATACACTAGACTTAGAAGTATAAAAAAAGATCTTTTATAGAAAGAACGACATTTAAAAAATTTTGACGTATTAAGATTGAAAAATGAAATTATTATAGATAAGAACATTTATTATTTCAACATCTCTAAATGGTTTAAGTGGGAAATAAAGCTTGTATCTAATTAAAAGATTTTGTTTTTATTACACAAATATAAAATATTTTACAGTTTTAGTATCTGTTACTTTGTGGTTTAGGCCAATTTGAATAATATGTGGGCAGAACTTTAGAAATGTGACAAGAATTATTAGTTAAACTTTACATGCTTGTATTGTACAGGACAAGGTAATGTTTAATTAATATTTATAAGCACAAAACTTTAAAATACAGTAAAACATAATTAGATATACGCGTTAGTCGAGTAGCGAATTTGTTACAGGAACCTGAGATAGAAACATACTTAATTTTGAGCTTGTTCAAATATGTGCACTAAAACTATGTTTATATTAGATTCATTAACTGTCTCTCTCATTATTGAACATATTTAATAGAAAATGGACAGATATAAAGTATAAAATAAAATTATATTTCATTTGTAATAGATAAATAGGGGTGAGATACAAGGACACTTTAAAAACAAGGAACAATATTAAAATGAATATATTAAGCTGATAAAAATAATCATTTTTTTACAGATGTTGAATTGAATTTCCAAATCCAAGAAAGTTTTTTTTTGTCTGGATTATATGATAAATGATAGCCATAAATTTTAAATTATATTAACTAGGTTCTAATTAATTTCTCGCCCTACGCTCACGCCAAAACTGTTCAAATTACAGTATTTATTCGACTTCAACATTCATTCACTTATTTTTATCGCTCTCCCTTTAGAATCCAGGTCTACTAGTTAAGGTGCATGCGTCAAAAAAAATAAGGAGCGTTTAGGCCGAAAATCTGATCGATATTCCGTACTACCCACAGAAATCTACGCATACTGATCAACTTACGTCAGTGGATATTCAGTATATTTCTTCAGAAGAACAAAGACTTAAGTCTAATATATTCAGCTAGAGTAAGATAGTCAATAGATTCGAAGACTGTAATCGACAAAGCTTTCGCGTTTCCAGCTTAAGGCTTTTTATCCTCACTTTTTTGTAAGTAATTTTTGTACGTCCATACTCCTACGTTAATTCAAAGCACAAGAATAATTTATTAGAAACAATATTGCTGGCAACGTTCTTTTCGAATGATAATTTATGCAGGAATTCTCGTACTATTCAAGCTAACCATAACTAACTGATTTATATGCATAGATTTAACTCTGTTTCTTTATAATATATATATATATATATATATGTATGTGTGTATATATGTATATATATATATATATATATATATATATATATATATATATATATACACATATATATGTATATGTGTCACGGACTAAGTGATTAATTGGTCGTTATGCATAATACATAATGCCAGGGCATTTTGAATGATCAATTTGAAAGAGTAATGTGATAATAACTTTTAAAATAATTAAATTGCCCGGACATTATACGTGATGTCTATCGCCTGTTGGGAAGAGAAATAAAAGAATATATTTTATTACTATTGTTTTTATTTCCAACATTAAATAAAAATTCAATACACATATAGCATAACATTTCTTCGTTTTATAGATGCTCTGACCTATGATTAAAAAAACTTAAAATGATTTAAACTTTAAACTATTGGAATAATGAAACTCATAATTTGTACTTGTTAGGAAAGGATTCTACAATTAGAATCCACTAGTTCTTAATAGTTAAAACTTAATAAAAGACAAATTAAAAATATAAGTAACACAAGGGAACTTAAAGTGAACTAAACTTTAAACAATTTGAATAATCAGGCTTATAATTTGTACTTATTAGGAAGAGGTTCTACATTCCGAATCCACTAGTACTTAGAAGTTAAAACTTAATCAAATCAAATTAAAAATATAAAACAAATAAAAAAAAATGTTAAATCTTCGTATCACGGATACCCAGATTATGAAACGGAAATGAACAAGTTATATATTTATTTGTTACACAGTTTTCATTCTTTGCATTTTGAGTTATACAGTTGTCTTTCTTTGCTTACTACATTTATTAGACTTACAGCCGCCTTTGCAGTCACATCGCCTCTAACCTTGCCTTCCACATTAAGACGATATCCTAACACTCTCTCTTAGTGAAATCTCTGTCTGTGGAACATCTTCAAGCGAAAACAATCTTTTAATGCACATTGTAAATTGGTTTCTTGAATAAAGTTGTTTTGCTCCCAATTTATAAAGGTTAACACTTGATTTTTCCTTGCTTTATTAAAAATTTATAAAAGTTAGAGGCTGTTATTTGAAACACAGTAGCAAGTTAATTTCTCCCGTCGCTACGTGCTCAATCAATATCTGGAACGTCATTGTCACCAGTTTTATCGACGGGATATTTAGCTTGAGATTTTATTAATAATTTATTACTTATAGCCAATTTCCTAACCAGCATAACATTTTCTTTCTTACTCTTCACGTTTTGTTTTAATGAAGCCATTTTATTTGTGGGTATTGCATTCGAATCTGAAGTTTCTTCACACTGCACATTTAAGGTAATACGTGGCGACACTTGGTTTGAGCCAACTGAAAATATATTTATTTCATTGTCGGTTGAATCCGTATGTTCTGTTTCCATGGACTCTACTTGATCAATTTTGGTTGTCTCCTCTTGACCTTTATTGGCGGACTCCATTTGGTTCCTTACGATAACAGTGTCTTCAGTAGATTACAGTTTTTTCTAAGGCTTCTTCTGAATTATTATCAACCAGAGTCTCATGTAGTACATAAGAACTTTTAATTCCTACTTTCAACTTCGTCCCGAAAATTACTTCATATGGAGTACAGTTAATGCTTGTGTAATGGACTCTATTTTTACTTAATTGCACAAAACGTAATTCCTCCGACCATTTATTAATACCGTTAGTCTCCAACCACGTACTTAAGATATTTTTTATATCTTGAATTGCCCTTTCTACTGACCCATGGCTTTGAGAATGTCTCGGTTTACCATGTACAATTTGTAATTCGGACCACATGTTACAAGCTTCCTAAATAAGTTTACTAGCAAATTCAACTATTATCGCTTTGAAGAATGCTTGGTGCACAGAAAAATAGCAAGTAACATATACTACTTCTTGAACTGCTTTGATTGTGAGCGGATGGAGCTGCGCAAATTTTTTGAGATAATCTTGACATATTAGCGTAAATTTATACTGATCATCTCTTTGTGAGTGCATGTCAATTAGGTCTACTTGACATTTCGCTGCTAAGAAAAACTAAGTATTTTGTCGTTTAGTAATATTAATTCATTTAATTTTTCCTCAAATGAACGATTCATGTCGATAACTTTTGATTTATCCGTGATAAATTACCTAAACACACAATAATAACCGTCCGACACTGTAATTCGACTGAATTAAGAAATTATAAGCTGTCCGCGTCCATCTGTAATCGCTTTCAATACAAAAATTTAAAAAAACCATGAGCGCTATGTAATGAACAATGAAGCGATTGACATCCGCACGCAACCGTCGCGGGCTTTGATTGGTTAGCGCGTATCACATGTTCGTTTTTCTCCGCGCACCCCAACCTATGTATCTATTTTAGGAGATTGCCTGACGACCACGTAGCAATATTCATAATGACCAGATAGTGGAATATATATATATATATATATATATATATATATATTAACTATCTAATGTATAATCCAAAAAGATAACATGTTTTAGAGATTCTACGATACGAGGTGCTTTCGGCGGCAATATAAGAAAATTTCATTTTACGTGTGAATCAGTTTAAAATTGTGACGTAATCTTAAGAAGAACATCGAATATTCTAGAAATATTTTATTTAATTTTTATTATTTTCATTCAAATTCATGTCATAATTTGATATAAATCATTTCCCTGTACCGTCGCCTACATATTTTTTAGGAAGGACCATGACACGAACTCCATTTTTTTCAGTAAAACGCTTCACATGCTGTTTTTTTCATACAGCTGTAAAATGTAATAATTCATTTGTATAGTTACTTACTAATATCATTATTATAAAATATTCCCCAACTAGATTTCTTCCGCACATTTTGTATTTCTGGAGCGTTGTGTGAGTCAATATTATTTTTAAAATACATCATAAACTAGAATGAATACAAGTGAAGCGCCAATGCGTTGACAGTTAGCAGCAAAGGTGGCGCCAGCCATTCGAGTGCATTCATCGGTAGTTAGTCTGGTCATGCTTCCCCACTGTACGGTTGTGTATACTGTAACCGCGATTTCTAAACTATTAAGTTTAATTAGTGTTTATTTACCTAATTACTATATTTTGTTTATTTACTAAAATATATGAGTCATATCATCTATAAAATCCATACGAATGATATTTTGTGGATTGTTTTACTTTCTTTCTTGAAAGTTTCTCCTCTCTGTTATTTTGCCTGTATCGTAAAATACTAGGGTCGAGACCAAGTATCCGAAGACATAAATTTATTAAAATATGTCTTTTATGGTATCAGTAATCTCACCTAATCTCACCCTAGAGTAGAAAATATAAACAATAGACAGAGCCCAGCTTTCAAACTGGTTGAACAATATTGAAGACTATTTGACAATTCATGTTATAATGATTGGATTGCCCTTATGCAACATTTTTCTAGTTCATACAAAACAATATGCTTCAAAGATGTTTTCATCTACTTTGTTAGTCTTACTTTTTCTTTATTTTTTACTTACTCTCATTAAAATACGTATCTAGTAAGGAAATGTTTGTATTCAATGTGAAAGACATTAAACAAGTTATGAATTACAAATTTTTGGCCAATTTTAGATAAATTAAAATTCACAATTAAATGAAACTACATGATGTAGTATTATTTCTACTTTCTTTATTTCTTTACCACGACCTAGGTTTCGTTGTATTACAAGAAATTAAAGAAAGTAGAAATAATACTACATCACGTAGTTTCATTTAATTCTGAATAATGAATTTCTACAAAATTAACGCCAAATATATTCAATATATTACAATTTTGCCTATTTTTATTCTACTCATTTTATACAACGATTGCTGCAGCAAATAATTTTCCGGCCGCGTTT
Source organism: Druceiella hillmani (assembly GCA_039881145.1). Taxonomy (NCBI): domain Eukaryota; kingdom Metazoa; phylum Arthropoda; class Insecta; order Lepidoptera; family Hepialidae; genus Druceiella; species Druceiella hillmani. The sequence goes on along the minus strand of JAYKKI010000002.1, from coordinate 34,597,088 downwards.
CTTGAAAATTTCAATCATCATCAATGGTTGATCTGCCCTAAAATTATTTGTATTAATTCCGGCATTTTTTACTGAATGTAACAATTAGAATCTTGCTAAAGTTTTGCTGGTAGATATGGCAATTAAAGAGTTATGCAGAGCTTGTAAATAAGCAAAACCTATGAGCTCCGGCAGATATACTTTATTCTATTATATACGAATATATAACAATGAAACAAAAAATGAATGAAATGGTTATATCGGTATATTACAAACTGACCTGTTGACGATTCCTCGGATTCTAGTGAAATAAAATGTTTTCGTTTCTGCAAAAAGTATAGAGCAGATAAAATAATTTAATTTTAATATAAATACCACTAATACATAATTTAGTGCACAAAATTACGTTTTAAATTTAGAATCTTGTATATTAGAAAATATGAAACTAAACGCGCCAAACAGTTTTGACCACAGCTATCATATTTACTTTGTTTTATACATTAAAACATACGTATATATGAAGCACAATTAAAATCTGAATAAATATAAATAAATAACAATAGTAACAAGTAATAAACGAATTTGACTAATAAAATATTAAGAAATAGTTACACTCGATTAAATAACACTATGTGAAGTAGTATTATTTCTAATTTCTATAATACTACTTCACGTAGTGTCGTTACCACGTAGTTTCATTCAATCGTGAATAATGGATTTCTACAAAATTAACGCCAAATATATTGAATAAAACAAAAGAGTTTTACTTTTTGTCGAATGAGAGTCCATAGATTACGGTCCACGACGATATATTGAAGGTTGAGAAATATTCCCTTCGGGAACAATTTAATTTATTCAACGAGAGAGTTAATAGTCGTGACAATAAATTTTACAACCGCAACCGGCCGCCTGCAGCACAGAGAAGTAATTCGCTACTGGAATTATTGGCGTTCATTTATTAGGATCTCATTGGAATTGTACGTATTTCAGACTTCAATCAATATTTAAATATATACAGGGTATTAAAAATAACGTATAATATTTACAAAGGAGATTCTATTCATTAAAAAGAGTAGAAAATGTTAAGGAACTATCTGAATATTCTCAAACCTTTCTGCAAAAAATCACTATGAAAGATGATATTTTTATAAAAAACTTCAAATAGATTCAGCTTGATGCGTGAAATCACTTGTATGGATAACATGCACGTTTTTATATGAGCAAGCTTTTTAAGTTAATCACAACGGTTTAATTTTAAAATTTAATTATATTTAGGTTTATTTTAAACAATAAAAAATATGTTAAACAAGACAAAAGAATAATTAATTTTAAACAAAATATAGTAGAAAAACAGTGTAGAAAAAGTAAAAAAACTCTAATTAAAAAGTTATACACAGAAAACCGTAAATTCACAAATAGCGCAATGATATAATTAACAAAAGGGAGGAAGATAAAAAGCTTTTTTTTTTAAATTACCGTTGAAAATATTAATAGAAAGGAATTTCCTAGTATTAATAAACAATTCTTTCCAAAATTTTGCACTTGGCTAGAGAAATACACACTGGAATTGAACAAAAGGTGATTGAGTAAATTTTTAGAGCGTAGCTCAAGATCGCTAACAGATTAGTAATTGAATCTATTTATGAAATAGGCTGGAAAATTTTAATGGATTAAATTGTTGTAGAAGCACAAGTATATGCAGAAAGCGTCTATCACTTACTTTCATCCATTTATGATGCACTTTGTGTTTAAAAATATATTTGAATTTTGTGTGACCAAAAAAGGATATCTAATTTTTAAGGCACCATATCTCTGTAACGAAATAAAGGCAATAAAAGCCTTAACAAAAATAGGCTTTAGTTTCAATACCAAAATAATTTATAACTTTGAATACATCTATTATTTTGCTGAAGATACGAAGACAATCACCACTTATTTTAAATTGCCAGCATATTTATTGATCAGTTAATCGAAGTCTGCATTATTTTTACTATAAACACATTCATACTTGCAAATACTTTAAATCCTATATGACAGTATATTATATATTACTACAACCGCTTACAAAAATTTGGTACGATTGTAGCAGAGTGACAATTCAAAAAACCATCATTCATGAATGGATGGATATGACAATATAAATCATTCATAGAATCATTTTTTCTTCACCAAAACCTAAAAAGGCTCCATTTTTCATATACAGCAATTATGTATTTACATTGAAATGAAAACATTTGTCCTGCTTGAACATGCAATATTTTTCTTAATATCTATAATAACAACCTTGTATCTTCTTCTATTTTATTCTTTAAATTTGTAATCTTTTAATCCGAAATAAAAGTTAGTCTGATTATGTTAATGAGATAAAAATGTATTTTATTATTTACTATGAAAAAAAATTACTGGATCGATAACAGTACCATATTATTAATTGAAGTTTATTTTTTTTAAAAAGGAAATTAAAAAGTAAATTAAATATGGAACAAACATTAAAGCAGGTTCTAAAATTTCGTGAACATATAAATTAATCTATCTTTACAAGTAAATTTATGGGGAAATATTTCACAGAAATAAAAAAGTGGAAATGACTGTAAGAACAGGGTAAAAATTATCAATGATTTAGGGTGCTCGAAAAAATATTGATATAAATTTATAATTTTTAAAGGATCAACTGTAGAAACGTTGTGTCTCAAAAATAAAATTAATACTATCGAAAACATTTTTTTTTGAATCCGCGTTTAATTTTTCATTTGTGCTTCAAAATTTCAAATTTATCGGATTTTAATTTGCAATACAGTTTTTACTGAAAATTTATTACAAAAATAGTTATAAATGATTTTAAGTCGATGATTTAAAAAGAATGCTTAAATATGTGTCACGTGTGACTTCCGTGGATAAAAAACCTCTTATGAAATATAAACAAAAGATTTTATATAAGCCTGGTTATTCTGCACGGCGATAGAAGACTATCCTTATTCCGTATATAATCAATCCCAATACGAGACGTTGACAAATAACTAATAAAATGGAATCAACAATTTCATAGAAATGGGATCAATAAACAGTAACTGGAGCCGAAATTGCAATTCGAAGTTATTTATTTTGACAAGTTGTTTAAAATTGTTTTTTAAATAACACTAAAATACAATTTTAGGCGCAGGTTGAAATTATCACAGAGATGTATGTATCTTTATTGAAAATTTTCAATGCGATTACGGACATGATTTTGCTTTGAGTATTCTGAAATGAAAGTTTCTTAAAGCATCTAGTGTTCCAAAATATTCAAATATATTTTCAGTACTCATAAACGTTTATACATATTTCGTAATCCACTAAGAAATGAACTTAATGATTTAGTTATTGGCGTATTTTAATATATAAATTGATACGCACTTATTGCTACCAGACCAACCTTCGGTAGTAAATCAGAAGACCAGTCCATCCCCGCTCGATGAGCGGTGGGGATCAAACCCAAGTCTCGGCCAGTCGCAGTTCATAATGTGCCTCTCGAAGCTAAAATATGCCTTATGAAAAAAACCCACCACAACATGGCGACAACAAACTAAAGTGAAACGATGCAAAGTAGATGGGTAAAAGCCCTTGGATCCAGGTGTTAAAAGAATGAAAATGATGGCCCTTATATACAGAAAATAAAAAAAATTAACCATTCATAAGTTCTACCTAAATCGTCGACGAAAAGCTCAGGCTACAGAACTATTTGAATCAGCAAGATGAAACAAAGTGCAGAAAGGTGATTTACAAAATGTATTTTAATATGGATGCCTATCCTGGCTCATATTTATTACGTGCAAATATTTGGTAACTCATTATAACTAAAACCGTCTATTTGCGCTTAATAAGTTTTAATGTTTCAACATTAAAACTTATTAAGCGCATCGCCAGAAGCGACATGACCTTCTCATTTGACTGGAGCAAATATTACCTTAGATATATAATGACAGTTCGTATTTGGGGATTATTTTCGCTCTAACTTAAAGAGACATTACTCATAAATATTAATGTATTAAAATATTACAGTTTACGCGTTGAAAAATAAATCGTTAATCAAGTTTAAGATGCCTTTGGGAAATTAAATGCTTTTAGATACAAGGGGTACTTTTTTGGCAAAGTTTCATGTTAGAAAATAAATGGTTTTTTATTAAGTAAATAAACATTTTTTGACGTGACTTCATAAATGATGAAGTTATTTTGTTATATTGAATATATTTGGGGTTACTTTTGTAGAAATTCATTATTTACAATTAAATGAAACTACGTGATGTAGTATTATTTCTACTTTCTTTAAGTTCTTTACCACGACCTAGGTTTCGTTGTATTACAACATCTTCAGGTGGGCTGCTAGTAAAGATCTGTTAGCAAGAATCTTTACTAACAGCCCACCTGAAGATGTTGTAACACAACGAAACCTAGGTCGTGGTAAAGAACTTAAAGAAAGTAGAAATAATACTACATCACGTAGTTTCATTTTATTTTGTTATGTTTATTAGTATTTTCCCACCAATTATAATAAAATATTTATTATCCGATGCAAGTCTAACTTCAGCAATTATTTAAAAATAGCTGAATATCTGAATTAAATTTAGAATAATTTATGTAACAATTTAAATAATTTGGGATGGGTAATATTTAGATTTGTTAATTTTAAAAATTAATTTTCTTAATCAAATTAATAAAATCGAGACGCCCTTTCAAAATTAGGTTTAAAAAGATTTTATTAATAATTTTTTTGCTTTTTTAACAGACAGAGGAAAAAACTAAAAATTATTAGTAAGTACAGATTGTCTCTCTTGAAATCTTAGTTTCGCACCGAGTCTTACTTGAAGTCAGTTTTTTAGTCTTCTAATCCATATGTGTTCATGTGTATTGTGAGTATTTTTTCAAAAAAATATAAATTGATATAACTATATTTCAGAGTATTATCATGGCTGTTCATCTGTTCTCTCTTACGCTTTGTATATGTTAGGGGCAAACTATAACCAAAATTAAAAATTAAAAGGAATACTCGTGTTAATTCCTAACTGGTTTGTTCAAATGTATCCAGTAGCAGTAGAGCTCAGCATCATTAGAAAAACAACCAACCAAGTGGCTACGCTACTAACAATTTATTTTTAATTGAATGACCATCTTATCTGTATACACTCGGTAAGAAAACCAATTACAAGATGTTGTTATTTAATTTATATTTTAATAATAATTACTTTTAACCTTTTCATTTTACGCCTTAATATATCTTTCCAAATACACACGGCCATTTTAACCTGTATAGACCAATGCGCTAATATGCACAGATTTAGTTTGAAATTGATAAAAAGAACATAATAATATCGGGCGCGCTTGGGTTTAGGCCTAGGAACATTTACTATTTTACAATTATTGATAAATATTTAATGTTTTTAACTTGGAATTGCTTTGGAGTTTTTATAAAATAATTATATAAAATTGGTTTAGTGTGGATAAAATAATTGTAAAAATAGAAGTACGTATCATGAATTTTTACAGATTTTCAGAAAATGAATACATACATAAAAATGACAGGTGATATTTTTACCCATTGTGCGTTTGGTACTTATTTGCATACGAAAAGTTGAAATCAATAGTACAACTTTCTATTTAAAAAATTGGTTTTCTTTTATGTATTCTGCTTAGCACAGCAATCTGTTTTTCACATTTAGCTGTTATTATTGGTGACTACAGTCTGAGTATGTAATTTAGCTGTGAGGAGAATCCATCGATCTCTCTCACTTTGGGTTCAGGAATCTGCTATGTAGGGTTAGAATACTGTTCCTTCTTAGTCGTGAGTGTTTAACACTGCCATCTCCTGATAGTTAGTAGCCAGCACATTCACATGTTCAGATAGCTTGGTCTGGTATTTAAGACTTCTGGTAGCTATTTCCTGTTTCACAGTTGTTAGGTTTAAAATTAAAAAATTGGTCTAATTATTTTTATGAAACATCGATAATTGTGTTCAGATCATTTTGAGACACCATGTTTTAAAAACTGGAATGTATTAAATCAGAAGTAAGTTTATTTCAATTTTGAATTGTTTCAGTCTAATACAATATTTTGTTCAAATCAAGAACATCTTCCTTTAAAAAAATGTTTTGAATATAAATTTCCATATTTGTGGTTAATTTTGTAGAAATTCATTATTCACAATTAAATGAAACTACGTGATGTAGAATTATTTTTAATTTCTTTAATTCTTTACCACGACCTTGATTTCGTTGTATTACATCTTCAGGTGGGTCATTAGCTATTAGCAATATTTGCTACGAGAAATAAAAAAAATGTCAGAACTACATGCTTTGGCCTAATGATTATATCCGGTTTAGAAAAATGCTGTCGTCGCTTCATGCTGTCGTCATGCTGTCGTCGGCCTGAGTTGGGCCGTGAAATCCAAACTTTTCACTATAGGACAACGTACGGATCCAATGTCGTAAGCCCAATCATAGCCATCTAGGCCCGGCCTAAGCCTCAAATTGTTATTATTCACTAGAATTTACAAGTAAGTTTAGGTTCTTAAATTTTAATATTGACATGTTACATTCCGTAGTTATGATTGAGTAAAAACATTGATTTTTATCCCTATGTTATTTTTAGAGTTGAAAAGCATCTTATATTTTAATTCGAATCGTTGTGTTTATACCAAGTTCCATGAAAGTTTGTCCAGCATTAAAATCTGCTATGCTGAATCAACCATTAAAAAAGCAGCAAACAAAACTTTATAAGTACCACAAAATTAATCAGACATATGGAAAAGTCAAAATAATTGGAAAGAAAGGCACAAAAACCAGACCAATAGTTAGAACTCTCAATATTCTAAGCCAGAAAATACTACTTTACAAAAAGACTTATTGAATGGAACGCAAGACAAGAAACAGAAGTAAGAACGCCATTCTTAAATAAAATAAAATTACCATAGTGGACGACAGCATAACAAAAAAGAGCTTTTCCAGAATTATCAACGTTTAAGATGGATTCCCTGAAAGACATAAGAATAAAGCCTTCATATAAAAAGAACAAACAGGAAATTACCATTTTTTAGATATAACAATAACAACAACCCGAGAACTCATAAAAATTTTAGGAAAAGCATAGGGAACAGGAAAGGCCCTCTCTACCAAAACAATAAAAACATTCAAATATAAACAATCAAACAAAACAGCTCCCAGTAGGTGGTCGCCACGGAAGTCTTAGGCTAAAAAAACTCCATTGGAAGGTACATTTGAATACAAAATGAAAGGTTATTAGTACCAACAGAAAGATGAAATGAAATTAAATAGGATATATTAGGTGTTTTAGAAGTTAAAATAAAAAAGGAGACAAACGTCAAAAATTATCAGCAAATTTCATTCTAGATTCAGATAAAAAAGAAAGATTATATGCAAGACATGAATCTAACGTGCATGAAAGTCTACGCGCCAACAGAAGAAAGTAATAAGGAAGACAAACACACATTCGAAATTCTACAATACCACCGACGGAGGCTGGCGCGAGCGGGTGCTGCACTGGTGGCTGTTCGGATGCAAAAAACCCACGAGGTTATCCATGCCCGCTGGAGCAATGATGTAAAGACCATCGCCGTCGCCGGACTAACCTAGACCAGACTAGCGACCGACAGATCCCGTTGGAGGACAATGGAAGAGGTCTTTACCCGAAAACGAGTACCCGAATATCATTAATTTAAAGTAAAATGGTTTAATTCATATTACATTCAAAGAATTATGCTGATCATACTTTTTATTCAAAGTTATTAAACGTATTAATTGCAAATAGGGACGTAATAGTTTATTTGAATTCATACATATAATAGTGAACTGATTTGAGAATTCTGTCTTGATAATATTTATGAAACGATTGATATTTGAATGCCTTTTTCTTTTTTTTGCTTAAATTATGGGTAAAAATAAATATAAATTTATAAAATAAAAATGTAAAAAATTGTATATTTATGTATCATGTATAGTTAATATATAATATTAAATATACAATATTTTTTAAATTTTGAACAAATATAATAAGTGCGAATTTTGTTTAATTAAGGAACTAAAAGAAACATAAAAGTCTACATTTTTGTAAATAATTGTAGAACTAAACTGTTTGAAAAAAACTTAGCCAGCTAACTAAATTAAACATTTATTTCTCATTTAGGAACTAAATTGTGACCAATATTTAGTAAGTTTAAATTTGACCAAATCTCAACATTGAAAAGCACGCAGTAACTATTTCTTCGGTCGCTTAAAAAAAATTGCGAATATGTCTTTTCTTAATCCTAACATTTATTTTTGGTAATTTATAGTTGGCCGATTTACGTTTATAAGTTTCATCTTAATTCACTGGGCTTTATTAGACCTACGATGTTATCCACAGAACAAAGAAACGATTTTTTTATAGCCTCAGGATGTACAGGCACACGTATTTCCATCAGTTTCCTATAGTCTCTGTAAGTGATCGTGTGCGAAAAAAGTAGGCTTTGTAAGTGATCGTGTGCGAAAATATATTGTTTTCGACGAAACCTACTTTGTAGAATCCAATATGATTTCATTCTCATTCTGGAAGTGCGAAAACACCAGTACTAAATAAATAAGGTAAATAACATCCTACGCATAAGTTCAACATATTAAATAAAATTTAATTATTTAGAAATAATTGCGAGGTTGAAACATTGAACGACTGGTTACCCGAGTTTGTTTCCGGGAATTTGTTAATACTCGTGCGGTCCGTCCGTTCACGATCAAATGCTCGAACGTAAATGGATTCTGCTCGCCGGTGTGCACTAACATTTGAATTAAGCACGAGTTCTCGCGTAACGATAGGCGTAAAAATTTGTTACGACAACCTCTCGCCGTAAAAATTTGTTACGACTACCTCTCGCCGTAAACATTTGTTACGATTACCTCTCGCCGTAAAAATTTGTTACGACTACCTCTCGCCGTAAAAATTTGTTACATTTTGTAATATTTATTAATTGCGCTTCAAAAAGATCTCTATTTCACGCAAGCTTCAATTAAGAGTATTCTCTATTTCTATCATGTGAAATAAGTGTACTTTGTTAAATAAGATTCCAATTTTTCCTTTATAATTTATACGTAAACCTGTATATAATGATTATATTCTTAATGTTCAATATTTGTATATTTATATGTATGGATAATTTTTGCTAATGACTATATATTTTTGAAGGTTAATTGGTATAATATTTTTGAAGGTTAATAAATTTAACCTTAGCAATATACATGTAGTTAAAATACATCTTTATAAATCCGTTCTTAAAACTTCCTGAAGAAACAAGTTTCTTTTTCGCTAGAATAATGTTGATGTTTGAACCTTTACTTTTACATAAAGACAATATTTATTCTAATGTCGCATGTCTTTTTTTTAATCGTGATAATCTTTGTGAAACAAAATGGCAACTGTTTATATTTCTCAATAAGTTTTACTATAAAACCTCATGCAATTATTTATTAAGTTAACAAACAGTATTAGTACGCATAAACATAACTACTCGCTACGAAGACGTAGTGAAACTATAATCAATGAATTCCGTTTTCGACATTCACAAGCAATTTGGAGCGGTCGACCATATGGCGCGGTCTATTGCAATGTTCTCGCAATAATGATTGCGTCACCGCACCACGTATATTGCGCTGTTTGACGGGAAGTGTTGGAAATTAAATAATTTACGTGTTACTTCAGTGACGTTATATTATAATGTTACGCTATTATATTACTTGCTTTTGCTTATACTTCTATAGCTTTTTACGTTACTAATTTCCGTCATATACTTAACGTAAATGTTCGAATACAAACAATATGTATAAAAGTGAATATATTGTGAATACATTTCAAAGCGTATATTGTAACTATCGCTTTAGGGAAAATTAATTTTCAATAACTGACATTTGTTTTACATTCTTGTAACTTATAATAGTTTCATGTTGGCATTTGAATTCAACAAAGTGTTAATCATTAACATTGGCAATTACTTAGCCAGACATTTAATAAGATTACATATATCTAAATAATGATAGGGTGGCCTTAATTCACTCGTGCTATTTTGTATTTTGCTAACAAACGGCTAAAAATCTTATTTTATACATTTCTTAAAAACAAAAATAGTTGATTGGCGTTGATATGCACGTAAACAAAAGTTCTTAATTTTATCATTTTTAGCGACATATCTGTTTCTTGCAGGGCTAGTTAAAAATAAAGATGCGACACAAATGCTTTTAAGAATATTTTTCCGAAATATCTTATTGCCCAAGTATTTATATTAATGCATTAATATTTATATCATTATTTTCATCATATGTAATTTTCATGCGACATAATACATAATTTTCATAAATAAAACTGCCCAACTTTTCAAGTGTTGCATTTTTTGTAACTCTCATAACCTAACTCCATACTTTGACGTACGAATGTGTAAGAAAATATGTCTAATTTTAATTCCTTTCGTTTCATTTTTTTATTTATACATTTTCACACTTTTATATACACAATTGACATATACGGCGGATTTATTGCTTCGAAAGCAATTACTTACGATAACCATAATATTCATGTAACAAAATATTTAACATAACTCCCATATTAAATTTTTAAACCCTACATTAAATGTAAATTTTGCTTTATTAAGAAATTAAAAGAAATACAAAAGTCCATATTTTCGTAAATAAAAAAAACTGTAGTAGTCTGATTAGGTCAGCCAATGAAATTAAACAGTTTTAGAAAAAGAATTGTACATTTATCTTTGATGTAAATGGTGACCAATATTTAATTTAATTGAAATTTAGTCACATGGGGAAAGAAATAAAATAATGCATTAACTTTTTCTGTGGACGCTAAAATAAAATATAACGAATAAATATTTTCCTAACATTTTCTTTCTTTTTTTTATTAATACTTGGTTAATTTAAGAGATAAATTAGTGAACAATAAAACTAGGGAAACATTAAAAGTATTAATATGGTACCTAATATTACTTTATTTTAGGAGCGACCTGTTTCTGGAAATACTTTCTAGGTAAATAAATTTTTTAACACTGAATTAATCTATCATTAAAACTTTACTAGTAATCATATTACTAAAGATTTTTCTAGCACTTTGATATGGATACAACACAGGATACAACTGAATATGATATGTTTATAAGTTTTTAAATTAATTTTGTATTTTCAATACCATTTAATATTTATATTTCTTGCCACAGTAAGTTTAAATTAAAAATTTTCTGCATAATGAATGTCTTAATTTTTAACTTTAAAAAATTTGAGGTTTAGATAAAATGTTATTTTAATCTAATAGAATTGCTAAAAAAAATTTAATCATTGTTTTCGTAATTATTTTTTCTTTTTTTACGAAGTGTTAATTTCACAAACAGGTTGTGAAATTATTAATTTATGAATATTATGAGTAAACCATAAATAATAAAATTTAAATTATATCCAATATTCTAAAAGCATCCTGAAGAAATCTACGCGCATTTCTTTATGATATTCTGCTCCCGGTAAATTTATAAGGTAGTGTACGATTACTCTACGACAAATTCTAAATGTACTAAAATTTGAATGTAATTACAAAACTTTATCAATTCATGTAGTTCATGGAAGCATCTTTAACTTATGAAGTAGAAGCGTCTTTAACTCACGAAGTTGATGGAAGTATATTTAACTTGAATATGTGTTTATGGAACAATTCTTTAATCTAAATAAAGAAGTTGTTTCAAAGTAATAATGAATGTTTTAAACAAAATAACAAATATTAAAATGATGATGTTATAAAAACTTCCCAATATTAAATTGTTCTTTTTCTCCAAGAAAATGACAAAGGTTTGAATTTTGTACAGATTACAAAAATTAAATCCTCACCATGACAGCTTATAATTTCAATAAATAATAAAAAAGTTTTGGTTGGCTGTAAGATATTTCTTTCGTAGCAATAAGTCCTGCGCATGTACCATTTAAAGAGACTTGAAATCTGTGTAATTGGAATCTGTGAAAATACAATAATAATTTATGCTGAGGAGAGTGCATGATTAAGAAAACGAAGAAAATGCACGATAAAGTAAATTTATCATTTTATTTTCTCATGGATTTTCAGCTGCTGAAAGGAGTTTACGAATTCAGTCTGTGCGGTTCCACACCGGGACTGATTGAGCTTCACAGTCCAGTATACGAAAAAAGAAAAAAATTATATAAAAATCAATTTACTGCAAGATCCATTAACAAAGATGTAGACATTGTAAAATAGACTCATATTTCCGATGTAAAATCATACTGATCATCATTTGATAACTAGGAAAAATATTTGCATTCTAAACTCGTATAAACCTTTATGGAAAGAATTTACGGCAGATGGCCTTCGAATTAAATTACGGTCCTTTAATGAAATTATGGCTTCAGGGAAAAGCTTGTCACAAACTTAAATAATAAATCGGTGTTCGCCAAACTACATTCTAATAAATTATCTAGAGAATTGGTTTATTTAATTCATCCTTGTGTTTGAAACAATTATGTTATCAGAATTCCACTCAATTTGAAATTATTCTACTAGACTAAATCCATCGTATTAAGGTTTTTGATACTGAAATATTTCGCTTCAATTTTAATTTAAAATACATTTAGCTTTACGTATACGTTTTTATCTTTTCGAGACATTTATCTTTACGTATACGTTTTTGTCTTTACGAGACATTTATCTTTACGTATACGTTTTTATCTTTACGAGACATTTATCTTTACGTATACGTATTTATCTGTACGAGACATTTATCTTTACGTATACAGATTTAAAAATTTATATTAACCTATTTGACGTGTTGTGATGCTATTAATGTACGGAACAACGATCATAAAAATAGTAATTTATCGAAAAGTGCAAAAATATTATTATCTTTAATCTTGTTTTCCTAATATACTTCGAATAATACATTTTGATCAAGAGATAAATTACATTTAGTTTATGTTTATATTTAAAAATAAAGTAACGTATTTGTTAATATCTCATAACTATGGTATATTCTCGCATAAATCTCCCATACCGGTATAAATAAGTTTCTTTCTCACTCTGAAACTAATTACACTATGAATATTTCAATCGCTTAAAAATGCGCTGCAAGGTGTATTTTAGTGCAGCGTTTGCACTTGTGCCACATTTATGTACAGAAGTTTGCATTAACAATCGGTTTGTAACACCGAGAACGGTATTCATGTTGCTTTTTTTGAGTTAGTTGTACATTTTCCTCGTGGAAAACCGTTAAATTTTTTTTACAGAACTTTCATATTTTAAATACATATTTTAAGGACGTTTCAGGAAAATAACTTTGAATGAGATTATGGAGATGAGAAGAATAGTGAAGTAGAAAATATATTTCTGAACCAAAATGATAAAACAGTAAAAGTTCGACGTCAAGAGAGTTTAAAGAGGTTCCAGAATCTGCAACAAAATATTAAATGAAAAAAAAAGGACAAAACATTTCAATCGTTAGTCACGTTCTCGTTTGCCAGAACATTGTTGGCTAATTTAAGACAGAATTTAAAATTTTTTTGGTGAATTGAATTCCATCAATATTCAAAGACTGTATTCAAAATATAGTTTGTTTTAATATATTTCAACATGTTCTTGATTACCAACAGTTATAAGATTATTTTAAATTCACGTTTTCAAATTCCAAAAAATGGTTTAGATATTTTCAGTTTGTTACAATTTAGCAGATACTCGAGAATGACCTATTCTAGAAGAAGGTTAAAGAAGGATTGATGAAATATATCTATCACTGTTTTTTTTTATATTTGGAGTAAAAATAAAATAAAGCCAATAAACGAACACAAATGTCAAGAAGCACTGAAATTTAATCAAAGCTCTTAAACGCCAGTCCATTGTGCGGTGTTTGGAAAGGTTATAAACATTCGACAGAGGGGAATCAAAATCTATTTAATTTTGGTTTAATGAAAGTTGTATATCTATTTACGAACCCAAAATTAAGAAATATAAACATAATAAAAAAAGTCAGTGTAGTGGCTATTTTCTTCTACAGAGTTGTCTAAAAAGTTTGAAAAAGGAAGAAAAAAGATTCTCCACGTCATTATCCAACGATTTTTCTTGAAAATAGAATAAAAATAAACGCAAACTGCTAAAGCCGAAATTATTTGCTTGTAGTTTTGGAAACTACGAAGCTGAAATCTTTTGGCTGTTGAGCCAGAGTGCGAGATCATAGAGACTCGGACTTCAGTTTTCTTAATTTCAATGGCCGAAGTAATTAAACTTCAATTTTCTTAGTTTCAATGACCGAAATATTTAATCATGGAAAATAGCACAAATTTGATAACGGACAACCATTTTTTATAGAATATTACCAAAAGTAATTGGTTAGAGTTTTTGTCGATGAACAGGAGTTAAAAATAACGCATATAGATTATTGGAATTCTACTATAGTATGAAGTCTTTATTCGATACAAGATAACTCAAGGTAAGAAAACTAGTACGGCATTTGAAACAGCATTACGTTTTAAACAAATTATAAGTTTATTAAACTGATATTTTGTAATTAAGTCAATCACCTGACCGCTGCCGCTGCCGTAATGCAACAAGTTACAATATACCATTTGGATACAAGCATTTACAAAATATAGATTATTAAACCCATATTTTGTAATTAAGTCAGTCACCTAACCGCTGCCGCTGCCGTAATGCAACAAGTTACAATATACCATTTGGATACAAGCATTTACAAAATATCGATTATTAAACCCATATTTTGTAATTAAGTCAGTCACCTAACCGCTGCCGCTGCCGTAATGCAACAAGTTACAATATACCATTTGGATACAAGCATTTACAAAATATCGATTATTAAACCGATATTTTGTAATTAAGTCAGTCACCTAACCGCTGCCGCTGCCCAGAATGCAACAGTTACAATATGTGTATACAATATGCTATTTGGATGAGTGGTCAAAAATGAAGGGGCGCTTTGACGCCCCTTCATACCTGGCACTTTGGTCGGTCGCCCGACTGCGTCCTACCCTGACGCTGCTATTGATTTTAAAGTTATTTTTACTAACGAATCAATTTGTTTATCAAGTTTTCGGTAAATAATAAAGAATATTAGTAATCCTCCATTGTTCCTTAATAAAAGTCAGCTCTCATGAATATTTTCTGAGATCAATAGAAGAAATATTTGTATAAAAAAATAACATCTTTTCCTTTCTGTAAATCCGTTTCTTATATTTTTAATAATGTAAATTCTTTAATATTACGTATACTCGCAAGGTAAACTCTAGACGTAAATAAAGGCTTACTTCGAAGGTACCGACAGCGAATACGGAGCGTTATAATTAAATCATTGTTTTCAGCCTTGCTCACAGAATAAAAGCTAGGTACACAATTTTCCACTTCGGTGATCGTCGCTAAAAGTCTAGCGTAAAACAAAAGAACAGTTATATCGACAGGTTCGAGTACAGTAGACGAATAGATAGTAAGTCACCGTCGTGTTTTGGGTAAAACTTTGGGCAAGACGGTATCTTATAACATCAGGAAATTTTTAGTAAGTGTATATCCTGTTTAACGTGACCATAAGCAACTCAAAATATATATTTCTGATTTCAGTAAAGAAATAAAGTTTTGAATGTTTTTGTCATAAAAATTTATGCATTCACACTCATATGTATAAGAGGATAGTTATACCTAAGCACATATATACGTAAGCGACCTTGTGTCACGGTTACCTAAAATTTTTACGTACTTAAGATACGAAAAGTCCGGAAAATATAAAAAAACTTGCACCAAAAATAAACCTAGTATTGAAATAAGCTACGCTATTAATTACACTTTTACATTTTGCATACTTGACAACATGACTGAATGGAAAAACGTTAAAAAATTTACAATAATAAAAAGCAAAAAAAAAATATTTGAAAACAAAATTTAATTACACATTTTAATTTATTTTTACAACACTTTGTGGCAGAGAGCGCTTTGGTTTCTTGTAACTCGTGTCATTGTAACACGGATGTCATTGTAATTAGTCACCTAACCGCTGCTGATACATAAGGTTATACACACGACCTTGTCTACACAAATACCAGGTATACTAATATCATTATTTACAACGATTTATAGAAAAAAATTGTGTTATGAAATTTTTGTGCATAAAAATTATGTATTGAAAAGAATTCCATAATTTTTTCATAAAATGTATTTTGAGAATTTTTAAAAGGGATGTGCTCAAATATAGTATATAAATTTTAAATTGCAATTAAAAAATAGTATAAGTTTACAAAAATACAGTTTCTATGTTAAAAAATCAATGTTCAAATGTTAAAACAAGAACGTAGATTACGTTCCTGGAGCGCTATATTTTTCTATTTCTATCAAAAACGTTTATTTTGTGAATCAATAAATATTATATTCATAAATCATGAAAGAAGGCAACTTTTTTGTAATTTTTATTACAATCTTATTTTACATTTAATCAATATGTAATGAGATACAGCTATTCATTGAAAATTAATAGCTGTATGTTACTAAAAAAATTAAAAATAAATTAAGAATTTAAAAATTAAAATTAAACAAGGTTTTAAAAATATTGCATTGAAAAGCAAAATAAATATTTATCGAACCTGTTTCTCTCTCTTAGTGAGAACTTTTGAGGAAGCTCTGTTTACTATTAAGTATAATATTTGAGTATAAAAGTGTGGGGAGTTACATGGCAACGTACATGACATGAAATTAATGTATGTAATTTAATGTACCTGTTGTCGAATTTTTTTTTTCCATGGTCAAGCAGTAACAGGTTACAATTAACGCCATAAAAATTAACTATTTTATAGCAATATAATTTATTAATAAACCATCTACACATAGATAAAAACTCTAGATAAGTACTAAAAATCGTGCAGCAGAATCTATATTTCCTTGGTACCTAACCTCGCCAACATTTAATAGATTTTGCATGGGCACAGATGCTTATGGTCTCAATAATTCCCAATAATTGTTGCCAATAATTAAATTATAATATGCTTGAATTATTGTATACCAATCCGACAACCTACGTGTGAAATCAAAAAATATTGACATGAAAAATATTTTTTGTTTAATATACCCGGATTTGCTACTTTTTTGGAGAATATCTCGTCTCCTTAATTTAAAAAAGCTCCAAGAAAGCAAACACAGAACCAAACCTACATGGCTCTTGTTTTGCAGAAACATGCCTTGTAAAAGCTATTTGACATATCGACAAACTGATCCACTTCTTTTTTCCTGAAGTACACTCTTATAATAATTTTATGCATATGTAAATTCATGTTGATAGCTCCTTGTCTGATGGGAATTCAATAATTGAACTTAAGTTTGTTTCATTAAATTATTGGCATACGAACGACAATTATCTGTGCCCAAGTAATACGTATTGTGTGAGACATAGTTTGGGCTAGTTACCAAAGAAATATAAATTTTAAAACTAGCATAATTCGAAGAATATATCTTAAATCTCGATGAGGAAGCCGATTCAGTGTATGACTGTATAATGCTATTCGTTTGCTTCTTAATAAACTGTGTTTGACTGCAAAATTAATTCATCTTTATTACCTTAGTTGGAATCGTTTGCTGGATAGTTATGATTTGTCCTAGATTTTCACAGAAGATGAAGCAACAGGCAAAAACTGGTAGACATATTTGTTATTTGCAATAAATAAGTACGGCAGTTAAATTGAATAATATTCCTAATAATACAATAAAATTAATAGATTGTCCATTTACTTCTTTGTATGTCTTTATTTCACCGTTAAACAGCATAACAAATTTTAGTTAACTTTTGTAGAAAGATAACATATATCCTGGGTTAAAACATAAATTATATATAATTATGCTATCATATACGGAAGCAGAATTAATTAAAAATAATACCATGCATGAAAAGTTGAATGCGCTGCTGTGAATTTAATTTTTAAAAGTAGTAGAACAAATAATATTAACAAGGCCAAATTCAAGAGTTAATTATTGCACGATATTATAGTACAAACTATCACTACGTGACCCGCACCGCGTATTACACTACATAGAAGGGCGAGATTATATTCTAGTGCATAATTTTTACTTAATTAAAATAGTAACAAAGGTAAAATTTGGGGCTGATAAAATACGTTTAAAATAATACCTCATGATACATTAGTGGCCTAATCATTCTCGGAAAGAAAGATTTGACAATTTGTTAATTCCATTCCGGACGATAACCAATAAGAACAAATGATATAAACGCATTTCCAACTGATCGTATATTATTCAGTTTTTTATTATAAATATTAGGAGTATAACCAATATGGAAATTATTAATATAAATTCTCGTTATAAACTGTTAAAAATTTACCTTAATCTTGGAATCCCTCTACCGATGGGATTATTAAATTAGCGTAAAAATAATAGTTTTATTCATTTATCTTTTAGCAGTATATATGATACAGAAGTATTCCTTTTAACTATTCATAAACTATAAATGATGTTATAGAAAGCTGGCCCTATATTCGAACTACTATATACAATTATACGTAATTATAAAATTATATATAAAAATTAATACTTCGAAAGAGTACATTTTGTAAGAAAATAACCTTTCTCATTTTTATACTATAATAGAAAATACACACTTTAATAGCATTACATAATTATTGTCGAATGTGAGGTCGGTACTTACATTCTCGTAAATAAATTGAAACTACCTAGGAAATTAAACATCCACCATATGTATCGCAAGAATATGTACATCGTTTTTTTCCTGGTTAAAACATTGTCAACCAGTATCAAAAGATTTTTGAACTGCTACTACTTAAATAAAAATTCACTACATATATTTATTGCGTACCCACTCGTTCAATATTACATCAATTTTATTGTTTACTTAAATGCTTAATTTGATTTCAGTTTGGTTTCAAAAGTCTCTAGAACCTTAAGTACCATAATAAAAGTTTCCAGAAGCAATTGTTCATCTACAAATGACAATAAAATAATACAGTATTTAAGCTTTTAGGTTTATACAACATATGTCATTTAATTGACTTCGATATTCTAATAACTTTTCTAAAGTCTTTAGCAATGTCGTAACAATTAAATTTACTTTATCTTTTAAAATCTCCTAATCAACATTTTCATGGCGGCCTGGTGCCCGCGACTTCATTCGCGGCGACTTCTGTTTCGGTATTATCAGATTTTCTTGTAGTGAAAAGTTATCATATATTTGTCCATTTACATGTACTCAAATTATAACAAAATATAAATATATAATATATTTACAAACGAATAATAATCTATACATATAATAAAATATAAACATAAAACATTTTTTATTTTTATATTCTGGGTTTGTAACACACAATACAAAAATAAAAAAAACCTACCAACTTAATAACGCCCTGTTTATTATAACTACTTTTTTTTGTGTAAGAATGAATTAATAAAAACATAATTTTGGCCAATAACCGCAACACAATAAACGCAATGAAAGTTATATGTGAAGTTTTTATCTAACTATAATAATCTAAGTTGTCAAATAAGTATATTTATAGATACACGGACAGAATAGTCTTCACAAGTT